>JAQSEB010000032.1:2400000-3600000 GCA_030063045.1 Pratylenchus scribneri
GGCCCGGGATTTTTTCGGTTCGAAAATCCGGTCCGCGGGTCCGGATTTTCCTCCGCGCCGGTCTCTATTAAGTATAATAAAATATAAGTGAATTTGTAAAGGCACAAAAAAGATTAGGGAATTAATTCTAAATCAGAAATGGTGTGTCGATTACGGCCGCCCCAATTGCAACTCCGCCCTTTGTTTCATGCTCTAATTTGCTTCTCAAAATGTGGCCGCCTGTTTCGTTGCGTTTCACAGTCAAATCCTCTCCATCGCCGATCAAATATCCATATATGCCCAGCTCACTGACCACATTTTTTAATTCTACTTTTTGGAGTGCCCGGACCAAATAATTCTGAAAAATATTTTATACAATTTTTCGTAGTTTGATATCAAACCTTAACAACCAATGGTGTAATTTTTTGCATTAAAATGTGGGATGCTCTTTGTTCGGGTGAAAATTCCCTGAGTTTGTCGGCCACTTCTTGTCCAAAATAATTCCCACCACCGCCTTCCAGCTGTGGTTTCAGCACATATTTATGTGGATTTGAAATTGCATCCTTAAATAATTATTTAATAAATTCAATTAATTCATTCCAAAAACCTTAATTATTGCGAGCGTCTCTTCATCATTTCGTTCAAGGCCCCACATCATTGCGAATGTCCGGCGTACAGAATTCACAACGTCCTTCTGATTAGGGTCAAAGAATTTTTCCAAAACACCGGGAACGCTCAATACCTAAAATTAATAAATGAATGGGTTTATAATTAATTTTAATGAGAACTTGTTGAATTTTCTTTGTATTTGCCAGTTGTAAACCAATCCAAGGGCATTTCTATGAAATTGAGTTATTAATTATTTATTAGTTTTTGAAATTTACAATTGCCGTCGATCGTTCCATCATCAATCGTGCATCCCATTCACACCTTGAACAATAATCTTCCGGAGAATAGCCGGCACGAAAATAGACAATGGCCACTGGCTTTCCATTCAGAATAAGCGAATAATTTTCATCAAGTTTTAGTCTAAAATATAAAAATTTTACTTTTCATTTATCCAAAATTACTTTTCGGCACATTCTGTCAATGTTAGCCGTTCAATTTGCATTTGACGACCCGAAAACACCTCCAATTCCCATTCAATATAGCGTTGATCAAATTGATTTTGGTTCACTTCGCCCACAACAACCAATGTAATTGCATTTTTATCGCCAAATAATTTCCTTCAAAATATTTCATTAGTAAATTCATTTTAAATTCCCACCAAGCAGTATAAATGCCTTGGGCCAATGTTTTAATTGGTTCATTGTCGGGAATTGTTTGTTGGGAATTTGCGGCATCTTTTTTGCCCAATTTGTTCAGAACACGTCGATGAAGTTTGGTGGCACGTTGTGCTAAACCGCCCATGCTTACGGCAATATTATTCACTTCAATCTGTGTTGTATTTTAATTGGGATTAATAAGAGTAAATCAATATAATTTACCTGTTTCAATTGAAAATTTTTGCCTTCATCAAATTCATCAACATGACACCTGCATATTTTTGATTAAGAATTAAATTGGAATTTATTAAGCCAAACAAACATGTAATCAGCCCGCTGAGTGAGCAGTGTAATCTTCTGTTTAATTCCTTCGGCAAAAATTGTTTGTAAAATTTGCAACATTTCCCGAGTGAATTCATCCGATTTGATCACATCTTTATGCGATTCAACAAGAAATTCGTAATCCCATGAGATTTTAAAATACAATAAATTCATTGACTGCAAATAAATTTGAGGTTAGCAATTTTTGAAAAAAAACTGGCAAACCTCTTGAACGGATAATGCCTGGTCAAAAAGTTGACGAGGAAATGGCGAAGGCAATAATGTAAATGGTGCTATTTGGCATAAACCACTGCTATAAAATAGTGGAATGAATGAATTTGCTTTGGAATATTCTTGAAATTACCTATCCGGATGCTCTTTTGTTCTAATAATCAATCCATTTGTTACTGCCCAATCAATGGCATCCTCAATGCATAAATCTAATTGATGAGGATCCGAAGAATTTAATATATTCTCGATGTAATCCATGGGAATTGTTTGGAACAATTAAATCTTTTAAATTTCTAAAAAAGAATGAAACGTTGTGAAGTTCTGGGAACTTCTTCATGAAAAGGGGAAATGGATCGGGGAATGAGGAAGGAGTAGAGTCGGAAGGCTAAGCTACCGGCCTCGGGAATTAAGCCAGTTTTTAATTTTTATCCAATTAAAAATAGAAAATGCGAGGCCCGGCCAACATTCACATAACAAAACTGAAATTAATTAATTTTTTATTCCAATATATTCCAATAATACAGAAATGTGCGATGTTTGGGAAACAAATGGGAAAAACAACAATATATGTGATGCATTGAATGGAAAATGAACAAATACAAAATAATTTGACACATTGGGAAAATGGAATGGGCACAGGGGAAAATATGTGTATAGATTTGTTCATCTGGGGTAGTTCTTTCTCGATCCATCCTTCCATTGCTGTGCTGCACACTGCGCGGCCATTCTCTCACTTCTTTCCTGCGAATACTTCGTTAACGTCCAAATCGCCCAATGTTTGATACTGCGCTCCGGCCAAATCTGAAAAATCATAAATGTTTGGGGGTCTAAATATCGAAAAATGCTCACGCACCAGCCATTCCTTCGTTGCGCTTTTCATCAGGTTGCTCCTCCGGTTCTGTTGCTGCCCGTTTGCTTCCATTTTCATCCTTGATTGCGGTAGCCACGCCAATTTCCTCGTACAAGTCGTCCTTGGTCGTCGGTGTTTCATCTGAAAATGTGGGGAGTTGTAAATTGTGAAAAAGATAATTCCCAATCCCGCTTACCTTTCAACTTCTTCGATGGCGGGGAAGCTTGCTTTTCATCTGCTGAAGGCATCGCTGTTGCTGCTGGTCCTTGCACTGGTGCTGCAGTTTGAATTGTAGAAGCAATTTTTGTAGGCAATTGGATGAACGTTGGCTGGCCGCCCGGTTGAGTTGATGGTTGCACGAAGAAAATCGTCGGTGTGCCTCCTGGTTGCGCTGGTGGGACTGTAATGAACTGCTGCGGCTGGGCCATCACTGGTTGTTGTATTTGCGTCGTTGGTTGCTGGGCAGTGGCAGGCGTTCCTTGTTGTTTGACCGGCGGCGGCGGCTTCCCTGTTGGCCTGGCTCCTTGTAGTTGTTTCGGTTTGGGCGGTGGCTTCTTTTTCTGAAAAAATAAAGTGATTAAACCTCAATAATCAGGGACAAACATAATAAAACCAACCTTCTTTTTACTGCAACAGCCGCCGCATTGAATGAGGATGATCGGTGCCAATAGCAGAAGGGGGAGAGCAGCCAAGCCAGTTGAGAATAATAACAGCATAATTGGGGATTGACGGTTTGGAATGTGTGTTTGTGTGTGTTGGTTGAATGATTAGGGGAATGAATCATGGTGGTTTTTAATTTTTATACTTAAATTTCAACATAGTACGGTAAATGATACAGTAAGATATACATTGCAACGAATCGATTGAATAAAAAAATCAATAAATGATACTCATTTTCGACTATAAAAGCCGAGCCACCTACCTCATCATCATTCCAACCCAACATTCAACCAACACACAAACACACATTCCAAACCGTCAATCCCCAATTATGCTGTTATTATTCTCAACTGGCTTGGCTGCTCTCCCCCTTCTGCTATTGGCACCGATCATCCTTACCCAATGCGGCTGCTGTTGCAATAAAAAGAAGGTTGGTTTTCTTATATTTATCCTCTATAATTAATGCTAATTAATTATTATTTTTTTTCAGAAAAAGAAGTTACCCAAGCTGCCGGCGGAAGAACAACAAGAACCTGCCAAACAACTGCAACCAAAAGAAGGAGATGCGCCCGCTCAACAACCGCAAATGCCAAGGCCCAGCAACGATGATGGCACGAAGACGTCGAAGATTTACAACGGAGAAAACAACAAGATGTATGTTTATTAAAAGGCTCAATATGAATAATTTAAACATTTTTTTTTATTTCAGTAGCAAAGGCGGCATGCATCACAAATCATTGCAGAAAAAGAGGCCCAGCAGCAGTGAGAGCAAATCCGAAGTAATGCCGAAGAAGCCGACCGAGCCACCGAATGCGGCATTAGTGGGCAACATTGATCTGATAATGAAGAAGAAGGAGCCGGGACATTTGGCCAGTGCAATGACGAATCAACACAAATGTGACGCTCAAGCCGGAAAAGTTAGGAGGCCAAAACCCGGAAGTGGTATGTTTTTAATCTAATCATTTTATTTTAAACTTTCCCCCTTTCAATTTCAGCAGCGAATATCAATAAAGACAAACAAGCGAATTTTTTGTACATCATGTCCGAGGATGCCAGCAGAACAGCGTCAATCTCCACGAATTCTTCACTTCAAGAGGAGCCGGCGGCGCCACCAAACCCAACAACAACGGCGGACGAGGATCATCAAAATCAAGAGGAGGAGCCGCAACATCAACAGCAGCAATTATCAACCGCGACGGCAGTGGAAGAAATGTATGCAAGAGAAACAGGCGAGGCTCAAGTTATCAGTTCAAAAACTCTCTAAATGATAAATCCCCCGTCTATTCCCGCATTTTTTCGATTGTTTTTCCCCTTCCATATATTATTGTTGCCTCTCCATCATTTAATTGTATTATTATTAAATCCATATATGTATTGTATTGTATTATGCCCTTGTTGTATTATTTCTTTTTCTGATTTGAATAAAATTTTGATATTTCGTCTTCAATATTTTTTGTGTCGGAAGAATTTTACTAGTATTCCAAATGTTCCAATTCCCTTCCCAGAAATTGGGGAGGAAAAATGAGCTAGGGGTAATTGTTGTATTGTGGCCAATCCGAAGAATGTTTTTCCAACAATACCCAAATACACTCAATCAATGTTAAAAACCCATCACTCTTTCTCATCATTATTGCTATACATTATGAGGTTTTGTGGTTGTGGTTCAAATTGAATTTCCAAAATTTATTTCAAAACATAAATTAACATTTAAAACAAAAGCTGCTTGGGTGGTAAAGATGACAAAATTATGGCCAATATTTAAAAGAACATAAAAGCTGATGATGATGAGGGGGGAGAATCGTTGCGTGTGAATGTGAATTGTGCCAAATTGATGGAAGGACTTTGTTCATAAATTTCATCCTGTAAATATTGCGGCGTCTGCTGCGGATCGTCGAGTGTTTGAAAATTAAAAGCTGATGATGATGAGGGAGGAGAATCGTTGCGTGTGAATTGTGCCAAATCGACGGAAGGACTTTGTTCATAAATTTCATCCTGCAAGTATTGCGTCTGCTGCGGATCGTTGAATGTTTGAAATGTTCAATTTCGTCTTGGATGAACAGAGTTTGGTCAGAAAGAGTTTGAAAAGGATTCTGTAAAATTGAATAGTTGTAAAATAATCATTAAATTTCATTTGGGACCTTGTTCGCTTTACTCGTGTCCATCATTTCCGTCGAAAAACTGGATTGTCCTGCGCGGGCACGTTCCTTCTAAAAATATTGAATTTTTAAATAAATTTAACCAAGAAGAACTAACCCAATTATTCCTCTCCTTTGCTGCAATCAATGCACGGCGTACCAGTGAGAATGTTGCATCGGATAGCGTGGTCGGCTCTGTCGGACGCAGCGTTACACTTGGATGGGATTGCATGAACAAATCGACGATCTTCTTCATCGGTGGCTTCTCCGGAAAATCATCACTGTCATCACCTGTGAATAGATTTGAGGGTTTATTTAAAGATTAAGAGAAATTTTTTTAAATGTTCGACTGAAGAACTTTTGTAAAATTTAGGGATCTCGCCTCTCATAAAGGAATTTTTTTTTCAAGCCGTAAAATAATTTCATCCGTTAATGGAATCCAAAATAATCTAACTCGTCCCCATCGAAAAGTTGTCTTTAGTCCAATGGTACCTTGCATGTTTTGTAAGCGTGATTGGATATGGGTTCGATTCCCAGTGGTGGCAAATAATTTTTTCCCATTTTAATTTTCTATTTACCCACCATTCGTTCCAGCTGCACATGCATTTTGATCTTTTCTGGCCTTAAAAAGTATAAAAATTGATAAAAAACAAGTAAATTTATTTAGACTTGTGGCATTGGCGTCGTATCAAGCAATTCTCTGATGTAATCATATTGCTGTAAATTGTATTTTTAGTACAAAATAAATTGAATAAATGAATTACTTTTTTGTTTTGCAACAACGATGCAGCTGGTACGAAGTCATTTCCATTACTTTCCTGCTCTTGCCCCAAAGATTGAATAGGCGGCGAATGTGGACGCTTCTGTCCCAATAATGGATGAATTTTTGTTGTCTGCTGCTTTTCCGATGGATCCTGAAGCAATGCAGCCACGTCCTTTTTAACCTTAAGAGTAAATTATTAACCATTTTATTTTTCTTTCAACTAACCGCCGTCAATACCGATTGAGAAATGTTTCGGAAAACTGGTTGAGAATATTTGGCATGATCGAACATTCCCATCTTCCGGCGGCCTCTGTAACTCATCTGATATTGTTGTTTGAATCAGATTTATCGTACAGAACAAATCCTATAAAAATTGATTGAATATTGATTGAGCAATAGTAGAAAAATAAAAGATAATTTGTAAAATGTAAAGTAAACATTTTGATTAAGCATATATGTATGCTTTCCAAAAATATAATTTATCGTACAATATTTAATAATTGGCAAAAGTAAATTACACAAAAAAGCAATTATTTATCATTCATTATATCACATTATTATTTTGCATACATTCTGATCCGACAATAGTCATCTTTCTCGTATATGAATAGGTCCAATAGAGCGTAAAATAGGCAGCAAATGAGGCTTAGACTGAATAGCACAATGAAGATGATGGTCAAACTTCGCCATGTCCAATTTTTATGTTCCTTCTTTGCCAATTCCGTTCGGCATTCGTTGTCTTTATTGTATTTCTCCTCCGATTGTTTCATTTTTTCGGTTATATAGTTCATGCATTCCTTCAGTGTAGTCTGTTTTAGAATTAAAAAGTTAAATAAAAGCATAAAAAAAACATACGAAATTATTATTAGGTCCCATCGTGGTGGTCATTGTCATTGTATTGCCTTCGCCTCTTGCCATCAATTCGCAAATGATAAGTAGCAGAGCAATTGTAAAAAGAATGTTTAGAATAATGTTTCTCATTTTGATGGATTTTGCTGCTGGAAATAATTAATTTGGATTTAAGTTTTAGGTTTGATTTAGAAGGAATAAAAAATATTAAGTCTAAAATAAAGTACTCCAATCTCCAATTAATATATTTTTTAAATGCATTACAAATTTCCAACATATTCATATTCAAAATATTGAATTGTGAAAAACAAATGTATAAAATTAAAATGTTTTTTTATTTGCTTTATTCAAAATTAAAACAAAATGTTAAAACAAATTCAATCTTCCATTTCAAAATCGTCTCTTTCATTGTTATATTTTTGCACATGTCCTTTGATTTTGGATTGACGTGCCCAAGTGATCTCATCAGATTGAACGCGTGTAATAAGGAATGCTGGATCAGTGACCAATTCGATGCCAACCCGAATATGGCCTTGTTCAACGAATTGACTGGCTTTTTGAATCTTTAAAAATTGGATGGATTACTAAAATAAAATAAATCAAATACTGTTTGAGCCATTTGTGCCTTGAAAACCATGACCGGAAGACGTCGTCGACAGAAGGATGAAGCGGTCAGCCTCTCGCATCGTTCCAATGTGTCCGCGGTTGGCACCAAACCCATATCATATAGTTTGCCGAGCAGTCGTCGAGCAAGAATCAATTTATTCGGGTTTTTGTCTTCCAAATCACGAATTCTTTTGGCAATTTCGCGAATCTGAATAAATGTGGAATTAAACAATTAACTAATTTATTTTTTATTGATTCTCAAATATTTTAATGACTATTTATTAACTTTGATGTCCAAAATTATCAGAAAATATTAATTATTAAAATTATTGAATTGAAAATTTTTGTTAATACAAAAAATTACAAACCTCTCGTGAAAGTTTATTGTATAATGTGTAGTGTTCCCTCTTTTCCACATGATATCGCCGCATAATTTTGTTCTCATGAAGACTATTGTCCACTTCTGGCCAATGGATGAAGTCAACTTTCTTCAACAATTTCCGCTCATGGAATTTTAAATTTCGCACCATCTCTATAAGCAAATTTATAATTTATATAAAATCAAAATAAAAAAGTATAAAAGAAAATCAATCTTTTTTTAAAATAAATCATAATTTAAATCATCATAAGCTTTATTCAAAATTTATCAAAAAAATGTATAAGCATTGGAAGGTATGCAAAATAGAAGGAAGGACTTTATTTGTGTGAAAATGATGGCAAAAAATTGGAAAGAAAAATTTGAATACATAAATTTGATTTAAGTTGGTGTAAATTTGAAAAAATGACAAATCTAGAGAGTGGTCGGAAAATGGAGGCAAAATATTTTTAGCATTTCTCATCCAACTAAAAATTTATTGACTGTCACAAGCTTTTGGACTTAAGGCAACTATGAAAACGATAGAAATATTGAATATTTTTTAGCTAAATTTTTTGATTGCATTGGATTTGGTTGGATTGGGGAATTACGAGAATACATTTTTGGGAAATCCTTCATCAATTTTGTTTCAAATGAAGAACAGGGGATTTTGACAAAGGAATGAGGAATTATTCTAGGCTGAAAAGTCATTGATCCTCATTTTTATTTTATGTGAATTGAATGAAGGAGAACATAGAAGAGAAGATAGAACAAATTTGTGAATATGCGCAATTATTTTATATGTTATTGTTTTGATGGGATTTTGACCTCTCTTCATCCATCTGTCATGTCAATGTTGCTTCCTTCTCATCTTCTAAAGCCGTTTGAATCGTTTTGAGACAATGTCGAAAGTTGGCGGACCGCATGGAGTGCTCCCAACAATACCCGGTGAATGTGGACGTTTTCGATGACGACAAACTTGATTCTGCAGAAATGAGCCAAGTCCACCATTGCCATTGCGATGCGGTGAGGCGGAAGGATTCGAAACCGGTGCAAGGGCCTTAAAATGATTTTTGATTTATTTTAAAATATTTCTAATTTATTTGTAAACCTCTTGGAATAAAAAGACCGCATTTGGATTGCCAACACCATCAGCCGGATGAGCATTAATTCCACCTCCCACACCGCCGTTTCCAATCTCTCCATTGCGTTGATGATGTCTTGGTGATTGACCACCGTGATGGTGGTGGTGATGATGGGCGTCGGCGGCGGTTGGCAACAAATCATATTTGGAGAATAGGGCAACCAAGTCTCCCACATCGATCTTAAAATTATTTTTAAAAAATTTAAATTGTTTTAATGCAACCTTGTTCTTATAACGACACATTGCGGAGATTTCTCGGGCCAATTTCAGACGTCCTTTTGTGAAACCACGATCATATGAACGCTTTTTTGTCTCGAGTCCATGCTGGAAATATTAAAGAATGAATATTTAAAATGTTTTAAATTACTTTGTACAATTGAGTTGTTGAGGCAGCCGCCGATTGCAGTGTTCGCCAATTGCAATTTCGATAGAGATGAGTTACTAAAAATTTTACTTTGTTATTTAGTTTGAAAAAAAACCCAAACCTGAAGTAGCACAACTCTCGAATTCATTCCATAACCCCCCGTCGTCCGAGGAATCTTCATCTTGTTGTGTCACCTCATCTTGCTTTCCTTCAGACATTTTTGTCGTTGTTTTTACCCAATAATTAAACCTTGACTTTTTTAATTTCAACCTTTAATTTAAAATAAGTAAATAAAATGTATTAGCATTATATGTAAAATAAAATGATATCCATAATTTAATTTATTAATTAATTAATGAAACCCCGAGCCCGAGCCCGATTAAAAAATGAGGGGGTGGTATCCAAAAAGAAAAATTTTTAAAGCAAGATTATAAAACTAGGTAGGACAGAGATAAATGAAATATTTTTCTTGAGAATTAAATCGATAATCGAAAGTATTTTCATGTTTCATCAAGCATGAGCATGAGCAAGCCAAAACACTTCATTTTGATATTAGAATTAGAGATTATACCCATAACCATAATGCCGTCGTATGTATCCGGTATCCGGTTCGTAACCCGTAAAAAATTTTTTGATAAGATATTCTTTATTAGATCTTTCCGGAAAACTTAGACTTTATTAGATCTTTCCGGAACTTATCTTTATATTAAATCTTGCGGAAAACGAAGCGTGACATTTTTTATTTATTAATTTTAATGTTTTTTTTTAAAGATTAAAGCCATTTGAATAATTCTCATTCCCAATTTTCAACGATCAAGCTTATTCATCAGAAACAAAATAAATAATGTTCAATTTGCAAGAGAGAATCAAAGGAATTGACAAGGACCGGGAATACCATGCCACGCGTGTTTCCATTCGAGATAAATTGCTTTCTTCCGGTTTATAACCATTTTTAATATTGATTATCATTATTTAATTGTTTTTAATTAAGAAATTAAACAACTTGAGCAAAATCTTCGTGATTTGCCAACATGCAAATTGACTTTTCCATCAACATCCAATAATGGTGTGGTTAATCTTCATGAAATGGAATTGACGGTTTGATTTCTTGTCTTTTTTTTTGATATTATCATCGATAATTATTGTTTTAGGTCAAACCAAATGTTGGGCTCTACAAAGGCGGGGTGTTCAAGTTTAAGATCACCGTACCACCTGAATATAACAATGTGGTGAGTCAAATTAAATTGACTGAATATTGAATTTATATTTCAATTGTTCAGCCGCCAATTGTGAAATGCTTGACCCGGGTTTGGCACCCGAACATCAACGAGGATGGAAGCATTTGTCTGAGTTTGCTGCGACAAAATTCTCTGGATGGATATGGGTGGATGCCAACTCGCCGAATTCACGATGTGATCCTCGGACTTGATCAACTCTTCACCGACCTCATCGACTTCGATGATCCTCTCAACGCTCAAGCTGCTCAACAATGGCAAAGCAACAAAGTTTGAAAATCAAATTTATTATTGGATAAATAATATTTCCAATTTTAAGGACACATTTGGCCAGAAAGTCAAGGAATACATTGCTAAATATTGCCCGAAGAATTGAGCGGAAATTGACGAGACAAAAGCACAAATGAAGATGAATGAGATGAGAATGAGTCACAATGAATGGTGGACCAAAAGAGACCAACAATCCATCAAAAAGAGGATGATGATTTGTTTTCGATATTCCATCATCCAACTTTATCACTTTTTGTTTGTTTTTTTTATCATCCTTCTCATCAATTTATTAATTTTTGGCTCATTCATAAAATATAAATTTTATGTCATTTTTTGGATTATTTTATACATTTAGTATTGACTATTGAGGAAAAGCCAAAGGGCCATTGGAAAAGAATTCAATTAAATGTTTTGGATTATTTGTCACTTTTAGTGGCAAACAAAAATGTTTGCTTTCCTTTTGTTGCGTTGGTTTTTGTCCCACTTCCTATAAAATCAGCTGATTGAATTGGAGTAGAATAGGAAAAATTTTTGACAATTTAATTTGCAAAAAAATGACTTCTCCCACCTCGTCTTCCTCCGACCAAAGGCAACAAATTATCACTTTGGAAGTTGTGCCACAATCCAGTCTCCGAAATGATCAAATTGAATTGATTATTGGAATGCCAATTAATCAAGCAAGTCGAAGAGAAAGTTTGCCCTAATTTTTGTCCGTTTTTCCACTCAAAGGTGATCGTCGGAATCCAAAATGCGTATAGAATAATTAAAAATGTTGAATTGACTTATTGCAATAGGGTGGGGGAGGGGAATTGTTGTATTAAATAAATTGGTTGTCCCCAAAAAGGAGCCATTTGATCGAGACATAACCATAAATTTGGGCAACAATGGAATTCGGCTTCATTTCGATCCGCACAATCAATTGTTGAAGGTTTAAATGGAATAAATTTAAGGGAGAGGATTTTTGCCGGAGGACATGTCTTTTTTTGCAGAACGATCGGAGTTTTTCCCGAGACTTATAATTTTTAATGCTTGTTCTTAGACCCTATAAACCTTATACCATTCAATAGAGCTCATTGAGAGGCGCTGATTGATATATAGTTTGTCATTATTTGATTAAAATTGAAGCTGTATTATAAACCGTCCAAACCAATTTGATTTTTGGTTCATAACTCTTTTGGTTTTGAACTAAACTCTGAGAATTTATAGGCCAATCGATGCATCAAGAAGAGCTCTATCGAATAGTATACGGTTTAGGGTTTATAGGGTCTATAAGATCAAGCATTAAAAAGAGCTTTCGGCAAAAGAATCCAATCATTCGGCAAAAAGATCCGTTGGCAAGAAAATCCGCACCCATTAATTAAATCTAATAATAATAACATTCGGAATGAAGATGATTGAGCTGTACGAATTTAACAGTGTCAAATTGCATTATGGGTTTGTCTCCATGATCCATGTCCATGTTCTATTTTTGCCATCCTCCCATTTCCCTATAGCCACACTTTTTTCTCGTCGCCCGAAGATCCAGCCGATGTTGGCAAAGTGGAAAAATGTTTTGGGGCAACGGTGCCAGGAGGTTCCGTTTTTGGGTCATCCGTCAAATCCACCTTTTTTGTTTCAGTTTATGATGAAAAGCAGCAAAAATATTTCCTTCATTGGAGAGGCAATCAAAAAGACGAATTCATTTTAAAATTATTGTCCCCATTTTCCCCTCAAGGCATTTCATTTTGTTTTCCGGCCAAAGAAACATCCTCCATTCAAAAGAGCTATGCACATGGCCTAGGATCGTTGAGTTTTGCCAATTCGGCATTGCCTCGACTCGAACGAATGACCATTTTCGATGGTCCATCGCCCTCACAAATGAGGCAAACCATTCATTTTAATTTGGGAAAGATTTAACTTTACATCGAGACACCTAAATTGTCCCATAGACTGTCAGGATTTAGTTCAAAACCAAAAGAATTATGAAGCAAAAAACAAATATGATTTGGACTGCTTAATATTTTCAATTTTTATCCGATGAGTTCTATCGAATGGCATAGGATTTATAGGGCTAGGATCAGCATTAAAAGTCATAACTTGGGCAAAAATCCGATTGAAAAATCCGCACCCTTTTAATTTGATTAAATCGAAATAAATTTGCCGTTCAGAACGCCCGAAATTCCTTTGATAGTTTATTGTGGGAATCCACATTTGGTTATGGTCGAAAGTATTTCAAACAATGGACGACTGGTTGGGATGAAAGTTAAATTCAAAATTGAAGGTCCATTCTATTCAAAAATCTCTTTAAATTGTCCTCATTGTCAGAGCCAACTGAACAATGCGCTGATGAATTACATTTGGTGGAATTGGAAAGAGACATATTCTTTAATGATACACAAGAGGCAAGTTTTTGGCCACATTTTAGATACTTATCGGTTATCTGTACGCAGATTTTTTGACACTCTCCAAAGTCATCCTATGTTTTTTCAACAAATTAGCCATAAAATTTTAAGATTTTTCCATCATTTACAACCAATTCTTGGCTGAGGAATTTGATCCTATCATCATATTAATAATTTATACAAATATTTTTACATTATTAGATAGGGCATTCTCTTCTCTATCAAAGCATACCATGATCGCAAAAATCAGTTCATCCATTGATGACTTACAAGCTTTTAAAAAACATAGGTCAATGAAATGATTAGATGGAGGGAACAATGTGGCATGCCCCAAACGCTCTTTGATTAAAAGAAAAGGAGAAAGTACGGTAACGGGGAGGGGGGGGGGCTCAGCCAATCAGCAGCTTCAGCAGAAATGCCCTTAGGATTTCTTCACTTTCCTCGTTCCTTTCTCAAAATCTGCGTACAATTTAACATTTAACTGTTAAATACCCAGGATTTTATTTTCTACTGATAAATTTGGAGTGTTCCAGGCTGTCATGACAAAGCTGGGTGGTCCATCCAAAATCTACTATAAATCAGAGGAGAAAATGTTGATCCAACGAAGAGGGACTGGACCAGAGCAGCGACTGAATGATGCGCGGGATGAGGATGATAAACCGGATTTCTTCTTCAATTATTTCTCACTTGGAATGGTGGGTTTACTGGCCAAAATGCCACAAAATTATTTTATTAAATTTGTCGAAACTTTTCATGCTGAAAGATAATTTTTTTTCTTGAGGCCATTATAACTTGGCCATAATAAAGTGTTGAGCTTTCTTTAGGTTTAGGGTTTAGTTTTTGGAGCATTAAAATCTTAAATGAGCCTCTGATTTGGCCAAGTTATATGCCCTCAAATAAAAAGATAATTTTTCAAAACGAAAATTTTTCGACAAATTCAATATTTTTTATTGTAAATTAAATACTATCCGTTAGGCAAATGGCAAATAATTTTATTTAAATTTGTGGAATGGAAAATGGATATGAGAACAAAGCAAATATAAGAATTGGATATTATGGTGCCCTCAAAAAGTGAGCAATGTTTTTGTTTGTTGTTGGGTCGGGGGTAGTGAATGTCTTGGGCCCTGACATTGCACAATTAATTGTTGTTGGCCCTTTGAAACGCAATTTTGATTGAAATCCAACGGCAATTCGCCTGGCATAGAGCATAGTAAAGGTTGCTTTTCACGATGTGCCCTGGAATTAGTGGTGGTGGCCAATCCTTGGACCGTCAATGGGCTAATTTGGAGTAGATCCGGTGGGACTTGATGCCCTCCTCCGTTTGCGCTTATCAATGATGAATTTGTGGCACTGCTTGGCAGTAGGGGAAGTGGGGGAGACAAATCTGCAATTATATTTCAAAATTGGCCAAAAAGTTTTGGCCAACCTAAATCCAATTCGCCCTGACCAATTCCTACATCACAATTTCCATGTTTGGTCGCCTTTTCACCGGTCAAATATGTTCCCTTTTGTTTGTTTTCCCGGCCACAATAAAGCAAAATGACCAGAATTAAGGAGAAAAGGAATGCCGCCACCAACAATGCCGTCAAAATTAGCACCAATTCCATGTTCTAAAAAAGTGAATAATATACCCACATTTGCCCCCATCATTTACCTGAGTCATGCCAAAATGTGCACCAAAAAGGACTGCACAATCATTGATTTTTTGCACTCGATGCAGTGGCTGATCCCGAAGGAGTGGAGGCTCGGCGCAAAGTGTCTCATCAAAGCGGAGCACATCTCGATGGGCCAACCGTTGAAGCATATGCAATTGGAGGGGTTGGGCGGCACATTCACAATCCCATGGATTATGGTGGAGGAAAACCAGGGGAAGGTGGTCGATGAAGCCGAGAAGGGTGTGAGGGAGGCTACTGAATTTGGGGAAGAGGAATTTGGATTGGATGGAGGAAGCGAAATAGGATAATTTGAGTCATTATTTTGTCCATAATTCAACAAGGAACCGACCAATTTAGGAAGGCGATATGCCTTTTGAGAGCCCTAAAAGTACTATAAAAAGTGGCTTTACTAATTGTTTCGAAATATTAAAACAATTTCAAAATAAGCGACTTTTCCTCAATCAATTATAAAATTCTGTTCGATTACACTCATCAAAGACATGTAAACTTTTAAAGGTAGGAATTTATAAAATTTAAGACCACTTTGTAGAGGACACTTTGGGCTTTCAATTGGTATATTGTCTTCCTAGAATTGCCATTGCTTCGCTGAGCTGTGGCTCAAGAAACAATGAAAGGTGGATGTACCTGAAATGATTATGCGAAATGTCCAAAATTCGCAAGGAAGGCAGGAAAGTGGCCAAATTTGGGGGCAAATGGTCAAGGCCATTGGAGGACAAATTCAATAGGGTCAATTGTTGGAAGTGTTTTGGCAAACTGTACGGCACTGTTCCCAGCTCACAATAGGCCAAGTGGAGTTCCTTCAACTGGGGCAATGTGCCCAAATGGAGGCCATCGTCCAATTGCAATGGATTTCCACTCAAATGTAAAATTTCCAATGATTGTTGGGCGCCAGCCAAAATTGCGGAATTGAATTGCCGAAAATGATTCCATCCCAAATCCAATTCCAACATTCTGGTGTCCGCAAATGCCTCACGATGAATTGGATTGGCAGTGAGGCCAAGCAGATTATTGCCCAACAACACCCGCGAAATGTTGAGGCCGCAAAAGGAACATGGCCCAAGAGAACGAATCAAATTGTCTCGAATATCCAATGTGTCCAAATGGGCAAGAGCCCTGAAAAAATGGAATGACATTAGAAAATGGAGTGAAATATGGGGTAGGGGACAAGGGAGTATCGCAGATTAAGAACTTGGATGGATTTTTAAGCCATACCTCAGCGAGGAAATTGCCAATCTGGGAGGGAAATATACCATTTAAAAGCCTAAAATGTCTTCTACAAAGTGGCCTTATTAAATACTATGGATTCATGTTTTAAAAAAGCTTCAAGCCTTTGAATGGAATAAACCTGACTTTTTTGGGGAAAAGTCGGATATTTCACTAAATGCTTTAATATTTTCAAAAAATTAGATTGGCCACTTTTTTGAGGACATTTAGGGCTTTCCGACGGCATATCGCCTTCCTAAATTGGTTGCTTTCCTGTTGAGCTATGGCCAAAAGAAAGACCCAAGTATTTAAACTGCGGTTCTGAATGTCCCTTTTCGTAATATTTGCCTCAAAGTTGTGCTAGGCAATTGTGTGAGATTATTTCCGGCCAGCCCAATTCTTCGAACCCTTGGCACTGCACTCAAATTCAGCGCCCACAACTCGGCATCGTTCAGCCCACAATTGTTCAATTCCTATCTTTCCAATGCGCCCAAATCCGGGAACAAATCATTAATTTGTTTGGCATTTAGCCGATTTGAATCGAGTTCAAGTGATTTCAGCTGCCTTGGCCCTCTCAGCAAATTTGCGGTAGTCAAATCGGGGCCAAGGCGATTTTGATTGAGTGAAAGTGAACGAAGATTCTGACAAAAAAATGAAAATAAAATAATATGAAATTACGTTATACTTTCTTTTGACCATAACTCAACAAGGAAGCAGCCAATTCTGGAAGGCAATAGATCATCGAAAAACCCTAATTATCCTCTAAAAAGTGGCCTCGCTATCTTTTGCTAACTTTTGAAAAGATGGAAGAATTTGGAAAATAAGCGGAAAGGGGCTTTTCCTCCAAAAATTCGAATTCATTAAGCTCAAAGGCATGTAATTTATTTAGATCCAATGATTAATAAAATTTAATAAGGCCACATTGTAGAGGACACTTTTGGCTTTCCAATGGTATATCGTCTTCCTAAATTAGCTGCAGCCTCGCTGAGATATGGGCCAAAAACGGATGCAGATAATTTATATGCGGTATTCATTCCTCCCCTGCCCAAAAAGGCGATTAGCCTCTAGTAAACCCACCTTGAGATAAATGAAAGCACCGGTTGGCAAGGAACTAATCCTGTTTTGGCTGAGGTCCAACCTTTCCAACATTGGCATTCCCAAAAATGAGCCCAATTGGATTTGTTCAATTTGATTTTGGCTAAGAATGAGTTCGGAGAGGAGTGGAAGGCGAATGGCCTGCGAAAGGGCAGGTACACCGGATGCGACCAAAACAAGTCGACGAAGTCGAGAAAGACGATTCAAATTATCGGACCAATGGAGATGATTTGGACGGCCCCGGGCGCCACGAATTTCCAATTCCCGAACATCCGATGGCAATGTTTGGAGAATGGCCAGAAATTCAGTGTCATTCATTGTGCCACGAAGGCAACGCACCGAAAGATGCGATGGTGGAAAGGAATCGAGAGAGGCTTCTTCATCATCTTCTTCTTCATTATTCTCATCTGGGCCTTTTTGGCATTCGCATTTGGATGGACAAATGTTGCCATTATTTCCATTTTGTTGTTCAGGAATGGAAAGAAGTGGTGAAGTGGGATGGGGAAAAAGAAGAAAATGGGGAAAAATTAATTGGAAAATGAGGAAAGGGAATTGAGGCATTTTTAGCTTAAAATAGTGGTAAAATGAAATGAATTTAATTGGAGAGACCCTGCCAAAACTAATTATTTTATTTTTCAAAATAATGCATCAAAACCAGAAATAAATTAAATAAGTAAAGTTAAAGAGCTAAAGCTTAAAAGTTGTATAAGTTTTTTTGGGTTGATCCCGAATTGAAAATGAATGAAAATTTTGATGAGGGAATGGAAATGGATGGATTGAGTTGAAAAGATTTGATAGAAGATATGAGGGCAAAATTGGCCAATCCCAGGGAGGAGGGAATTGGCCACACAACAATGTTCGATGATGGGAAGGGAAGTCAAAAATTCATGTGTGTGCGATTTTGATGGGCCCAGCAGCAGCAGAATGTGTCAATGTGTAATCGGAAAATGAATTATGAATGTGAAAGGGATGGGGGGATTGGTGCGGGAATTGCAAATATCCGGATGGATGAAATGAAATGGAATGGGCGGAGGCACTCAAATGATGAAGGTGGCAAATGCGGGGAAAATGTGGATGAGGCAAAAAAAGGATAGAGGGAAACGGGGGTTTCGATGTGTATTGTTGGATATTTCCTTTTGACTTAGGTTTAGGTTTGGAAGGGATATTTGTATGAAAGAATTCTAATTTTTGGGGTATAACATATTTCAACTTAAAAAGAAATTAAAACAGGCGGATTTATTCTTAGAAACAGGCGGATTTATTCCTAAAAATAGGCGGAATTATTCTATGTTCGCCAGGCGGAATTAAAACAGGCGGAATTATTCTAAGTTCGCCAGGCGGAATTATTCTATGTTCGCCAGGCGGAATTATTCTAAATTCGCCAGGCGGAATTAAAACAGGCGGAATTATTCTAAGTTCGCCAGGCGGAATTAAAACAGGCGGAATTAATCTATTTTCGCCAGGCGGAATTAAAACAGGCGGAATTATTCTATGTTCGCCAGGCGGAATTAAAACAGGCGGAATTATTCTATGTTCGCCAGGCGGAATTAAAACAGGCGGAATTATTCTTATGTTCGCCAGGCGGAATTATTCTATGTTCGCCAGGCGGAATTAAAACAGGCGGAATTATTCTATGTTCGCCAGGCGGAATTAAAACAGGCGGAATTATTCTATGTTCGCCAGGCGGAATTAAAACAGGCGGAATTATTCTATGTTCGCCAGGCGGAATTAAAACAGGCGGAATTATTCTAAGTTCGCCAGGCGGAATTAAAACAGGCGGAATTAATCTATTTTCGCCAGGCGGAATTAAAACAGGCGGAATTATTCTATGTTCGCCAGGCGGAATTAAAACAGGCGGAATTATTCTATGTTCGCCAGGCGGAATTAAAACAGGCGGAATTATTCTAAGTTCGCCAGGCGGAATTATTCTATGTTCGCCAGGCGGAATTATTCTAAATTCGCCAGGCGGAATTAAAACAGGCGGAATTATTCTAAGTTCGCCAGGCGGAATTAAAACAGGCGGAATTAATCTATTTTCGCCAGGCGGAATTAAAACAGGCGGAATTATTCTATGTTCGCCAGGCGGAATTAAAACAGGCGGAATTATTCTATGTTCGCCAGGCGGAATTAAAACAGGCGGAATTATTCTTATGTTCGCCAGGCGGAATTATTCTATGTTCGCCAGGCGGAATTAAAACAGGCGGAATTATTCTATGTTCGCCAGGCGGAATTAAAACAGGCGGAATTATTCTATGTTCGCCAGGCGGAATTAAAACAGGCGGAATTATTCTATGTTCGCCAGGCGGAATTAAAACAGGCGGAATTATTCTAAGTTCGCCAGGCGGAATTAAAACAGGCGGAATTAATCTATTTTCGCCAGGCGGAATTAAAACAGGCGGAATTAATCTATTTTCGCCAGGCGGAATTAAAACAGGCGGAATTATTCTATGTTCGCCAGGCGGAATTAAAACAGGCGGAATTATTCTATGTTCGCCAGGCGGAATTAAAACAGGCGGAATTATTCTTATGTTCGCCAGGCGGAATTATTCTATGTTCGCCAGGCGGAATTAAAACAGGCGGAATTATTCTATGTTCGCCAGGCGGAATTAAAACAGGCGGAATTATTCTATGTTCGCCAGGCGGAATTAAAACAGGCGGAATTATTCTATGTTCGCCAGGCGGAATTAAAACAGGCGGAATTATTCTATGTTCGCCAGGCGGAATTAAAACAGGCGGAATTATTCTATGTTCGCCAGGCGGAATTATTCTATGTTCTCCAGGCGGAATTATTCTATGTTCGCCAGGCGGAATTAAAACAGGCGGAATTAATCTATGTTCGCCAGGCGGAATTAAAACAGGCGGAATTATTCTATGTTCGCCAGGCGGAATTAAAACAGGCGGAATTATTCTATGTTCGCCAGGCGGAATTAAAACAGGCGGAATTATTCTTATGTTCGCCAGGCGGAATTATTCTATGTTCGCCAGGCGGAATTAAAACAGGCGGAATTATTCTATGTTCGCCAGGCGGAATTATTCTATGTTCGCCAGGCGGAATTAAAACAGGCGGAATTATTCTATGTTCGCCAGGCGGAATTATTCTATGTTCTCCAAGCGTAATTATTCTATGTTCGCCAGGCGGAATTATTATGTTCGCCATGCGGAATTATTCTATGTTCGCCAGGTGGAATTAAAACAGGCGGAATTATTCTTAAAAACACTTGGAAGTTCGCCAGGCGGAATTAAAACATAGTCAAACAAGCGGAATTAGTCAAAATACTAGTTTAGTAAAATGTTCGATATTTTCCTTTGATTTGGGTTTAAATTTTGAGGCAAATTTTGTATGGAAGAATGACAATTTTGGGGCAATGCCAACTTTCTGGGCCATTGCCTTCCCATCTCCCTCATCCTTTCCAAAATGTTGGCCCATCCTCCTTCCTTTTTCGCGGGAATAATATTTGCAAAGCATCCAGGGCCTTCCTTCCCCTCGGGCGACTCAATTTCACCCTACGCTGAAATGACCGGTTGGGGAGAATTTTCGGAAAAATTGAGGAAATTGCTTTTTACGGCATATCCTCGTCCCTTCCTCCTTATGAATGCCATAAATGGGCAATGGACTTTTTTTTTGGTGGCCAAATCGAACATTTACATAGAATTTAGAAGGAAATGAAATAAAATTGACATTTTGTGACCATTCCCGGCACATTTTTGAGGGCTCATCAATCTCCAGGGAATGGGGGAATATTGCGCAGTTGGAGGGAAATTGGGGTATTTAGGCCATTGGGGAGCCATAAAGCCACCCCACCACCAAATTGACCATCCATTTTGACCCATCCCCATATTCCAACATTGCTCATCCTCCGCCACAATGCCATGCCATAATGTCCCCCATTCCCTCTATATGGCCCCTTTGCCCTTGGGCCATTGCTCATCCTCCAATCTAAATCCCCCTTTTCCGCACCCAAAGTGGACTCAAATTTCACAGTGAGTCAAATATGACCCCTAGGGCAGAAAGGGCAGCCGATTGGAAATTTGCATTTGGACAAAGGGAATGTCCTAATTTGGAAAAGTATAAAGATCGGAATTGAGGGCAAACAGGGAAATTGATGAGCAACAAAATAAGAGGAAATATTTGTGGTGGTTGACTGCGCGAAAAAGGGGGCACATCCAAAACGGATTAGGCTGAACTGCGACTTTGGCCGATTTGTATGTGTGTGGTCGTTTTGATTATTTGGCCACTGTTCGGGCACAGCCCAAGAAGAAGAGAAGATTATGTTCCCTCGCCTATTGATTTATTGATAATTTCTCTTCCCTCATTTCCCTCTTATATAAATGACACATTCCTCCCCACATTTCCATCCTCCTAAGGTCATTCTTATTTTTTATTCTGGAAAAAGACTCCGACCCAATTATTCCGCATTATTATTTCACATTTATTTATTTCCGATTTATTGAATAAAATATTTAATTAAATTGGACTTCATTTGATTGGGAAACCTCGGACCCAACATTGGCGTACTTGAAAACTCAAAACGCGGAGGAAGCAACAATATTCAAATTTATTTTCGTCAATTAAATATTATTTCGTCAAAGCCAATAAGGCAAAATCATCAAGCTTCAATAAAAGCAAATTTGCTCTATTTCTTCACATCAATTCTACATCCTATTATCATCTGTGTGGTGATAATCGAGTCTTTTGTGTAAAGACCGGGATTATTCAATTCTTCAAATTAAAAGAAAATTATTTCGACACAAATCTTAAGGATTTGTCTTCAATAAAATATGGCTGCTCCCGCTGCTCCAACTGCTCAACAATTATTGGAAATTATTGCTCAACAGCAACTACAAATTACACAATTTTTGACACTTCAACAAGGCCAACAATCAGAAACAATTCCATCATTGCCGGACATTCCAATATTTGAGCCAAGTGATGAAAAGAGCCGAATTACGGAATGGACCACAAGATTCAAATTTGGAATTGATTGTGCCGCCCCACATGCGGCCGATGAAATCAAAGTTAAAGCTTTGATGAACAAACTGAGTGAAAATGCATTCAGCGAATATTCCAAACATTGTTTGCCTGATGAAGTGACCGATTTTAATTTCGATGAATCAATCAAAAAATTGGAAGCACTTTTTGCAAAGCCTCAGAGTATCTTTGTTGATAGATACGAGTGCTTAATTGCAACTCGCAGCGAAGGAGAAGATTTCCGCCAATTCATCAACCGGCATAAAAAATTATTAAGCAATTTCCAATTTGAAAAATTGAAAGAAGAACAATTCAAGTGCTTAATGCTATTGACTTCATTAAAATCGCCCAATGACGTTGTTTTAAGACAACGCATTTTGACCAAACTCACTGCAGATGGGGACGACATTAAATATGATAAGGTTATTGAAGATTTAATCAATTTCATGGCTACAATTGCTGAAGCCAAAATAGTCGAACGATCGTCCAACAAACCCATCAATGCAATAAAGAAATTTAAACCAAAGCAGAATGAAGCAAAACAAGACAAATCCAAAGGAAATGGCAACGCACCTTGCTGGCGATGTGGCAAAAATAATCATCGCCCAGATGACTGCAGATTCAAAGGTGCAAAGTGTAATAAATGCCAATTTCCGGGTCATATTGAAGCACAATGTGCAAAAGTTCAAGAATGGAGAAACAAGAATAAAAAGAATGGACCAAAGAAAAATATTGGAACAATCAGAATTGGCACAACATTGAAACAAATTAATTCGACCAAACTCCTCAAAATGGAGGTCAAACTCAACAATAAACCTGTCATTTTCCATCTCGATTGTGGGGCCGAAGTAAACATCATTGATGAAGATACATATGATGCAATTGGCCGCCCAGCAATGAAGAAATGCTTCGAGAAAGGAATTGTTTATGATGGCACAGAGTGCTCCTTTATTGGAAAAGGGAAATGCACTTTCGAGTTCAATCAATTCAAAGTTGAACACGACTTATATGTAGCCCCAAAAGGTTCAATCAATTTGTTGGGTATTGAAACAATGGATTCATTTGGTCTATTGGATGAGCTGAAAAACAAAATCAACGTCAGCAAAATTAATAATCTCAAGTGCCAAAGTTCCCAAAATCAAGTGCATCAATTTATTGAAAAATTGAAAAAGGAATTCTGCGATGTGTTCTCAAAAGAATTGGGACATTGCACCAAAATTCAGGCAAAATTGACTCTCAAAGATGGAGTTCAACCAATTTATCGCAAGGCACGGCCAGTCCCCTACAATGCAAAAGAAATTGTTGAGAAGGAATTGGACCGTCTTGAGGCTATTGGGGTCATCAAAAAGGTCGAACATACCGATTGGGCCGCACCAATTTTAACCGTGGAAAAAGCCGACGGGTCGACCAGATTATGTATTGATTATTCGACCGGCCTCAATAATGCACTTGTCGATAACCAGCATCCATTGCCGCTCCCAGAAGACATTTTTGCAACACTAAATGGTGGCAAAATATTCAGTCAAATTGATCTGAGAGATGCATATTTCCAAGTGGAGCTGGAAGAAAATTCAAAGAAAATTTGCGCAATTGCAACACACAAAGGCAATTTTGTGCTAAATCGACTCCCATTTGGTGTAAAAACGGCACCAGGGATATTTCAATCGATAATGGATAAAATGCTGGATGGTTTGGGATATGCTGCCGCCTATTTGGATGATATAATTGTCGTCAGTAAAACAATGGCTGAGCACCAAAAACATCTGGAAGAAATATTCAATCGAATTCGAGCCTGGGGATTCAAGGTCAAATTGGAAAAATGCGCCTTCTTCAAAGATCAAATTAGCTATTTGGGTCAAATTATTGATAAAGAAGGGCGCAGACCAGACCCCAAGAAAATTCATGCAATCAAAAATATGCCACCACCATCCGATGTTCCCTCACTTCGCTCATATTTGGGAATGGTCAACCATTATCAGCAATTCGTCAAAAATATGCGGTTTATTCGAAAACCACTGGATGATTTGCTAAAGAAGGAAAGCGAGTGGAAATGGGACGAAAATTGCCAAAATGCATTCAAGAGGATCAAAGAAATCCTCACATCTGATTTGCTGCTCACCCATTATGATCCGACATTGGAAATAATTGTTTCGGCGGATGCATCAGAAAAGGGAATTGGAGCAGTAATTTCACACAAATTTTCGGATGGCAAAATTAAGGCTATTGCTCATGCATCTTCTGCCCTATCTCCAGCGGAAAAAAATTATTCGCAGATCGAAAAAGAGGGTCTGGCATTAATTTTCGCTGTTGAAAAATTCCACAAAATGATTTACGGCAGAAAATTTATCCTTCAAACGGATCATAAACCACTTTTGGCTATATTCGGCAATAAAAAAGGAATTAAACAGTGCAGCGCAAACCGACTACTTCGATGGTCACTCATTTTACTTGGATATGATTTTTCCATTGAATATGTGAACACGGTCGAGTTTGGACAAGCTGATGCATTGTCACGATTGATTGCCAAAAATGTGGAAAAAGATGACCGCGTTATTGCATCAGTGAATGTGGAAGCAGAAATTGAAGGAAAATTAATTGCCAACATTGAAAAGCTTCCTATTCAATTCAAAAATATTGCTGATGCCACTAAAAATGATCAAGACATCCAAAAAGTGATGAAATTTATTCAAAATGGATGGCCAAATGATAAAGCATTGAAAAATGAAACCAACAATGCAATCAAAATTTTCATTCAAAGAAAAGAACATTTGTCCATCACAAAAGGCTGTTTGATGTATGCCGACAGAATTGTTATTCCGAAAATTCTTCAATTAAAAATTCTCAAAACATTCCACAAAGGACACCCAGGAATGAAACGCATGAAACAACTTATGCGAAATTATGTTTATTGGCCAATGATGGATAATCAAATTGAAGATTACGTCAAAAATTGCGAGCCTTGTCAAATGGCTCCAAAAATGCCAATAAAAACCGACCTCCATCCATGGCCAAAGGCATCAAAGCCTTGGGAACGGGTGCATTTGGATTATGCAGGACCGTTCTTTGGCAAAGAATATTTGATAATCGTCGATGCATACTCAAAATATCCAGAAATATTCGAAATGCCCACCAAATCCGCAGCTGCAACCATTGAAAAGATGCGTTATTTATGCAGCAGACATGGACTGCCGGAAATTCTTGTCTCAGACAACGGCACTCAATTTACGTCCAATGAATTCGCGAGATTTACGGAAATAAATGGAATTACACATTATTTTTCTGCGCCATACAATCCAATGTCAAATGGCCAAGCAGAACGATTTGTCGACACATTCAAGAGAACATTCAGAAAATTGAAAGGGGAGGGTGTCGTGGACAAGGAAATCATCGAAACATTCCTGATCACCTACAGAAACACCCCGAATGATTCACTCGACAATGGAAAATCTCCAGCCGAAGCTTTTCTGGGACGGAAAGTTCGGACAACATTGGATTTGCTTCGCCCAACTTCATTAAAACCATTGGAAACAGATGAAGAAATGAAGGGAAGGTTCAATAAACGATTTGGGACTAAAATGAGGACATTTTCAATTGGAAATAAAGTTTATGCCCGCCACAGAATTTCTCAAAGTTGGCGGCCTGGAATTGTCACAAAATGCACCGGAGTCATTTATGACATTGCATTCCAAGATGGCTCTACTGGGCGCTTCCATGCAAATCAAATTCGCCCTCGATTCACTCCAAACGAAAATGAAAATCCATTAAATATCTTCTTGGAAGCCTTTGAGCTACCAAAAGCACCGGAAATTGTTGAAGAACCACCAATCATAGAGGAAGTGAATGAGCCAGAAGAGAATGAGGAATTGGAGCCACCCGAGCAAATTGTCCAACCGCCTGCCATGGTGGAAAATCGCCGAAACCCGGTTCGAAACCGAAGGGCACCAAACCGGTTCACTCCGTCGCCATGATCAAACCAAAAAGGGGAGGTGTTCGGGCACAGCCCAAGAAGAAGAGAAGATTATGTTCCCTCGCCTATTGATTTATTGATAATTTCTCTTCCCTCATTTCCCTCTTATATAAATGACACATTCCTCCCCACATTTCCATCCTCCTAAGGTCATTCTTATTTTTTATTCTGGAAAAAGACTCCGACCCAATTATTCCGCATTATTATTTCACATTTATTTATTTCCGATTTATTGAATAAAATATTTAATTAAATTGGACTTCATTTGATTGGGAAACCTCGGACCCAACAGCCACATCGATTATGATGGGGGAGGACACTTAAATGGGCACCCCTTGGGTCCATCCAAAATGTGGAATCTGGAATTCCCCCAAATTGGCTCCAATTGGCCGAACAAAAAAGGAAGGAAAGAATGGGAATGGGAGGGGGGAAAATGGACAATGTTTTCTTCCTCCAATTCTTTTGCTTCCGCCAGAGTGGATAATTAATTGGGCGCGCAAAGGGGAACACTCCCTCGGAGGACAGGTCAAATCCCAACCGAGTTGGGTGGCAAAATGAATGAATGAGGATGGGGAGAAAGAGTTAATCCGTGCGGAGGAGGATGTCTGAAAATGGAGAAAGAAGAACCCAAAACCCTTCGAATAAATTGAGTTCAAGAGTGGAAGGATGTTCAATTGTAATTAATTATAATTATATTTCACTCCGGAAAAATGTTCTCAATTGTAAATGTTTTAATTCTGGAAAGATGCTTTCGATTGTAATTGTGTTTCAATCCGGAGATAAGAAGAATTAAAAACCATTCCAACAAATTGAATTCATCAGAGAGGAGGGAAGGGGACGATCGGAGAATGGAAGGGGAGGATTGAATGGAATTAGGATGAAATTGGCAGCAAATTTGTTTCGATCTTGCTGCAGACAACACGCAAATTTGGGTTAATCCACCCAAACCAAGGAAAGGCCGAATTGTAAGGGGAAGGGGGTGGGAGGCAATTAGGAAGAAGGGCGCGCGCCCGAAAATGAGGTGGGACAGAGGCAAAAGGGCAGGTGTGTGTTCGGCCAAAACATGTCAAATTGAGACAGGGCTTATTCCTCTTTGGCCGGCTTATTCGCCTTTCTTGGCCCCCGGGGCAGGAAAGGCATGCCACTTCCTCCTTCCGTGGCCAACCTTTCCATTCAATTCAATCATTCATTGTTTGCCTTTTCCATGTTCCTATTTGTGGATTCAAAGGCAGCACCACATGAATCGAGACGAAATATTTATATTAAAGCGGATTTCTAAAAATGCGGTTTCAGATGAGGGAAAGGAAGGTCGAATTCCCCGCTGTGTGGGCTATTCCCCCCTTCCCCATCTTTCGGCATTGTCCACTCATTCAACGGTCAAAAAGGGGGCGGCCATTGGACACTTCGTGAGAGAATTTCGGCAACACAAACGGGAATGTTTCAAAGCGATTTAGGTTAAAATGGATGGAAGGATGTGGGAATAAACGGGTAAATGGGGAAGTCGATGTGAGGGATGGGTTTACGGGATGTGACACTACTTGGCATTGGTGGTGGCCCATTTTGTGAAGAAGGAGTAATTCGTGTGGGGAAAGGCTGCTTTTGGTGGTGGTGGCGGTGATCCCTGGGGAATTTTCTCGGCAAAAGCGGTTGAATGGGGTGAGGGGACAACAACCGCCGGAGGGAATGAATGGAAATGGTTTTGTAAGGGACGAATTAACACAGAACAAAATGAGGAGGCTGACTGAATTGGGATGTTGTTGAGGGGAAATGCGCCGACAAAGAAACGGGGAATATTCGTGGAGGGGGAATGAGGGCGAATGGCAAAGACATTCAAGGCCGCCCACCGACACCCTCTCCCCCCATATTCGCCTCCATTTTTGATGCTAAATGGTCCGAACGGGCTAAAGGGGATTGAAGAATAAAAGAAGGCAAAAAGGGGGAAGGGCACGGTCGGCTCAAAAACAACATTTGTTGGGTTGGTCGCGCTCGAAAATATGTTCAACGGCGAGTCAAAAATGAAGGAAAAAAGGGAGGGCGCACGATGGTTAAAATATGCAAAATCAAATGGGGCATTGGCCATCCTTTTGTGCGTATTTTGGAAGGGGCAACAGGAAAAGGCGATTCGAGGATTTTGGCTAGACGAAAGGGGCAACAAAAGATGATGATTTTGAGAAATGGGTGGCTTAATTGGCCCCCACCTCACATTTTGGCGCTTGACCATTCCACCTAAAAGTCTCGCCATTGTTATTTTCGCCTTTTTGGCCAATGGCCACACATACGCCCAATTGACATTTTGGCCATTCGCCTTCCTTCCTTCCGCGCTTTCGATTTCGGAGGAGGCAGAGGATAAAAGGGATTGGCAGAGTTGGTGAAATATGCAAAATTAAAACGGAATCTTTTTAATGCGATTCCAGGATTTTGGCAAGGAAGTCGGCAAAAGAGTAAGATTTTGGGAATTGTTGGCTTAATTGGTATCGCCTTGACCAGAAGCCACCATTGTTCTTTTCGCCCTATTGGCCATGGCCACAAACGCCCAATTGGCATTTTGGCCATTCGCTTTCCTTCCTTCCGCGCTTTTCAATTTCCCAAAAAGAGAAGGAAGGCAATGGTCATCATAACGGGCAGCTCCCCCCTCCCCATCCCCATTCTATTTTAGCACCCGCAGCGTCTTTGTCGCTGACCAAATGCTCCATTCTATTTGGTCAAAGCCGATGGTGGCAAAGCCAGCGGTCAATTCTCGGATGGGGTGGTGGCAAATTTGCATGGCTAATTATGGGTGGGGAAAGGCTAGAATTGAGGAATGGCAAGGGAAAGGGAATGGCAGATGGGAAGCCTCTTTCTTCTTGTTAAATTATATCCCTTTTTGACACTCTTTTGGCCCATTTACATTAATATACTTTTTAAGGATCTCCTCTTTAACATTGACAATCGCCGTCTGATCAAATTCGTTTTGCACACAAATGTTCCAGGGCATTTCGATTTTGGCATTTACAATCGATGCGAATTCCGGATAAAGGCGGAGGAGAGAAATGAGGGGAAGAAAATGGTCGAAATTGGCACAGAATCGAAGGTTAGGCCAAATTCGAAATAGGATTTTTTAGTACCTGCATTATTTTTGTCACAGCTCAACAAGGAATCAACCAATTTTGGACGACAATTTTCCATTTGAAAGCTCTTAAAATCTACTTAAAAATAGTATTTAAAAAAAATTTGTTGAAAATTAGAAAATAAAATAAACGGCTTATCCTCCAACAATTTGGATTCATTAAACCCAAAGACATAGTTTTTTAAATGTAAAATTTCATAAATCTTAAAAAGGCTACTTTGTAGAGGAGACTTTTGGCTTTCGATTGGTATATCGCCTTCCAAAATTGGCTAATTTCTCGCTTAGATATGGGCTAAAAACTGATGTCAAGTACTTCAACGACAGTATTCTGAAATCCTCTCTTGATTTTTTCAAATGAGAAGAAGGGAATAGGAATACGGTACCGCTAGTTGCAAATGGAGGGAAAATCAAAATAAATTTTCTTTGCCTCTGGCAATGGAAATCGAGGGAACGTCATTCTTTCCTCTACCGATTAAATGGCATTAGTTTTTGACCCATATCTCAGCAAGGCGTTAGCCAATTCGGGAAGGCAATATACCAATCGAAAGCCAAAAGTGCCCTTTACAAATTGGCCTAATTTAAATTATATTTAAATGTAATAAAAAACTATTAAATTTCAAATTGTTTTGAGTTATCAAAAATTAGAAAGGTCATTTTTAGAGGACTTTTAAAGCTTTCAAATGGTTTATCGCCTTCCCGAATTAATTGTTCCTTATTGAGTTAAAAAGAATACTAAAACAGTGTCCTCTCCTATCCAAAAAAATGCCAAATTATTTTTCATTTCAGTTGGACGAATTCCGCTCCATTTTCGACCTTGGCCCAAATGATGAGGAAGGACATGGTGGCCCATTGTCGGCATCGGCCGAATCCTTCGGTGGCCCGGTGGTTTTGAATAAATGCTGTTCGGAGGGGGAAAACCCATTCGGCTCTACATTCTGCTATGGAACGGAACAATTAATTTTTGAAGTATTGGACAATGGCCACATTGCCAGTGTGGTCATTTTCGACCCGGAACTTGGGCCATGAATTATTTTCGAATTAATTTGGCATAAATAAAAACAAATGTATCCTTCATTTTAATCTGTCTTTCTACTATGTAAAATTTATTTGAATGAAAACAAATTAAAATTTAAAACAATAAAAATAATTAAAAATGTGTATGGGCTATTTCTCCTCATTTCTTCATAAATTTATGAAATTGAGCAACATTTGATGCCATTTTTCTTGCATAATTCCCTCAATTCTCTACTGAACATTTCCATTCCATCCTCCATTCCCAATATATTTTCGGCTGCTGCCATTTCCAAATTCATTCGTTCATCCACTTCTTCGACTTCATCAAATTTTGCTGAAAGTTTTTCGGCCAATTTGTCGGCCAATGTTTGGAAAATTGTTCGAATTGCTAAAAAATAATGTCAATGAATATGTCCGAAAATTGCCATCCATTTGGAACTTATAAATTTACTTAGTACATAATTTACAAAAGTGAGACCCTTCAATGGACATTTTTTGGAATTTTTTTTAGTAAATATAAACCTTATCCACCCCTAAACCTAGCCCTATCCTATTTTTTTTAAAATTGTGGCCTCAGGACTAGTATTTTTCAGCGATCTAAAAGGGGCTATTATTAGAGAGGGTGTCTTTATTTTCATAGAGCCTTTAAAGGGAGCTACTATTGGAAAGGGGGCTTCTACTAGAGAGGATGCCAATATTAATAAAGATATGGGATAAGCCTTAAGATTAAGAGTTAGATTACAAAATTAAGGGTCCATTCCTTCATTTTTGTTTTTGGACTCAAACTACCCAATGTTCCCCATCCATTTTGAACTTGCCATTTGTGTGAATTGCGGCCAGCTCAAAATAATCTGCACCAATTTGGTCGGCTAAATACAAATTAAATTTAATAAAACACCCAAAATGTGCCCAAATTCCTCACCCTTGGCCATTCCTTCCTCCCTGCTCACTTCCCTTTGCCCTTCTTGATCATTTTTATTGCCAATCAACAACAAAATTGGTGCCTTTTCATCCAATGCCGTTGATCGATTCAATTCTAATATGACACAAATTATGTAAATTAATCCTTTTCTGGCTACCACGAATCCAAAATTCGATTTGTTCAAAACTTTTTCTGCTCGTCAAATCGTAGACCAGCAATGCGCCATTCACATTCCGCAAATACATTGGAATCTTTTTGGTGAAATTAGAGATGAATGAATTGATTTGAAATAGGAAACGATTTAGTACTTGAGCTGCTCTTTTGGCTATAACTCAACGAGGAAACAACCAATTTAGGAAGGCGATAGATTATTTGGAAGCCCTTAAAGTCATCTAAAAAGTGGCTAATCAAATTTTTCGAAAAATTAAACAATTTCTAAAATAAACGGCTTTATTAAATTTTTTTCTTCTAAAATGCGGATTCAATACACTCAGAAATATAACTTTTTATAAAACGTGAAATCTTACAATTTAAATAAGTCAAATTATAGAGGACACTTTGGACTTTCAAAAGACATATCGCCTTTAAAATTGATTAAGACCTCGTCGAGCTTTGAGTCAAATCTTATAGGGAACTCAATCGTAGTATTCAAATGACCATCCCATCCGTGCGCAGGCATTCTTTTGACTAATAGCTCAGCAAGGAACCAACCAATTTGGGAAGGCGATATGCCATTTGAAAGCCCTAAATGTCCTCTAAAAAGTGGCTTAACTAATATTTTGAAAATTTAAAATTATTTGTGAAATAAACGGCTTTTTGATTTTCCCCCAAAAATTCATGTTTATTACATTCAAAGAGATTTACTTTTTTTAAAGTTGGAATTTAAAATTAGTGAAATAGGCTACTTTATAGAGGACCCTTTTGGCTTTCGAAAGATATATCGCCTTCCTAAATTGGTCAATGCCTCGCTGAGATATGGCTCAAAAACTAATGCAGATATTCAATCTGCCTTTTCCCCTTTCCTCACCATGCTCCGGAATCGTTCTTGGCCAGCCGTATCCCAAAGTTGCATTTGAATGGCCACATTTCCATTGTGTTGGGCATTTCTGACAATAAACGGCATACATTAATTAATATTTTGGTTCGAACATGTCCAAATTTGTGTGGTGTGCGCCAATGGTGGCATTGCATGGGAGAAGGCCACTGCACCCGTATTTTAGGGAATACACCAAAGAGGTTTTGCCAACACCCGATTCACCCAACAAAATCACTTTTGCCTTGATTGGCGCCGGCCCGGTTGTCCATTTTGGCTGGGCAATTGTTGGTACTTTCACCGTTTCTGCCACTCCAAATTTGCTAATTTGTCCTCCACCATTTTGGCCATCACCAACAAATCCATTCATTCCTTCCTTTTTGACTTCTTCATCCTTTAAATTTTCAGTGATTTTGGTCAATTTTGGCAAATTTACTGCCACTTTTTGTTCTTCAATATTTTCATTCACTTCAATTTTGCCATTTTCTTCATTATTTTTGGCATCTAATTTTTCAATTTTCTTCCTCCCTTTTTGACAATTCCTTCCATTTTTTCCATTCATTTCGGCCACTTTTGATGTCACAATTCTGCCTTCCACCTTGGCCATTCCATTTCCGGCCGGTTCACATTCAACATCCACCACGGGAAATACCAAGAATTTTTTGGGCGATCGATTTCTCCGTCGATGATGGTTATTGGATTTTTTGGATGATTTATGGCCAACACCATTTTGTTGATGATGAGGCAGAATTTGAACATTCAACGGTGCCATAACCATTTAATTTCCTATTTTTTAATCTGAAATTAATAAAGAAATTACTAATGGAGTTGGGAGGAAAATTAGGAAGAAATGAAGGATTCCCTTATGATTCATTAGGGATATGATTAAGAATAGAAAAGGATGTATATTAAACAAGAATTTATTCTAATTTCAGTCACATTCAATCATCTTGGTATGGTAAAAAGGAAATGCTGTTATTTACAAATGTGTTACATAAATAGATATTTGTTCGGTGTGTATGCGGTATGCCCCTTTGGGAGGGTTAGTGTCATTCACGGGTAGGATATAATCCCAGTTACCGTAAATTCTCTATTATAAGCCCCGGGGCTCATAAATTTCAGAGACCGGCTTAACTCTATTCACCCATAAGGAAATCCCTTTATTTTTCTCCTATTGCCCCAAAAAGGGATACAAATCGAACAAGTACTAGTAAATGTCGGAATTTGCTTACCAAGATGGCCAATTGCTATATTGAAAGGCTAAATTATTGTTAACATTCTTATTAAAAATGTTCTGTGAAAAGAGTGGAAATGAATTTGTGAGGAAGTGGCCATAATTTTAATAAGAAAAAATTCAATTCCAACCAGAATTCGTGAATGGAAGCCAACCCAAGTAAAATACAAAATTACACAAAAGTACACCAAAATAAACCCAAGAAAATATTAACAATTTTTGCAGAGCCCTTCCCTGCCCAAAAGTCCACATCGAATGGTCATCGTCGATGGGGAATCCCCGAGTAATTTATTATCTTCCAAAATTGGAGTTGTAGTGGGGCAGAATGAATGGGAAGTTGGGACCGGGGAGGCCTTTCCCACGTGGAGAAATGGACCAAATTTATATATGGGGGAAAATGGCATTTTATTAATAATTGGGTGAAGGGGGCAAGAAAAATTATTTCGGCGGAATTACAAAATGTTCTTTGAAGTAAAATTGAAACAAAGTAAGCCGCGGCAATATTCGTAGATTGTGGATGGGGATGGTGGGGCATCATGCCCTGTAGAATGGATACATTTTGGGTAGGGGTAGGGGATGTACGGATGAGCTTTTTTGCCCCCAATTTCGCCTCTTCAATCCGCGTGTGGGCCCTTTTTGTCGGAGACATCCACCTCTGCCCCCACTTCTTCCTTCTCTTCTTCTTCTTCTCTTCTTCGTCTTCATCATCTTCCTCTTCGTCTTCTAATATTTGCCCTTCCATTCATATTCATCCCCTTCCCTCAATTTCCCATTCATTTTCCCTTTTGGCTCCATGTGGAAAAGGCGGATTCGGATTCCCTCAAATTGTCCCCTTCCCCTTATCTCGATTTTGCTGGAGGGAGATAAATTGAAGGGAGGAAAATGGAGAAGGAAAGGAAAAGTATTCCCTGATACTGTCATAAATGGTCAAATATTTGAATGGGAAATTGGTGAAAAAAAATGAATAAATCTAATGATAATTATTTAGTCTTTGCTCTTTGCTTAATCCGAAATTAATTGCCTAATTCTAATAGTAAGCTCTAAGCTTCGATTTAAGCTATAAGTTGCACCTTTTTGGGGCTTTGTTTGAATGCGGATTGGGGTAAAATTGATGAATTTTATATTGATAATTGTCCTAAAGATGAGTGAAGATTGCACTGATGAGACATAAGCAAAGAATTGGGAAGGGGATTGAATAAATCAGCAAGGATAGGAATATGGAAATTTGGAAATTGGCTTGATTTATGAAAGAAGAAATATGCTATTCGAAATGTGTTTTTCCCAAAAATTAATTTCCGGAATGAATTACAATTTAACAGGAAAGAAAAATGCAATTACAATTCAACCGGAAAGAAAAGTGCAATTACAATTCAACCGGAAAGAAAAATGCAATTACAATTCAACCGGAAAGAAAAGTGCAATTACAATTCAACCGGAATGAAAAGTGCAATTACAATTCAACCGGAAAGAAAAGTGCAATTACAATTCAACCGGAAAGAAAAGTGCAATTACAATTCAACCGGAAAGAAAAGTGCAATTACAATTCAACCGGAAAGAAAAGTGCAATTACAATTCAACCGGAAAGAAAAGTGCAATTACAATTCAACCGGAAAGAAAAGTGCAATTACAATTCAACCGGAAAGAAAAGTGCAATTACAATTCAACCGGAAAGAAAAGTGCAATTACAATCCAACCGGAATGAAAAGTGCAATTACAATTCAACCGGAATGAAAAGTGCAATTACAATCCAACCGGAATGAAAAGTGCAATTACAATTCAACCGGAATGAAAAGTGCAATTACAATTCAACCGGAAAGAAAAGTGCAATTACAATCCAACCGGAATGAAAAGTGCAATTACAATTCAACCGGAATGAAAAGTGCAATTACAATTCAACCGGAAAGAAAAGTGCAATTACAATCCAACCGGAATGAAAAGTGCAATTACAATTCAACCGGAATGAAAAGTGCAATTACAATTCAACCGGAATGAAACACAATTACAATCGAAAAACACATTAAACATCCTTCTGGTATGGAAATATAAAAAATCAAACTCCGGAATACCGTACACTAAACTCATTTAATAAAGCCAATTTCCCTTTGGAATTTTCTTATTTTTTTCGAATTTTTGACGAATTTATGCACGAATAAATTTGATTTTCAGAATCATGCTTTTTTTCATTCTCACCGGAAATATCCATCCTCTTTTGGTTCTATGCAAATCACATTAAAAATGAATGGAATGTTAAAAATGTGATCAATGACCAAAGTCCATTATTTCTCTCATAATCCAAGGCAATTCACTTTTCCATTTTGATAAATAGAATTTACAAAAAATTTATTTTAACGTGATCAATTAAAATTCCAAAGCAAATATTTGCTCTCTTTGAAATTGACTCCAATGAAAAAATTCACCAGCAAAATTGGAATAACCAAAGCACACAAAGTTTTCCAAAATTTTCTTTAATTTGTCCTATTTTTCTAATCCATTTTGCCCTTAATCCTCTGCCCGCATAAATCGGATCAACTCCCCAAAATGCCATCCATTCCCTTTAAAAATTTCCACGCCAATTTTTTTATTTGCCTCCCAAAAACTCGTCCGGTCCACTTTGGAAGATAATAAAAAATAAATACACAATTCTTTCCAACCAGTCATTCCATTCCAAAAGGCCATAATATTTTTCCAGCCGGGATTCCCCCTTCCTTCCCTTCTCGGCCCATTCCCATTCTCGACGACAATTGACGCGCAGCATCAAATTCCTTCCCCCCACCAAATTCCATCCACCCAATTTCATTGCAAACAATGCCCTCCCATCCCCTCCACGTTTTGTTTGAGTGCTGCGTGTTCCTCACTCAAATAAATGTATTCCTGTTGGGCAATTCCGGTTGGTCCTTTATCGCAATTTTAATATGGAACGGCCATAAAGCCATGAATGATAATTAATAAAAGGCAATAAAAATGATTTCAAGAAAAAAAGATGTCACCGCCTCCATCCCATTTTAATCAGAAAAAGAACATTGTCTTTTCGTATTCTGTTGGCCCAATTCTCAAAGGATTATTCGCCACACCCTCTCTTTTCACTTCCTAATCATTTCCATACATTTTATAAATTTAAATTACAATTTTATCAATTAAAAGCATCAAAAATTAACACAAATTTCATCTCTTTATATGGCCATAAAACAGCTAGAAACACAATTTTAACTAGACCAACGGTTTTTCAGCCATAATTTTGGAAATATCCAACATTGGCCATATTATTTTTCAGACAATTTAATTTATGCTCTCCTTTCCGTCCCTAATTGTCTGTTATGTTCCCTTGTACAGCCAATAATTCTCCCTATTTTAATAAAACAATGCCCCAAATTTTCCATTTTTATTCAGCATATCCAATTTCCAATATATTCATTCATCCATTTACTTCATTACAAAAATGGGCCATTTTTACGGTGATGGTCAAAATTTTGATGGAATTCCAAGAAAAGGGACACAGAGAAGACGAAATTGGTTTCGGGAAAATTTGCTTCTGATTTTGACAATTGTCAGCGTTTTTGTGGGTGCCACCATTGGATTTGCCGTTCGCCGATGGCATCCCAGCCAAAGGTGTTTTTTTGTCCTTTAAACCCTCTAAAACCACCAAAAAAAGGACAATCGATTTGGTCGGCTTCCCCGGCGAAATATTCATGAATATCCTAAAAGCCTTGATTCTCCCTTTGATTGCCTCAAGTTTGGTTTCCGGCCTCAGCCAATTGGATGCCAAACAATCCGGGCGAATTGGAATTTTTGCCATTTTCTACTACACAATCACTCTGTGTTTGGCCGTTTTAACTGGCATTTGTTTGGTCCTTCTCATTCATCCCGGTCTTCCTATTTAGTGTTTAATTCAATGTTGCAGCCGATTCTGAATTCCACACTGATCAGAAATAGGATATGTATTTACTCTATTACGTATGGCCCCAGGGCTATTATTTTTCAGAGAGCCTCTTTTACTTTTTTTTACCTTAAAATCCTCAAAAGGAGGCTATAATTAGAGGGAGGCGAGCTATTATTAAACGAAAGGGTTGTTATTAGAGAGGGGCGGGCTCTTATATTTCAAACCCTCCAAGGGGAATACTATTAGAGGGCGGCTTCTACTAAAAGAAAGGAGGAGGAGGAAGAGGAAAATGGAAGGGAATAATAGAGGAAATACGGTAGTGGCAGACAATGTAGTTTGTATTCAATGGCCATATCCTAGTTCGTAAACATCCTAGAGCATTAATTTATGGCTTATTCGATTCAGTATATCGATTTAGTCGCCGATTTAGTTGGGGAAAAACAAATAGATTTGTGCAATGTTAAACTGGTCAAACTTACAATTGGCCATAAATTAGTTTCAAACTGATCAAATCAGATTTGAAATTGAAATTTTATAAATAAAATCGACCATAGTGAATCCATTGAGCCATAGATTAAAGCTGTATTAATATCAGAAATATGACTGAATTCAGAATCGGCCACAATAAATATAATAAATATTGGCTAAATTAATTTGGAATTTTTGCCATTAGGTGATCCAACAATCAAAGACCGATATGGCGGGGATTTGGACAATACGGCGGCGAACATTTCAGCCGTGGAGAAATTGATGGATTTGCTTAGGTGGAGGGCATAATTCTTCGTTTTATGTCCACATTTTGTTTGCAGAAATATGTTCCCCGAGAATATTGTTCAAGCAATGTTCCAACAAGTCGAAACGGAATATATTGACAAAAATGTGACACATCCAGGTCCAGGCAATATGAGCTCATTCAGCATTGTGACACGTTCCGTGCACAAACACGTAAATGGAATGGACGCATTGGGTGGGTGGATGTGTATATTGAATTTGGGGCTGTTTCCATAATTATTCTTTTGACTATATCTCATCAGTGAGGCATTAACCAATTTAAAAGGCGATATTCTATTGAAAAGCTCAAAGTGTTATCTGTAAAGTAGCTTTAAATATATAATATGAATCCAAACAAAGAAAAAAAAGCTTAATGCATTTGGGTCTAGTAAACTCGAATTCTGATTGATTGAAGGAAAAGTCTTAAATTAAAAAATTTTCCACCTTTCTCAAAAATTAGTTAAGCCACTTTTTAGAGGACATTTCGGGCTTTCCACCTTTCCAGTGGCATATCGCCTTCCTAAATTGGTTGCTTCCTTGTTGATCTATGGTCAAAAGAATAGCCAACTAAGGAAGTGCGGACATTTGAGTACAATCGAAGTACCCGCATTAGTTTTTGGTCATAACTGAGCAAGGCTTTAGCCAATTCGGGAAGGCGATATATCATTGGAAAGCTCTAAGTGCTCTATACAAAGATACTTATCTAAATTTCATAAATTTAAGATTCAAAAAAGTTACAAGCCGTTGAATGCAATAAACTCGAATTCTGATTGATTGGAAGTAAAACCAGTTATATATAAAATGTTTCAGCTTTCCAAAAAATTAGTTAAGCCATCTTTTAGAGATCTTTTCGGGCTTTCAAATGATATATCGCCTTACTGAATTTGATATTGCCTTGCTGAGATATGGGCCAATAACTAATGCAACTACTCAATCGGTGATATTCTTTTGTCACCCTCCAAATCTCAATCCCTCTTTGCTGGTTTTTGGCCCATATCTCAGCGAGGCAATTGCCAATTTAGGAAAGCGATATAGCATTCGAAAGCCAAAAGTGTCCTTTACAAAGTAGCTATAATAAATTTACGAATTCAAGCTTTAAAGAAATTTATAAATTTATTTGGCTTTGTATAAAAAATCAGAATTTTGAGAAGAAGTCACTATTTCTTGAAGGTGATTTAATTTTTTGAAATATTTTAAAAGCCACCTTTTAGAGAGCTTTTAGTGCTTTAAAATGGCATATAGCCTTCTAAAATTGGTTACTTCCTTGCTGAGCTATAGCCAAATTAAATGGCCCAGGAATTGAAAATTCTCGATTTATGATGAATTGACCCTTTCCTTTTAGGGATAATCGTATTCTTCATCACCCTCGGATTGTTCGTTGGCCATTTGGGCAAGGAGGCAAAGGTGGGCCCATCATCCTGAATTAATTACCTAATTAATATGGAATAATCATAGTGTTTGGCCGATGTTTTCATAGCCTTGGACAAAGTGATCATTTCGATGGTTGGCGTCATTATGTGGTTTGGCCTTATCCTCCCCAAATCCTCCCCAAATCTTCCCCGGATAGCCTCCAACTTGTCATCGGATTCTTGTCTATCAAAAAATATTAATTTTATTTAAATTGGATTCAAATATGGTGGAATTATACCCAAAATCATTCAAAATAATTTTTATCCTGGATTATCCAAATTTTAAATAGTTTTTTTGGGTATAATTCGATCATTTTGAACCAATTTAAATAAAATTAATATTCAATTAATAGCCAATTTGCTCTTTAATTTGATTATAAAAATATCAAAATTGGCTCATTCACTGATGAGTTATTTTAAATGGCGACAAGTTGGCCCCTAGCAACAAATTGGGCTGTTCCAATCTTCCCTTCCAAATTCCTCTATATCCAAATTCCAAAATGCCAAATCCACAGGTATTCCCCAATTGGAATTGCCTCATTGATTGCGGCCAAAATATTGGAGATCAATGATTTGGCCAAAACTGCACATATGCTTGGTTTGGTTCAAATGCCAAATTCCGTTCATTTTCCTATCCAATTTTCAGCATTATACGTTTTGACCGTCATAGTTGGCCTCCTCATTCATTTGTTTTTCACACTGCCATCCCTGCTTTTCCTTGGCACTCGCCGTAATCCCTACAAATTCATGATTGGCCTAATTCAGGCCGCATTGACCGCCTTGGGCACTGCTTCATCCGCTGCCTCACTGTCCATTTTCCCTTCCCATTTTCCATCATTTACCTTAAAATTTTGTAGCCCCGTAACATTCAAATGCCTGGAAGAAATCAACGGTGTTAACCCAAAATATACCAAATTTGTTTTGCCCGTTGGCGCAATGGTCAACATGGATGGGACCGCATTGTACGAGGCGGTGGCCTCCGTTTTTATTGCCCAAATCAATGGCCTGGAAATGGGCGTTGGCACCGTTTTGACGTGAATTATTAACAATATTTTAATGAGTATTCCATCATTGTCATGCAGAATGGCATTCACCGCTACATTGGCTTCCGTTGGGGCAGCATCGATTCCATCCGCCGGATTGGTCACAATGTAGGCGCAAAATTTAATATTTTTGATATTTATTATCGGAGAATTTACAATTAATTTGAGTTCCCGGGCATCATTCTTTTTGGGTCATATCTCAATGAGGCTATAACCAATTTAGGAAGGCAATATACTTTTGAAAAATCCAAAGTTTCCTTTGTAAAGTGGCCTTTTTCCCATTTTATGTATTAAAGCTTTATAGAAAGACATATGCCTTTAACGTAATGTTTAATGTCGAATATTTTGAGGAAAAGCCGCCCGCTTATTTTATAAATTGTTTGAGTTTCCAAAAAAATTAGTTAAGCCACTTTTTAGAGGATATTTAGGGGTTAGGCCGTACGAATTGCATATGACCTTTCCAAATTGGTTGCATCCTTTCCTTGTAGAGTTAATATGATTGTACCTTCAAAATCATTTCCATAGTTACCCTAAAAGTAGGCACTTGGTTCGGTTAAAGACACTTTAGAATATCCGACATCATCATTCGTAACACTTTAATCTATTAGGAAAGTTTCCCTTTTAAATACCAATTACGCCATTCAAGGCTAATTGTGCTCACTGCGGTTGGCCTTCCCGCATCGGATGTCACTTTGATTATTGCCGTTGATTGGCTACTGTAAGGAAGGGGAAAATGATGGGAAATTTGATTGAAATGAATTTGAAGGGATCGACTGAGGACGGCGGTGAATGTGATGGGCGATGGAATGGGCTGCGGATTTGTGGAGGCAATGGTGGACCGAAGATATGGGAAAGTGGCCGCCGACCCAATAATTGGCCCACCTATCGACTGTTGGGCCGTTGGCAATAATTTAAATATGAATAATAATAATGAGGTTGAATGGAATTGGCAAAAATTTATTGGAATTATTTTACATAGGATTTGCCACAATATGCGGTCGATGTACCACCAAAATGCATGGAAATGACGGATGAAGAATTGGCGGAAGTGAAAAAACCATAAAAAATCAAGAAAAATAGATGTGAATTTATTCATAAAAATGCTCAAATATTTTACAAATGATTCGGTGTGCAATTTATCATAAAATTTTTAACATAATGTATTTTAAAACCAAAAATGTTCACGTTGAATTCTCCATCGATCCCTTTGGTCATTTTCCGAATTTTCATCCATTTTCCTCTCTGTTTCCATATAAAAAGTGGAATTTTTATGCCTTTTATTGGCCAATGCTCTATTTGGGGATGAATTGATGGTTTGAATGTGGTTGAGTGTGGTCAAAAGGGCCGGCATTGATTCAGTGGATGTGGGCGAATAATTTGTGAGATTATTGGAAGGAGTGAACGATTTGGATGGGCCAAAATGCTGAAAAGTTTAAATCAAAAGTAAAATGAATGACCAATCTATGAAATAGGACGATTTAATATCATCTAATTCACATAAAAAGGCTAATTCCGCCTGTTTGACTAAGTTTTAATAATTCAGCCTGGTTAGAATAATTCCGCCTGGCGAACTTAGAATAATTCCGCCTGTTTTAATTCCGCCTGGCGAACTTAGAATAATTCCGCCTGTTTTAATTCCGCCTGGCGAACATAGAATAATTCCGCCTGGCGAACTTAGAATAATTCCGCCTGGCGAACTTAGAATAATTCGACCTGTTTTAATTCCGCCTGGCGAACTTAGAATAATTCAACCTGTTTTAATTCCGCCTGGCGAACATAGAATAATTCCGCCTGTTTTAATTCCGCCTGGCGAATTTAGAATAATTCCGCCTGGCGAACATAGAATAATTCCGCCTGTTTTAATTCCGCCTGGCGAACTTAGAATAATTCCGCCTGTTTTAATTCCGCCTGGCGAACTTAGAATAATTCCGCCTGTTTTAATTCCGCCTGGCGAACATAGAATAATTCCGCCTTGCGAACATAAAATAATTCCGCCTGGCGAACATAGAATAATTCCGCCTGGCGAACTTAGAATAATTCCGCCTGGCGAACATAGAATAATTCCGTTTAATTCCGCCTGGCGAACATAGAATAATTCCGCCTGTTTTAATTCCATTTATTCTAACTTAGTAAGGCATGAATCAATCCGGGAAAACAATATTCATTAAAAGATCTGAATTTCCTCTACAATGGTTAATTAAAATTTATTAAATTTAGATTTTAAAAAGTTTCATGCCTTTGAATGTAATAAACTCAAATGTTTTAAGGAAAAGACCATTATTTTTTATTTTCCAAATTATTTGTATTTCAAAAAATATTTAAGCCATTTTTAGAGGACTCCTATTGGCTTTTAAATGTAAGAATTCCTGAATTGTTTGCTTCCTTCTTGAGCTAATACTGAATTGTTCCCTTAACCATTTTTGTAAACTTGCTTTTAATCGAAAACATCCATCCATTTGTGCTATTTTCCCATTGGATGGACACGGACATTGGCGGAGGAGAATTGGCCTGAATGCAAGTAAACAGATCAAGATTAGGCCCAAAGCAACAATGACCATCACTACGAAAGTGGTTATATTACGGTATTATGAGGAAAAAGGTCAACCCATAAAGAGGATGACCCAACTCGTTTCCTTTTCATTCTGTTTCTGTGGAATATTTTCCATTATTTTTACAGTTGAATTTGGCACAATATTTTGTTTGTTAACAATTTTGGTGGCACCAATTTGGATAGTAGAAAATGTTGTTGTTGGAATTGCTTTTGTCCATTCCTTCTCTTTACCAAATATTTCCACATTTTTTATTGCCTTTTTTGTATTGTCAATTTCCCTAGAGCCAATTGTTGTTTTTGTTGTTGATTCCGTTGTTCTTTTGATCGTGGGAATTTGATGATGACGAACAATTTGAGTAACAGTTAAATTTGCCAGCGGCATTTCCCTCAAATTTGGAGGATGGCGGCAACTTTAAAGGTGAAAATTTAAAAAGAATTCCCTTTATTTTTGCTAACTTTCCCTTTACACGAATTCTCCTCTGCAATGTCCAAAGCCATTCAATTTTTTCCGGACTACAATCAATTGGATTATCTTGGATGAATTTAAATATTAAATCAGATTTACAAAAGTTACCCTCCAAATTGAGGATTTCCAAATTTGCGGCGCCCATTCGAAATGTTTCCCTGAAAATATTTGGCACATCAAAGGAGGCAATTTTATTTGCACTCAAATCCAGGGATTCAAGTTGGCCAAGGCCACCCAAATCCTCAATTTTTGTTAACTAAAAATGAATAAAGGATTATAATTGTGTCAGAGGGAATAATTCACTTGATTTTTTGCCAAATCCAATGAGACCAAAAAAGGCAATTTCCCTGTGAATAATCCACGTTGAATTCGGTCCAAACGATTTCCTCGTAAATTCAGAAAGACGAGGAATTGGCCCAAATGTGTCAATATGGATTTGATGAATTCGACAATTGGACAAATCCAACCGAAGAAGGGATGGCACAAATTGGAAAGCTATAAATTAAAATATGCCAAGAATTTATTTGACTCCACTTTCGGCATCCAAACGATCCAACGGATTCCCACCCATCGAAAGGACCTTCAATTCAGGCAAAAATGCCAACATATTTGGTGGAATTGTGGGAAATTGATTTTGGCCCAAATACAAATAGCAAAGTGAGGGAGTGGAGCGGAATATTTCGCCATTTAGCCAACTAATCTAGAAAGAGAATATTTCCAATAATTAAATAATTAGGACTGGCCTGGTTCACATCTAAACCCAAACTTTTTAGCCTGGGCAAAGGTGGAACATCTTCCGGCTCAATTCCATCAATTTGATTGGCACTGAGGAATAATTCCTCCAAGGAATCTGCCAATTCGGCCACTGCTTCGGTTGGCATTCGACTCAGTTGATTCTTGTCCAAGGAAAGTTTTTGCATTGATTCCAATCCGAGAAAGGCTTCGGGCGGAATTCCACGTTCCGACAGCAAATTCCCATTTAAATCCAATCTTTTAATTGACAAATAAATTGAATAGGATTTGATGGATACGCTCCAACTTGTCGACTGGCTAACTAGTCTCAATTTATTTATAATAATTCATCAAGAATTGAACCAATTTTAATTTTAGTATCAAATTAAAGAACAAACTATTAGCTCTCTAAAAATATTAATTTTATTCTAAGTGGCTCAAAATTATTGGAGTTATGTCCTAAAACCATTCCAAATAATTTACTATAGATTAGACAAATTCTCATAAGTGCCTTTTTGGGTATAACTCTATAAATGTTGAACCAATCTAAATGAAATTTATATTATTTGATAGCCAAAAGTCTGCTCTTTAATTTGATACTAAAATCACTAAAATTGGTTCATTTTTGATGAGTAATAAATGGCGACAAATGGGGGCGTATCCGGATTTGAGGGGGAGAATTAACTGTTGAAGAGTTCGCCGTGAATGGAAATGAAGGAATGTATGTGCGGGAATTCGGGCCAACAAATTTTTGCTCAAGGACAGGACCCTCAAATTACGGAATGCAGCCAATGCAGGGCAATTGGATATGTGGACAATTTCATTTTTGCTAATTTCCAAATGTTCCACTGTCTCCAAAATGAGTGGCGTTGGGTGGCCAACAAAATTGGGGCGTACAAGAAATTTTGAAAGGGAATTGTTTCGAAGGACGAAACGACGAATTGGATGCGAGAAAATTGGACCAAGTTCATCCAAATAAAGCTGAAAATATGAAGGAGAGAATATTGACAAGCAATGAGCAGGGGGAAGCGAGGAGATTCAGTACTTGGTGCCTTTCTTTTGGCCATAACTCAATAAGTAAAGGAACCAATCTGAGGAGGCGATATATCATTTGAAAGCTCTAAATGTCCTCTAAAAAGTGGCTTAAATAATTTTTTGAAAAGTTGAAATATTTTTGAGATAAGCGGCTTTTTCTCCAAAAATCGAATTTAATATACTCGAAGATATGAAGCTTTTTTAAAAGGCTGAATTTATAAAATTAAAAATGGCCACTTTACAGAGGACATTTAGGGCTTTCAAGTGGCATATCGCCTTCCAAGATTTGTTATCGTCTTGTTGAAATATGAGCTAAAAATTGATGTAAATACTGAATCGCCGCCCTTCATAACCCAAAGGAATGAATGGAAATTCAGACTGATGGAATTGGCGTATCCTCAAGCCGCAAAATTTCAATTGGTTCTGGCCAATTTTGAAGTGGTTTAATCCCATCAAGAAGATGTTCAAGGGAATTGCCTCGGGCACAAATGACAGCAATTTTTTTGGATGGAAGTGGAAGGCAAGAACAAGGCCACTAAAAAAGAGGAAGGGGAAATGAAACTTGAATAAATTTGTGTACTTTAATTTGATCGGAACAATTGAGTGAATTTGAGGCGGAAATTTGGAATAAATAGAAGAGGAAGAAAATATTTAATTTATTGGCCATTAAAATGGGAAGGGGGCATTGTTTTGATGAAAAAAAGGAAAAAGTATGGGAAAATGGAGAATAGAAATGGATCATCATTTTGGTCATCATCAATGGACGAATTGAATGGACGAACAAAAAGCAAATACAGCTGCTTGGCCGATTGAGGCGGGGAAGGGAGAAGGGATTAATCTCGGTGGTGGCCAAATCCCCCGAATGAAAGGAGCGCCGAATTCGGGAGGAGAGGAGAACAAGCAAAACAATCCAAAATAGAAGAATTGGAAATGATGGGAGAGAATTGATTGGGCCAGAGGGGGGGGGGGGGGGGGGGGATTGAGTGTGGCCATTGAATGGGTGGAGGGAAGAGAACAATTACAAATGCCGAAAGCCACTTGACCCCACCCTCCTATGGAATATGGGTCAATTTCTGTAGAATTTGAAGGGGAATTTTCATTCCTAGAGGAAAAATATGAAGTGATTGGAAAGAAAGGGAAATTTGGTGTCAAATTTGTAATAAAAATTTCCTCCTCCTTTTGCCATTCCAAATTTGTATCATTCTTCGGCTTCACGTCATCTTCTATGTTTTTGGTGGCTGCCCCAAATAGCTTCAACCACCTTCTATTCCTCCCTTTTTCCTTTGCTGGATTGCTTGTTTTCATGGCCCAAATTTCCCTTCGGCCTACATCTATCCAAGCAGCCAGCCGGCTTCTTCTCCCCCAACTGGAAGATGGCGGCGCCCGCGCGCGGATTGCCGTTTGCCTCCTTGGCCAACCAATTCGGGAAAATGGGAAATTTTATATGTGAGGATTGGCCTTCCCGCCCTAAAATACATGCTGCCGTCCTCCCCGAAGCCTGAATCGATCAGCAGCAATTCCTCAACCTCAATCCTCCATATTCCCAACCCTTCCATATTCCATTCCTTTCATCGCCACAATTCCCCTCCTCAATCCCATCATTTTACTCCTTGCGCCGTTCCTTGCCCGCTTTTCCTCTCCCTTATTAGTGAATATTTGCCGTTTGCCGCGGCATTTGACGATGATCACCCGACTTTATTGGCGGTCGGACCCATTCCCATTCACCACATTGCCAACCCGGCAAAATCGTCGTCCATTCATTTTCATTCCCTCATTCCTCAATTCCATCTCAAATTCCTCATATTCCTCCATCCAATCCGCCTTTAAATAAATATTTTCCTCCCATCCAAAAGGAGTTTTATTTTATTTAATTAATATTATATGCCAATGCCGTCAATTGTTTGGGACTATTTTGATGAATTCGAGGGTGGCGGCAAATGCCGATTGTGTGGATGCATTCGAAACAGGAAAGACAAATCCACTTCAACATTTTGGCAACATTTGGAACGAGTCCATGGACTGGATAAGCGACAAATGCTCATCAACAGTTCAACAAACAACATTCCAAGTGGCAAAATGAAACCTCAATCTCAACCACACCCGTCCACCAACAATGGCACAAATGTGGACAATTCACATGGCCTTAAAAGGGGCGATGCCAGAGTCGATATGGCAGCAGAAAAAGTGAAAGTTGAAGCTGAACCAATGGAAAAAATGCCAAAGGTGATTTTGGATTAACGATGAAGATTACGATACAAAAAATAATTAAAATAAATAGTTTGGCGTTTTGTTTATTTTTAATAAAAAATAAATAAAAAAAAAACACCTCAGGCGGAATTTGGACAAATTTCGAGCTAAAATCCTTTGAAATTCGGGTAAAAACGAAATGGTAATTCGAATTTGGATGGCATTTAACTGGAAAAATGTCGGGATTTTTGATTTTAACCCATTAGAATGATTTTATCCTTCATTATTATTTATGCATTTTGTTTTTAAGCTCGAACTGATGACTGATTTGGACCGTCAGGCTACGGAGGAAACTTTCAAATTCATTTCGGAATTGGTCAAACAACAAAGTCGACCATCGCTTTCGCCCACTACCGAAATTGACAACGCAAATGGCACCTCAAACTCAAAGGAAAAAGCAAATGAAGCACCGAAAAACAATAACAAAATTTCAAATGGAATGATTTCACCAATTGGCATAAGTTTAAACAGTTTGGAGGAGAAGACAATTGGCAATGGTTTTGGAATTGCTGCATCGTCTTCGGCTACAGCAGATGGAGGAAATGCTGATAAGGTTTAATCAAATATTACAACAAATTTCACTGATTAATTTAAGGATGAAACGATTCCCACAGAAACAAAATTGGCCTCATTGAATGATTACATTAATGGTTTGCTTGATATCTCCTCATTGTCACCAAAAAATGGAACATCTTCAAGGTAATTCACCAAAGAGATTAAAAAATGTAATTACTGAAATTTAATAGTAGCGGGAGTCAATCACCACCGAACTTTTCTCTCGAAAAGACGAAGACACCTGTCAAAGAAGGGACACCGACCAAAAAGCGAACCGGTAAATGATATTAAATAAGCGATTAAATATTTATTAAACATTCTTTTGTAGATTATTTGAAATGGGACGAATTCTTTATGGGAATTGCAATCCTCTCGGGCCAACGAAGCAAAGATCCACATACGCAAGTGGGAGCATGCATTGTGAAGGACAACATCATTGTTGGAATTGGCTACAATGGAATGCCAAATGGATGCAATGATGACCAAATGCCGTGGGCCAAAAGGGACACAGATCCATTGAACACAAAGTTTGTACAATATTTTTATATTAATTTAGGTAGGATTAGAACATTTTCGGCCTTATTTTTTGGTTCTAATTGCTGTATTTCGTCTAGAAATGTACTATAGAATATAAAAAAATATGCATCAAGCACATGAAAAATAACTTCCCCCAAGCGGGTTCGAACCCGAGACCTAAATTTTGTAAAAAGTGAACGGTACCCCTTTCCCATCGGTCGAAAATTTTCAAATTTTTTTTCGTAAATTTTTATTATTTATTCCATCATTTATTTTAACAGGTATCCATACGTTTGCCATGCCGAAATGAACGCAATCCTCAACAAAAATTGTGCGGACATCCAAAATTCCACAATATGTTTGCATTAAATTCACTAAAAGAATTAAATAATTAAATTTAGACACAACTTTGTTCCCATGCAATGAATGCGCCAAATTGATCATTCAATCGCGGATTAAGGAAGTTGTGTATTTGAAGGACAAAGAGGCAGTGGAAATGAATGCATCGCGTCGCCTATTCGACATTACAAATACGAAATATAGGTAAATTAAATTCAAATTAATTATTAATATTTATTTCAAATTTAGCCAATTTGAAGCAAAACGAGATGCCTTCACAATTCCGTTTAAATAGTTCAAATCAACGAATGAAGGAGGGACAATACAAATTAAGAAGATGAAGAAGTGATTTTTTGATTTGTTTTTTTAATTCCTCAAAATGACCTCATCCATCCAATCCCCCATATCAATAATTCATAAATATTTGTTCAGCCTTGACTTTTTTGTTCCACCAATTTTACTTTGTTTTCAAATTTGGGCTTTCTTCCTCATTCCAATTCCACATTTCCATTCATTCGGCATTCAAAATTCATTTCATTTAAGGGTACAATTTCTTTTGGTTGCCTTTTAAATTCATTGTTTAATTGTGTTTTGTTTTTTGATGTAAATTTGCTATAAAATGAAATAATTTCCATAATTGAATTTGGTTTAAATTTCTTCCAATATTTATTCTTTATTAATTTAAAAAATAATTTTTATTTAATTTATTTAAAAATAGAAAAGCAAAATGCCGCGAATCAAAAATGAACCAGCAGACCCTTCCTCTCCAAAAGGAATGACTGATGAGGAATTGATGGATGAACGCTTTGAGCTTGCATGTGTTGAGGTTTATTGAATTATTTTTAATAAAATATTTTTAATTTGCCAAAAATGAAAATAGCACAAAAATAATTAAAATAGTTTCAAGGGTTTGTCTTACATTCACAAACCATATACTCAAAATTGGATAAGCTAGTCAAGTCTGTCGAATGATATATAATTGTTTTTTAAACCGGTCGAGATATGCTCGAGATATGCTCGAGATATGCTCGAGATATGCTCGAAATATGCTCGAGATATGCTCGAGATATGCTCGAGATATGCTCGAAATATGCTCGAGATATGCTCGAGATATGCTCGAGATATGCTCGAGATATGCTCGAGATATGCTCGAAATATGCTCGAAATATGCTCGAGATATATGTTCGCCAGGCGGAATTATTCTAAGTTCGCCAGGCGGAATTATTCTAAGTTCGCCAGGCGGAATTATTCTATGTTCGCCAGGCGGAATTATTCTAAGTTCGCCAGGCGGAATTATTCTATGTTCGCCAGGCGGAATTATTCTATGTTCGCCAGGCGGAATTATTCTATGTTCGCCAGGCGGAATTATTCTATGTTCGCCAGGCGGAATTATTCTATGTTCGCCAGGCGGAATTATTCTAAGTTCGCCAGGCGGAATTATTCTAAGTTCGCCAGGCGGAATTATTCTAAGTTCGCCAGGCGGAATTAAAACCTACTCAACCAAGAGGAATTAATTATTATCCATCAAATGTTAATTTAGTGAAATCATGGATTTTAAATGTATTCAAAATTCGGATACATAAAAGAGGTTAAGTACTGAATTTATTTGAGTTATCAATTATCCAAATCCAAATTTTAAAACACTCTTTAGCATGGTTTCATTTATATTTAGGCATTGGAATTAGTCAAGAGTTACCCTAAAATTTTTTATTCCCAGATAATCATCTTATAGAGTAATAGAAAAATGGCTTAAAGCCTACCTATGATTGATAGAAAAACACTCATTCTGAATGTTCAAAATCTGGATCCATGGAATTAAAAAATGAATGAATAAATTGCTCTCATTTTTAAGGATGATGGAACAAATTCGACGTCGCGCAAATGAATTCGACATTTTGGTAAACATTTTATGCCATAAAATATAAAATCCCAAAATTGTTTTGAAGCATTTCCACACAATGGAACATTTCACCATTGTAAACCAATTCATGAATCGTTCTGTCACAACGCTGCATGGACTTCTCTCATTTCCGGACATGAAAACATTGTTAAAATTGTTCAATTCCGTTCCGCTTGTCTCCATTTCTGATGATCAACGAATTCATTTGAAAACGGTGAGGGAATTGGCATAGAATGGAGTTTTTTTGGCTAAATATCAATAAGGAATTAACCAATTTTAGAAGGCAATATGCCATTTATAAAGCCCTAAAATACTTCTAAAAAGGGGCTTTAAAAATTTTGAAAAATTAGATCATCTTTTGTAAAATAAGCGGCTTATTCTCAAAAAAATTCGGTTCCATTACACTAAAAGACATTTAATTTTTAAAAATCTAAATTTAATAGAAATTTAAAATTATAAATTGTAGCGGAAAGTCAGTACTTTAAAATGATATATTGCTTTCCGAAATTGGCAATTACCTCTCTGAGATTTGGGTCAAAAAATAAAAGTAGGGTATTCAATCAGCAAAGAAGATTTGCGTTCCTTCGTTTTCCATGCCCAAGGGAAAATCGCATTCAATTTGAAGGAAAGGAGATACGATACTGATACCATATTCTCTCTTCTTTTCATTGGGAAATGGGAAGTAAAGAAAGATTTCCAACAAAGAAATGATTGAGATTGAAGAGAAAGCATCGTCGAAAGTTTTTGGCAAATATCTCAGCAAGGCATTAACCAATCTTGGAAGGCGATATAAAGTTGGAAAGCCCGAAGTGTCCTCTATAAAGTGGCCTATTAATTTGATGAATTCAATTTTTTTTAAAAAGCTTCATGTCTTTGAGTTTAATGAACCCAAAGTTTGAAGGAAAAGCCGCTTATTTTAACAATTTTAAGTTTATAAACAAATTAATAAGCCACTTTTTAGGTGATATTTAGGACTTTCTAATGGCATATTGCCTTCCCGAATTGGTTGTTTCCTTTTTGAGCTTTAACCAAAAAGAATTACCCAGGGTATTGAATCATCAACAAGCGTGATCAAATTTTAAATGAATTACAAAAATATGTTTGAATATCACCCAAAATTGTTGCAGAATCCGAATTGGGTTGGCACAGTGCATCACGGCATTCCCCGGAATATGTTTCCATTCACGGAACGTCCCCAAGGCGATAAGCCATATTTGGCATTTTTGGGCCGAATCACCGACGTGAAAAGACCCGAATGGGCAATCCAAATTGCGGTGAAAGCCGGTATTCCATTGAGAATTGCAGCAAAAGTGGACAAAGTTGATGTGCAACATTGGGAGGAAAATGTGAAACCGCTGATTGAGGAGAATTCACATTTGGTCGAATACATTGGGGAAATCAACGATTCGCAGGTGATTGGGGGAAATTAATTGAAAAAAAATGAAGATTCGGTATATTTTGTAGAAAGGTGCATTCCTCGGCAATGCACTGGCTTTGCTCTTCCCAATTGATTGGAATGAACCTTTTGGGCTGGTCATGATCGAATCATTGGCATGCGGAACACCGGTTAGCATGGATGGGGATGGGGGAAAGTGGCAGCCAAACTTGTCGCCGTTTATAATAATTCATCAACAATTAAACCAATTTTGATACTTTTAGTATCAAATTAAAGAGCAGACTTTTGGCTATTAAATAATATTAATTTTATTTTAATTGGCTCATGATTGATTCCTGAAAAACCATTTAAAATCGACTCTTATAAATTAGTGAAATTGTCATTCTCTTTTTTGATCATAATTCCATCATTTCTGAAACAATTTAAATAAATTTAATATTATTTGATAGTCAAAGGTCTGTTCTTTAATTTAATACTAAAATTATCAAAATTGGTTCAGTCCTTAATGAATTATTATAAACGGCGATAAGTTGGCACAACGACGAAAACGGATAGGCTGCTTGGGATTGGCCATAAATCAAATAAATTCAAAGGTGGTTGCCCGAAAATGTGGTTCCGTTCCTGAAGTGATCGACGATGGATTAACTGGCATCATTTTCGAAACAATTGAAGAGGGAATTGAGGCGGTCAAACGGGTTCATCAATTGGACAGGGCCAAAGTGCGCGAAACATTCGAAAGGCGATTCACTTCCGAAAAAATGGCCGAAAATTATTTGAATGTTTGAATGAATTTGTTTTCTTATTCTTTTGTAATTTTTGCAGATTTATGAGAAAATGCTCGGCGACAAAATGGACGACGAATGATTGAGGGTGAATGGATGGATTGGCCCACTCTTTTTTCTAAATAATTTGCATAATAATTGGCCAATTCCACTTTTCCCTTCTCCCATCGTTTCCTTATTAAAACAATGGTAAAATGCCTTCATTGCCAGCATTCGAGCCAATTCCCACCTTTCCCTCACTATTATTATTATTCCTTTACGACAACACAACAATCCACCATTTTTTGTTTGGTTTTGTTTGTGCTTTAATTCACTCACTCCAATCCACATTTATAAATAATATCTTTTTAATAATGAGAAATGTCTGTTTAATTTGTCGAAAAAAAAACATTGAAACTGTCAAAAAGATTTTAATGGTTACGGTATCCTAAAAAATAAACCTTCAATGTGCATCATTTGATTATATTTTGGCTTAGGCTTAATCAATTCTAAGCTTAGTTTTGAACCAATAAACCAAAATCGGTTTAAACCGTTTAATACACTTTAATTATGACCAAAACATAACCAAATTATATACCATTCAATGCGTCTTGACCAGCTCTATCTAAAAGGGTATATGTTTTGTGAACGTGGAGGATAAACCCTTGTACCATTTTAATTATTTTTACAGTCGTTTTTCGACAAATTAAACAATATCCTAATCTTTTTAATAATTGTGTTTACAATTTCCTATTCTGGAATGTGAAAATGCCTAACAAATCCATATCCAACACAACAAAATATATGAACAAAATAAAGTTTTCTAATTTCATTTTTATAAATTAAATTCATTTTTATACATATTTGGGTCAATTTCAACATTAATTAGGAGGGTCAAAATGAATAAAAGGGGGAAAATGATGGCCAAATTTGGACAACAAAAAAAAAACAAATGAAATGAACGTGAATGGGCTTGGATTAATTAACATTATTATTTTCTATGAACATTTCTCTCAATTAATACAAATTGCACATTCCCGTTTGTTCACTGGTTGTTATTAAACATTATTTTTGGCAATTGGCTATTCACATTATTATTATGCCGTTGGCGAATAAAATTAGGATGAATTGAATGACTAGTCACAAATTGTTGTTGCGCATTTTGCCTCATCATTTAATAATTTCCGGCCATTATCAACAAAATCAGCGTTGTCCATCCGGTGAATGGATGATTGCCATCACCGTGACCATCTTCATCATCGTAATGTTCCCACAAGAATCCGGTCTTCTCGTATTGTTTGGCCACATTTGTTAACAAATTGTCCCGCAATTGAATGTGCAATTTGGCACACATTTCTTTGTTTGGTCCATCCAACAGGGAATAATGTTTCAATGCGGCAACGGCAAAATAATTCCTGGAATGAAATTAAAATAAAAATGACCCTGAGGCAAATGTCATGTCCCAACTTGTCGCCTTTTATGATAACTCAAAAAGGACTGAACCAATTTTGATGATTTTAGTGCCAAATTAAAGAGCAGACTTTTGACTATCAAATAATATTAAATTTATTTAAAATGGTTAAGAATTTGATGGAATTATGCTCAAAAAACTATTTGTGAATATCCTTTACTATGGATTAGCGAAATTTCCAATTGTTTTCGGGCATAACTCCACCAATTCTGAACCCATTTAAATAAAATTAAAATTATTTGATAGCCCAAAGTTGTTCTTTTATTTGATACCACAAAATTAATTCAATCCCTGATGAGTTTATAAACGGCAATAAATTGGTACCAATCTTTGGATAGGAGGAAAACTGACATATTAATCCAAATTGGGCCTCGCCAATACGGTGAACCGCCCTTCGAATTCCATGCATTATAGTATGGGGACAATGTTGAAATGGATCGAAGGCCAAATGGAGTCCAAAAATGTTGGGTGTCGGCAATTTGTTCGAGCATTGGTCGAATTTTTGGCGAATCCGCGGGCAAAAGTTTCATCAACAGAGGGAACAAATTTGCATATCCGTTCACATTCTCCACGAGGCCATATTTTGGCTCTTTCAGCACTTTTCGCACCAGAATTGTCTCGCCTTGGGGCGTTTTCTCCGGTACCAATTCCACAGCCTCACTGCAAATTTATTAATTTAAATATTCAATTTGAGGAAAAATGTATTGAAAATGCCGGAAAGATTGTAATGGTACAGAAGTTTATTTTAAATCCATAAAATTCTTATATTCAAATATGGCATCATTTGATAATGTTTTGGCTAGGGTTAATCAATTTTGACTTAATTTTGAATCAAAATCAGCTTAAAAACCGTTATAATTGGTTATATGGTTAGATAGGGCAAATCTGCCTTAACCTTCTTAATATTTTGGCATATTTGTACCCTTTTTAGATTCATTGTTTCCTTTTATTAATTATTAATTCCATCCAACTCCCCCTTCCCACCTATGTAGTCCATAATCGCAATATCGTTGCACCGTGTCGGACCAATGCAATTCATCGAGACTTTGCACGTCGCTGAGCATTTCAGCCTCCTTTTGAATGGCTGGCAAAAATGCTTCATCCTCTGCAATTTGGGCCAATTCCACCAACACCGATGCACTCATTGCCATCCAACATCGTAAATCCAAATGGTATTCCTCATTGGTTGGATGCGTTGCCCGGGGATAATCGTCAAAACCGCAAGAGAGACTGCCCGGATTCAATTCCAAATTTGTGGTCTGATTTCTGTCATGCCAACGGAATGTGCCCTCCTTTGGGCCTTTTTGACTCTTCCGTAGCCAAAGATACAATTGCTTCATTCTGGGATAGAGTCGACGCAAATCCGGCGCAAATTGTGTGGTAATCTATGATTAATGATACTGAGGAATTGACAATTGGGAATGAAAGAGGATTGAATTAATCCCAAAGATAGGGAACTAATAAGAATAATTCTGCCTTTTTATTTTTAGCTAACATAAGAAATTAATTCCGCTTCTTTTAAGAATAAATTCGACTGTTTTAATTTCGCCTGTTTGACTAAGTTTTAAATAATTGCGCCTGTTTGACTAAGTTTTAAATAATTGCGCCTGTTTGACTAAGTTTTAAATAATTGCGCCTGTTTGACTAAGTTTTAAATAATTGCGCCTGTTTGACTAAGTTTTAAATAATTGCGCCTGTTTGACTAAGTTTTAAATAATTGCGCCTGTTTGACTAAGTTTTAAATAATTGCGCCTGTTTGACTAAGTTTTAAATAATTGCGCCTGTTTGACTAAGTTTTAAATAATTGCGCCTGTTTGACTAAGTTTTAAATAATTGCGCCTGTTTGACTAAGTTTTAAATAATTGCGCCTGTTTGACTAAGTTTTAAATAATTGCGCCTGTTTGACTAAGTTTTAAATAATTGCGCCTGTTTGACTAAGTTTTAAATAATTGCGCCTGTTTGACTAAGTTTTAAATAATTGCGCCTGTTTGACTAAGTTTTAAATAATTGCGCCTGTTTGACTAAGTTTTAATAATTCCGCCTGGTTAGAATAATTCCGCCTGTTTGACTAAGTTTTAAATAATTCCGCCTGTTTGACTAAGTTTTAAATAATTCCGCCTGTTTGACTAAGTTTTAAATAATTCCGCCTGTTTGACTAAGTTTTAAATAATTCCGCCTGGTTAGAATAATTCCGCCTGTTTGACTAAGTTTTAAATAATTCCGCCTGGTTAGAATAATTCCGCCTGTTTGACTAAGTTTTAAATAATTCCGCCTGGTTAGAATAATTCCGCCTGTTTGACTAAGTTTTAAATAATTCCGCCTGGTTAGAATAATTCCGCCTGTTTGACTAAGTTTTAATAATTCCGCCTGTTTGACTAAATAATTTCTACCTGGGCATCGCTAATGAATTCGCGCATCAAATAGAAGAACATTGGTGGATTTGCCACCCAATCCTCTTGCACCAAAAATGTTCCCGGAATGCGAGCCTCTGCTTCGGAACTGATTGCAATTTCCCTTGGAATCCATCCATCAATGTTCATCATGTCCAAATAAGCACCAATGATTTGGAGGGTGAGCAATGGGTCAAATTTATGGATGAGCATATTGTGGAAACCCTAAATGTTTAGGATTAATTTGATTGATCCTCGCGGGAGGTATACGCTCAAAATATCACGAGACCACCTTTTCGCCGTTTTTGATAGCTTTTCAAATCAAAACTTTACAAATTTTGATAATTTTAATCTCAAATTAAAGAGCAGATTTTTGACTATTAAATAATATTAATTTTATTTAAATTGGTTAAGAATTGATTGAATTAATGCCCAATAAAACACTCAAAATTTAGCTAATCCAAAGTTAAGGTCATTCTAAATGTTTTTTGGTCACAAAATCGTCAAATTCTGAACTAATTTAAATAAAATTAATATTATTTGATAGCCAAAAGTCTGTTCTTTAATTTTATATCAAAAATCATCGAAATTGGTTCAGTCCTTGATGAGTTATTACAAACGGCGACAAGTTAGCTCCTGTATCAAATTAAAGGCGTATCCAATCCAAATATGAATGGCGTACCTCATCCCAGATGAAGCCTCGGGGGAAGCCAGTTCGGGCGGGGACGGCAGAAAGCAAAGAAAGTGGTCCATAGGGTTTGGTGGAGTCCGGTGGGTTGAATTGTTCGGAACGCATCCAACAATTTCCGTGCCATGCGCCAACACCCCCAAGCAAATTGGACAAAGCTGCATGGCCCATTTTGTGGTAAATTGCCGAATAGTTTTTCTGTACATAAAAATGCCATTGAATTTTGGTGGGAATTTAGGAAAAACCGGAATTGGGAATGCCCGATCGAAAGTGGCACGGAATTCCTCCTCTTTGGTGCGAATTGCCTCGGAAAATTCAGGGGCCGGTTGATCGGCGGCGGAATGGAATTCCAGTTCAAGTACCGTATTTTCTGTAGAAAAAATATATTTTTAATTTCAATTGGGAAATATTTGATTTTCGTAAAGCACTAAAATTGCCGAAAAACAGTTCAGGAAGTTTATCCTAATATAATACTCAGTCTATAGATCTCATCGAGATGTATCATTTGATTACATTTTGACTCGATTTTAACCAATTCTAATTTAGTTTTGAACCAATAAACCAAAATAGGTTTAAACCGTTTAAAGCCCTTTAAATTTGACCAAATCATAACCAAATTATATACCATTCAATGCGTCTTGACCAGCTCTATCCAAAAGGATATATGGTTTGTGAATTTAAGACAAACCCTTAAACCATACACTTTTTCGGCAATTTCAATATATTTTCTCCAATTAAATAATTTAATTTTGCCATTCCCTCTTCCTCATTTTCACCTTTAATGTTCACTTGAAGTGCCACAAAATTTGGATTTCTCTCCCTTGGGCGAGGGTCGAATGCAAAATTTCCATCTTCGCCCAAATGAAGCGCAGATTTGACCAATTCCCCAACATGGGCCATGTCCACAAATGGTTCACCGTGCAAAACCAGCTCCGACAATTCCGTTGCATTCCCCGCAATTGGCCTCACTTTCAGTGAGAAATCCCCGTTCACTGCCGCACTTTTCCCATCCAAAACGTGAATTTCGCCACCGGGCCCAGGTGTTGGCTTTTCGGGCACATCCAATGTGGAGGAATTGTCTTGGAGGGCAAAATACAGGACCAAAGCCTGTTCACCGTCCCCTTTCCATTCGGGTTGTTGCAAATAGAAACGGGCCATCCAAGAGCTGGCACCAAAATTGAAAAAATCCGTCCTCAGGCCAAAATCGCCGTCCGACAATTTTTGTGAGCCAAAATTGCGGCCCTAACAGAGAATTATTGGGTATTTTTGTGTGGATATTTTCAACCCCTTACATTGTGATGATTCCACATAAAAATGACATCATCCTCTGCAAAAATGTACAAATTCATTCCATAATCCAAAAATCCCCTAACCGTGCATTGCCCAATTTCGTAAAGGCAATTTTTCGGCAGCCCGAGCCGTCTTTTGCCGATACCACATCATCCCGAAAACCGGTGAATCGGGACGTCGATTTTTTAGACTAAAAATGGATTTAAATATTTTTATTTGTCCGAATTCCCCTTTTTCGAACCCGAAATAAAGTTGAGGGCGATAACTTGACCAGCTGGTCTGAAATTGGGGAATTGGAATTGATGGATCATATTTTTTGCCATTGGGAACAACTCTACTTGTCTCGGGCGTTAATAACTCATCAAGAACTTAACCTTATCTGATAATTTTAGTATCAAATTAAAGAGCAGACTTTTGGCTATTCAATGATAATAATTTTATTTAAATTGGTTTAAAATTAAATGAAATTATGGCCAAAAAACCAATGGAAATTTCTCTAATCAATCGTAAAGATAGTTTTAAATTTAGTCAAAACTCCACAAATTCTTAACCAATTTGGATAAAATTAATATCATTGGATAGTCAAAAGTCTGCTCTTTAATTTGATACTAAAATTATCAAAATTGGCTCACTTATGAATGAGTTATCATAAATGGCCACAAGTTGATGCTTATCCCACATATTCCTTTTCATTTTGACCTCATTGAATACGGCTGGACTGCTGGCCAATGGAAGGGTCGATTTTTGGTTTGGATCGGCCACTTGGCCATTGATGACCAATTGGACTGCCGCCGTTGGATCGGGGGAGGCAAATTCGACGGCTGGCATAATTTTGGCATGAAAATGGTGTTGGGATGAATCATCATCATCGGAGGTGGAGGAGGGATTGGAGGATGAGGAAGAAGATTGGGAAGGATGAGTGGGATGATGGACCAAAAGCAAAAAAAGTGTGGCCGAAAGGAACAGCAAAACAAGACTGAGAGTGAGATGAAACCATCGGCGACGCATTTTTTGGTGGTGGAGCCCAATGACATTGTCGCCCGGAGGGTTTATTTGTGGGTCATCCTGTTCAGGGAGAAGAGGGCACAATTCGGGTGTGGATTTTGTTATGGATTGACCCATTTTTTTGGGGGGAATTTTGATAAGAAAGAATTGAGGAATGTACCCAAAAAGGGCCTAATTTCCGTTTAAAATGATTATTATTTTTGGTTTGTTTTTGCTCTCATTGATTTTGCTCACCATGGAATATGCGGCAATTTGTTTCATGCTGGATGTGGCCGAAGATGAAGAGAAAGAAGGCATTTTTATATTTATTTACTTGTGGCCAAGGCACAAAACACACACAAATAAAGCACAAAGGAAAAATATAGGAAAGTTAATTGAATTGAACAGTTAATTAAATCCTTGGAAAATTTGAAGATTGATAAAAATCAAAATTACAAAATGAATTGGAAAGTTCCGCGTTGAAAATTAATTGCGAATATATAGTTCCGCGTTAAAATAAAAAAAGTGTAAAAAATGTGTGGATGAAGAATTGTTATAGGGCCAAAGTCCACCCTTGGAGGAAAAAACAAATTCAACCACCTGTTCCTATAATATATTCGATTGATTTTAATATATGAGAAAGGAGGCAAGCAGCCCCATCCCACCCGAAGCCATGGGTTTGGCCTTGTTTTTTAATGTCTGGGCCCAAGTGGCCAGACCAAAAGGAAAAAAGTGGCCAGAAAAGAGTCTTTCTAAGGAGCAGTAGAACAGATGTGGCTTGGGGCAAATTTATGAGCCCAGTGAGAAGTGGGACGGCCATTCATCTCTTATCTTAATGCTTGTTTTTTAAAGTCTGGGACAGTTTCAAAAGTGCATTTAAAAAGTCAAAAGTGGGATGGAAAAATGGAGGGATATTAGCCAGAGGAAAGTGGAAAAAATTCGCCCCAAATTTTAAAATATAATTTTTTGGAATGGAACGGAGTGCGGATTTGTTGACAGTTGACACCGGTTTGAGTGATATGGCTTTGTATTTATTTGGATGGATTTGGGAACGGGAATATCAAAAAAAAATTGTTGAATGGATGGAAAAAATGCTGACAATTTGGGTCAACTCGTTCATTTGTTCACTTTTAATTCCCAAAAACTTCCTTTCCATTCAAAAGTCAAAACCTTTTTATGCGCGAATAAATCGGTTTAAATTGTAGTGAATTGTGAGTAGTGGGCATAAAAAATAGATGGGGAATAACCACGTGGGGCCAAACTAAAACATGTCGTTGATTGAGGGGCAACCACGCGGTCTTTTCCCCAACATTTTCCCCAATTTTTAACCAATATATATATTGGGGCTTGCTCATGATCAGACTAATCACGAGGGAAATGAAGGGGCCATGGAATATTCGACACATTGGCCGGTTTTTTTCTTCATTCTTTCATTTTTGCCCTCCATTTTTTGGCCATATTTAAGTATAAGGCCCCAAAGGTAATAGTACAAAATTCTTTCAATCTTTGGGTTGGATGCGATGATCATTTTGGGATTTGATTTTGATCACTTTTGATGGAAATGTGATCGAGTAAAATAGTTTGGGTTGAATGAAGGAGGGGGACACGAGATTCGCGCAATCTTTTTTTGTGGGGGCTTTGTGATTTTATTATTGATGGGGCATGGATTTTTAGATTTGATGATCAGACACCAATTTAAAAAAAGGTCTTAAAAGGTTTTATTTATGGTTTGGGTAAGCAAAAAGTTGTTTTGTGTTTATTTTTGTTTATTTTTCCATATTGGAATTATGATTTATTAATTTTGGATAGGGGATGATTCTTATTCTTATAGATCAACTAGGTAATAATAATAACCAGGGAAGGCGATACGTATTTGAAAGCGTTAAATCTCCTCCAAAAGTGGCTTTTCTAATTTAGAAATTAAGCGGATTTTCATCAAAATATTCAGGTTATTTAAAAGTTATGTAACTTTTTATAAAGTTGAATTCTTAAAATTTAAATAGACATAATTAGAGGGGACACTTTCGGCTTTCCAATTTTATATCACTTATTTAGATTGGTTATTTTAGGCATTGAAATGACTTAATTTCACTTCCAAATTGATAACACAAATGAGAGATTAAATAAACCGTTGGGATATGATTGGATAGAGGATTCTTTGCTCTTTAAAATGGTATCAAAATCATCATAAATGGTTTTGTTTGAAATGAGTTATTAGAATTTCAAAAAGGCCTAGATCAATTCGTGTGAAGTGAACAGCCCTGAGGGATAAATCATAAAGCAAAAAAAAAGAAAAGAAAGGAGAAAATCAAAATGTAGCGAGGAAAATTTTATTCCTTCTTTTCAATATACCATATCCTTTTCATTTATAGCTGGAGGAAAGAAAATTTTGTGATACCATACCCTCCTTTAACAAGAGGGGCAGTTGGGTATCGCCAATTATTTGTAAAAGCGAAGTTATTCGTTAACTAACCAGGCGGAATTAAAACAGGCGGAATTATTCTAAGTTCGCCAGGCGGAATTATTCTATGTTCGCCAGGCGGAATTATTCTAAGTTCGCCAGGCGGAATTATTCTAAGTTCGACAGGCGGAATTATTCTAAGTTCGCCAGGCGGAATTATTCTATGTTCGACAGGCGGAATTATTCTAAGTTCGCCAGGCGGAATTATTCTAAGTTCGCCAGGCGGAATTATTCTATGTTCGCCAGGCGGAATTATTCTAAGTTCGCCAGGCGGAATTATTCTAAATTCGACAGGCGGAATTATTCTATGTTCGCCAGGCGGACAGGTAGAATTAATCTTAATTAACAAATTCGAACTCAACTTTTTGACCCATATCTCACCGAGGCATTAATCAAATTGGGAAAATTATATATCATTTGAAAGCCCAAAGTCTCCTCTTCAAATCAGCCTATTTAAATTTTAATCTAACCTAAAAAAGCTTTAAATCTTTTTGTCTAATGAAACTATTTTTTGGAGTAAGCCACTTATATAAATTGTTTAATTAAAATTAGAAAGGCCACTTTTTAGAAGATTATTAGCGTCGGAATTGGGGGTTTTGAATCGTCCTGTTTCGATTAATTTCGATGGATTCCCGAATACATTTTTATCCATGCGCCAATATTTCGAAGGATTATTCCCTATAATCGTCATCAAATCCATCCCCCACTCCAATCCATCACATTCTAATCCATCCGCCTAATTGCCTTTTCTATAATCCAATTTTATTTGTGTTTACCCAATCCACCCTCCATCAATTTGGGAGGAGGATTGATGAAGAGGGGGGGGATTAGCCGATGTGCGACAATTCAACCGGTCGAGAGTCGAGACTGTTGATGGGAAAATGGGGAAATTGGAAAGGGAGAAGGGAAAGTGGTTGGCAGCAATGAATGAATTGAATATATTTATATTGGCCATTCTCCCACTTAAAAGATTGACAGATTCATACGGTGGCCAAAATTCACAAGGGAAGGTTGGATGAATTTTGGACTTGGGTTGAAAATGGATGGATGGGTATAGGAAGTAAAAATTGTGAATTGTGATGAGTGGGAGTGGGTGGAAAAGTTGAAAATATTCACACTTGATTGAGAGGGGAGTGGACCTTCTTAAAAGGCGAAACTTAATAATATTTGCCGGGGAAACCGGTTAAAATATTGTTACGTTTGACTTTGGGGGATGCCACCGGCAAAATGATTGATTCGAATTTGAAATTGCGGAGGAATATCTGAGGAAAAATTGATGGGGAATTCCTTAAAATATTGGGGGGAATATTAAATGATTTTGTCCCACATTTCAACACAAAATTTTCTGCCTTTCCTTTGTCGGAACAACCAAACTTGTCTCGAGCATTAATAACTTATCAATGAGAGAACCAATTTTGATGATTTTAGTATCTCAAATAATAATAAATTTTATTTAAATTAGTACAGAATTGATTGAATTATACCCTAAAAAATAATGGAAATTTCGCTAATCCATATTAAAAGTCATTTTAATTGTTTTTTGATCAAAACTCCAAAAATTCTGAATCAATTTAAATAAAATTAATATAATTCGATAGCCAGAAATCTGCCCTTTAATTTGATACTAAAATTGTCAAAATTAGCTCATTCTTTGTAAAGTTATTATAAAAGGAAACAAGTTGGCCCCAGCAATAAGTTGGAGCGTATCCCTCCTTTGTAATTCATCTCTTCTTAAGGCCAAAAACAGATTTGCGCATCATTCCGCATTCAAAGAGAGGGTTTCCCCTTTCATTCATTTATTCAAAGGGTTGTTTCCCTCATTTGTTTGTCCCCTCTCTTTTGCCTGTTTTAGGTCAACAGGGTGGATTAATTTCCTTTTCCATTTTCATTCATTTTCATTTTTGATTTGCCGCAAATAAAAATACAAAAGAGGAAGAAGAAGAGGTGAATGAGGGGAATATAATTTCATTAGTATCAAAATCAATCGGAGAGCCCGGTGAAATTGGCAAAAAATGTCGTCGGTGGTAGTGGCCTAGCTAAATGGTATTCTGTTGAATTGGCACCGTCCACCATTTCTGCTCCATCCGGTGACCTCAAATCATCGGAATCGGCTGGCGCTTGCCTTCTCCATTTTGCTCGCCTATTTTGGAACCATGTTTTGACCTGTTTGAATCAAACCGAATCAATTTTATTGCCTTCAATATTGCTTGAACCTGTCTTTCGCTCAATCCCAATGCTTTGGCCAATCTTTTCCTCTCCGAATTGTTCAAATATTTTTTATTGTCAAATGTGTTCTCAAGGGTGTCCGTTTGTTCATTGCTGAAATTCAATTTAATTCATAGGAATTTAATTGAATTGGAATAAATTTAATTGATTAAAGGGAAATATTAAATTTGCCGAAAAAACACTAAAAATGTCGAAAGATTCAGAAGTTTATCCTAGACCAAAACTTTTACTCAATCACTAAATCTTGTCAAGAAGCATCACTTGATTATGTTTTTTGACTTGGGGTTAAACCAATTTTAACTTAGTTTTGAACCAAAAACCAAAATGAGTTTAAACTGTTTAAAACCCTTTAATTGTTGACCAAACCATAACCAAATTATATACCATTCAATGTATCTTGACCAGCTCTATCCAATTTTGGGTGTATGGTTTGTGAATTTAGGGCAAAACCCTTAAGCCATGTTTAATTATTTTGTCATTACGTACACTTTTTCTGGCTAATATAATAAATATAATTAATTAAATTTGTGCCACCTGAATCGAATTTGTCCTCCCTTTCTTTTGTGCTGATTTTGAGTTGGCTGATGATGGTTTTGAAGGGCGGGACCAGTGCAAATTCCACCAGGGAATGGACCGAACAATGGGAAAAGTGGCGATGATTTGACAAGGCCATTGATAGAGCCAAATGAAGGTGGCAAAAATGGAAAACGAACCAATGATGGATGTGGTTGATTGGGCAATGATGGCATTGTTGGGTGGCCACCACCATTGGCACGGGCAAATGGGAAAAGCCAGCCATTGGGCGGAGATGGGAATTGCATCAAATCTACGGTAGAGGGGATTCATTTTTATGCCCTCAAGGCCTATTCATTTATTTGGTAGAGAGAACGATTCAGTAGCGCTGATTGGGTATTTGCATTATCAGTTTTTGGCTCATATCTCAGCGAGAAATTAGCCAATTTCGGGAGGGCGATATATCATTTTAAAGCCCAAAGTTTCCTCTACAAAGTGGTTCATTTAATATAAAGAATGCAAGCCTTAGAAAAAGTTTCATGTCTTTGAGTGTAATAAACCCGATTTTTTTGAAGAAAAGGCACTTTTCTAATAGAGGTATTTAATTTTTTGAAAAATTGTTTAGCCACTTTTTAGAGGACATTTAGGGCTTTCCAATGGCATATCGCCTTCCAAAATTGGTTATTTCCTTGCTGAGCTATGGCAAAAGAATGGACCAGATAATGGAATCGTCAGTATTGAATCGTCCCATTTCATTCTAATTTACTTACCAATTTGTTGTTCCATCAAATTTGCGCAAATGGACGATGCCTTTTCTTTTACATTCTTCACATCCTCAATTTGATTTACTGAAATCCAAAATATTATTATTATTCAATTATTCCCAGTAAACCCATTTCAACCTTTCCTCTCTTCCCCATCCATTTCCTCCTTCACTATTTCTTCTTCATTCTCTTCCTTCATTTTCATCTCTTCATCCTCATCTTCCTCTTCTTCATCATTTTCTTCGTCTTCGTCAATATTTCCTTTTTCATCATTTTTTGCCAACAATTGTGCCAGCCCAAATGGCAAATTGGCGGCTGCGGCGGCACCAAAAATTAGCGGGAAACATTCGGCCAAATCCATTGCTGCCTTTTGATTAGGCTGTGGATTATCCGTAAGCAGGGAATTGATGGAAAAGGGTAAATTGCGATTGGCCATTTTTTGGATAATTTCAGTGGGAAATTGACAGTAAATTTGGGGGAGAATAAGTGAAGGAATGGATGAAGCCTTCGAATTGGCCAAAACTTTTTTTCCGTTTAGTCCCGCCCAACAACTAATATTGGACGGCCATTGCGCGAGAAATGAATGAATGAATTGGGCCAATGGGCGGAGAGCAAATAAAGCAAGAAGAGGGATGGATGGATGGATTACAGTGGAATTGAAAGGGAAGGGGAAAGGAGGGGATGGGGGGGAAGAAGAAGCAATTCGACAAAAGAATCAACCAAAACAGCAAAATTTACTTCGAAATTCGAGCCATCCATCCAGCCGTAATTGTTTGGAACAAAACATCCATTCATTCATCCATTCTAAAATCCTCCAATTTTGTACAGTAATTCCACCCTTCTCAATCCATTTCCTTTTCTTTTCAATTTTGGCCAAATTTTATGAGAAAAGAAGGATCCATTTTCCATTCTCCATGGCCATCAATCCCCCTCAATCCATTCCCCCTCCGCCATATCCGCCATCAATCCGGCCAATCCCATTTGCCCCATCTTTCCACATTTGTTGCAGGGAGTCCATGACCGGTGTTTAGGGGCCAATCCCCTCTCATTCAAAGTTGGTTAATCCATCCAAAATAGGGGCCCAAATGGCGCAATCAAAGGTAAACAAGGAGGAAAGGGATCCTGCTCGCCAATGTGGCATTGAATTTAGTGCATCAAAATGCTCAAAAAATATATTTTGGCCGAGGCAACAGTCAACTTTGCTTTAAGGCTCATCGATGACAGTTAAGGCCCATCAATGAATGAATGAATGGATGGGAAATCGGCGTTACCACCAAAATTGTGAATGAATAGGCCGGCGGGAAGGATGGAGAGAAGAAATGTGATCCGCTAATTTTCCACATCTCATTTGCACTTTTTTCTTTGTGTTGATCATCTCGTTTAGCTGTCCTATTCATTTCCCTCTTTAAATGAGTTCTTAAAACAATGCCACCAAAGTGTTGACAATAATGAAAGATGGGGCCAAAACAATCTTCAAAGTCCTCTCTTCTAATTGGATTTGGGGCAAAATGATGGAATGGCACTCGGCAAATCAACTCCAATCCCTTATTTTCTCGTCCCTTCAAAATATTTGTTTGCCTTTCCCGTGCGCAGATTATTGATGATGATGGACAGGAGTAGAGCAAATGAGATTACCAGCAAAAGAAGAAGGGTATGAACGATGAATGGAGAAAAATGGTGGGAATGAATCAAGATCGAATTTGACTTGAATTGGACATAATTATTTATTAAATCTTGAATGGATGATATTTCAGTACCCGAAACATTCTTTTGGCTTATATCTCAACAAGAAAGTAATCAATTCAGGAAAGCGATACTCCGTTTGAAAGCCTTAAATACCTCTAAAAAGTGGCTTTAGAATTGTTGTAAAATTAAAACAATTTACAAAAGTAATATTCGTGTTTGTTTCAACAAGTTTTAATTGTATTTTTATTCCGGAAGGATTGAAATTGCACTTTTCATTCCGGTTGGATTGTAATTGCACTTTTCTTTCCGGAAGGATTGTAATTGCACTTTTTATTCCGGAAGGATTGAAATTGCACTTTTCATTCCGGTTGGATTGTAATTGCACTTTTCATTCCGGTTGGATTGTAATTGCACTTTTCTTTCCGGAAGGATTGTAATTGCACTTTTCATTCCGCTTGGATTGTAATTGCACTTTTCATTCCGGTTGGATTGTAATTGCACTTTTCATTCCGGTTGGATTGTAATTGCACTTTTCATTCCGGTTGGATTGTAATTGCACTTTTCATTCCGCTTGGATTGTAATTGCACTTTTTATTCCGGTTGGATTGTAATTGCACTTTTCATTCCGGTTGGATTGTAATTGCACTTTTTATTCCGGTTGGATTGTAATTGCACTTTTTATTCCGGTTGGATTGTAATTGCACTTTTCATTCCGGTTGGATTGTAATTGCATTTTTCATTCCGGTTGGATTGTAATTGCACTTCCGGTTGGATTGTAATTGCACTTTTCATTCCGGTTGGATTGTAATTGCACTTTTCATTCCGGTTGGATTGTAATTGCACTTTTCATTCCGGTTGGATTGTAATTGCACTTTTTATTCCGGTTGGATTGTAATTGCACTTTTCATTCCGGTTGGATTGTAATTGCACTTTTCATTCCGGTTGGATTATAATTGCACTTTTTATTCCGGTTGGATTGTAATTGCACTTTTTTTCCGGAAGGATTGTAATTGCACTTTTCTTTCCAGTTGAATTGTAATTGCACTTTTCATTCCGGAAAAGATATGTTTGGGAAAATACATTTTCTTAATATTATATCTTCTCATTATACCAGACTAATTCATTTTCTTTTTTCCATCTATTTATATTTTTTTGCATTTTTTGAGAAATACGATTCAGACCACTTTTTAGAAGATCTTTGGGCTTTCAAATGGTACATCAAACATCATCTTCTCTAGACTGGCAAATGTCTCATCGAACTATAAAAGTGGCCCAGAATTCCTGAAATTTCCATTACCATTAAATCTTTAATATTTTCCATATAAAATTATCAGCCAAGAACATTTTTGTCTGCAGTCAAAGTTCATCGAAAATTTTAAAATAAAATATTCCATTTTTTGGTGGTGTGATAACGGAAAGAATTTGTCCCACTCCCTAATAATATTCCCTGTAATCTAATCAAAATTGATAAAGTCCCCCATAGCAAATTGCCCATCAATTCCGCCCGAATCAATTCCATCCGTCCATCCATCCATTCTCCCAATTCAATTCAATCAAAACCATCCCCAAAACGGGTTCTCCCCAAAGTTTTCCCTAGACTTTGTCCTTTCCTCTTTCCACCCATTTATCATTATTATATAATTTTATTGTGTCACCGACCGCGTGACAATTTTCTATTTTTGCCCCAATTAATTTGTGGATGTTTTCCTCATTTTGTTGTTTGACTGGTGGCCAATCCATTTTGCTGGTCACCATTTTTGGTTCTACAATGTTCTATTTATTCGGAAGACGGCGTCGATCCCAGCAGAATTCAGAAGAACAATGCCCTCAGGCCATCGAATTGGAGGCAATCATTTTAGCCAGATAGCCCAACTTTTCGCCATTTATAAGACATCAAGGACCAAATGAATTTTGATTATTTATTATCAAATTAAAGAGCAGACTTTTGGCTATCAAATAATATTAAATTTATTTAAATTGGTGCAGAAATAATTGAGTTATGCCCAAAAACAATTTAAAATGAGTTTACTGAAGATTATAATGCAATTGCCAGTGATCTTTTGGTCATAATTCCATTGAACCAATTTAAATAAAATTTATATAATTTGATAGCCAAAAGTCTGCCCTTTAATTTGATACTAAATTCAACAAAATTGATTCAGTCCTTGATGAGTTATTAACACTCGAGACAAGTGGGGCGTATCCATCTCAATATCCAAAATCACTTTCTCCATTCTTTTGTGAAGGATTCACCGGGTATCTTCAAAAGTGGAATGCTCAAAGATCGGCCAGAGGAGTTGGTCATGGAAAGGTTTTTCCCCGAAATGCACACACTTTGGGATGGATTCAAGCGAGGATTCCAAGTTGGCCCAAAATGCTTCGCCATTCCATAATTTTCTTAAATTAATGTGAAGAAAGCCACTGAAAATGGCCCCTGCCTTGGATGGAGGCCAACCCCAAATTCACCGTATGAATTCCTTAACTATGGTCAAGTGGCCAAAATGAGTAAATCGCTTGGCACGTCACTGTGCCAAAAATTGGGTTTGGCCCCAGGCAATGGAACATTTGTGGCAATTTATGCGAAGAATTGTCCGGAATGGACAATTACGGTAATTATAGTAAAAAAAAATTGAAAAGGAGAATCATTTTTGGATTAGGCATTGGCCTGCATTCGGCATTCAATGGTGGTTGTTCCACTTTATGACACGTTGGGAGCGGATTCAGCCGCCTTCATTCTATCGCATACGGAGGCAAAGTTTGTGCTTTGTGGTTGCTATAAATTTATGAATAAAAATATCAAAAATAAACATTGAAATTGCCGGAAAGATTGCAATCATTCAGCCGAAGTTAATCCTAGAACAATAAACCTTATATTGAATTAGATTTAACCCGATATTTTTTTGAATTTGAACCAAAAATGGAACAACTATTCAAATGGTTTAATAAATACCGAAAAGAATGTAACGGTTCAGAAATTCATCCTTGATGATGATAACGCATTATTTGGTAATTATTTTGACTTAAGGTTTAACCAATTTTAACTTAGTTTTGAACCAAAAAACCAAAATTGATTTAAGCCGATTAATACCCTTTAATTTTGATCAAACCATAATAAATTATATTATATACCATTCAATGTGTCTTGACCAGCTCTATCCTTTGGATAATGGTTTGTGAATGTAGGACAAACCCTTAAACCATTTAGGCATTAATATACTTACTCTTTTTCGATAATTATAATGTTTTTTTGGCTACTATTCAAAAAGTATTGTCATTTTAGGGTGGTCATTGTGGATGAAATTGGAAGATTGGAGAACATTTTGAGCATGAAAACGGGAGAAATACCCGAATTGAAGCATATTTTGTTGGTGGAGAAGCCAAAAGATGAAGGAAAAATGGAAGAAATTGAAAAAAGGGCGGCACAATATGGATTGGCATTGCATTTTTTTGAAGATTTCGTGCGGGAACAACAAAATGATGATGGAATGGTGGAGGACCATGAGCCAAAAACCGATGATATTTACATTGTTTGGTATTGTTTTTGGAATGGAGGGAATTGGGATATGTCACTTGTCTCGAACGTTAATATCTCACTAAGGACTGAACTAATTTTGATGAATTTAGTATCAAATTAAAGAGCAGACTTTTGGCTATCAAATGATATTAATTTTATTTAAATTGGTTCGGAATTAATGAAATTGTGACCAAAAAGAAATCTAAAATGACCTTTACTATGGATTAATGAAATTGTCAGTGGTTTTTTGGCCATAACTCATCATTTCTAAATCAATTCAAATAAAATTAATATATTTCGATAGGCAAAAGTCTGCTCTTTAATTTGATATTAAAATCACTAAAATAGGTTCAGTCATTGATGAGATATTATTAATGGCGACAAGTTGGGTGGCATGGGAATTGGGGTAAAATATATGGATAAAATTCAACCCAATTTAAAGTTACACAAGTGGAACAACGGGAACACCAAAAGGGGTGGTGTTGACCCACAAAAATGTAGTGGCCAATTTATCGGCATTTGCATTGATCATTGAGAAATTTCTGCCAAATTTGATGGCAACCACCGAACATAGTGTCATTTCATGTAATGTTTCCATCATTTTCATTAAGGGTTGTATTAATTCGGCCAAAAATATTGAAAATGGCAAAAAAATTTCATAGCTTCATAACCTATCCACTAAAGACCCTAAAACTATACCGGATAACCCATTGGGGTCATGGTAACATTCCCCAGTAGACCTAAAAGAATAATGCGTAAATATCATTTTTTGCCATAAATATTCTTTACACCATTTTCAATGTTTTTTTGGCCATTTTAAATATTTCCCTTTTATTCATTCCCTCAATGTGCTGCCATTCACATTTAGATTTGCCCCTTTCCCACATGTTCGAACAATGCTGCCATTGGGCGTCCCTCTCTTTTGGCTATCGAATTGGCTTTTTCAGTGGGAACATTGCCAAATTGTCCGGTGATATGCAAGCATTGGAACCAACCTTATTTCCGGTTGTGCCTCGCCTTTTGAACCGTTTCAATGATACAATCAAAGCGGAATTGGCCCGCACAACTCCACTCAAACGTTGGCTTTTTTCCATGGCAAAAGCACAAAAGAGTGCCCTTTATCATCAAAAGGGCATTGTGACGAACACAACAATTTGGGATGGACTGGTCTTCTCAAAGGCACAACAACAATTGGGCGGAAAAGTGCAATTAATTTGTATGTTTTTGGGCATAAATGTGGACATTATGGGGAAATAGTAGGGATGTTCTTTTGACCATAACTCAACAAGGAAGCAGCCAATTTTGTAAGGCGAAATGCCATTTAAAAGGCCAAAATGTCCTATAAAAAGTGGCTTAACTAATTTTCTGAAAAATTTAAAATTTTTGAAAATTAACGGATTTTCCAACAAAAATTCATGCTATTATATTCAACGATATTTAATTTGATATAAAACTAGATGTAATAAAAAATGAATATGGCCACTTTATAGAGGATATTTTTGGCTTTAAAATGGTATATTGCCTTCTCATATTGGTTATTGCCTCGCTGAGATCTGAGTCAAAAACTAATTCAGATCCTTTAATCGGTATAGTAGTCACAACTTGTCCATTCCTTGATCTTTCCCCCGGCTATGGTGGGGAATACGGTATTGCAAATTGTTGGAAAAGGAGGGAAGGAAAAATTTCCCAGTCAGCGGCATTTTTGATGGTTCTCTCTTCTTTTTCTTTTCCTTGCTTGCTGTGAATTTGTCCACAGGGTATATTCTCCTTTTATTCTAGTCTTATTTTTAATCATTTAAATTAAAAGAGCAAAGAATCCTCTATTCAATTATATCCGAATGGTTTGTTTATTCACTCAATTTGGATGCTAATTTGGAATTTAAATTTAAGTCATCTTTCCATCTTAATAATACCATTCATTTTTCGATACTGGATGTTATTCAATTATCTTCAAACTGCCAATAGGGACTGGGGAGAAGGGATACATATTTATATTTTATTTTGTATTATTGAACGCCATTGTCACAATTTACAGTGACCGGATCGGCGCCAATTGCAGCTGAAGTTCTCCAGGAATTGAGAATCATTTTTGGCACACAAATAATCGAAGGATATGGACAAACTGGTTTGATGAAATTATAATATATTTTTGGGAATATTTTACTCATCAGAATGCACGGCAATGGCCACCTGCACAATGCCAGGGGACATTACAGCTGGCCATTGTGGTGGTCCGGCGGCATGCACCCTCCTGAAATTGGCTGATGTTCCGGAATTGAATTATTTTGCCGTAAATATTTGGCATATTTTAAGCATATTTTTTGAACATTTTTAGAAGGAAAACAAAGGTGAAGTGATGATCAAAGGGCCGTCAGTGACCAAAGGCTACTATCGGGACCCGGAAAAGACGGCAGAACTTTTTGATGAGGACGGATTTTTGCACACCGGCGACATTGGACATTTAATGCCGAATGGAACGCTGAGAATTATTGACAGGAAAAAGCACATTTTCAAGCTGGCACAAGGCGAATATGTGGCACCGGAGAAGATTGAAAATGTTTACATCCAATGCAGGTGAGGACAATTTGGGATTAGGTATTTAATTAGACGAAAAAAAAATTAAAATGCCGAAAGTTTACCTAAATACATAAATTTTATACCCAATTGATAGATATATTACGCATTATTTGATTATATTTTGGCTTAAGTTTAAGCAATTTTAATTTGGTTTTGAACCAAAAACCAAATTCGGTTTAAACCGGTTTAATACCCTTTAATTGTTGACCAAACCATAACAAATTACATGCCATCCATTCAATGTGTCTTAACTAGCTCTAACCATCTGGATATATGGTTTGTGAATGTAGGACAAACTCGTAAATCATTTTAATTATTTTAGCATTATTAGTTTAGCAATTTCAATAATTTTTGGAAAATTAAATTAAATATTTGCTTATTTTTACAGTTTGGTGCAACAAATCTACGTGGATGGGGACAGTCTTGAACGGTTTTTAGTGGTCAGTTTTGAGGAAAATTGACATATAAATGCTTAACATTTTAAGGCAATTGTTGTGCCACCGGAGAAGGCAATCCGACGGATTTATAGCGAAATATGTGGCAGTGAAGAAGAAGAACAATCAAAAAAATTAGAAGAGATTTGCAAGGATAAAAGGGTTGCCAAAATGGTTTTGGCCGAAATGGACAAATTCGGAAAGGAACAAGGCCGGCTGAACAGCATTGAACAAGTGAAGGCAATCCATTTGGAGTGGGAATTGTTCAGTGTGGAGAATGGCCTATTGACCCCGACATTGAAGGCAAAGAGGCCACAGTTGAGGCAAAAATACAAGGAAACAATTGGACAATTGTACCAGCAAATTGATGGGCACAATTGATGATGAGGGATAATGGATGAGAGGAATGAGGAAAAGTGCCGTGGGAATATTTCACTTCCTACTTTGTTTTTTTGTGCCCACTTTTTTCAATTCTTGCCATTTTTCCATTTTACCATTCATTTGCCTTTCTTGTCCAGTAAAAAATCAAAGTTTAGAAGAGTTTAACTGACCACATCCACTACTGACACTTTTGCCCCCAAACGAAACTCAATCCCCTCCTTCCTTCCTTCTCAAGTTTATTTGGTGACAGCAGCTGTTCGGCAGAAGCTTTCCCTTCCATTGACTTCTTCACTTTTGGCCAGCATTTGTCACCAAATGTGAAAGGGAGAAAGGGGATTAAGCAAGTCTCCTCCCCACATTTATATACTCATTTTGCCCTCTTGATTGACTTTCGCCTCGATCATCGGTCATCCCCAATCCGCCCTCAAAATGTTCACCACCCATTCCCGAAGAATTATGATGAAGTGGAATGAATGAAAAAGAGAACAATGCCCACATTCCTATAAAAAATATATTCAATTTTATTATCTCCATTTTCGCGCAAACACAAATGCCCTTTTAATTTTGAATTAAATCATCAAGAGAAGAATGTCCCTCCTTTACTGGCCATTTCCGAATATAATTTTGTTGGCTTTTTTGGTATCAATTGTGTTGGCCAGCGATGATGAAGAGCGGCTGATGATGGATGTGTTCCGAGGCTACAATTCCCTGATTTTGCCAATTCGAAATGACAGTCAACCAATAATTGTGCGAATGACAATGCAATTGGTTTTGCTGATTAGTGTGGATGAAAAGGACCAAGTGAGTTTAGAAGAGCACATTGTCATAATTGTTTGTTGTTTGGAAGTAGAATAGTATTATTCTCTCTCAAGGTTAATCAAGAATAAATCCGCCTGTTTTTAAGAATAATTCCGCCTGTTTTAATTCCGCCTGGCGAACTTAGAAAATAATTCCGCCTGTTTTAATTCCGCCTGGCGAACTTAGAATAATTCCGCCTGGCGAACATAAAATAATTCCGCCTGGCGAACTTAGAATAATTCCGCCTGGCGAACTTAGAATAATTCCGCCTGGCGAACATAAAATAATTCCGCCTGGCGAACTTAGAATAATTCCGCCTGGCGAACTTAGAATAATTCCGCCTGGCGAACATAAAATAATTCCGCCTGGCGAACTTAGAATAATTCCGCCTGGCGAACTTAGAAAATAATTCCGCCTGTTTTAATTCCGCCTGGCGAACTTAGAATAATTCCGCCTGGCGAACTTAGAATAATTCCGCCTGGCGAACTTAGAAAATAATTCCGCCTGTTTTAATTCCGCCTGGCGAACTTAGAATAATTCCGCCTGGCGAACATAAAATAATTCCGCCTGGCGAACATAAAATAATTCCGCCTGACCAACTTTAGAATAATTCCACCTGTTTTATCAACCATCCAATTTATTATAAATGGAGCGAAAGCAAACACTAATCTTCATTTTCTTTAGCAATAAATGTGAAGAAGATAGAGTACAGTATTTCTTTTGTTGAAAAGGAAGGATCAAATAAATTTTCCAGCGGCATTTTGTGATTCTCCCTTCCTTTTTCCTTTTGCTTCGCCCTCAACGAATGCATTTTAATTATTCTAGGTCATTTTTATATACAAAATCCACAAGCATATTAACCCAAACAATACCATTCAAGTCGATTTGATTTCATTTAAAAAATAAATGCTCCACTATCCAATCATTTCCAAATGGTTTATTTTATCTCCCATTTTTGTTGAGAAAAAGTTTTGAATATAAAAAATTCGAAGAAAATCCATTTTAAGTTATCAAAATCATATTTTAAACGATTTTTATCCTTGTTGAATTATGGCCAAAAATGGTCTCCGCACGAATGCCTTCTCTTTGGGAATTTGTTCATTTTTCAGATTATGCACACAAATGTTTGGCTCACACTGAAATGGAAGGCCAGTCTAATTTAAGTATACATCCAAATTATTTCAATTTAAGGATTTTCAAATGAGTTGGAGTCCAGTGAATTATGGAGGCATAAAAGAAATGCGAGTTTCGCCTGACAAAGTTTGGCTACCGGATATTGTGGGTCCATCCATACATTTAAATCTTTTCACTAAATTTATCCATTTCAGGTTCTCTTCAATAAGTGTTTCAGATTCCATTTTTCTTTCATTCCATTTCCATTTTAGTGCCGATGGCAATTATGAAGTGTCATTTATGTCCAATGTGATCATCGACTACCAGGGCAATGTCCTATGGGTGCCACCCGCTATTTATAAAAGTTCTTGCATAATTGGTTTGGCTGCCACCCTCAAAATTTCATTTTAATCTCGATTTTAGATGTTGAATATTTTCCCTTTGATGAACAAGGTAGTTGGTTTTTTCCTCCAGCGTAGGGGAGTAGAAGATGCATCAGAATTTGGCCAATAGCTAAACGAGGCAAAAGCTAATTTGGGAAGGCGATATAACATTGGAAAGTTAAAAGTATTCTTTACAAAGTAGCCTATTTTATATTTTATAAATTCGAGCTATATAAAAATTATATGCCCTTTAATTTAATGAACCCGAATTTGGAGGAAGAACTTTTTCTTTCAAAGCTATTTAAGTTTACAAAAACTAGTTAAGCCACTTCTAAAAGGACATTTAGTGCTTTCAAATGGCATATCGCCTTCCTAAATTGATTACTTGCTTGCTGAGCTATGGCCAAAATAGGGGAAAGATGGAAATGAATACCACCGATTGAGTAGAAGATGGATCAGATTTTGGCTCATAATTCAGGGAGGCGAGAGCCAATTTTGGAAGGCGATATACTATTGGAAAGCCAAAAGTTCCCTCTACAAAGTGGCATATTTTTAAAATTTATGAATTCAAATTAAAAAAGTTACATGTCTTTGAATCTAATTTACTCGCATTTTAGAGGAAAAGCCGCTTTTTTTAAATTATGCAATTTTTCCATAAATTATAATAGCCAATTTTTAGAGGACTTTTAGGGCTTTCAAATGGCATATCACCTTCCCAAATTGGTTGCTTCCTTGTTGAGATATGGCCAAAAGAAAGGCCCAAATATACTCAATCGATGGGTATTGGGTACTCAATTGCCCTCTTTCACTTTTCCCAATCTCTCATATAAATAATTTAATGTTTCTTCCCAAAAAGTTTGCCATCTCATTTTTGGCTCCTGGACATACAATGAGAATGAAATTAAAATGGAATTTGAGCAGGCTGAATTGATGGACTTGGTTTGACCTTTTTGGACCAATTCCCCCTTATTTTTGTTTAGACTGAATACGCAAAAAGTGTCAGTTCAATTTGGGATGTGATCGGTAATTTCAATAACAATAAATAATTTACTTATTATTTATAAAAGATGCCCCGGCATCATTGGTGAATCGTCGGTAAATTTGTATTTTTCTTACACAAAAATATTTTATTTTCTATTTTGGAACTCGAATTGAATTCCAGCTTCGAATTAGACGTAAAACCCTGTTTTATACGATTGTTTTGGTTGGCACTATTCCTCCCTAATATATTTCCATTATTTATATTTCCGATTATTCCCACCGTTTTGATGGCATTTTTGTCAATGGCAGTTTTCTTTTTGCCCACTGATTCGGGCGAGAAAATGACCCTGACCATTTCGGGTTTTTTCGACCCTTTTCCATCCTCTACATTTAATTTCCACAGTTTTGCTTTCCATTGTCGTTTTTTTGCTTCTCGTTTCCAAAATTTTGCCGCCCACTTCATCCACAATTCCGCTAATGGCCAAATATTTACTCCTCACATTTGTGTTAAATATCACCACAATTTCGGTCACGGTCATCATCATAAATGTCTATCATCGGGGACCAACCACACATAAAATGCCCAATTGGGTTCGATATGTGTTCTTAAAGGTGAGAAAATGGATGGGTACCAAAAGAGGCGATTCTGTACCGCCAATTATGTACTTCAAGGCTATTTTGGCCATATCTCAACAAGGAAATTACCAATTTTGGAAGGCGATATGGCATTCGAAAGCGGTAAATGGCCTCTAAAAAGTTGCCTTAAAAGATTTTGAAAAATTACATCACTTTGTTGAAAAAACAACTTTTTCTCTAAGAATACATTTTCATTTCACTCAAAGGCATGAAGCTTTTTTCTTTGGCTTAAATTCATAAAATTTTAAGGCCACTTTCTAGAGAATACATTGGGCTTTCCAATGATATATCCCCTTCCAAAATTGGTTATTGCCTCGTTGAATTATTGACCAAAAATTAAGGCGATAGGCAATCGTATTGAAGTCGATTGTGTTATACTTTGGTCGTTTCTTTTGGCTATATCTCTACAAGGAAATAACCAATTCGAATAGATATAGGCCATTCGAAAGCATTAATTGTCCTATAAAAAGGGGCTTGATAAATTTTTTGAAACTTAAAACAATTTCTAAAATAAGCGGCTTTTAATGCAAAAAATTCGAGTTCATTTCACTCAAAGGCATGAAGCTTTTTTTCTTGGTTTGAATTCAAAAATATTTTAAGTCCAATTTATAGTGTAAATTTAGGGCTTTCCAATGGTATATTGCCTTCCCAAATTGGCAATCGCCTCGCTTAGATATGAGTAAGAAACTAATGCGGTTAGGAAAAGAAAACACTGAATCATCCCTTGACCATTTCTTTTGGACATAACTCAATAAGAAAGCTACCAATTTCGGAAGGCGATATGCTATTTGAAAGCTTTTTGTCCACTAAAAAGTAGCTTAACAATTTTTTTGAAATTTTAAAACATCTTAAAAATAAACGCTTTTTCCTCAAAATTCCAGTTCATTTTACTGAAAGGCATTTAACTTTTTTACTTTGATTTGGATTCATAAAAATGTTAAGGTTACTTTGTAGAGAACATTTTGGCCTATCGATTAGTTATTGCCGCGCTGAGTTATGGTCCAAAAACTAATGAATCGACCAAATAGAATCGTTCCACGTCGATAAATGTTTAAATTGGATTATCCCCTCAAAAAAGTTGATGCCTCGTTTGCTTTGCATGAAAAGGCCGAATGCTGGAATAAATCAACAACAAAAACGGCCAAAAAATGGACTTTACACAAAATTGCCTGGGATTGGCAAATTCACCACTTCACCGATGCCACAAATCCATCATCCACATTGCCCCGAGGGAAAGGCAACTAACAAAGTTTCGCTTTCTGTTTCTGCCGTACCTGGCGATACGGTTGATGAATCTTTGCTGAACAAAGAAGTGGAATTCCCGTTAAGCCCTGAAGCTGTTCTCTTTAAAAATTATAAAATTAAAAATGGCTGATTTTTCAGGCTAAAGCCGTCGATGCCCTCGAATATATCACTGAACATTTGCGCAAAGAGGAGGAACATAAAACGGTACACGGAAGTGGAAGAATTTTATGGGAAACCCCTTTTTAGCATCGAGATGATTGGCGATTTGTGGCCATGGTCATTGACAGATTCCTTTTGTACATTTTCTTTGGGGTCACTTTGGGTGGCACAATGGGCATTTTATTGTCTGCGCCAACTGTTTTTGAATCAGTCGACCAAAAAGCTGTTCTTCAAAGATTAATTCACATTTATAATAGTGGAGGACAACTTTAAATTAAAATGCATTTTTTCCATTTCAATAATTTGAATAAATTTCGTCGTTAATTTGTCTTATTGATGGGTTATAGGAAAAAGAATTGTAATTGACATTGATAAATAATTTAAGTGAATTAAAAATGGACTAATAAAACAAGTGAAGGATATGCCCCTTTTGATATATTCACTGCAAATCAAAGGAAAAAAGAAAGGAGAGCCATCAAAAAATGCTGCTGGGAAATTTTTGTTTTCATGCAATATCGTACTCTCTCAAGAGGCTGAATTAATCTTATTAGAACAGGCGAATTCTTAAAAACAGGCGGAATTATTCTAAGTTTTAAAACAGGCGGAATTATTCTAAGTTTGCCAGGCGGAATTAAAACAGGCGGAATTATTCTAAGTTTGCCAGGCGGAATTAAAACAGGCGGAATTATTCTAAGTTCGCCAGGCGGAATTAAAACAGGCGGAATTATTCTAAGTTCGCCAGGCGGAATTAAAACAGGCGGAATTATTCTAAGTTCGCCAGGCCGAATTAAAACAGGCGGAATTATTCTTAGTTCGCCAGGCGGAATTATTCTAAGTTCGCCAGGCGGAATTATTCTAAGTTCGCCAGGCGGAATTATTCTAAGTTCGCCAGGCGGAATTATTCTAAGTTCGCCAGGCGGAATTATTCTAAGTTGACCAGGCGGAATTATTCTAAGTTCGCCAGGCGGAATTATTCTAAGTTTTAAAACAGGCGGAATTATTCTAAGTTCGCTAGGCGGAATTATTCTAAGTTTTAAAACAGGCGGAATTATTCTAAGTTCGCCAGGCGGAATTATTCTAAGTTTTAAAACAGGCGGAATTATTCTAAGTTCGCCAGGCGGAATTATTCTAAGTTTTAAAACAGGCGGAATTATTCTAAGTTCGCCAGGCGGAATTATTCTAAGTTTTAAAACAGGCGGAATTATTCTAAGTTCGCCAGGCGGAATTATTCTAAGTTTTAAAACAGGCGGAATCATTCTAAGTTCGCCAGGCGGAATTATTCTAAGTTTTAAAACAGGCGGAATCATTCTAAGTTCGCCAGGCGGAATTATTCTAAGTTCGCTAGGCGGAATTATTCTAAGTTTCAAAACAGGCGGAATTGCCAGGCGGAATTATTCTTTAAAATAGGCGGAATTAATGAAGACCTTTCCTTAAAATTTTTATCGATGACTGTTATTTTAAAAAAAATTACAGATAAATCAATAATTTAAAATGTTTTTATGAATAAAAAATTGTAAATAATCAAAGGGAAGAATGTAAATCATCGTCAACTCTAGGTCTTTTTGCGGACATTAAGCCTTCATCTTCATCCTCTTCCGATTCACTCAATGCCAAATCCGCATTCAATTGGCCGCTGGTGTGCATATCACTTTGAAGTAGTTCACTGGAGACTGCATCCTTGTCCCAAACTGAATATATTTAAATTAAATTAATTTATTTATTAAATCTAACCTTTATATCCTCCTCCCTCTTCCTCCTCCTCCAAGGCTGGCTCTGTTCCCTCTCCATAATCTTCTTCCTCCTCCTCGTCATCATTGCTCAATGCCAAATCCTCCTGGAGCAAATCGCCTCCATCTTTTGTTTCTGCAAATTTTATTCATCATTTCTTTAATTTGAATATTCAAAACGTACCAATTATTCCGGTGCTTCCCGCATCTTCCTCGCCAATGTAAAATTTGATGTCTTGAGAGTGACCACCGGGGCCAGGTCCATCATCCGTGTCGTCCGGAATTTCAATCAATGCTATTTCTTCCTGTCCTCCTCCACCGACCACTGCTGTGATTTGCCTTTCTGCTGCGGCCAATTCACTGCTCATCCAACTGGCCAAACTTGTTCGGTCATCGCCAGCCACCGATGAAGCAGTTCCTGCAAAATCAAAATTAATATAAATACAATTCTCGTAAATCAATGCGTGATTTCAACCATCTCTACCTAGGAAAATTTGAATTTTTCTATTCTAAAACTAGTCCAAAAACCTACGACCTTAAAGCCTAAATTTAATCCTAAATTTTTCTCTGAAGGGATTTTGGGTTTTGGCCCAATTCCCAATTCTCAACCCACCATCGTCATTTGCATTCAGCGCCCTTTGAATGTTCATTTCCAGCTCATTCAGTGTGCCATGTTGCTTTTCCAGCAATTGATTCGTCAAATCCAAAATTTCGTGCGCCTTCATTGTGTACGCCGATTGGGGCCCATTGAATATTTGGCTGTTCGTCAAAATTTGCTCCATATCCTTTTTGAAGGCAGCAACGGAAGTGTAGCGATGGTCTTTGATGTTTTGTTCCTTTAAAAAAATTTTTTTAATTGAAATTATTGGAAAATAACAAACAATTGTGCCCAAATCCATTGCCCTTTGAATTTTGTCATTGTAATGAGGAAACTAAACAAATTGAGGAAATATTATTTGAACACAAAATTGGTTAAAACCTTCTTCAAATCCACCCTGGAATGGAATGCCGCCGATTTTGGTAAATTTTTGCATTCTTGCACAATTTGATTCAAAATGTACGAAAATCCGACCATATCGTCATCGTCCAAAAGCGGGTTGATTTGCTTCTCCAGTTCAATCAATTTTTGCTCATTTTCTTCCAGCCTTTTTGTTGCAAATTGAATCGTCTAAAAATATTAAATAATAATTAATTTAATTTTTGTACCTTTCTGGCTGCCTCCGTTATTGGATGGGTTGGTCCATTATATGTGCTTGAATTGACCAATATTTGGGTTAAATCTGTAAAATGAATCATTTATTTTTTAAAAATTAATTTCCAAAATTTACCGCTGAGAAATTGTCGTCGAAGTTCGTATTTATTTTCGGTTACATTTTTGCGAATATGTTGCAAATCCATCGGCTTCTTCACAATGTCCAAATAGTCGGGAACCTTCAAATAAAAAATTAAATATTTATTTAATTTATTTTTAACCTTTTTAACATTGACCGGCACTGTAAAATGTTCTGAGCCCTCCAATCCCTTCAACTCATTCAAAATTTCCATGAAAATGCTGGCCATCGACACCCTCGGATCGGCCCTTTTGCTTCGATGAATTGACTTTTGTGGGCCCATCAAATAGTCTGCTTCATCCAGCGTTCCTCTCCTTTTGATGGTGGTGCCAGCCGAAAGTGGCCCGGTGGATGAGGTCGACGAAATGGCGGAAAGAGGGCCAATTTGTTGGGCAGCGGTGGAAACGGCCGGTGGAAGGGCAGAAATGTTAATGGAGAGAGCGGCACGTTGTTTTGGTACTTAAAAATCAAAAATGAGAGGCAAAAGTGAATGATCCCCTCCCTATTTTCTGTAAATCTTTCGGTCGACTAACCTCCTTGTTGTTGCTGTTGAATGGCGGATTCCTCCTTGTTAATGAATTGAATGGCCGAAGTGGATGTTGGCAATTGCTGCTGTCCTTCTCTGTTGCCGCTGAATGTTGGCTCATTGCTGCTTGGCATCATTGTTGTGCCCGCCATATTCAATGCACTTTTCGCCTTTTTGCCTGCTTTTTTCACCACTTCATTTTTGAGTATTTTTCGCGGGATGTGCAATCTAATTTTAAATTTTAAATATTTAATTTTATTTGAAATTTTTAAAAATATCAAAAACTAACTTCAATGCATTTTTGCGCTCCTTCTCCGCATGTTTATACAATTTTTTGGAAATTTTCAGCCTGGTTCCCTCCACCTCGATCAGTTCCCCGGATGGCAATCTATCCCCTTCCTCCTCCGGAATATCGCTCAATCTCGATGTTGTTGGCTGCGTGAATTTTATCAGTAAATTTGTTTGAAATAATATTAAAAACCTGGCAAAGTTCGCCCACGGTTTTTTTGGCCAAATCCTCCTCCTTCCCATAATACGGACAATTCCTGTTGGTTTTCATGTGGCCAACTTCTCCGCATGCACTGCACGTTATTTTCAATTCTTTTGGTGGTTTCGCCGGCGGTGGTAGTGGAGGCGGTGTTTTTTCCTTCTCTTTTTTCTTCTCCGCTTCCATCATCTTGGCCTTTTTCGGTTTTGGTCCAGGCTTCTTTACCAACAAATTGGTGGATGCCGTCGATTTTGTTGGTGGTGCTCCTTCGACCATTTTTTGTTCTGTTTTCTTCTCTTCTCCCTTTTCCTTTTTGGCTTTTCTTGCATTTTCCTGTTGGCGGCGTCTTTCTTTTCGTTTTTCCTTCAAATTTTTAAACATTTTTTAATATTAATTTATTCGCTTACTTCTTTGTATTTATCATCCATTTGTGCATAAACTTTGATGAAACTTTCGTCCCTGGTCGACCTAATCCGAACATATGCTTCAATCAGCTGCGGATGAGTGACTGTTTCGGCTCTAGTCTAAAAATATTTAAATTATTTTTAAATTGTTTTTTTAACCGATTCAGTGCCATCCAAATTTTTGATTGTTCTATAAATTTTCAGCTTTCTTTGTTGGCCTCCGGCGGTCGCTGCCAACAAAGATGCATTATTTGGACTTTGTGGATTTGGTACGGTGAATATGTCTCCTTCTTCCGCTTTTTGTTGTTCTGTTGTCTTTCCTCCTCCAACCGCTTCTTTTGCGGCCGCCGACACGGATGAACCTGTTTTGGTCACTTCGCCATGGATCATTTTCTGCAAATTCATTCGTTCCTTTTCTTCTCGCTCAAATTCCAGCTTTCGTCGTTCCACATCGCTCAATATTGTGGTTGTGGAATAAACTCGTTCGAATCGTTTGCCAATCCCTTCAATTTAATTCAAAATTAATTAACCCAAATTATTTAAAACCTCTTCCAAATGTTTCCTCCTCATCCGGATCCCATTCATAATCGCTAATTTCCGGTTCCGGATTGGAAAGCCATTTGTTTTGTTTGTCAAAGATGCGTTGGCAATATTCTTTGTGCTTATTCTGCATGTCCGCCAAAGTTATTCGAGCATTTCCTCGAGCAAATCGCGAAATTTGTGTATCGTTACGGCCTTGTGATGCTTGGGTGGACAATGTGCGAATTACGTCAATAATGTCCCTGTGGAATTTATTTGTATATTATTGAATAAAAAACCAAAAAAACCAACCATCTGCCCAATGAATTTATTTCCTCTTCGGTCAGTCCAAAATCCCTGCACATTGGCCTGGCCTCTTTCAGTGGGAGTTTTCGTAAATCTGCGCTCGTTCCGGTCACCAGCTTTTTGGGCGCATCTTTGTCAATTTCCTCCTTTTCCTTCACTTTTGGTGGCTTTGCGCTCACTCGAACAAAGGAAAAGCCCATGCCCTTGCCGGTTGGGTCGGCTGCCCCAGTTTGGTCCAAGAACGATTTGCCCTTCATTGTCGATATGTACGCCCTTGTCGTATTCCATGGAGCGCATTTTATCTGCAAAGTGTAAATTTATTTAATATAAAATATTAAATTATCCTAGATTTAGGTTGGCTTAAGTTTATAAATTTTAATCAAAATGCTTTAAAAATTTCAATAGTCAAGAGGGGAGATTCTTAGTTTTTGTTACATTTAGGTCGCGGGTTCGAATCAACTCAAGGGACAAATTTTTTTCGGACTGGATTCCCATCTTATGCATTTTTAAAAAGTAAATTCCCGCCGAAACAAAATATTTTTTTGAAATAAAAAACATTGATCAACCTCATCATCCACAATTTGCTGATCGTCCGAATCATCGCCACCATTGTCGGGCAAATGCAAATATTTCTCTCCATAGCCGGCGTCCTTAAATTTATCTATTAAATTTATTCCAAATTCAAATAAATAATACCCTCAATCGTTGTTCCGCCTCCATCATGGATGCCTGGGCACAATACATTTCGGGGGTCATCATGTTGGCCACCTCCTCCCGGCTTGGTAGTCGAAAATCCTCTTTCAGGACCCAATATTCCATTCCGTTCCCGAATTTCTTCACTTCCGCACATTGCTTCAAATTTTTGCGGATTTGGCCTTCTTGATTTGGGAATATTCGCCGAATTTCGTCCATCCTCACTCTTCTTGGCTTTTCCTCACTGTCCCAAAACAATCGATAAATATAGCTCTGGAATAATTAATTTTAGTTTAATTAATTTTTTTTATTAATTATTTTTATTTAAATTAAAATTTAAATTACCATCATAAATTCCCGATTAAAATCCTTTGCCCTTTTTGAATTTGGACTTGGCACTTCATAAAGGGCCAGCTCTTGGCCAACGAGGAAAAGTGCCGGAAATGGACGGAGAAAAAGGCCGAATTTGGTTCGAATCAAAAGAAAATCGGTTGTTGGTGTTTTATGTTGGAATATTGTCGCACGGTACATATTATTTTCGATTGCTTGAATGGATTGCACTGAATTCAAATTGCCCAAAAATGGTGAAGTATGCGAAAAGGCGGTCTCTCCAAATTCATAGCCATATTTTTCCTGCTCCTTTGTTGGCTTCTGTTTTAATTAAATTAATTATTTTAATTTAATTTTAAATTGGTTTTCATACCCTTTTGAAATAATTTCGAATTTTTGAGGCCATTCCAGGCTGATTGATGAATGGCGGATATTGTTCGGAATATTCCAGCAAAAGTAATTGTCCATCCCTTCCGGTCAAATCGTGCAATTCTCTCATCAAAAATATGTCAAATCCACTGCTGCCTCCTTCCGTCCCGCCAATCTGTCTTTCCCTCCGTTGGTTGGTTATTCTGATGTGCCTGGTCAGCGAATGGATTGGCGTACTTTTGTACAGGTGAAGAAGTTTTGCCGGCAAATGTGGTTTGTGGAAGTGCCGAATTTGGGTGATATTGGCCAAATAGGGGAAAAATGTTGGATTGATGTTTTGGGCCGGAAGAGAATGTTGAATTGTGGTGCTGACCAGCGACCGCTGGCTTTTTGTATTGTTCTTTGGCAAATAATAATCATCATTGGACAAATTGAATGGATCCTTGTCGGCAATTTGGGCAATTTGTGTTTCAATTTGTTCCTCCTCTTCTTGTCTTTGCCTTTTGAAAAGTTGTTGGAGGATAATTTTCGATTTTTTCATGCCTCCCTGTTCCTTTAAATTAATCAATAATTTATTTCATAATAATTTGAACCCACTTTTCCATATGATTTCGACGTTTGATTCATTAATTCACTGTCATCCGGCGGTGCATCATCCGGCATTCCGAACATTCGTGGATCATCCTCATAGTCCAATGTGAGTATTCGCGGTTCTAAATTATCAAAATAATGTTGGCCAATATTAGTGCATTTTTTGCTTTAATTCATTTATTTCGTTTAAAAATGTACCACAAACTAATTAAAAATGTATAAAAATAAACCAGACGAGTATTGAAAAAATACACTCCCCATAGCGGATTTGAACCCGCGACCTAAAGGTAGCAAAAGTGAAGAATTTTGCCTCTCTGCTATAAGTTTATGCGACAGCTAAAATTAATTTTCCGGAAGTTTTTTGATAAAATCATTATTATAAAGCTTATCCAGCCTTAGTCAGCTCTAATCAAAAACCGTATGTATTCTCAATAAAATCCAGAAAATTTTATTGTTCAAACTTGGAATTGATGGCATATTGGCACTGTCCCAAATGATGTCATCCTCCCAATTTGTGCATTCCAATTCATAATTATCAAATGGGAAAATGGAATGTTGGGAATCGATTGTTTGAGGAGGAAGGCGGCTTGACAAATCTAAAATTAACCCAAAAAATGAATTCATTCAAATGAAATTAACCTGTTGAATTGTCCAAATTGTTGGTTTGTTGAGCCTGAACGCGTTGAGGATTTGCCAAATATTCAAGGAAAGATTTGTTCTTCCCTAAAAATATTAAATTATTAAAAATTAAATAAATAATGGATTTACAGGCTGTCATAAATGCTTTATATGTCCGAGTGTGGGAAGTTGGAATCCAACCGCAACGAGGCAATTTGGCCGAGGAAAGCTCTTTGAATAACTGCAAATGATTAATTAATTAATTACTTATAGTTTTTTTTAAATTTTTACCTTTTCCTTGGCCTCTTCTCCATCTATTATGATATCATCTTCCCAATGGATGAGATTGACAGGCAAAAACGTTTTATCATCTAAAAATTAATTTGAAAATACTTTAATTAAATTTGTTTTAACCTTCTAATGAGGAAGTTGCTTGATTCTCTGGAGTAATATTTTTCATTAATGCCTAAAAATGTTGACAATTATTTATGTTAAAATAAATTAAAAATATACCGTTCCCCTTTTCTTCATTCCATAGTCAAAATTTGTTGGATTTGCTGGCAATCCCATTCGATCATACCAAATTTGTGCTGGACCATAGCGCCAAGGAGGGGCTGATTCATCGTCTTCTTCATTCGATTGTTGTTGCTTCTTTTCTTGTAAAATTTCATCCAAATTTTTTGCGCAAAGTAATTCCTAAATTAAAATCCAATTATTTAACTTAAATTTTATAAATTACATATTCATCTGTACAGCATTCTTCCTTCCTTGGTGGTTTACCAAAGCGAAAATTCCATCCAGATTGTTTTTCCTCCTCTTCATTCGGCTGATGAATTGGCGTCGATTTTAGACTTTCAATGGCTGCCGTTTCTTCCTCTTCCGCCGAAACTTTTTGTGTCATTGCTTCATTTTGCTTCTTTTTGAATGTTCTGGATGTAAACCAAATTTGTTCCTTCATTCCTGGTTTAACATTGGCAAATATTCGCGAAAATCGTAGCCTTCCTCCTTGCTCAAAATCGGGGAAAAACTTTCTGCAAATGATATATGTTCATTCATTAATAAATTGAATAATCTCATGGTTTTTTTTGGATAAACCACCAAACTTCTATAATCTCATGGTTCTAGGCTAAACCACCAAACTGCGACGGGGATAGTGCCCCAAACTGCTATAATCTCATGGTTCTAGGCTAAACCACCGAACTGCTATAATCTCATGGTTCTAGGCTAAACCACCGAACTGTTATAATCTAATGGTTCCAAGCTAAACCACCGAACCGTTATAATCTCATGGTTCTAGGCTAAACCACCGAACTGCTATAATCTAATGGTTCCAGGCTAAACCACCGAACTGTTATAATCTAATGGTTCCAGGCTAAACCACCGAACTGCTATAATCTAATGGTTCCAGGCTAAACCACCGAACTGCTATAATCTAATGGTTCCAGGCTAAACCACCGAACTGCTATAATCTAATGGTTCCAGGCTAAACCACCGAACTGCTATAATCTAATGGTTCCAGGCTAAACCACCGAACTGTTATAATCTAATGGTTCCAGGCTAAACCACCGAACTGTTATAATCTCATGGTTCTAGGCTAAACCACTGAACTGTTATAATCTTAAGGTCCTAGTCCTAGGAAAAACCATTGAATTAAATTGAATAAGTATAATTATACTTTGGGTCGATCTCTTCCAATTCCGGTGGAATTATTGCGGCCAATGGGGCATCGGCGCGCTGAGACGGTGGAATGAATTCTTGTTGCTGCTGCTGATTGCTAACATCATCATCAATATTCGTCGAATTCGGTGGAAAATAAGCAATTGATGAAGTTTGTTCCACTTCCATTTTTAAATTTATTCCGATATTTATCCGTTTTCACTTTTAATAAAAATAATCATTTGTCAATTCAAAAAGTATGTAAAATGCTTTTAATATTAGCAATTGGTTTGTCAATTATATTATAAATCAATGATTGATAAAATTTTATCAGATATGGAAAACTTTGAAGGCAAAAAAAGTGAAAAAATGTGGATGGAATGGTTGCATGATGAGATTTTGTACCGAAATGTATTTGACAAGAAGCAAAGGGAGGGGAGGCCGATCGAGGCACAAAAAAAACAACATAAAATAATGGAAAATTAAAGCGAAATGAAAATGATGAAATAATGCAAAAAAAAATGAACAATATGTCAAAATGAAAGTGAAAAAAATGTGTGTATGGAATTTGAATGTTCTATTTGCGCTCCTCTTTCACCGGGCTGGGCGGATTTGATGTTTGTGTTTGTTGGTCCTGCATTTGCCGTCGTCCGTCCACCACCGGGCATCGATCCGTTGCTCTGCCGACTTTTCTCAGTAATTGGCATAATTTTTCCACATAATCCTAAAATTTCAATTTTATTCAAAAATGTTATTTAAATTTGCTTTCACCTTGTGCTTGTACGTGTACTCCATACAGTCCCACATCATCTGGGCAATCTCCGTATCGTCCTTCGCATCCATTTGAACGTCTTTGTGCAGCGGCGCGCTCAGGCGGAAGTAGGGCGTCCTTTGTGAAATGCACCACGTCCCGGACCGAACAACGGGAGCTCTGGAAAAAGATGACAATAAATTATAAATTATCAAGTTTTAAACGAGACAAACCCTTCTGTGGCTGTCACTTGATCCACGAGAATTTGGCCAATGGTGAGCACGGCATTGTATGAGGTGATCGGCTGGGCCATGTAGTTTTGTGCCAGTTCCAAGTGTGCGGGCTGAAAATGCAAATATTTAATTCAAACATAATCCAATTTCAAAAATTTTAAATTATTAAAGAAATATTTTACCGCTAAAGCAATTGCTGGTATCGACCCCGTCCCAATGCTCAGAACACATCCGATTCGAACTGAATTTGGCAATTTCTGCAAAATTAATTAATTCAATTTGGAATTTGAGGGATTTTTACCTTTAATTTGTTGAAACTGTTCCAGAACTGGATCTCATGCATTAACTCCAATGTTGGATTGTTGGCAATTATTCCCCCTTAATTTGAATTTTATCATTTTTGTGGAATTAAAACAAAAAACCCACCATCAATGTATTTGTTGTCAACGGCCGAGAAAAATGTTGGAGCTAAAATAGAATAAGAATTTATTGAAATTAAATCGAAATTGAATTTACCAGCCGATGTTCGCCTCAATGCCTTCCACAGCAAAAGACCGTCTGAATTATTGAATCCCAATTCGGCGTTTTCCTCGTCGCTGGCGGGCAATTTGTAGTTTCTCATCAGCTCAAGTTGGACGGGGAAAAAATCGGCCCTCGTTGTTGTGAACACAAGCCTTCAAAATTTAATTTACTTAACCCAAATCCAATTGTGCTTACCTCGGCCAGTGGATGTCTGCCAGTAATTTGTCTTTGCCCATCTCCTCCTGGATGAATGCCTCCAAAACCATTGTATTGTGTGGACGGCGCGCTTCGAAAACGAGGTCCTTGAATCGAATGTAGTACTGAATAAAAAATTTTAAAAACTAAATTTGATTAAAAACAAAGCAAACCCGCTGAATTTGCCGCAATGTTTGACCGGTCGCCAGCCCAGCCGCCACAATTGAACCTGTTGATGTGCCCGCCACCCAGTCGAAATATTGGAACACTGGCTCGCCCATCATTCGCTCCACTTCAATTAAAATCTGATAAAAACAATTAAATTGGGTAAAATTTGCATATATTCAATTTTTACCTGTGCAATGACCAGCCCGCGAATTCCGCCACCGTCCAATGAAAGCACGTTGATGACATTGCCGCCCTCCTCCTCCTCCATTGATTCGATTTCATCCAGTGTCTTCATCATTTCATCATAAATGGCATTATGCTCAGAATCAAGAACTGAAAATGGGCAAATAATTTGATGTAAAATGAATATTCTCTCAAGATTATTCATTTGACTATGATTTGGTTGGTTGGTCTTACCTAGGTTTAACCAATTTTACTTAATTCCAAAAACCGAAATCTATTCAAACAAAGGTTTAGCAATCTTTAATTTTGTCAAATTAAATGCCAATCTATTATCGATCGGTGCCATCCAGCTGTATCGATTTTCGATTTAAATATGGTTTAGGAGCGTAAAATGGTGTTAAATCTTTTGGATATTTTCAATTTTTTGGAAAATACAATTAATTGAAAATTAATTGATTGAAAATAAGCCTACCTTTATTGTAGCGCTGCTGCTCCTTGGCGAATGTCCGGTTCTCAAACTCCTGGACCAGCGATGTTGGGCTTTTTGTTGTTGCTGTCGTCGCTGCTGCCGCCGCCGCCGCTGAGGTTGTTGGTGATGATGTCATTGCTGGCATTGATGATGGCTTTTTCAGAATTTGCAAAAATTTGTCGTCCACACATCCACTGACGCAGCTGGCCTTTGTACTTGGGCAACGGTGGGCACCACAGATGATTAGGCTCTTCAAAAACTCAATGCTGAATTAACCAAATTTAATTTTATTGCATTTTTTCAAAGTGAAAAAACTCACGCATTCAATTTCGCCGCCAAATGGCGGGGAGTGTCCCCTTGCACATTTGTTTGATTTGGATCGGCGCCAAGGCACAGCAAAAGGCGAGTGATTTGCAAATTGTTTTGTGAGATGGCCATATGTAGAGCAGTCATTTTCGATCCATCCGCCTTGACGTTCAAGTCCGCCCCGTACGATGCCAGGCACATTACCATTCCTAAAAAATACATAATGTGAAATTAATTTTGAATTTATTTACCCAGATCTCCGCGAGTGACGAATTGGTGCAATGGAGTCAGCCCAGCCTTGTTTTTCGCATTCAAATCCAGCTCCCTGTGCTTCAAATGGAGTAGGCCCATCAGCGAGGTTTTGTAAAGAGCAGCATGGAGGCACTGAAAATTGTGAAAATGTATAAATTCACTCATTAAATTTTGATAAATTAAAGGTTATAGGGAGTTCGTAACCACTATGTAAGTATTCCAACTTAACGGTTTTAGATTAGGTTAGAAAAAAACCGAAAAAAATCGACCTAGGGAGAAGGAACTTTCCCCTATTTGAGGTCGAGGGTTCGAATCCGCTCCGGAGCAAATATTTTTTTTCTGGGTTGGATTTCATTTTTATTCATTTTTATACAATTTAAAGTATAAAAAAGATGTGCAAACTAACCGTATTTCCCGTCACGGCATCTCGCTCACTGTGTATTCCCGGCGACGTTTCCAGCAAAATTCGGATCATCCTAAATTAATAAATTATAATTTGAATAATCATTTTTCCCATTAACTTACTCGATCGTTTTCCCCTTTGACTGCATCAATTCGAACAAGGGGTTTTTGTCCGCTTTCCTCAACAATTCACCGTCATATTCCAGCAATTTTTTTAAGCAAAACGGATTCAAATTGCCGAATGCGACCCGGGTTGCCGTATCTCCCGCATTGTTTTTGGCTAAAAATATTAAAAAATTAAATTTACAAATTTAAATTAATTTTAACCATTGATGAACGGCCTGCACCCTTCGAAACTCCAAAGCAAGTCCAACATTTCCTGTGATGCCAAAGCCGCATAATGCCACTGAAAATTTCATGAATATATTATTATTTGAGATTCATTTTCTTACCGCATTGTTTCCTACCGGATCGCACAGTGTGGGGTTGGCACCAATTTTGATCAAAAACTTGACGATCGCCTCTTGTTGTTTTTCGATTGCCAACAGCAGTGGATACTTCCCCTCGGGGGCACATGGCACTTTGGTCAAGTCTAAAATGCAAATTTGAAATGTAATATTCATTTAAAAACTCACCATTTTCAGTAAACCCAAATCTTTTGAGGTATTCCAACCCGTCATCAGTGAAAATGTCCGTTCGCTGGCAGTAAATCGCAATGTGCACCATTCGCCACAGAGGATTTTTCTTCATCTGTAATTACTAGGATTTAAAATATTGAGATAAGTAAATCACAAACCATGTATGTGACGTCCCAAATTGTCTTTCGGATATCCTTTTTGTCGTCTAAAATTAAAGTTTAAAGTCAACTAATTTTCATTTCACCCACCAAACAGCCTGAAAAGCACCCGGCACTCCTCGCATCGTCGGCAAAAATCCAGCGCCTCCTCCAAGTCCTTTGACCGGAATATTGTGAAATACCGCTTCCTGTTGCCGCCGCCACAGTCCTCCGGTGAGCAAGTGTAAACAACATGATTCAACTTCTCGTTTTTGATCGTTCCCTGGATAACGGCCAAAGGCGTCTCACCAATTTCGTGAATGGCTGGGTAGAATATTTTGTGGGATGCGAGCAATTCGGGTTTGATCTCGGCAACTTCAAATGGGTCACTGTTAAAATATAATTTGATGAATAATATTTGAATTTATTTAAACCTTGGAATCCAGTAGTTGTCGCCGAACACCCGCTCCTTGACTGACTCGAACAAATCACTCATTTTGACTGTGATTTGGGCAAGTGAGAAGAATCTGAAGTTCATCATCATCAATTAAGTTGGCAATTAATAATTTAAACCTTGATCTTCCATCCTGCTCATCATCTGCCCGTGGTTGTTCATGTTCATTTTGTTCGGCTTCATTTTGATTCTTTTCAATGCCCGCCCTCTCAATGCATGTTGTTGTTGTGAGTGCATTGTTCTCGTCGTCATCATCCCGCCGCTCTTCGCTGCTGCTTCCAATTGAAATTGCTGTGATTGTGCCATTTTCTTCTTCATTTTTATTTTTCTCTTCTTCTTGATTCATTTTTAATTTATCAAATCTATAAAATTAAAAGAATAATTTTATATTGGTAAAAAACTAATGAATTTTATAAATTCATGATGAGTAAGAATAAACTCGGATTTTAACTTATGTTGGTTCTTGGTTGCGGGGCGTGGGGACTATTTCTTACTAAACTATAAGGCTGAGTTATTAAACTTTTCATTTTCAATCTATTTTTGGTTTAGATTATTTTGTTATGAATTTTAATTTATTCTATTTATAAAATTATTGTTTTATAAAAATTGGACTGAAAAGTAACGGGTATTGTTGATACGGATGTGATTTTTGTGAATGTGAGATGTTGACCAATGATTGATCGATCGATCGATCTCGTCATTTTTCTTGCAATCTTTGTAATCCAAATTTAACATTATCTCTCATCCTAAAATGACATTTTGTCCTAACTTTCAACATAATGCCATATAAATTAATAATTTAAAAATTAATGAATATTCCTTTTTTTTCTCTCATCATCATAAATTCAATAATCATTTTCTAATTAACCGTTGGATAAATCTATTTTGTTGTCCAATTTTTTTAATCAAATGTAAAAATGATAAAAAATTTATCCGTTGAAAATATCCAAAAAATATGGAATGATTTTATAGGAAATTTAGAGGCCAAAAATCCATATGAGGGGTCATTAGTCAAGGAGGTCGAAAGAATGGATGTGGACGATGAATTGAGGGATGGCACAAAAGTGGTATAAAAATAGCCATCATTTCACCTTCCAAAATTTTTTGCTTTCTTGTTGAGTTATGGCCAAAAGAACTGTCCAAATGCTTACGTCTTGCGATTGCGATGTTTCGAATATATTTGATTTGTATCCATCAATCTCTTTTAACTTTATTCATTCATCGTTCATCCATCCATTTTGCAATCCCAGCCGAAAGTTAGGGCAATATTTTGGTTCGTCCTGGCACCAATTTTTGCCCTCAAATTGGCTGCAATCGCCTCTCAATTGGCCTGGCCAAAAATGCGCTTGGCATGGACTTTCAACAAGGATTTGGCCCATTTTGACAGAAGATCGTAAATCACCAAAGCAGCCAAAACAAATTTTATAGAGGATAAATTTAGGGCAAACTCAAAACATCATTTCATGGTTCATTCACACTTTCCGCAATTTCCATTGACCTTCATCCTCCCTAGTCCTTATTATCCGCATTATCATGGCGAATATGAATCCATTCCCGAATTCTTTTGTGGATGCCCCCCTCCCCTTTCGTTCCCTTTTTGGGTCATTTTGTATTCGTGGGAATGTTGAGAATGGTCATGGAATATTAAGGCTGGTCAATTTTTTGTGCAAATTCCCAAGCTCCGAGTTCCCTGTTCCTTCATTTTGCCATAATCATATTTAATAATAATTGGCTCAAAAATGAATTCTCCAGCTGCTAAAATTGAATGGATTTGTCCAACATTTCGTATTGAATTCATTCCCTCTGGCATCAATCATCTTCAAATATTCACTTCTTATTCCCAATAAATGAGCCAATGATGAGCTCTGCTGCACTGATAAGGCATAATTCCGAGCCAGATTTGTTGGGAACACCAATTGGAAAATTCCTGAATGAATGGAACAATAGCAAAACGAAGAATGAGCCAAATGGTGAGCAATGAAATGGGGCGCAACAGAACAATTGTAGTACAGCCGATTGAGTACTTGTTCATTTGGCCATAACTCGAAAAGTAAGCAACCATTTTTGAAAGGCAATAAACCATTCGAAAGCCTTAAATGTCTTATGAAAAGTGGCCTTATAAATTTTTGAAAACTCGAAATAATTTCTAAAATAATCAACTTTTCTTCCATTCAATCAGAAATTTGAGTTTATTACACACAAAAGCATGAAGCTTTTTAAAGTCTGAATTTCATAAAATTTAATATAGGCCATTTTATAAAGGACACTTTGGGCTTTAAAATGAGATATTGCCTTCCAGAATTGGCTATTGCCTCGCTGAGATATGGGCCAAAAACCAATGAAGATATTCAATAACGGTACTCAATTATCCTCCACCATAGAATTGAGGGAAGCGGAATTGGCAACAAACAACAAAAATTCATTCATTGAATTTTAAATTGAATTAAATGGAATTGAAATTGGAATGTGATTTATTTTGTTGATTGATTATTGATTGTGATTCGGAGGGGCAAATCAATCTTATTCTACAAAATTGGAGTGGGGGGGGGGGGGGGGGGAATGATTGCGTACTGGGGCTGGCCTGATCTTTCATTCATTCCTTCTCCTCCCTTTTTCTACTCAAAAACATGCGCAAAAGAGCATAATATTCATTCTCCTTTCTTTGTTTCAGCCGTTCATTCTTCGTCCACCACGCGCCTTCCATTTTGGCCTTCCAAATTGAATCGACGTTCCCAACCAATCAGCCGCCAGCAAAAATTCCAAATGGACAAGGCTCGCGCACCTCTTTGCCTTCCATTGCCCCAATTTCGGCATCAGGTCCTCACATTCCACCCATTCCCCTTCTAATTCCCATTTAAAAAAGGCAAAATTCATTCGTTCCCCATTTGCCCCACTCCCTTTTGATCTGTCCCGCATTCGTCCATGCCAACAGCAACATCAAAGTGGTTTTATGGTGGCTGATTGTCGGGATGGCGATTTGCTTCCTTCTTGCTGGTTTTCTTTCGATTCTGAGGTAATTTCCTTTTCTAATCCCTTTTATTTCCCCGGGATGTTTTAAATACCACCAATTAGAAGAAGCATCGGTTTTTTGTCCATAGCTCAAAGAAGCAGTAGCCATTTCAGCAAGGCTGTATATTTTTGAAAAGTACAAAGGGTCCTCTATCAAGTGGCCCTAAAAATTGTATGAATCCAAGCCTAAAAATAAATATGCCGTTGAATTTAATAGACTTAAATTTTTGGAGGAAAAGCCACTATGTTCCAAGTTTAAATTTTCAAAAAATTAATTAAGCTGCTTAGTAGCGGACTTATAGAGCTTTCAAATAGCATATCGCCTTCCCAAATTGGTAGCCTCCCTCTCGAGCTCTGGTTAAAATAATGACTTTAGTACTAAAATGGCAGCATTGAAACATCTCATTTCCTCCTTTCTAATTCCTCTAATTTCCTCTAATTCCTTCCATTTCTCCACAGGATTTAAATCGCCTCCATTACAAATTGCAACGAAGAATCAGCCGAAAACGATCACTGACCAAGGCGAATTGCCAATTTGGCGAACAGAATACGGGAAGGGCCAACATCATCGAGAAATGTAAATGTTCCTTCCATTTTTTACCTGTCAAATAATTTTGCCTCATTTTTAGATCAACGCCTAAGAGGGGGTATTCGACGTGCCCTTTCCGACCATCAACTTCATTTTATGGACCCGAAAAGGGACATTGGCGAGGAAATCCTTCAAAGGAAAGGAGGAGGGGAAAAGGGCAAAAGAGTTTCATTCTCGTCGCCGGCTCCAAAAAAGGGGGAAGAAGGTGGCACCGATTTAATGCCCAAAACAATGAAAAGGAACAAATCATCGGTCAGTGGCACCCAAATATGTCCCACCCATAATCCCATTAATTCAATTTAGTCCAGCCTCCAATTGGATTTTTCTTCTCCTGAACAACTATTGAAGGATGTCCAACCAGCGAAACCAATTTTGACACGCAAAAGCAGTGTCGCCACTTCATCCAGCACAAATTTTTTGCAGCCTCCCAACGTTGGAGGCGCATTCCGACATCGAACGGGAACAATTGCCAGCACTGGGCATTGCGATGAATATGCAATCATTTGTCCAATGGATTATGCCACGGTGAGAATGATCAATTCGATATAGTCAAATCATTTCCGTATGCCGGCCATTCTTTGTCTATATCATCGAGGCAAAAGTCATTCTAGGAAGGTGATAAGCCATTTTAAAATAAAAAATGTTCTCAAAAAAGTTGATTTTTCTAATTTATGGATTAAAACATTTGTAAATTAAGGATTCTCAAAAAATGCGGATTATTTCATTTAAGGACATAAATTTCTTTATAGCTAGTTTTCATAAAATTTATAAATCCAAATTATAGAGGATATATTGCAATGGTATATCGTTTGTCTAGGTTGGCTAAGAATAATTCAGCCTATTTTAATTCCGCCTGGCGAACTTAGAATAATTCCGCCTGTTTTAAGAATAATTCCGCCTGTTTTAAGAATAATTCCGCCTGTTTTAAGAATAATTCCGCCTGTTTGACTAAGTTTTAATAATTCCGCCTGTTTGACTAAGTTTTAATAATTCCGCCTGGTTGACTAAGTTTTAATAATTCCGCCTGGTTGACTAAGTTTTAATAATTCCGCCTGGTTGACTAAGTTTTAATAATTCCGCCTGTTTGACTAAGTTTTAATAATTCCGCCTGTTTGACTAAGTTTTAATAATTCCGCCTGTTTGACTAAGTTTTAATAATTCCGCCTGTTTGACTAAGTTTTAATAATTCCGCCTGGTTGACTAAGTTTTAATAATTCCGCCTGGTTGACTAAGTTTTAATAATTCCGCCTGTTTGACTAAGTTTTAATAATTCCGCCTGGTTGACTAAGTTTTAATAATTCCGCCTGTTTGACTAAGTTTTAATAATTCCGCCTGTTTGACTAAGTTTTAATAATTCCGCCTGTTTGACTAAGTTTTAATAATTCCGCCTGTTTTAATTCCTTCTATTTCTTAAATCAGTAAGGCATTTACTAATCCGATATCATTTTAAGGGTCTAAATTTCCTCTATAGTTTGGCTTAAGAAAATAGAATAATTTGAGTTAAACCTATTATATTACAAATTGTTTTAAAATTTCCAAAAATTATAATAGCCACCTTTTGGACGATATTTAATTTTTTTTGATGGCATATCACCTTCCCAAATTTGTTGCCTTCTTATTTAGCTATGGTCAAATGAGTGTCCTAAATATTTGTGCCATAGTGAGAATGGCCTAAATACCAATTCATTAATATGCCCCAATATGTTTTTTTTTCACAGTTTCGTGCATGGCGACGTGGCAGTCGTCTTTCCATTGATGTGCTGAACAATGCGGCGGCTTTGTGTCAATCCGCCGCGGATGGTGGCGAAACAAGCAGAAAATGTGGCAAAAATCCGCAACATGGATTGTTGGGCAATTGGATGGGAATGTTGAAAAAAATGTTGGCTGATTGTATGCATCAAAAAAGGCCACCAGCAACAACAATGATGATGATGATGGACCCTCAAGGCGAATTGAGTTGCCTCCATCCACCAAAGCAACAACAAAAGAAGGCGGCAACAGTGAATTGAAAAGAAAAGAAGGAAAAGATAAATTTTGAATTGGGAATTTGATGATTGGATTTGAGGGAATAATAAAAAGGAAGAATATTTTATTGCCACTCAAAATTCCCATGAATAAACATTTTTTTTGGTGCCCTTTCCGTCCATTCCCATTCCCCATTCATTTTCCCGCATAATGCCCACAATACGGAGTACCAACCTACTTTTTCCTTTACACAAATTCAGCAGAGCCGGCTGTGGCCAGGCGGAATTCCCCATTTTAAGCATAAATTCTGTCCCTCCCTTCCCGGCTGGAAAATCGATGCTGCGGTCGTTATAGCCTGAGGGCATTGGACTAATAAAAGAGGGACGAAATGCGAGACTCTCGAAGCCACCCATTCGCCATTCCTTCCTAGGCCTATTTTCTGTGGCGGTTGAAAAATGGGCCAAATGAGAGGGGAGGGGGAGAAGCAAGTGGCCACAGACGACAGCCTCCCCTCCTCCAAGGGCACTCTTCTCCTTCCTTCCTTCCCTTCACATTCATTTCGCCTTTCAATTTTTAACCAGCCTTTTAGCTGCCATCACCTTCCTTCCTATCCATTTCCCTCAAATACTAATAAAAATGTTGTTCAATTTTAATTGTTTTTACCACTTCAAATTGAACTAAACAAACCCTCCGTTCCCACATTTTTTGCCATTATTTTGTTCGAAACAGGACATTTCATTACCACCAATTCTTTACTTGGACTATTCTTTCGGCCATAACTCAATAAGGAAGCAGCCAATTTGAGGAGGCAATATGCCATTGGAAAGCCCAAAATGTCCTCTAAAAATTGGCCCTTTACAAACTTTTTGAAATATTAAAACAATCTGTCAAAAATTGCCATTTTTCAATAAATACGGGTTTATGGAAGCTAAAGGCAAGTAACTTTTTGAAGCTTTATTTTTCTAGAATTTGAAAAAGCCACTTTATAAAGAAAACTTTGCCCTTTTAAATGGTATATCGCTTTACCAGGTTAGATATTGCCTCTATGAGTTATATGCTAAAAACCGATGCAGATACTCTCAATTATCTTCTAACCCTTTTTGTTCCTCTTCAAGAAAAAGCTTTTTTTTGCCAATTTGCCTGTGGGAAAGTCGATAATTTTGGCCAAGGAAGGTGCCCCCTTTCCGTAAAAACTCCTAACAAACCTCTCGTCACTATTCTTCTTCCTTTTTGGCCGAAAATATGTGTGCCATCCTTCAGCCTTCTTCCGCCTTCTCTCCATTTTTGGCACTTTAGTTTGTGGCTTAAAATGTGCCGCCGCCGCCTCCTTTGATTGGGGAATGAATAGCAACATAAATTGGCTTGTTAAGCAAAAACAAGAAAAACAATTTCTCATTCCCCCTTTTCCCTCATTTTGCATTTTTGATGCCAATTCCCCCAATTATTGGCACAAATAAAAAGAGAAGACATTGAGAGTTTTTCCATCTGCCCATCCAATTTTATGCCAATTTTAGTGCGCCAATTTTTATAGTAAACTTGTCTCAAATCTCTCATTTATTTTCACACCAATTTTTGGGGTATATTATTATTTTATCATCAATTTCGCGCATAAATTTCTCCTTATTCATTCTAATTTGGCATTTTTAAAGGATGGCTTCCTCCAAGGAGCAAAGGGGAGAGCCTCAATGGGTTGCGCCGAATACGCAACAGGTAAAAAAGTGAATTAATCGGGTGAATATCCAATTCCTCTGCAGGATGTGCCACAATCAGCGGATTACGAAAATTTGGGCACATTTTTTGGGTATGCCACCAACTTCAGTCAGTAATGTTTCAGTACCGCCAATTTATGGTCAATATCTCAACGAGGCAATAACAATTTTAGGGAGGTGATAGGCTTTTTCGGAAGCCCTAAATGTCCTTTAAAAAGTGGCGATAAATTTATTCTGAATTTCACCTTTTTAATTTAGTTATTCCTATCTTTGATTATATTAGACTCATTTTATGATTAGCCTCATTTTATGAGGAAAAGCTGCTTATTTACAAATGGTTTTAAATTTTCAAAGATTTTATATAGCCACTTTTTAGAGAGCATTCAGGGCTTTCAAATGATATATCGCCTTCCTGAATTGGTTTCTTCCTTGTTGAGTTATGGCCAAGTTGGCGAAGTTGGCGTTACTGAAATGTCCCTCTACCTCATTTCCCGTTCACATTGTTCACCCAAAACCCAACTGTTATTTAAGATATGCCCTTGTGGTGCTCTCCTGGTTCCTCATCATCATCACTTTCCCATTCTCAATGTGCGTTTGCCTCAAAGTGATCAAGGAATATGAGGTAATTGCCAACAAACCCTTCTCTATCCCCTATTTTCAATGTTCAGCGGGTCGTCATCTTTCGAATTGGTCGACTCATTTTTGGTGGTGCTCGGGGTCCCGGAATGATTTTCGTGGTTTGTTCCTTCCTCCGAATCAGGATTATTGGGTACCGCCGATTGAATTCCTTGGCCATTCTTTTGACCATTTCTCAATAAGGAAACAACCAATCCGACGGAAAGGCGATATTCCATTGAAAATCCCTAAAAGTTCTCTAAAAATTAGCTTCAGACTTCGAAAAATTAGATCATTTTGAAGAATAAACTACTTTCCTCCATAAATTTGGATTTATTATATTTAAATGCATGAAACATTTTTGAAATTTAGCAATCATAAAATCAAAATAAGCCACTTTGTAGAGGACACTTAGGGCTTTAAAATGTTTTATTGCCTTTCTAAATGGTTAATGCCTCGATGAGATATGGTCCAAAAACTAATTCAAATAATCGGCAGTATTCAATTATTCTTTGTCCCCTAAATTTTTTCTAAAATCCTTTCTTTCAAGATTCCTTGCATTGACACTTATCGCAAAATTGACCTCAGGTTGTCTTCTATTCCCATTCATTATTTCTCCCCTTTTTAGGGTTGTCTCCTACGCGGTGCCACCCCAGGAAATCCTCTCCAAGGATTCGGTGACGGTCAGCGTCGATGCGGTTGTCTATTTTCGTACATCCGATCCGATTGCCTCCGTCAACAATGTGGACGATGCAATCTATTCCACAAAATTGTTGGCCCAAACCACACTCAGGTATTCCCCTCCCCTTTATATTCCTCCCTTTATTTTCAATAAAAGAATTCAATTGATAACAATTCAAGAATGAATGAGGATTTAGAGAGAGAAAATTAAATAATAAAAGCGCATTTAATTAAATACTCTGGTTTAGATTAGGGCCAAATTGTTCGGAGAAATAATAAGGACGAAACATTAATTGGACTATCGACGATTTTATTTGGTCTCTGCTGGGGGCCTATTCAAAGTTAAATTAAAATTGAATACGGTAGGGGGGGGGGGAGACATTTCAATACCCGGGGCTATTCCTTTGGATATATCTCACATCAACAAATTTAACAGTTAATAATCAATCTAGGAAAGTAATTTAACAATGGAAAAAAGCACAAAATGCCCTTTACAATTTAGACAATTTTAAATTTTTGAAATCCAATCACAAATATTAATTTTAATGCATTTGAGTTTAATAAACCGAATTTTTGGAAGAAAAGCCGATTACTTTATAAATTGTTTTACATTTTCAAATAATAAAGAAGTCACTTTTTTGTGCTTTCGAATGATATATCGCCTGGCTAAGACCTTGCTGAGATATGGGCCAAAAACCGAATGTAGATTAATCGGTAAAGAAGAATTATGTTCGCTCGCTTTCCTTTGCCGGAGGCAAGGAAAATTTATTTTGATTTTCCCTCCATTTGCAATTAAGCGGTACCGTATTCCCTTCTTCTCATTTATAGCCGGAGAAAAAAATCAAGAAGGAAGGACCGCTGAGAATACTGTCGTTGAAATATGTGGCATTAGTTTTAGGCTTATTTATATCTCACCGAAGCATTAACTAATATGGGGAAGGCAATATACCATTTTAAAGCCAAAAATGTCCTCTTACAAAGAGGCCTTTTCAATTTTATGAAATTCAAGTTTGAAACATTTATATGCCGTTGAGTGTAATGGACCCAGATTTATTAAGGAAAAGCCTTTTTTCTATAAACAGTTTTAAGTTTCAAAGAAAATTAGATATGCAACTTTTTAGAAGACATTTAGAGTTTTCGAATGATATCTCGCTTTTTCGAATTGGTTCTTTGTTATTAATCCGAAAAAAATAAACATTCTAGAAAATGGGGCAGTGCGAAAAATTTAAAACACAAATTAAATCATCCACTAATAAGTTTTGTTCTAAATTTAATTCCATTTCTGGAGAATTGGAATATTCCCAAAATTATATGGCCATTAGGCACATTCATTATTATTATTCCATTCAGGAATGCGTTGGGCATGAAAACATTGACCGAAATGTTGACGGAAAGGGAGGCCATCGCCCAACTGTGCGAAACAATTCTGGACGAAGGCACCGAACATTGGGGAGTGAAAGTGGAACGGGTGGAGGTGAAGGACATTCGATTGCCGCAACAATTGACGCGGGCAATGGCCGCAGAGGCAGAGGCGGCCCGTGAAGCCAGGGCAAAAGTTGTGGCCGCGGAAGGGGAACAAAAGGTGCGCGAAATGTGGATTTTTGGCCAACATATTTTGTTTAGGCATCGAGGGCATTGAAGGAGGCAGCCGACGTGATCCAAGCTAATCCGGTTGCATTGCAATTGCGCCATCTTCAGGTGAGGGGAATTGGAATATTTATTAAAGGGAATATAATATTTGGCAAAAAAACACTGAAATTGCCGAAAAAGCACAAAATAATGTGTCTGGGCTTATTAGGATTAGGCTTAAAGTTAGATTCAAATTACTAGGAGAATACGAAAGCCTGATTTGGCCAAATTATATGGCCTTAAATAAATTATTATGGACGTGAAAGTTTCGGCAAAATATAAAATATTCAATCCATTTATTTATGCCATTTATTTATGTAGGCATTGAGCAGCATTGCCGCCGAACACAATTCCACAATTGTCTTTCCTGTGCCGGTGGAAATGTTTGGTGAGAAGAAAATGGCCAGATTTAAATTAAACAAATTAATTGCCTCCATTTTAGGTGCGTTCATGAACAAAAAGGATGAATAAAATGGATTGATGTAATATTCATAGATAGATGAATTTTTGATTTGATTATAATTAATTTGAATGGAATCTCATCCCCCCTTATTATTATAATTTGCCCCATCTCCAATTATTTCCATTGTTTTTAATGCCAAAAATGCGCTTCATTTTCTGATTGCGCCATTCATTCTCCACCATTTTTAACGTTCTTTCCAATTCCCCCCCCCCCCCCCCCCCTTCTCTCTCACTCTTTAATAACACAAAATTCCCTCTTTCCTTTTAGGCTTTTCATTTTTTATTAATAAAATAATTCCCAATAATTGAAAAAATGACGTTTTGATTCCTCTCAACAATTTTAGCCACTGATGCTGGGCATATTGATGAATCATAAATTTTTAAATTGAATTGAAAGGGAAAATGGGTAAAAAATGTAGAAAGAGCCAGCCAATGATTCCTGAATTCTGAAGCCGATGGCAAAGAGCCGAGAAGCAATGTTTCCGGAATGAAATACATTTACAATCCAAAAAAACATATTTCCGGAATGTAACCCATCCGAAATATACAAAAATCAGAATTTTTCCGAAATTAAATAAAAAAATCTGAACCAGATTGAATGAAGCAGAAAAAATCAGAATTACCAAAAAAATCCAAAACCAAAACTCTCAGAGGTCATTTTCTCCTTCATCAATTTCGCTGCTTTTTTTTTCATTTTTGCAGTTTTCCTTTTCCATTTTTATTTATTTTTTGCTTCCTCCCAATCCAAGCTGTTATTCTCGGCCTTCGGTGCCAGTCCCTGTCGGTCACTCGGCTTCTTCATTGGACTTTTCCTCCTTTTTTCTTTGCCCGGGGCTGGCACCGTCCCAATGGCCGAGGGCGGCAAAAGATTGACCATCAACACAGCAAGAAAAAAAAGGAGGGAAGGGAATGGAGCTTTTGGGTGGGGGTTTGGGCCTTTGGCCGAGAGGGGACGTAAAAAAGGAGGAGGCGAAAAGGGGAATTGGTGCCAGCCGGTGCTGACCATTGGTCAGTCCCCGGGGCGGGAGGAGGGAACAACGCACAACACCAGCATCAGAGCCAGGGGGAAAAGACGGACAAACAAATCAACCAGCAAGCAAGCCATCCAGTCGGCCCTCACCCCCACCCTTTCAATGTGCTCTTGTGTTTTTCAAATTCCACCACCGACCACCACCCTTTGGCGGAGTTGGACACTGACCGACTATCAATTCAATGGGAATGGAAATTGGCCGAGAATTCGCGCAAAAATATGACCGTTGCTCCTCCCAATTTTTGCCCATTTTCCCTCAGGCAAAATGCCGTTGATATATTCCAAAAAGCTCCTTTCTCCTTTTTTTCAATAATTTTCAATTATTTGCCAATTTCATTCATTTTTAAAATATTTTAATAGTATCATTCCATTCTTGTGGAGTGACCATTGCCCACAATCACATTGGCCTTTAGACGCCAAAGGCGAAAGTAGGGAAGGAAGGGGAGAATATAGGCGAAAAGAGGGGAATTGGCTGGAGGGGAAGGCGAGGAATCCCCGCCGGCTGGCACGAGCAGCCGCGGGCGAACGGCGGGAAAAAGGGAGAAGAAGAGCAATGGGTGGAAAATGGGAGGGGATGGGACGATTTTTGGGGGCGAAAGGCTGGGGGCAAAAAGGGAAAATGGATGGATTGGAAGGGGAGGTGGACAATGCCCAAATGCGCCCTAAATAAAGCGAGGTGGCGATGGAACTTTGCATTTTTTTCATTTCAAATTTTTGTATTGGCGAACAACTAAAATTGGTCCTTTTTGAACATTTTTTCATATTTTTGAATTAGTTTATTTTAATTTGAATGAATGTCCCTTTTCCTCCTTCTTCGCTGTTTGTTTTTGTTTCCCTGCGCGAAGGCCGCCGTCCCCTTTCCCCTCCCAAAAATTCGAGGACCCCTCCTCAAGCCGCGAAAATCCCCCATCACCCAAAAAAGCCTTTGCGCACCCCTCCAACCCCTTTCCCGATGCGCCGTCCACTCTCCTTCGCCCAAAAATTCTTCTTTGTGGTTGTCAATGTTTTGTTTCGCCCCAGCCGACGATGATGATGATGACCCTTTTGTGCTTTTGGGATGCTCAAACAAAAGAGGGGGGAAAATGACCACCTCATCCATGGGGGCAAAAGGACCGGTCGAAAGCTCATCCCCCCACAGCCATTATTTTTTTTTGCTGAATGCATTTTTATTCCCACTTTCCATTTTTGTGTCAAACTGACTTTTGCCCTTCACCGCCGGCGTTCGCCCTTCCACCCCCTCCCACCCCCATTTCCTCCATTCCCAATCCAACGCAACAACAACATCAACCCCCAAAAACACATCCAAGAAAGGATGGGCTCTGTTCTGTTGCAAAGGCCTCTTTTGGGGATGGCCGTCCCCGGCTGTCACTGACTGGCTCCGCCCCTCCTAGCCGAGCCCAGTGGCCATGATGAAGAGTGGAAGGGGGAAGAGGAAAAGGTGCCGGACACCGAAAGGCAAAAAGTGGCGAATGAAAATGACCAAAAGGGAATGTGGCCCTTTCCTCTCTGAATTGTTTTTGGACCTTTTATCTAATTGCCTCCAAAATATTTTCAGGCCATTTTTTATTCATCCATTTTTATCCCTCTGATTCGCGGGTCGACCTTCCATATTTCCTCCATTTTGCCATTTTTGTCTGATTGAATATGGTGATCATCCAAGTCAGTATCATTCCATTCCAATGGGTAAGGGAAAATTGGGTACTCACATCGGTTTTTAGGCCATAACTCAAAGAAGCAATAGCCAATCTTCGAAGGCGATATTTCATTTGAAAGCACTAAATGCCTTCTAAAAAGTGGCTTTAAAATTGTTATGAATTTCACCTTTTTAATTTAGTTTTTTTTGTCTTTGTATATAATGTACTCGAATTTCTGATTGACTTGAGGAAAGCCCCTTATTTTATAAATTATATAAATTTACAAAAAATAGTTAAGCCACTTTTTAAGGGACATTTAAGGCTTTAAAATGGCATATTGCATTCCTGAAATGGTAGCCTCCTTGTTGAGCTATGGCCAAAAGATGGTCAAAGTACTTAATTTTCTCTTTTCCCTTCAAATATTCCTCCTAGGCCACTTTTTAGAAGAAATTTAGAGCTTTCAATTGGCTTATTGCTTTCCTAAATTGGTCACTTCCTTGTTGAGCTATGGCGCCAAAAGAATGGGCAAAGTACTTAATTTTCCTGTTCCCATATATTCCTCCCTTAATTCGGCATAAATTCATTTATTATTTGAAGGTGAAAAGCCGACCAGAGGAAAAGGCGTCGCCAAATTCGGCAAAATTGAAGGAAAATGAGAAGGAGGATTGCCAGCAACAACAATTGGTTGAGGAAGGCACCGAATTGGGGGTGGTGGATGATTGTGGTGGCCGAAATCATCATCAAACTTTGTCGGATTGTTTGTTGCCATCTTCCTCTTCGGCACATTCCTCCTCACCTCAGGTAATTTTTGGCTATTTTTAGTTGTGGATTATCATTAGCAGATTTTAAAAAACACGGAAAAAGAAATAGAATATAGAATTCCGTCGATTGGTACCTAGTCGGTTTTTTGGGCTTTAACTCAACAAAGAAGCAAACAATTTTGTAAGGCGATGTGCCATTCAAAAGTCCTAAAAGTCATTTAAAAAGTGGCTCAATTAATTTTTTGAAAAATTAAAATACCCTATAGAAAAGCAGCTTTCCCTCTATAAATTCGGATTCATTAGGTTCAGTAGACTCAAAGACATGTTACCTTTTTTAAAGCTTGAATTTCATAAAATTTTAAAGGCCAAATTTTGAAGGATACTTTAGGGTTTCCAATGGTATATCGCCTTCCTAGATTGGTTAAAGCCTCACTGAGATATGGATCAAAAACTAATGTAGATCATTCATCGACGGCGGTGGTATTCAATTGCCCACTACCCCCTTATCAATCAAATATCAAAGGGTGGCTTTTTGCCAATAGCCTCAAGGCATTTAGATGATCAAGTGGGAAAAATTTTAGGACAATTAAGTATTAGCCAACCACTTTGCCAATCTTTTGACCAAATTCCAAGCAAATTTCCCCATTTTCATTAAAGGAATGTTGTTCGAGTCGAAGCAGTACATCCACTTCATTGGCACAACAAAGCCAAAGGCAGGATGAGCCGGACGGTGAAGAAGATGATGATGAAGAAGAATTGGTTTTGGATGTGGAAGGAGGGGGAGATGAGGATGAAGAAGATGGAAGAAAGGAAGAAGAATTGGAAGGAGGCCAACAAAATGGGAAACAATCACAACAAATTGTTGTGGAAAAGAGGCATAAATGCGATCAATGCGGCAAAAGATTTCCATATTTTTCCATTTTGGAGGCACACAAACGATGCCATACCGGTATGTGAAGTTCGGGGTTGGAGGCATCTGAATAGGAGTAGCCCCAAACAGACTTTTGGCTATCTAATAATATTAAATTTTATTTGATTTTGTTGAGAATTGGTGGAATTATGACAAAAAAAAACTATTTAAAATGGCCTATGGATTAACGAAATTTAGATTTCCAATGGTTTTTTGGTCACAAACTTACTAATTCTAAACCAATTTAAACAAAATTAATATTATTTGATAGCCAAAAGTCTACTCTTTAATTTGACACTAAAATCATAAAAATTGGCTCAGTCCTTGATGAATTATTTCTTATTTTATAAACGGCGACAATAGGGATATTCTGATGTGACTTGGAGGCATCTTAAAAATGAATTTTTAATTGCAGGTGAAAAGCCATTTTCATGTCATTTTTGCGACAAACGTTTCGCCCAAAAGGCCACCCTGCAAGTGCATGAAAGGACCCACACTGGGGAACGGCCATATAAATGCAAATATTGCGAGAAAACATTTGCCCAATATGGCACAAAAACTGTGCACGAAAAATCGGCCCATCTTGGAATTCGGAACTACAAATGTCCATATTGCTCGAAAAGTTTATCCTCACCATCGGCATTGTACACACATAAAAAGACTCATGGCGAGAAATGTTTCCAATGTCCTTGTTGCCCAAAAACATTCACACTGAAGAATTACCTGAAATTGCATGTTCGACAAGTTCATGAACAAACTGAACGGAAACATTGTTGTCGATTTTGCCCAAAATCATTTTCGTATGCTGGCAGTTTGCAGGTACAAATTTACAGCGGGAATTTATTTGAATGGACTGAAACAGGACAATTGAGTATCTGGGCCATTTTTTAGCCATAGTTCAACAAGAAAGTAACAAATTTAGAAGGCTATTTAAAGCCCTTAATGTCCTTTAAAAAGTGGCTTAATTAACACGAACAATTTTCAAAATAGGCCACCTTTTCCTAAAAATATTCGAGCTAATTAAATTCAAAGAAAAATAACTAAATTAAAAAGGTGGAATTTATAAAATTTTATTGCCTCTTTTTAATGCTTTCGAAAGGCATATCGCCTTCCAAGATTAGCCATTGCCTCATTGAGCTACGGGTCAAAAACTAATCCGAGTACATATTCAGTTATTAAAATTCAACAGTACTCTCCTCTGTCCCTAACAATGAATAAAATGTGAATTGCCCTGTAGGTACATCTACGGACACACACTGGCGAAAGACCGTACCAATGCCGATATTGCCCAAAGGCATTTGCGAGTCAAGGCAATTTGCAAAGTCATGAACGGACGCACACTGGGGAAAGGCCATATTCATGCCGGCAATGTGGACGGGCATTCATTCAAGTCCTAAAATAATATTTTGGTCCATTAAAACAAAATTCTGTAGAAATCTCAACTGACAGCTCATGAAGGAACACACGCAAATCGAAGTAGCATGAATGGAGGGGATTCGGTGAATTTGATGGGTGGTAGTGGCAAAAAGTCGAAAAAACAACGAAAAATTCGGCAACAAGGGCAAATTGCTGATGGGGAAACAATGAGGACTGGGGTAGAGGGGGAGGAGGGAATGGGCATTGTTGAACAAAATGGAAGCCAAAATGGACAATATGACGAAAATCATCATCAAAATGAAGATGAACATCAAATTCAGCAACCGCCAACAATTATTCATCAACCCATTCCCATTCACCACCATCAACAATTGCAATCAAATTCAGTTGATTTGCTTGGCCAAATCAGCCTTCACCACCCAAACCCAATCAACATCATCAATTATTCATCTTCATTGCCAAATTCCCCCAATCAATTTGGCCAACAAAACCAAATGCCAAATCAAAACCAAAGGAAACAATCAACAAATGGAAGTATTGGCTCCAATTCTGCGGAATTTGTGTGCAAATTCTGTGGCAAACGATATGCATATGCTAGTTCCCTTTATGTCCACACGCGACTTCACACTGGGGAAAGGCCATTCAAGTATACATTGATGGGATTTTGGCCATACAATTCTTCACAATTTATTTTTAGATGCAATTTTTGTGACAAATCATTCACGAATCAAGGGAATATGCAAGTCCATCTTCGAGTTCACACCGGCGAAAGACCGTAATAATCCAAAATTGATTCTTTTTCATTTTCTTATTCATCAGATTCAAATGCGAAGCCTGCGGCAAAAGTTATGCCCAAAAGATTGGATTGAAAATTCATTTGGAACAATGCCAGGTAAAATAATATATTATGAGTATATAATTATTAATTATTATTTGATTCACCCCAAGATTTATTAGGGAAAAAAATAAAAGCTTTAAATTTAACATTATTACACTAAATCCGCCCATTTTTAAGAATAAATCCGCCTGTTTTAATTCCGCCTGGCGAACTTAGAATAATTCCGCCTGGCGAACTTAGAATAATTCCGCCTGGCGAACTTAGAATAATTCCGCCTGGCGAACTTAGAATAATTCCGCCTGGCGAACTTAGAATAATTCCGCCTGCGAACTTAGAATAATTCCGCCTGGCGAACTTAGAATAATTCCGCCTGCGAACTTAGAATAATTCCGCCTGCGAACTTAGAATAATTCCGCCTGGCGAACTTAGAATAATTCCGCCTGGCGAACTTAGAATAATTCCGCCTGGCGAACTTAGAATAATTCCGCCTGGCGAACTTAGAATAATTCCGCCTGGCGAACTTAGAATAATTCCGCCTGGCGAACTTAGAATAATTCCGCCTGGCGAACTTAGAATAATTCCGCCTGGCGAACTTAGAATAATTCCGCCTGGCGAACTTAGAATAATTCCGCCTGGCGAACTTAGAATAATTCCGCCTGGCGAACTTAGAATAATTCCGCCTGGCGAACTTAGAATAATTCCGCCTGGCGAACTTAGAATAATTCCGCCTGGCTAACTTAGAATAATTCCGCCTATTATTATGTTAAATTTAGATTAATTTTTTCTCACTTAGGATTTTGGATTGATACATAATTTATTACACAATAATTCGCAGATTTGGCTAAATCGTCGGCATTCAATTGGAACGACCAGTTCCAGCATTGGAATTGAGGAGGAAGGGGAAGGAGGAGAAGGTGGTGAATTGATGATGGCCGATGAATTGGCAACAATGTTGGTGGAAACAGAAGGACACCGATCTCAACCTTCTCAAAATGGACATAATCAACGACAATTGATGATATTGAATGGAGGGACAAATAATGGGGTTATCGTCGGTGGGAATGGAATGCAAATGCAAATGTTATTCAGTGAGTTTGCTGCTGGGCAATTTATATATGCCAACTTGTCAACATCCCACATTATCGCCGTTTACAGTAACTCATCAAGGACTAAACCAAATTTAATGATTTAAGTATCAAATTAAAGAGCAGACTTTTGGCTATCAAATAATATTAATTTTATTTAAATTGATTCAAAATTGATGAAATTATGCCCCCAAAAATAACTGAAAATTTCGCAAATTCATACTAGTAACGGATATTTTAAATGTTTTTTTTTTTTGGATACAACTCTATTAATTCGAAACCAAATTAAATAAAATGATCATTAGGTAGCCAAAAGTCTACTCTTTAATTTGATTACAAAATTGGCACATTTAATTCAATCCTTGATTAATTATTATAAATGGCCACTAGTTGTGGCGTATCGCAATATTCCTTTATATTCAATCATTCACACAGTGCCGAATGGGGAAATTGCCAACAATTTTATGCCACATACAACGGCATCGGCATTGTCCAATGAATTGGGACAATTGTTAGCCAACCATCCATCAACAATTCCATCAAATGCCAATGTTTCAACATTCAACCATCTTTTGCCACCCATCCAAAATGCATCATTTGGCCCAAATCCAACTGCTTTGGGGCCAAGTTCATCTTCCACTTCTGCTGTTGGGCTTTTCCTTTCCCCTCCTCCAGCTCCATCCCCTCCTCCTCCCTCAATTTCGGCAGCACTTCTTCTTGAACAACACAATCAACAACAACAATTGAATGCGGCCATTCGTTCCATTTTGTTGGATTTGACCCAACCACCTCCTCCCCCACCCCCTCCTCCAATATTCCAACAACCTTCTCCCCCTACGGCAACATTGGATCCAACCCTTGCTGCCCTCCTCCAACAGGTACAATACTTCCCTTTTCTTTTAATTCAATGGAGAAAAACATTGAAAATGTCGAAAATATTAGAACCGATTCAATTGTTTATCCTTGACCCCAAAACCTGATAATCAATTGATAGGTCTCGACGATATACATCTTTCGATAGTGATTTGGTTTAATTTAATCAAACTTTAAATTATCTTTGAGCCATTAACGTAAAGACAGTTCAAACAATTTAATAAATGGTAAAAGATTATAACGGTTTAGTGGTTTATCCTAGGGCGCTAAACTTTATAACCAATGAGATCTCATTATGGCGCATAATTTGATAATTATTTGGTTTTCGTTTGTTAGCCAATATTATGATAAATTAAGTTTTGAACCAAAAACAAATCGGTTTAAACGTTTTAATGTCGTTTAATTTTGACCAAAGCATAGCAAATTATATATATCATTCAATGTATTTTGACCAGCTCTAACCAATTGGGTATATGCTTTGTGAATGTGGAGGATAAACCCTTAAACTTTATAATTATTTTGGCTTTATCTACTCCATTTTCGCCAGAGTTTTTCCTAGATTAATTAAATTCTTTCAATTCAATCTTTAATTCCACCACAATTCCCATCTTTTAACAGCTTTTGGCCATTTCGCCCATCTCCACTGCTGAACAAATTGCTTCCATTCCCCTCCTCCAACAAATTCTTCTCCATCAACACATTGTTGGCGGTGGCCAACAAATTGAGGAGGCCAAATTGAGTGAAGTCCTTGCTGCGGCCGCCTCCCTTTCCATTCCTCCTCAAACATCCTCCTCCTCTTCCCCATCTTCATCATCACATCCACATCAATTGATGCGTTGAATGCGGGCAATCCCAAATTTATTGTTTGGCTCAACGATGATGGCAAAATCAAAAAATGTTTTTGACGCAACAATTCTCATACATTAACATCAATTTTAAATTATAAAATCAAATTGTTCATTTCCCCAAACTAGTCGCCCCATATTCCCCCTCATTCCATTCATTCCGCCAAAGGAGGATTCAATACAGTCGATTGAATGTACTTGGCCAATTTCATTTGGGTATAGCTCAACAAGGAAGCAACCAATTTTGGAAGGCAATATATATTTAGGAAGCTTTAAATGTCCTCTAAAAAGTGGCCTTATAAATTTTTGAACCCATAAAATTACTTTTGGAAAAACTGATTTTCCTCTAATCCATCAGAATTTAAGGTTCATTAGACTTAAAGACATGAAGCTTTTTGATTCCGAGAATTTATAAGATTAAAAGAGGCCACTTTTTAGATGACACTTTTGGCTTTTGATTGAAATATCGCCTTCCAAAATTGGCAATTGCCTCGCTGAGTTATGAACCAAAAACTAAATAAGTTATTCAATCAATGGTATTGAATCATCCCCCAATCCCCCATCCATTCCCAAAGTCTTTCACAATTTTGCCCCATAATTTATTTTATTCAATTTAATATCCCTTCACTCCATTAATTTGCTCTTTCAAACACAAAATCATTTCCCTCCGGTAGTTCAGAATTTTCTTTTTGATTTATTTAAAATTTGATAAAGAATAAAAAACATTTATTCATATTTTTTGGGTTTGCACCGTTCGAATTGATGGTTGTTGGGTTTTTCTGCTGAATTGCCGGAACATCATTTGCGATTTCAAATGGCTGGCCGATGTGCTCCCTGTCCCGCCAGTGCCAGGCCCAAAAGTGACCATTCCCCGGAGGGAATGGCCTCCACCACCGCCGCCCATTGAACCACTTCCCTTTCCGTGCATTGGCTGCATATCCTCGGTCCGTGTGCTTCGAGTGCTCATTCGGCTGGCAGTGGAGAATTTTTTCTGTTAATTTTGGGAATTTATTGAATTGAAATTGTTTTGAAAATGTGCTTAAAATAGAGGTAAAAACGTTTTATTACCGCCGTTGAGTGTATCTAGGTTATTTTTTGGCGATAGCTCACTAAGGAAGTAGCCAATTTTGGGAGGAAATATGCCATTTTAAAGCCCTAAAACTTCATTAAAAAAACTTATATGATTTTTAGAAATTGAAGTAATTTATAAAATAAATGGCTTTTCTTCAAAAAGTCGAGTTCATTACACTCAAATGCATGAAGCTTTTTGTAAATCTAATTTTAATAAAATTTAAAACAGCCATTTTGTAGAGGACACTTTTGGCTTTCCAATGATATATCGCCTTCCAAAATTGGTTAATGCCTCGCTGAGATATGCATCAAAAATTAATGCAAATCAATTGGTAGAGAGTAAAATATATTCCCTATTTGTCATTGCCGGAGGCAAGAAAAATTTATTTTGATTTTCCCTTTATTTGCAACTAGCGGTACCGTATTCCCTTCTTCTCTTTTATAGCTGCTCTGCTGGAGGAAAAAATCAAGAGAGGGCAATTTGAGAATACTGTAGCTGAAGTACCTGGCATTAGTTATTGGCCCATATCTCAGCGAAGAATTAGCCAATTTTGGAAAGCGATATACCAATGGAAAGCCAAAAATTTCCTCTATAAAGTGGCCTTATTAAATTTTATTATTAAATTTATAATTTAAAAAAAACTTAATGTCTTTGAATTTAATAAATCCAAATTTTTTTGAGGATAGCTGTATATTTTCAAATTCAAAAAATTTAAAAGCCAAATTTTAGAGGAGCAGGCTTTCGAATGACATATCTCCTACATGAATTGAGTATTTCCTTGTGCAGTTATGGCCAAAAGAATGTATTAGAATGTTATGTGTCGGCTAAAATAAAGTCAAAATGGGCACCTGGCTGACCAACGAAATTCGCCTTCCAATCCAATGGGCCAAAATGAGGGCGAATAATGCGAGGAAGACGAAGAAAAGAGCCGAAATTATTGCCCATGATGGAATTTGATTGGATTTTGGAAGATGGGGCATTGGTGGCGAAGGGGAAATGCCAGAAATGATGATGGCCGGCTTTGGGGTGAAAGAAGCATCCATCGGTAATTTCGGATTAACCAATTTGAGGGCACGGCCCAATTGGTCTATTTTTGAGGATGAAAATGGGCTTAATGAAAGGATAAAATGAATAACCGAGAAGAATTTCAAATGGACTAGCTCCAACACGGTCGACCTTTTCCACCTGGGACAGATCACGGAATTGGGCCAGATTTCGTCTTCACAAATGTTTGGGGTATATTAAATTGAATTATTATGGCCACCTGAATATTCGGACAATGAATGGATTCCTTGTTTCCGCCTCCTCTCCCCATTGATCAATGTAAAGGACCAACTTAAAATGTGGATTTTATTGCCAATAAAATACTGTCATTTCAGTATCCTGGACCATTCTTTAGGCCATAACTTACTCAATGAGGTAATTAGTAATCAGGGAAGGTGATATACCATTGGAAAACCCAAAATATCCTCATATAAAGTGACTATTAAATTCTTTAATTTTAATCTTTACATAAAGTTACCTCTCTTGTTTTGTGCATAATAAATCCGAAAATCTTATAGTTTGCAAAAAAAATTTTAAAAGCCACTTTTTAGAGGAGATTTAAGGCTTTAAAAAGGTATAAAGCCTTCCTGAATTGATTATTGCCTCGCAGAACTTTTCCCAAAAAATGACTCAAGTATTGAAAATGTGCTGTTCAGATTCAGAATAAAAAACAATTCCAATGAAAAACTGAACTAAATCTGGATCGCAACGTTCCCTGCTTTTTGAATTGCCAATCACCCGGTCCAATGCCAATCGCCCAAATTGTCCGGCCAATGAGGCAAATTCATTCGTTGTTGTCGTTATTCCTCTTTTTCGTCTCCAATTCATTTCTGTGCTGAATTCTGCTTCCCAATTTTGCCTTCCTTTTTCTTCCATTGTGCATTTTCTGATTCTTAATATTTATTAGGATATTCCCCACATTCTGGCCCAAAATTACCCTTCAATGTTGGCATTTTGGACGAGTAAAGTAAGGGCCTAAAATAAAATAAAATCAAAATGACAATACAGGACAATTCCATACAATCAGTTACATACTTGGGCCATTCTTTTGGCCATAGCTCAACCAAGGAAATAATCAATTTTGGAAGGCATATACCATTCGAAAGCCCTTAATGTTCTCTAAAAAGTGGTTAATTAATGTTTCGAGAATTTAATGCACTTTATAGAAAAGCTGTTTTTTCTAACAATTCATGTATTAAATCTAAAAGGTATATAAATTTTCTTAAAATTGAAGTTCAATAAAATTTTAAGTCAAATTGTAGAAGACATTTTGAGCTTTCCAAAAACATATCGCCTTCGCAGTTTGAATATTGCATCGCTGAGTGAGATATAAACAAAAGAATGGCTCAGATATTGAAATGGTATTACTGGGGATCCGCTACCCCCCCCCCCCTCGAAAAATGGGCATATTTACCCTGATTTTGCCATTTTGACGATCCTTTTGGGCGCAGGGCCGGGAAAGGCAAAGGCAACCGGTCAAATTATGATTAGGCCAAAGACGACGATCTGTGCACGAAAGAGGAGGGAAATGGTCAAAATGGGATAAAATGTACCAATTAATTCGGCTTCGGTTCGAGAAAGAATGCCACCGGGATCACAAATGAATGGGACTTGATGATAGGGGAATTGGCAAAATGGAATCAATTTGGATGGGCTGGAGGGCAATTGGCACGGGGAATTGAAGGAGGTCAATGAGTAGGAGGGAAGAAGTAAAAGGAGGAGAATTTGGAATATACAAAAAGTAATCATCTGAAACGGAAAATGAAGAAAAATGATTGGTTGATTTGGATGGGTAAGGAACGATTTGGCAGTTGGATTTGTTTTTTGGCCCATAACTCAACGAGGCAATAGCCAATTCAGGAGGGCGATATACCTTTGGAAATCATTAATAGTAGCCAAAAAAGTGGCTTTAAAATTTTTTGGAATTCAATAGTTTTTATTTAGTTATTCATCTTTGAATTTAATAATTCTAATTTTTTGGGGGAAAAGCCACTTATTCACAAAATTCCTCTTTTCAAAAAATTAGGTAGGCCAACAGGACACTTTGGGCCTTAAAATGGCATATTGCCTTCTAAAATTGGTTGCTTCCTTATTTTGAACTATGACCCCAAGAATGGTTCTGATCGATCTACCCAGTTGCCATGTTTCTTGGTTGGTTGAAATGGAAGGGGGAATAGGGGAAAAGAAGATGAAAAAGTCATCTTCCGGGTGGTTCGACATTTACAATTAACAATTCATATTCCCCCCTTCTCATTGGAATTCCTTCGTTAATAACAAATGAGGGGGTTGAATGGGGACGGCAAAAGTGCCATGGCGATAAAGGGGAGGAGGAAGGGAATGAATGCGCGAAAAGAATTAGAACTGAAAAATAAAATTGAATTGGAACAAATCCTCTTTTTGGAAGGCCAAAACTATCTGGAGCCAGCCATTTTTGAAGGGATAAAAAAGAAGGAAGAAAACGGAAGATTGGCAACCAAAAATTGGGTTTTCCCCAAGGGAGAATGGGGGACATTTGAGCATTTTTGCTGCTTATTTGGAATGCAAAACTCGTAATTTGATTTCCCAAAAGGAAGGCAGTGAAATATGTTTGGCCTTTTTGGTCGTTTGGGGCGATTTGTGCGGCGAATGAATAGAGGAAAAAAGGGGAAATGGGAGGCCATTTTGAATATTCAATGTGGCCAATCTCCGGTGGCAGTGTCCCAACTTGGCCATAACCAACCGAAAAGGAACAAACGAATGAATGAATGAATGAATTGGGTTGAAGAAAATGCAAACAAACAGAAATTGGGGGACAAATTGTGGTTCGAAACAGCACGATTGAGTGCCAGACTGTTTTTCTTGGCATAGATTCAAAAGGAAGTAAACAAATTCGAGAAGGCGATATACCATTTGTAAGCCTTAATGTACTCTTAAAAAATTGCCTTAAATTATTTTGAAAAATTATATTATTTGTGAAATAATTGACTTTTCTTCCGTTCGATCAAAAATCCATGTTTATTATATTCGAAGACGAATAACTAAATTAAAAAGGTGAAATTCAGTATAATTTTATTGCCACTTTTTTGAATACTTTAAAGGCTTCCGAATGGTACTTCTCCTCCCTCAATTGGTAATTGCCTCGCTGAGATATGAGTCCAAAAACTAATGCAAATAAAATCTTGAGTTTATTATTTTAAAAGACATGCAACTTTTTGTAAATTTGGAATAATAAAATTAAAATATGCCACTTTTTAGAGAACATTTAGGGCTTCCAAATGGTATATCCCAAATTGGTTAATGCCTCGTTAAATTACGGGTCAAAAAAACTATTACAAATACTCAATTCTCCTAATAAGCTTGATTTTGAAGCCGTTGATTGGAACAAAAATGGCAATGAATTTTGGCATGGAAATGTGAGCACTGTTACCTTTTCCAAATAAAGTTGGTGGATTCTGTGTTCGTCGCGACTTTTGACCATCACCAAAAAATTTCCCCTCGAGGGTATATCAAATTACTCCTGGCTAGCCAGGTTCCCATTTAGTAAATTCCCTCCCTTTTTGTTCTTTGCCTTTTCCCTTCATACCCAAAAAAATGATAAAATTTGATCAAAATTAGTGATAATTTCCATTTTTCTCATTGCCCACCTTATAAAATTATATTTTTTTCGAGGATTAAGCTTAACGATTTTGTATTTTTCCAGTCCATTTGCAAAAGAATAAATTGCGGCTAAACCAATTTTTCCGCAGCACATCATCTTTTGTTTCTTTTTTGTTAATGTTTTTGCCGCCGATCTGCCGCCCACATTTTTCATTCATTCCATTCCATTCATTGCTGCCAGCCGCCATCTTTTTCCCCATTTCCTTTTCCCCTTTTAAATCGATTGTTCATTCCACTCTCGAGAATAACTTTTTCTCATCGCTTTTGAATTGTGATTTGTTCATCCAAATTTGGAAAGAAAATAGAAAACATGGAGAAATAGGTATTAGGAAGGGACATTTCAGGACTTGGGCCATCTTTTGGCCGATATCTCAATGAGGCATTGACCAATCTCGGAAGGCAATATGCATTTTTAAAGCCCAAAGTGTCCTCTAAAAAGTGGCTTTAAATGTTTTATAAAATTCCAACTTTAAAAAGGGCTACATGTCTTTGAATATAATAAGCCGGACTTTATGAAGAAAAGACACTTTTCTAATAGAGGTACTCAATTTTTTGAAAATTTATTTAGCTACTTTTTAGAGAACAGTTAGGATTTTAAAATGGCATATCGCCTTCTCGAATTGGTTGTTTCCTTGTTGAGCAGTGGCCAAAAAATGATCCAATAACAGACTGAAAAGCCTTGTTTAGATGAATTCAAATTGTTGATGAGAAAATGCACAATGTGCACATTTGTTGGCCTATTTCCATTTTATTCAAGATGAATTCTCATCGACCAATATTCCTCTTCATTCCGCTGATTCATTCCCTTTCCCCTTTTCCCTCTCACCTAAAAACAAATTTTTGTTCACCAATTTTCAACCAAAAATGGAATTCACATTTTCACTCCATTTCTCCCCATTCCCTCAATTTTATTTCCTTTTTTTCAGCTCAATCTCCGGCCACTCTTCGCCATCAGCGCCGCCGGGGCAATATGTCCTTGCCTCGCATTTCTGCGCAACATAAAGGTTCGTATTTTCGTGTTTTCCTTTCATTCCTCTCAATAATAAAATGTCCCAAAGAATTTTTTATAATTCCCTCATAAAGTTTAGTCTCGGGCCAAAAATTGCTGAAAGTCCCTGAAGGGAGGAGCCAACCAATCGATTTTCCTCTTTTATTATGTCCACCACACCTGGCCATATACCTTCCTCCCTTTTTTGCTGTCCTCCTCTTTCCCACATTGCCAATTCCCATTGCCAAATTCTCTCTCAAACCCCTTTTAGAACAGAAAATATTTAAAATGCCAAAAAGATTATAACAGTTTTGAAGTTTATTCTAGAGGTAGACCCGTAAATCTACGTTACCTGGAGGCTCATCATTTGATTATGTTTTGGTTTAGGTTTAAATAAATCTAACTTAGTTTTGAACCAAAAACCCAAAGTAGGTTTAAACCGGTTTAAAACTCTTTAATTTTGACCAAACCATAACAAATTACATGCCATTCAAGTGATTGACCAGTTCTATCCAATTTTGGGTATATGGTTTATAAATGAAGGACAAACCCTTAAACCATCGTAATTATTTTGCCATTATTCTTTTTCAGCTAATAAATAATATCCCTATTTTAGAACGACTGCCAGCTGAATTGGAAATGAGCTGGGCCAATTATTTGATCCCGGTGGTCACATCTTCTGCATTGATGTTTTCCTGTTGGCTTGTGGGCCATTACCAATTCTCACTTCTTTGGATTTTTCTCTTTGTCGGCCTTTATGTGCTCAAAACACGCACTTGGATTCGACGGGAACAAAAGAGGATTAGCCTTCGGAATATGATATTGCGCGAGAGGGAAACTGTGATGGCCCAATACAGTCACAGGGATGATTTGCCCGCTTGGGTGCAATTTCCGGACATAGAACGCATTGAATGGGTCAATAAGGTAAGTACGAGTTATTTTTTTGACCATAGTTCAATAAGGAAATAACCAATCTAAGAAGGCGATATGCCATTTAAAATCCATAATAATCTTCTAGAAAGTGGCTTTATTAATTTTTTTGTAAAATTAAAACAATTTGTAAAGTAGAAGGCATTTCCTCAAAATACGGATTCATAAAATACAAAGTTATGAAACTTTTTTAAATGTTGAATTTCATAAAATTTAAAGTAGGCCAGTTTTAGAGGAGTATATCGCCTCCTCAGATTGGTTAACGCCTCGTTGAGATAAGTGCCAAAAAGGAATGACAAATATATTGAAATGGCAAGACAGAAATTTTATTCCAATTAAATAATAAATATGGAAGAATAAATAAATATTCGAATGATTGAATGAGGATTCTTTGCTCTTTGAAATGGTATCAAAATCATCATAAATGGTTTTGGTTTGTGATGATTTAAGAGAATTTATAAATATGGTCTAACAAATGGAAATGCCCTGGGGATACATTCACAGCAAATCAAAGGGAAATAAAAGAAATGAAAAATTTTTGTTCCTTCTTTTACAACAAATGAATATCGTACTATTTTTTCACATTTATAGCTGGAAGAAATAAAGATAAGTGTTCATTCTTCATTCCATTCCTAACAAATGGGACACTTCATAGTTGATAAAAAGGGGGAAATTAATCTTAGAAACAGATGGAATTAAAACAGCGGAATTATTCTATGTTCGCCAGGCGGAATTATTCTATGTTAGCCAGGCGGAATTATTCTAAGTTCGCCAGGCGGAATTATTCTAAGTTCGCCAGGCGGAATTATTCTAAGTTCGCCAGGCGGAATTATTCTATGTTCGCCAGGCGGATATTCTATGTTCGCCAGGCGGAATTATTCTATGTTCGCCAGGCGGAATTATTCTAAGTTCGCCAGGCGCAATTATTCTAAGTTCGCCAGGCGGAATTATTCTATGTTCGCCAGGCGGAATTATCCTAATAAGTTCGCCAGGCGGAATTATTCTAAGTTCGCCAGGCGGAATTAAAACAGGCGGAATTATTCTAAGTTCGCCAGGCGGAATTATTCTAAGTTCGCCAGGCGGAATTATTCTAAGTTCGCCAGGCGGAATTAAAACAGGCGGAATTATCCTAATAAGTTCGCCAGGCGGAATTATTCTAAGTTCGCCAGGCGGAATTAAAACAGGCGGAATTATTCTAAGTTCGCCAGGTATCAGGCGGAATTAAAACTTAGTCAAACAGAATTAAAACAGGCGGATTTATTTTTAAATCTTATTAGTTAACCTAGGGAGATGATTTACCATTCGAAAGCCTAAACTATCCTCTCTTCTACAAATTGGTTTTTTTAATTTTTGAATCTAGCTTTAAAGAAATTTACACATTTGAATGAAATAAACGATAAACCCAACTTTTTTTATGAAAAAATCCACTTATTTTATAAATTGTACAAAGTTTTCAAGAATTATAAAAGTTATTTTATTCTCATTCTATTGTTCTCTGCCTAAATTATAAATATCTGGTTGTTTAACAGATTATCCAACAACTTTGGCCCTACATTGGCGAATACACAAAAATATTCCTCCACGAATTTATTGAGCCACAAATTCGAGCACAAATGCCCTCTCCATTTAAATCATTCAAATTTGTCTCCGTCGATATGGGCGATATTCCGTTTAGGGTGGTTAGTGAAAGGGCAATGAAAAGGGGATCAAATTCAACCAAAAACAAAAGGGTGGCCTCAAAGTGTACACGCAGAATGTTGGCCGTGACAAAGTGATCATGGATATGGACGTGGTCTATGCCGGTGATGCCGAATTTGTGGTCCAGGCCTGCGGCTTCCGTGGAGGCCTCAACCAATTGGTGGTGGGCACACAAATTTTTTTTGGCATTCTTTCCTATTATTTTATTACCATTTCCATCCATACAGTTAACCGGAAAATTGCGCACAATTCTTCAACCCCTACTCCCACATCCGCCAATGTAAAAATATAAAATTATTTTTGATATTCTATGCCCATTATTAGGGTTGGCGGTGTAGCCGGTGCTTTCATTGAATTACCAAAATTCGATTTCAATTTGACGGGTATGGGCGAATTCGTCCAATTGCCTGGCCTCATTGACGCAATTCGCTCGGTTATGAATGCACAAATGGCCAATTTGGCTGTTTTGCCCAATAAAATTGTTGTGCCATTGGCACCCCACATTGATGTTTCTCGGCTTTATTTTCCTGAACCAGATGTACGGAGAATTCCTTTTACTATTCCATTTTCCCCTTTTTTGATTGAAGGGCGTAATCCGATTGAAGTTGATTGAGGCAATGAATTTAGAGAATAAAGATTGGAATTTCATAAAAAAGGATATTTCCGATCCATATTGTGAAGTGCAAGGCAAATTCCTCTAATTCAATTATTTCTAAATTCATAAATTCCACACAGTTGGTTCGCAAATATTTCGCACCAAAGTGATCAACAACAATTTGAATCCAATTTTCAATGAATGTTTTGGTTTGTGGAAAAGGAATATATTTTTGAATGAATTCCAAAAACAGAGGCCATTGTGGACCAAGCATCGGGGCAAAAATTGCGCATTGAACTATTCGACAAGGACACGGCTGGGGCAGATGAGGAATTGGGCAGATTGGTTGGAAATTTATTGGAATAAAATGAATGGAAAATTCCAGGCTATTCCTTTGGACATGGTCAGGCAAACAGGAGAAATTGAAAAGGTGGCAAAGAATGGCATTTTTAATTTTAATATTGTTTATTAAAGTGGTACCATTTGGAAGGATGTAAACATGGTGAATTGCGGCTAAAAATTTGTTGGCTGAATTTAAGTGCGAATGTGGCCAATTCAAACCGAGAAGACCATCAATGGGAGAATGAATGGATGGCAGGGGATAAGCAAATGCATTCCGCATTATTGATGGTCTACATCGATTCAATCACAAATCTTCCCGTATGCAAAACACAATTCTGATGCTTGTTTAATATTTATTATTCTACATTCTCGAATACCCTCAAATTCACTCCTATATAATTTTCCTAGAAATAAGACTTCTTCAAATCGCCATGAATAACAACTGGGTCATTTTTGACACTTAGATCAGCAAGGAAGCAGCCAATTCGGGAAGGCAATGTACCATTTAAAAGCTTATATTGTCCTCTATAAAGTGGCTTATTAACTAATTTGTGAATAATCAAAACAATTTTAAGATAATCGGATTTTCCCCAAACAATTATAAATTGAGTTTAATACACTCAAAGACATGTAACTTTTTTAAAGCTTGAATTCCATAAAATTAAAAATAGCCAAATTACTCTATAGAGGATATTTTTGACTTTCAAATGGTATAACGCCATCCCAGATTGGCTATTACCTCGTTCAGCTATAGGTCAAAAGAATGATAGGTATTGAATGGCCATAATGAAGCATCTACTTTTTCTCTAAATATGTAGGCATTGGGTTTGGTCACCAATAAAAATTATTCTCTAGATAAGCATCTTCATTTAATTATTTTAAGGCCATAAGATTGGCGTAAAGCTGCCCTATGATTGATTAAGAAGATCTCCAAATAATGGGATGTTAAAAAATATGGAGTAGAATAACATTTCATCAATTTTTCAGTACCCAAAGTCCAATTTGGAGCCTTCCCCATTCGTTGAACTTTCAATGGGCAGAATCACGCAGAGAAGTCCGGTGAAACCGAAAACTGTGAATCCTCTCTTTCAGGTAATAATTCACTCCACATTTTGACATTCATTTCCCTCCTTTAATAGAGTAAATTCAATTTCTTCGTCAAAAATCCCGAAGGGCAGCAGGAAGAATTACGGATTCGAGCAATTGATGAGGGAACGAGGAAAGAGATTGGCGAATTACTAATTCCATTAGGCAATGTATTGCGCGAACCAGGGTTGGAATTCAATCAGCACACATTTTACCTTCAACACGGTGTCCATTCCTCGCCAATTGTTTTGACAATTCGACTTAGGGTTGGCAATTTTGGGGATTAAATTTTATAAATTTTGCAGTATTTTACTCGGCCAAAGAATTTGTTGGAAAACCATGAAAAAACATATGGGACTGGTAGGCAAAAATGGAAACATAAAATTCATTTACAAAACATTTTTAGCCGCTCATATTGAAAGAGGAGGATCGAATTTGGGAGCAGCAGATTCTACAGGAACAATGATGAAGGTGAATTTTTTGATGATGCCCTGGGGCAATAAAAATATTTTATGATACGCTTCAACTTTCTCCTAACCAATTTGTCGTCGTTTGTGAATATCTCATCACAGACTGAACCAATTTTGATGATTTTAGTATCAATTTAAAGAGCAGACTTTTGGCTATCAAATGATATTAATTTTATTTAAAATGGTTATGAATTGATGGAATTATGCCCAAAATCATTTATGATGACCTTCGCTATGGATTAGCCAAATTTTCAATAGTTTTTTGGTCATTATTCTATTAATTCTGAACCAATCTTAATAAAATTAACATCATTAGATAGCCAAAAATCCTGCTCTTTAATTTGATACTAAAATCATCAAAATAGGCTCAATTCTTGTTGAATTATTAACGTTCGAGGCAAGTTGGCCAGGCGATAAGATGGGTTGCTTCCAGTGAATTTGCCATGAGACCATAAATATTATTATTATTTTTTATGAAGAATGGAGAAGCGGAAACAACATGCCCAGAAGCCGGAAAAATCGTCAGCAACAATAATGAAGAAAAGAATGTACCAGAATTGCAATTGTATGCGCACAATACACTTGGCCTTCATCAAAGGACGACGAGAAGACCGTCCACAACAAATTCGGAGCACACAATTTCCTCCTCTCGGTCATCGAAAAAATCAAAGGCAGAAGTATTTTTAGACAAATTGATTGGAGTGAAACATACAAAAATGTTGGTTTATTCCATTGTTAAAAGGATTAGAAACAATTTAGGCGTAAACCGAGACGTTCAATTCTTCCATCAACAGCGGGGAAAATTCAAATTGGATTAAATTATGACCAACAAAGACACAAATTAGTGGCCACAATCATTGCAGTGACGTTAGTTAGAGCATTTTAAAGATAAATTATTTGTTAATCAATTTTATAGTGATCTTCAGCCGATTGAGAAGGAGGGACATGCCGATCCATTTGTGACAGTAAAATTGGTGCCAAATTCCAACGGTGGCCATTCAACAAATACGACCAAAAGCCGTCGAAGGCACACGCAAATTGTTCGAAATTCTCTGAATCCGATTTTTGATGAAGAGTAAATAATATTTTAAAAGGGAAATGATCAATGCCTTCCCATTGTCATTAGATTCGAATTTGATGTGCCTTTCACGGAATTGCACAATTATAAATTGCAATTGGCCGTCAAAGATTCAATAAATTATGGTCTATTCAGCATAAAACAGCCAACACTTGGCACGGTGAATACATTTACATTAAATTAAATAAATCATTTAATGAAGGCTGAAATCCCAAATTTGAGTCTGGATTCGATGAAAACTCAATGGCTTGATTTGATTACTCCACAAAAGTGATGTGATGATTTTTTTTGTTACAGTATTCTATGTGCATTTTTTCATTTTCATTTCGCCCATTTCACTTTGCCCCCTTTTTGTTGCCACGCAAATTGCCCTATAAAATATTTATCAAATAAATAATGTGCACTTTTCATTAAAAAAAAAGGAGGATGTTATAATCTTAGTACTTTTTTGGCAATAAAATTGCCTTAGAAAGATTCTTATACTACAGAATACCAATTTATATTGAGGTCGGACGTCGGAATCAGAAGGGGAAAGTTTCATGCCGCTGGCCATTTCATCACCTGTCATTTTGACAATTCATAACTCAGCAAAAAGTAAACAGTTTGATTAAATCTTGGTATCATTGGATAGAGCTATTCGATCTCTATTGAATAGTATATAGGAATTTGTGAAAAGTTCGATATCCTCCCAATAACAAGCTTCGAAATAAGGAAAATGATCTTGATCCACTTTTTGACTATAAGTCATTAAAATTTTTGATTAATCAAAAAACTTTATACATTATTCAATAGAGTTCGAATAGCTCTATCCAATGATATCAAAATTGCATCAAACGGTTTCTTCCTTGCCGAGTTATGACTCGTCAAACTGGCTGGCATTGAAATGACCCATACTGTATTGGATTTTTCGTTAAAATGACATTTTATCCAATTTATTTTTTATTTTTTCGATCCACTTATTATTGTAGGCAAAATCGATGTGAAAATGAAATGATTCCACAGGGCCCACTTCCAGCCCGAGGTGTTTATGGATTTGTTTTTTACATTATTTTGTGGATTTTCTTCATTATTTACCTTTGCTGGGCATTGGTTAGTATTAAAATGGAGATTAAAAATCAATTTTTAGCTACCCACTAGCACATTAAATTCATTTGGTTTAACTTATTTGCCTTCTAAATATTGGGCCATTGCATTGCCTTCCTTCTTCACTTTTGCCATTTGTAAGTTTCAATCCTTTTAAATGGTTTTAATTAATCAATTTCAGTTCTTTATATTATTTGTTCCTTTTTCTACAATTGCATTCAATTTAATAATTTGTTCAACGAAGAGGAACAGGCAAAAAATTTATTATTGATCAACGATTTTCAAGATTAACGGTATTTACAATTCTATTTTAAAATAAATATCTTTTGGTTTAGATGATTTCAATAAAATGCAGAAATTGTTCCCATCCAAAAACATTGCGCTCAATTTATTCAACATTATCAAGAATATTTTCATGTGAATCATCCACATTTACTCCCCCATCATCATCAAATCAATCCCATGGTGAATTGCATCGGGAAATTAGAAGAAGGCTTGAGAATCTCAAATTTGCTGAAAAGAAGAGAACAGATTATGGACTATTTTCACAAATTGAATCAATCGCTGCGCAACAATATTTAAAGTTAAATTTTCATTTAAAATTAAAAATATAAATTAATTATTTTAAGAAATGATAAGGAACGTTTCAAAAAGCTAACAGAAAAGCACAGAGCATTGAGAAAAATCAATAAAATAGCAAAGAAGGAAGCAGCGGATGCATCAAAGCGAATAATACTTCCGTTGAAAGCAGAGGAGGATTCAACAATTCAATCAAATTTTGATGAATCAACAAGTTTAATTAATTCATTATTTTTATTTTTACATATTTATTTTTAAGATTTGGATCGGGAAGACAATGCGGAGGCTGACGAGGGTTTCTTCGTTCGCGGTGATGAATTTGTGGAAGAATATTCGGCAGCAACCACCGCAGAAATGCCGGCCGATGAAATGACAGAGTTTGTCATAATTTTATATTCAAAATTCAATTTTAATAATTATTATGAAAAGTTAGGCGAAAAAATTACTTGATCCGACGCGGGCTCGAACCCTGAACCCACAACCCTTTTTTTCTTTTAAAATTCCAATAAAAAATTGTTATAAATTTTAAAATTAATTTTTTAGACCTTCAATTCGTTATTATGGAAATTTGGATGAGGCCGTCGAGGATATTGAATTTCAATTGCCCGGTCAAATGTCAACACCAATGGTTTTTCTTCCCAAAAATTTAACCATTAAATTAATTCAAATTTGAAGGAAAAGAATGCAAAATTTGCAAACCAATCAATGGATATTGGTGAATGGGCCAGTAATTATGGAACGGTTGAGGCCACCGAAGAGCAATTGAACGAATTGAGGGAATTGAATGATGCAAAATGTCCGGGTTGTGGTGCCCAATTCCATTGCTACAATCAATCATTGCCTGGGTAAATTAATTAAATTCATAATTAATTCACAAATTAAAATTTGCAGTTTTGTTCCATTGGAAATGCTCAAAGATATTGAAAAAAATTCAAAAAAGGATCCACTGCATCAACGGAATGATTTCATTTGCCGACGTTGCTATCTTCTCAAGGAATATAATTTTTTGGTTTATTAATTTATTAAAATTATTTAAATAATATTTAAATTTAGTTAAATTTGAATGTTTGCAATGTTGATTATGCCAAAATGATGAGCCATTTAAGACATGTCCAAGAGGCATTGATTTTGCTGATTGTGGATATGACCGATTTGGAGGGCTCAATCCATCGTGAATTGCCAAAAATAATTGGCCCACACAAACCAATGATTGTTATTGGTAATAAAAATAATAATTAAATTAATTAATTTAATTTAAACTTTAAAGGAAATAAAATTGATTTATTGCCACCGGACACAAGGCCTGGATATTTTCGCCATTATCATAATTCCCTGCGCAAGGCAATTGGCGATGCCGGAATTTCAAATCAATTTAATGTTTTGAAATATTTATTGGTTAGCGCCAAAACAGGCTTTGGCATTGAGGATTTAATTACGGTTAATTATTTAGAATTATTCAAATTCGTATTTATATTTTAGAATATTTATCAAAATTGGATTGGACCAAGAGGCGTTTTACGGAACGATATTTACGTTATTGGCTCAACAAATGCTGGAAAATCGTTGGTTTTCATTTAGATTAATTATTAAAAAATTATTATAAATATTTAAGGACTCTTTTCAACACATTTATTCAATCGGATTTATGCAAAGTTAGAGCAATGGATTTGGTGGAAAGAGTGTAAGTAATTAAAAAATATTACTAAAAAAATAATTAGCATAGCAATACGACTCTTTAGTCTATTGGATTAACTTCCATGTCTAACCATCTAAGATCGCGGGTTCGGGCCCACTCCAAGTCAAATAATTTTTTTCGCTCTAATTTATAAATAAATTTGCTTGCAAAGTAGCGTTCGAATCTCTTTAATTTTAAAATTATTAAAAATATTAATTATTATATTTAATTTGAAGAACGACTTCAATATGGCCAGGCACCACAATGTCTTTGCTGAAATTCCCTTTAATGAATCCATCACAACAAAAATTGGAATTACGAAGGCGGCGACTTCTTTCAATGCAAGCATGGGCCAAAAAAGTATAAAAATAAAATAATTAAATTTAAAAATAAATTAATTCATTTAGGAGGAAGCCGCTCGAAGATTACTATTCCGAAAAACGGGCAATCCAAAATATATGGTTTTACATGGAATTGTTGGGAGCACATTTAAGGTTTAAAATAGAATAATTATTAAAATAAATTATTTTTTTAAGGAAAAAGAGGATGATTTACAGCCAATTTCCCCAGCAAAATTGATAAAACAATTCAATGGGGATTTAACGCCCGAAGAGGAATTGGACACATTGAAAGAGAAGAAAAGCAAGCTGAGCCTGAATGATCACGTTTTCCAGGGAAATTGTTGCTATGACACACCGGGCACCGTCAATCAACAACAAGTATTGATTTTTTAATTCAATAAATTTTAGTCAATAAAACTTTAATGATTTCGGTTAGCAAGCTAGCTGATTAATATCAGAATTTTTAAATATTTAGAGTTATAGAACCAAAATTTAGAACCGGTTTAACTGGTTTAAAACCCTTTCTTAGACCAGTTCAAATGGTTTACCCTTTCATTTTAAGACCAAATCACAAAAACCATATTTGTGAATTATTTCTTAAACCTATTGCAAATATAATTTAAAGAAAATTGGCACTTATTAAAATAATTTCAACAAATTTAAGGTCTTGGATTTATTCACCCTGAAAGAATTAGTCAACATTATTCCACGGCAAATTCTCACTCCACGCATTTTCATTGTTTTCCCCGGCCAATGTTTACTTTTGGGCGCCGTAGCCAGCATTAATATTTTGGAATCGTCGACGACCACCAAAAAATCGATGCCAATTTATGTGAGAAAATAATAAAAATATTAAAATAATTTTTTTATTTTAAAAGGTGACTGTTTTTGCAAGCCAAAATTTGAAAATAAATTTGGTGGCCAGTAAAAATGTGGATCAATTTATTGAGAAAAATCGAGGCGATGAGTCGCTTGGCGCTCCAATTGGCGATTCGGAACGGTTGGAAAAATTCCCAAAGGTTTATTTTTTAATATTTTAAAATAAAATTTAATTTAATTTTAAAAAGTTGGAAGGAATTGATTTCGAAATTGAAGGCGGCGGTGGTCACAAAATGGAAAATGGCGGATTGGCAGATATTGTCCTATCATCCATTGGTTGGGCATTGATCACCACAGAGGCCAAATTTGTTAAGGTAAATAAAATTAGGGCTCAGATTTTTAGTGATGTGTAAAATTCAAAATACCAAAAGTGATATAAATTAAATTAAAATGTTTTTTTTTCAACTCACATTTATAAGCATAATTAATGCTTCACAAAAATATTAACTCTTAAAATATTCATCATTAATTAAATTTAATTGAATTTCCAGATTCATGCATCAACGCCAGCGGGTCGTGGCTTGCATTTGCGTCAACCCCCATTGATTCCATATGCGGCTGAATATCGAGAAAAACGAATCAAAAGAACATCGGAATACACGATTCGACCATTCAGCCAGCAGCCGGAATATGAGGATGTGAAAACCAAAAGGGGAAATTCCAAGAATAGAGGGAGAGCCAACAACAATTTTAATGATGATTTTGAACAACGCGAAGTGGCCAATTTTGATTTGGCATAGATTTTTATTATTGTTTTATTTATTTTAAATATTTTTATTTTTGTTAATTTCTAATAAAATGATATTTTTAATTAATAATTTTTAACTCATCAAAAGTATTAATTACTATTGAATATTTTCATTTAAAAATGCATTCAATTTTTTAAAATTTATTTTAGAATAAATTGGAGAGCTCAATTGTCGACAAAATGGAGGCCTTCATTTTTTTGCTTCTTCTCTCCATCCAACAATTATTTCCTGTAAAAGCTGAAGAAACACAAATGGGAGAATTGATTGATTCCCGATCACGTAAGTATAAAAAATCACAAAAATATTTGCAAAAAAACATTACAATTTCAAGGTTCAAAGAAGGCATTATACAAATGTTTTGAGGGTCAAGAGGGCGATGGCAGTGAACTTTCCGTTTGCGTTGGCAAAAGATGCTTTCGAATGATCCATCATGAATGTAAGTAAATTAACATTTTTAATATTTTTAATATATTTTCCATTCATTTTTAGCAAATTCAATTCGTCTATTCTGCAAAAATTTCACGGAACCCGATGATCCAGCGCCAGGAAAATGTACCACAATAATTACAGGACAAATGCCGGGACAGACTGAGGTTATTTTTTTAAATTTAAAAATTTGAAAACTTCTGACCTAGAGTGGGTACCTTCCTTCAATTTTTGTAAAACTTGGGGTCTCAGGTTCGAATCCGCTTGGAGGAAGGTATTTTTCGAGCTTATTATTAATCATTTTTATGCATTTTTAAGACATATTAGAGTACATTTCTACACCAAAAAAAAATTTTTGAACTAAGGACGGGCCTTTTCTCTCCTCTTTTGCTACAATTTAGGTCTCGAGTTCGAACCCGTTTGGGGAAAGGTATTTTTTTCTGGCTTGATTCCTACTTTTATGCATTTTTAAGACATTTTACACAAATCTTTAGACCAAAAATATTAAAATAAAAACATAAATTCCCATTTTTAAAGATGCTATGTGCATGTGAAGGAAATTATTGCAATGGAGCGGTGGCCGGCAATTCATATTCCATTGTTCTTCTGTTAACTTGTTTGATTGCCGTTATGCTTTGCTCATCCATTGTTGGTACAATTTTGTTTAGACGACAATAGACGGACGGACGAGACGACCGCCGACAATAAAATAGATCACAATTTTGACTTTCACATCCCATCATATTTAATTATTATTTTACTTATATTTAGCATTTTATTCATGCACATTCACTTAAGTGATAATTTTTTGTCCAAATAACCTCTCTTTAAAAATGCGCCTTGTCCAACCAAATCCATTCTCATTTGTATATCTCATAAACTCATAATGATTCTGTACAATGTTTTTGTTTAAAAATATTTATTCAATAAAATAGTGATATGATAAAAATTATTAATAAATAAATTCTAAATTTTTATAATCATGCAATAACTAGATCATATGAATTGCCATCGGGCATTTGAGCAAAATCGGGTATATGGCCAGCAATTTCCGTGAGATAATTGTCGACATATTCCTGAATGGAATTTTTTAAATTTATTTTAACCCATTTAATTTGCTTACCTTTATTATTGGTCTTTTCCCAATGTCATTGGAATTGTTTGGTTTATGCGGCCGCCAAAATGGAATCGCAAATTTTCAAAGTCCAGGTCCTGAAAATTTAATGATCAAATAAAATGGTTTATTGAACGAGGGTGAATTTTGATGATTTAAACCCAAATGTATTTCTAAGTGGAATATAACCCTATTAGAGTCGCATTCTTCCAAATAAAAATTTTTTAAATTATCCCATTATATTACTACTTACACCCACAAAATCCTATATCCCCAACATTTTAACCAGAATGTAAGATTTTTGTGAGCAACCAAGTATGGAATGAACAGAAAGGCACATTTAGAGTGATGAGGATAGCACCGGATTGGCGGAAAATTAGAGGATCGGTGAAATTGGAGGAGGCAATGAACCAGTGGAATATGCGGAAAAATTTTGTCGAGCGGCGGCAAATGCCAAATTTTGATGAGAAGAGGACGGTAAAAATTGGACTGAAGGGAATGGGGGTGGCCCTTGAAATAGAGAAATACCCATTTTAACAAAACTTACGACTTTTTGCGGAATAATGATATCCTGGCCAAGGATAAAATCTTCGCCGCCCAACCAATCCATTTGTTCGTTCCTGGCGACGTCCAATCCACAAGGGAACTTGTGCGTCCCAATCTGGACATTACATTTTTCTCTTGGAATTCTAAAATTGCTTTTTTTTTATTAATTTAAACCAAAATTCCCATACCGGCCAATCATTTTTGATCCTCCACCTACTCCAACTGATTCAATTTTAATATTTCTGTTGATATCATTTCCAAGTCCACATTTTTTCGCAAAACATTCAGAAATAAATGAAAAAACAGTGCCGCAATCCACAAGTATCCGCACAGGTGTATTGTTATTTTTTCCCGGAACATAGCCAACGTCGATGGGTAGGTCTGAAATGTAATTGGAAATTATTTTTTTTTGAAAAAAAAGTCAAATTATAAGGTTTCAGTGTTTAACCTAGCCCAATTAAAATTATACCAAATGACAGTACCTTTGGATAACTGGGCGATTGAACGGACTCTTTGAATTGGTCTTTGACGCCGGAACCGTGAAAGGCAAAATTCGGCAAAACTAAAAATTTAAATTATTATTGACCTTTTATTTAAAGAGAAAAATTTAATGGCGAAAAGATTGTTAAAGGTTCAATTGTTTATCCTAGACCTATAAACTCAATCGATAAATCTGGTCAAGATACATCGTTTGATAATATTTTGGTTTGAGTTTAATCAATTCTAATTTAGTTTTGATCAAACCATGTCAAATTAAATACCAATCAATGCTTCTAGATCAGCCCTATCCAATTTTGGGTATATGGTTCGTGAATGTAGAAAATAACCTTTCTTAAACCATTATTTTTGTCTTTTATGCTTTTTTTGTCGAATTAATAATCCTTTATAAAATTTTAAAAAAACCTCAAGTTCGATTCTTTCCAAGTTTTTTGGATGTGCAAAACGAGCCAAGTTCCGCCGATTGAAACTCCAATCAAAATGAATGGATTCACTTTTGCAAGCAGTTCACTTCCATTATTATGAGCAGATAAAATTTGTTCAAGAACTTTCATTTTAGCTAAATCAAACCTTTAATTGTGAATTTAGTAAAATTAAAAATAAGATATTTGTGATTATTAAGCAAAATAAAATGATAAATGAATATAAATAAAAAAATAATTAACAATTTATCGCCAAAATAACAAAACAGTGAAATGAACTGCATGGCGAAAAAAAAACATCTTTGTTTTCTTCATCATTCTTCCATTTTAACGCGAGACGGAAACGCGCCACACACGAATGATATTGTCCGTATAGCCAACAAAGAGTGTTTGTCCATCGGATGACCAAGCAAGTGAAGTGCATTGCGGTGCCGATTTCTTCATTGTGGTACTTGTACTGGCGATGTCCAGCTTCAGTTCATCAACCTAAAAATTATCGGATAAATATTATTGGAAATAAGAAATAGTTACAATGGTTTTGTCCTCAAGGTCCCAAATCTTCACAACTGGTCCAACGGCGGCGCAGAGCCAATAGCGATTTGGAGAGAATGCAAGCGAATTGATCACATCATTGCCTCCCAACGTGTAGAGATGTTTGCCCTCATTTAGATCCCAAAGCATTGCCGATCCGTCCTTAATATTACATATTATTTAATTAAAATATTTAATAAATCAAACCTTTCCACCGGAAGCACAAAGCGAACCATCGGGAGAAACAGTGACCGAATTGATGTAGCCCGTATGTCCAATGTGGTTGGTTTTGAGACGACAAGTTGCCAAGTTCCACACTTTCACCACTTTGTCCCATCCAGCAGAAACGATGACCGGATTTTGGTTGGATGGAGAGAAGCGAACAGTGGAAACCCAATCCGAGTGACATTCATCCTATGAAAATTAGCTTTAGTTTTTATTGATTAGTTATAAGTAAACCATGATAGTGTGTTTGCATTGAGCCAGAGTATTCCAAAGTTTGATTTTCTTGTCGCGCGAACCCGAAACAATTTGTCGATTGTCAGCCGAAAATGCCACGGACAGGACATCTTGAGTGTGTGAAACAAATTGACGAGTTGTTTGGCCGCTTAATTATGTTCGTACTTTTAATATATGAAAGTTAAAAATACGTGTTCAAATCCCAAAGACGCAGTGTTTTATCCCAGGAACCCGAAAGTGCATATTGTCCATCAGAGCTCATAACAACATCGGAGACCTTAAGCAAATATTTATAAACAAAAATGTGACATCTTAATCATACGAAATGTCCATGTCCATGAAGAGATTTGATCGGCTTCCCGGTTAAGACGGATCCGCTCTCATCAAGAGCCCACACGATGATTGTTTTATCTTAAATTTATTAAATACATTTCGTTATATAAATAAAATTACCGCGAGAAGAAGAAACCAAAAGGTTTTTGGATAATGGATTGGTGGCAATTTGGGTGATCCATCCGTTGTGGCCTCGGAGTTGGCCCTCCAATTTCATTTGTTCTCCCATTTTTTATTGAAAATTTCTTAACAATTTTGAATCTGAAGTCTGAATATAAAATATTTGTTATTCAATTCATTAAAATATTAGAAGTGGTAGTTGAGAAGGCACAGGTTCTTACAACACAGTTAGTGGTGTGGAATTTTGATCAATAAATCCGGATAAATCGTTTTCGATTTTGCTTTACCCTTTAACCAGTGCTGTGCCAACTTCAGCTAAATAATTTTGAAAGGATCGGTGCCGGAGTTGGAATGACCTATTTCTAGAAAAATGGTAGCTAAATACTAGTCTAGTGCGTTTCACTTCATCTTAAAAAGATGATGTTTTTTTATCCAAACACAAAGTTTTCCAGAAAATTTTCAGGGAACAAAAAATAATGTTTTCAGAAAATTTTGCATAGTGGTGAACTCTTAAAGTTAAACCCTTGACAAGAAAAGACAAAATTTATGATTGATAAACTAGGCACAAAGATGATTTGGATTTATTTATTAGAAAATGTTTTAAACGAATTTTCTAAGAGAAACGCAAACAAATGAATTAAAAATTATGATGTAAATAACCCCGTTCTCAAAGTTGATTAGCCCGGGATCCGAGATGGAAGCCATGGAACTCAACTCATGTCCGATTCCGAGATGGAACTCGTCATGAACATGGCAAAGAAAAGCAACAAACAAATTTATAACAAAACGCCACAAAATGGATCTTTTGCCAAATTAGATGACAAAAGATCCAAACAAATTGAGATTAATGATAAATAAAGGATTAAAAAGATAAATAACAAATTTTTATATTTGTCGCTTTTTTCTGCAACAATCTCGATTCTCGATCGGCTTAAGAGTTAGTTGATAAACAATTCGAGATTTTTTACCCACACGGCATAACGCAATTAATTCAATAAAACCTATTTTTTAGATCTAGAATTAAAAATTATTATTATGTCGTCGGATATCAAACCAAATCACACACTTTACATCAACAATTTAAATGAGAAAGTGAAAAAGGAAGGCATGTATTTTTTTTTATCAAATTAACTAAAAATAATTGTAAAAATTTTAGAGTTGAAGAAAGCATTGTACGCAATATTTTCCCAATTTGGCCAAATTATTGATATTATGGCATTCAAGCATCTGAAAATGCGTGGCCAAGCACATGTTATTTTCAAGGAGATCAATTCGGCGGCAACAGCTCTACGTTCAATGCAGGGTTTTCCATTTTATGACAAGCCGATGCGAATTCAATTTTCCAAGGAGGATTCCGATATGATTGCCAAGGCTAAGGGAACTTTTGTTGAAAGGTTTTTTACAATTTATCAATTAAAATAAGTGAAAATTCTATTTTTAGACCGAAGAAAAACATTGCAGTGACCAAGAAGAAGAAGAAGGCCGTTGAACCCGCACCTACCAAAAAGGGCAAAGCTGTGGGAGGAAAGGAAGCTCAGCGTTCAAATGCACCACCAAACAAAATCCTATTCATCACAAATCTGCCAGCCGAATGCACCGAGGAAATGCTTCGTGTCGTTTTCCAACCGTAAATATATTTTAAAATTATTTGAGATAATATTTTCCTTTTTAGCTTCCCTGGACTTCGAGATATTCGCCAAGTTCCGAACCGTACGGACATTGCATTCGTTGAGTTTGGTAGCGAGAATGAAGCAACCAATGCGAAGAAGGCGCTGAATAATTTCAAAATAACACCGACCAATGCAATGCGTGTTGAATATGCAAAGAAATGAGACAAAAGTGATGGAAAGATGAACACCCAAAATAACACGATTTCATTTGTCATTTTATTGATCATTTTGTTTTGATGAATTTATTTATTAAATTATTTTAAACTTTTTAAAATTTAATGTTTATTGATCACAAGAAATATTTTTATGTTCATTTTCTTGATATAATATTAATGTATTTTTTTTAGAAAATGCTGTCAAAAGTTGTTAATATTAATAGAGCCTATTTTACGTCATACCGTCAATTGGTAAAAACATTTTTTAGAATTTATTATTTTTAATATTTTAAGGGAAAATTGGCCACTGCCCATGAAGCACTTCAACAAAAAGGGGACATTGTGAATTTGAGCAGTCTGAAGAATGGTTTCCGCGTCGCAACATACCTCAACAATAGACCAACCACCACCGTATTTTTAATTTTATTTAGTAATTATTTCAAAAAATTTAGGTTGGTATTTGGGTCGACGCTGGTTCACGTTCTGAAACAAATGCGAACAATGGGGTTGCTTCCATCTTCGAACATTTAGTGCACACCGTAAGTGGAAATTGTTCACAAAAATGGCTAAAATAAATTTTAAAGGGTTCTGTCAAACGAAGTTCCATACAACTCCAAAAGGATTTGGCAAAAATTGGGGCAAATTTGAAATCGCAAACCACTCGAGAGCATTCCGCCTTCTATGTTGAATGTCTTTCCAGTGATGTTGATAGAGGTTTTTTAATAATTATAATTAATTAATTGGTATTATTCAAATTCACAGTTCTTGATATTCTCGTCGACATAATTTACAATACAAATGTGGAAGTGTCAAAATTGGAGGAACAACGCGCCGGTGCCCTCAAACGATTGGAAGAATTTGAGCAAAATCACCGGGGTGTGGTATTCGACAGGTAAAATAAATTAATTAATTAAAATGAAAATAATCAATAAATTCAGCCTCCATTTGTCCGCTTTCCAAGGCACACCAATGGCATTATCACCATTTGGGAACGAAGCTGCTATTAAGTAAATAATTAATTTTTAATTAAATTTTATTTCCTTTTCCAAGTTCATTGACAATCGAATCCGTTAAAAACTATGTAAGTGACATTTACAAGCCATGCCGAATGCTGCTCACTTGTGTTGGTGGCGGAATAAATCATGAGAACATCCACAAAAAGGCGGAACAATATTTTGGTCATCTTAGTTAGTTTTTAAATAATTTTATTTAAGTTCAATTTTAATCAAAAATTAAATTTTAATCTTTCTAGCCAACAATTATGATCAAAAAATTCCGGAACATTTTCCTATGTCAAGACGGGACGATGGTTATGGATACATTGCCGAACCTGGCATCCGCTTCACCGGCTCTGAATTCACCTATCGAGATGGTAAATTTTTCCAATTAAAATTCAATAGTTCCATTTATAAAGACAATTATCCGTACATGTATGGAGCATTGGCCTGTGAGGGAGTGCCCCGAGGCCATTTGGACTATTTGGCACTGGAGGTGGCAAAAACATTTGTTGGCCAATGGAGCAGGACTTATGCGGCCTCATTCAATGCTCCCTCACCAATTGTGCAGGATTTGGCAAAAAGCCCAGAAATTATGGAATATGACTCATTCAACATTTCATATGACAATACCGGGTAAGTAGGGATGAGAAGGGAGCGAATTTTTAAGTCGCAACTCGCAAGAAACCAAAATAGGTAATTTTTGAAATTTTTATTGAATTTTTACATCATAAAAAGTATCCAAAATGGATAAAACTGATAAAAACATAAAAACCGACCCTAACTATTAAATTAATTACAATTAAATAAAAATTATTAATAAAATTCATGATTCATCGTTCAGATTATTTGGCTTCTATTGGGTGCTGAAAGGATTGGACATTGACACGTGCCAAATGGCCTTACGCCCAATGCAACGCGGATGGAAATATTTGGCCGTATCCGTCAAAGAGGAAGAAGTGGACCGAGCAAAGAATGCGCTGAAGACAAATTTATTTTCCCAACTGGAAACGAACACTCAGCTGGCTGACTATGTTGCCAAGGAAGTGGGTTCACTTTATTCATTTTTTAAAATCCACAATTTATTTTTACAGGTCTTAAGTACCAATCAAATTATCCCATTGGATGTGCTGGAACAAAAAATACAATATATCGATGCGAATGCAATGCGTCAAGCTGTTTCCCGCCACATTTATGACCGTGAAATTGCATGTGTTGGAATTGGTAAAAATTCATTTAATATATGTAATTTTCCCAAAATAAATTTAGGTCGAACCGAGGCCTTCCCAATTTATCAAGAGATGCGTTATGCAATGAGTTGGTGGCGATTGTAAAAAAAGAATAGGAAAATATTGGATAGGCTTTTTTTATTGTTCAATTTTAATTGTGCTTATTTCGGAATAAAAATTAGAAAATGTTTCACATTTTTCAATTAAAAAGTAATTGGTTGTAATATTTTGAACAATGGAGAATTCCAGTTCGGCACATTTCGGTTGTTCTAAAAAATCAGAAATTGGGTGAATATCGAATGTCCATTTTTATCACCTCACAACTGACATTCGATCTGCCCTTTCGAAGTTTGATCTAACCAATTCATAGTATTGCCCATCACTCAATACCTTTTTTAAAGGAATATTGATGTGGCTTTTGGGAATTTTTTACCATTGAATGCAAATTTGGGCACTGGAAAAATTAATTCATTTTTATTGATCATCCCCATCCCTTGAAAATAATACCTTCATTCGTAGAACATCAATAAATTTACTGCAAAAAAATGAAATTATAAATGGATTTCCCCAAGAATCTTTTCCGGAAAGAATTAATTTGCACTTTTTAGGTTGCCCCTTTCCGGAAAGAATTAATTTGCACTTTATCCGGTTGCCCCTTCCGGAAGGAATTAATTTGCACTATTTCCGGTTGCCCCTTCCGGAAAGAATTAATTTGCACTTTTTATGTTGCCCCTTCCGGAAAGAAGCCCCTTTCCGGAAAGAATTAATTTGCACTTTTTATGTTGCCCCTTTCCGGAAAGAATTAATTTGCACTTTATCCGGTTGCCCCTTTCCGGAAAGAATTAATTTGCACTTTATCCGGTTGCCCTTTCCGGAAAGAATGAATTTGCACTTTATCCGGTTGCCCCTTTCCGGAAAGAATTAATTTGCACTTTTTCTGGTTGCCCTTTCCGGAAAGAATTAATTTGCACTTTTTATGTTGCCCCTTCCGGAAAGAAGCCCCTTTCCGGAAAGAATTAATTTGCACTTTTTATGTTGCCCCTTTCCGGAAAGAATTAATTTGCACTTTATCCGGTTGCCCCTTTCCGGAAAGAATTAATTTGCACTTTATCCGGTTGCCCTTTTCCGGAAAGAATTAATTTGCACTTTATCCGGTTGCCCCTTTCCGGAAAGAATTAATTTGCACTTTATCCGGTTGCCCTTTCCGGAAAGAATTAATTTGCACTTTATCCGGTTGCTCCTTTCCGGAAAGAATTAATTTGCACTTCTTCCGGTTGCCCTAGAACACTTTCCGGTATCAAAATCAGAACATTTTCCGTAATGAATATCAGAATCCATTAAAATCAGAATCTTTTCCGGAATAAAAATCAGAATCCTTTCCGGAATGAAAATCAAAATTACCTAGATTTATCCGAAAATCTTAATGTTTCATCGTCCCAACGAATCTCGAGACGGGTTAATAATGGACAATTTTGAGCAATGCAGTCAATAAACTTAAATGGAGAATTTTTATGGGCAATCAATGAAGGTGAAAACTTGATCGATGTGGATTTTGGCCGTTACCTTAATAAATAAATAATTCTATAAATATTTTAAAAATAAAACACCTTTGAACAGCAATCTTCAGCAATTCCCATTACCAACACCCGAATATTTGGCATTGAAGGAATAATGTTCATCCAAAAATATTCCAATAACTTGCTAAATTTTTGAATTATTTGGATATTTCGAATTTAAAGTGCCTATGTCCTCCTAAATTCAATGCCTTAAATTGATGTCCATTTCGGGCGATCATCTCAGTGAGGGCCAGTTCTGAAAGAGAATCGCAGGTGTCCATTGAAAGATATTCATATTCAACATTATTCATTGTGCCTGATTCAAGCCAACTTTCGAGTACCTTTGATATTTTTAATGATTTTTAATGGAAATTTGGAGAATTCTACTTCATCGGTGAAATGTTCAAGCCAACTGCAATCAAGCCCTTAATAAAAATAATATTAATCATCTCAAATAATATTATTAAATGAACTAACAACGTAAATGAGACAATCTGGTAAGCAATGATACCAATGTGTCCGCCTTCAATTCGGTCGCCCGAATATCCAATTCCTCAATGCGTGTTTTTTCCCATTCCAATGATTTAATGATTTGATCGTCCAATTCTGCACAAAATGACTTATTATAAAAGGTGGATTCTTTACTTGTATAGGCCAAAAGAAGTGAGGAAAGTCGTCGACAACGTTGCAGAACGAGGCGAAGACAAGAGCCTGTAGGTGGATCATTGGGGATTAAAACGGATGGCTATTTAATTTTGTGTTCATTTTTTTATCTATTTATGGCAAACATTGCCAATTTTCTGCTCTTCAAAATGACATCTAGATGAATGGAATTGACTAACCAATTCAAAAGTTATGGATGAAAAACCTTATAGGGGCATAATCAAGGACTAACAAGGGAAAAGTAAAAGAAGGGAAAATGAGTGTTTCCCTCGATTTCAATACCGTATTCTCTCTTCTATTTTTATAGTTGCAGGGAAAAGTCGCCAGCACTGTTCTAATGCCCATCCAACAAAAAATGTAAAAACAAATTAATTATGCCCATCTATTATTGGATATCTATTAAAATTTGTGCAATTTAAAACTGACCAGTCATTTTAGTGCGATAATTGACGCAAAGACATTGAAGGTGGGCACAATTTGAGGATAATGCATCGACGTGGTCATCAGTGATGAAAGGAACCTTAAAATCGGAAAAGGGATGGCCCAAAATAAAATAAAAATACCCCCCAAAGGTTGACCACAGTCAAATTGGGCAAATATTGTTTCAATTTGAATAAATTCACCTGTGAGGAATGGAAATAATTCTTTATTTTAGAGCCGAAATTTACCGTCTCATAAACTTCCTCTTCCTCGTCTTCTACCTTCTCATAGGTCCCTTAAATTAATCCAAAAAATTATATTTAAATTTGCATTTAACATTTATACCAATTATATGAAGAATTTGGACGCCCGAAATGAATGTGTAAACTTTGCGTAAAAAACCCTCCAAGAAAATGTTCTCGCTCAAACACAGTGTCAACGATTTTAGGCGACTTGGAAACGATTGAAGATCGTTGAAATCATGTAATTGCATTGCCGTTGAAAAGTCCAAAGTTAAATTGGTTCTAAAGAATTGGGACATAAAATTGAAAAGGAATTTGATTGGTTGATTTTAATTTATTTTTCTGAACGTTTCAGTACCATATTCAAAATGCGTGAGCCATTCTATTAGCTATCTCAGCGAGGCAATAAACAATTTTGAAAGGCGATATACCATTGGAAAGACTGAAGTTTTCTCTATAAAGTGGCAGCCTATTAAATTTAATAAAATCCAGCTTTGATGATATATCTTAAAATTTAATAAATAAATCCAAATATTTTGAGGAAAAGCCCACTTATTTTGCCATTGGTAATTCGCTTATTTTACAAATTGTTTTGTTTTCATAAAATTAGTTAAGCCACGTTTAAAGGATATTTAGGGCTTTCTATTTCGAATGGCATATCGCCTTCTTGAATAGGTCACTTTCTTGTTAAGCTACGGGCCAAAAGAAGGGCCCGACTAACAGTAATGGCGGTAATGAAACGTCCTGCACGATTTTTAATATTCCTTCCAATTTAAACCCACAATTTTGGACATCGATTGGCAAATTCATGGAGAATCTAATAATAAGAAATCCAAATTCCATAATTCTAATTAATATTCACATTTGGTGTGATCAAATCTGTGGCCAATTCGCAAACTTTCAATTCCGTAAATCGAACGGAAATTAGCTGAGTGAATTGCTCCAAATTTGTGACTTGAATGCCGCCATGTGCAGCCCTGAACGAAACTGAAGTCCACAGGGCCGGACTATAGGCCATTCCCTTCCAACGATGCGAAACCCGGGCGATCGTGAGCATTTGGGCTGGGGAAAGATAGGAGAAAATCAGCTGAAGGACTCGATCCGGCAATTTGTCGATAGTCTGTACAAAAGTGAATATAAAAATGAATTCGATGTAAAATTATTCAATTTTTGTTCCCTATCATCCTAATTAAAATTATTTTGTGACTTCTTCCACATGAAATTCTTCCATCATTGGTCTCTCCATTCCAGCGCCAGACCATCCTGCTGAATTTCCGCCCATTGTCCAACTCGCTGGTCTTTCATTCTGCTCATTTTGACCACTTTTTAAACGATTGCGCATTTCTTCTGATTCATTTTTGGACATTTTCACGGTTAATTTTCGACTCATTTCGAACAATTCTTGGGTTGAAGCCATTTTTGAGGGAATGTGGCTTTTATAAATTGGATGAAGGAAAGATGGATTGTGGGAACAATTTGAAAATGAAAAATAAATATGAGAAACAGCTGATGGCATTCGGCCGATGGATATGGCCCCAAAATCAACGATGGCATGCACAGCTGCCCCGAAGGATAGAAGGATGAATCGATTTGAGGGCTTAGATTTAATAGTTTATCGAGGAAGAATGTGATGGGGGCATTTTATGAGATTTTGGGAAGTAATAAAACTTGCCAAATGCCTTTTCCTGCTGCTGTTGGCCTCCTCTATCTCTCCCTCAAATCCATTGTCGACTGGCACAAAATGTTGTGAATGTCTCATGAGGGAACATTTTCGTGAATATCCACGTCTTGACAAACGAACACTGGCGGATCCACTAAAACTGTTCTTTTTGACTATCATCGATGGTTGATTATGCCGTTGGGAAAGAACGGAAGAATTTGCATTGGAATGAGGAAAGGAAATGGAAATTGAAAGGTGATTCTCATTGGCAGCAGAAATTGACATATTTTCAAAGAATAATTTTAAATGTTTGGGGGGAAGACGATGATAAATGAGTTTAAAGTTTGGGCCCAGGGCTGAAATATCGACTCATCCATCTATTTCCCTCTTTATTCTTTCCTTCCCACTAATTCTATTAGCTAAATGCTCTTTTTCCTTTGCTCTTCGGCTTTTGAACCACTTAAAACAAACAAAAAGGAGCTCACCGGCATTCTGGACAGCAAAAATTGAAGTTGGAATTTGCCCATCACTCGAATTTTTGAGATGATTCTGGCCCTTTTCCTCTTCCATTCCTGCGTTTCCCTGAAATGCCTTTTTGCCGGGGGCATAAAGCTGGCATCCACATCTACTTGAGGCTGTTGATCCTTAAATCATTCAGATTTTTTTGATTCGAATTGGAGACACAAACTTTGCTTCCCAATCGGCTCCTTACTGCTTCCAACATTTTTGATGAGGAATTTTTATTATTGGAGAAGAATTCAATTCAATAATTTTTGCAGATGTGTTTTTAGCCTCTCGTTTAAAACCAGTTAAACTTCTTTCCCTTCTTTCTTCGGACAACACACCCGTCTGTGGCCCTTTGATTGAACATTCGAATGGCCACTCCCCAAAGGATTAGTTAAGGGGATTGAGTCGTGGCCGCCCACTCATCAATGCCACCACCTGACATGAAAAAAAGAGTAAAAATTGGGAAAATGAAAAATTCTATTCAATGGAGGATGAAAATGTGATCTTATTAGGGGAATTGTCCATCTAAAATGGATTCAAATTGATTTTTGAGAGGAATTAATGACCATTCCGCTTCTATCAAATCCCTAAATCCGCCTCTTTCTAAGAATAATTCCGCCTGTTTGACTAAGTTTTAATAATTCCGCCTGTTTGACTACGTTTTAATAATTCCGCCTGTTTGTCTAAATTTTAATAATTCCGTCTGTTTTGAGAATAATTCCGCCTGGCGAACTTAGAATAATTCCGCCTGTTTAATTCCGCCTGGCGAACTTAGAATAATTCCGCCTGGCGAACTTAGAATAATCCGCCTGTTTTAATTCCGCCTGGCGAACTTAGAATAATTCCGCCTGTTTGACTACGTTTTAATAATTCCGCCTGTTTGTCTAAATTTTAATAATTCCGTCTGTTTTGAGAATAATTCCGCCTGGCGAACTTAGAATAATTCCGCCTGGCGAACTTAGAATAATTCCGCCTGTTTAATTCCGCCTGGCGAACTTAGAATAATTCCGCCTGGCGAACTTAGAATAATTCCGCCTGGCGAACTTAGAATAATTCCGCCTGTTTTTATTCCGCCTGGCGAACTTAGAATAATTCCGCCTGGCGAACTTAGAATAATTCCGCCTGTTTTTAATCCGCCTGGCGAACTTACAAGGGAAGGAATCCAACTGACCGTGGGCTTTTGAAACGAGACCTAGCTATTTTTGTAGATTATATATGGGTTTCTCCCAGAAGTGAAGTCCTTTTTTCCTAAATGGACCTCCCCTCTGAGATATGGCCATAAAACATGCTTTATCCGCATATTTGGCCATAATTCATATCTCCTCATGGAATGAAGATAAAAATATGATCTAAACGTCATTTTGTAGAGAATTTAGTGCCCTTTCATTTTTGTAAATACATCATGGGTCTAAAAATTTTTTGAAATTTTTTATCGATTTTTTTCTGAAAATACCAAATTTGGCCTATTTTCAATGGGCCATAACTCGGTTATATGGCAATATTGGACTTTGGCCCAGTTATCTTTTTTGATCACCATGTAATAAAGTATCTCTATGCAAATTTTCAGATTTTTCTGTTAACCTAAAAATTCAAGATATTTTGCCCATCATAGGCCTAGCATAGCGAAATCGCGAGAATTTTCAGGTTAACAGAAAAATCTGAAAATTTGCATAAAGATACTTTATTACATGGTGATCAAAAAAGATAACTGGGCCAAAGTCCAATATTGCCATATAACCGAGTTATGGCCCATTGAAAATTGGCCAAATTTGGTATTTTCAGAAAAAAATCGATAAAAAATTTCAAAAAATTTTTAGACCCATGATGTATTTACAAAAATGAAAGGGCACTAAATTCTCTACAAAATGACGTTTAGATCATATTTTTATCTTCATTCCATGAGGAGATATGAATTATGGCCAAATATGCGGATAAAGCATGTTTTATGGCCATATCTCAGAGGGGAGGTCCATTTAGGAAAAAAGGACTTCACTTCTGGGAGAAACCCATATATAATCTACAAAAATAGCTAGGTCTCGTTTCAAAAGCCCACGGTCAGTTGGATTCCTTCCCTTGTTAGAATAATTCCGCCTGTTTAATTCCGCCTGGCGAACTTAGAATAATTCCGCCTGTTTTTATTCCGCCTGGCGAACTTAGAATAATTCCGCCTGTTTTTATTCCGCCTGGCGAACTTAGAATAATTCCGCCTGGCGAACTTAGAGTAATTCCGCCTGTTTCTAAGAATAAATCCGCCTTTTTTATTTTAAATCTTCATTTACCCAACACGATAAAAATTAAAAAACCATAAATTTATACATTAAAAAATAAACATTTGTACAATTTAATCTGATTTATTTACTCCTTCCTTCATTTTTCTTTTGTTTTTTGAGGAATCTTTGAATTGACATAAATCTCAATGGATCATCAAAATGTGGGAATGCCGTTGGAACATCCACAAAATTGCCAGCCTCCACTGATCCACTTAAACTAATCTATATGTGGTGGAATTGTCAAAAAATAAAATTCAAATTGACCACCTGTTTATCCAAAATTGCCCGAGGAATTGATTGAAGCCTTTCCAAATGTGAATGAAACAATTCCGAATTTGTCAAATTTATTTTCAGCAAATTGCCTAAACAAAAAATCCATCCAATTCCATTTATCCTGTTCCAACTAACTCAACACAAATCCCAATGTGACATCATCCGGTGTGCCCATTTTGTCACAGATCGATTCAAAATCATCCAAAGGCCTCAATTTTCCCAGTGTTGATTTCGATAAACAATAGCCAGCACCACCTTAATTATTAATTCATTTTCCATTCATTTAATCCATTTTCTCACCTGTTCCAAACCAAAATTTTTGCCCAAAAATTGAATCATTTTTTTGGTCAATTGACAGCGAAATTGGCTCAGAAATGGAGGCACGACCAATGTAGAGATCCATTTTGGGGGAGAATTGACGGAAATGGGCCATCAAATTGGGCAAAATGACAAATGAATCATCGTCAAAATGGCACCAGAATCTTCAAAATTCATTCAAAATTGCTCCCATTATTATGAATTTCCTTGAGGGAAGAATACAACCCCATCCCTCTAAATATTTTTGCCACTATAATTTTCTTTTAGCGACTTTTCTTTCTCTTTCCTTCTATTTCCATCCTTCCATTTCCCCACTTTTTTGGGTCATCATTTTGATGTGCGATTCCAATGAGCGATAAACACCCTAGGGGGGAAAGAGGAGTGAAAGTGCTTATTTTTTGGGAGGTGAAGAGGCGATACCGGTTGATTAATGTGGGGAAAAGGAATAATTTGCCCTGATTCTCACTTTGGTCCTTGCTCCAATGCCAATCGCAATTCAGTGGCCTAAATTAAATTGTGGTCAATAAATGCAAATACATCAGAGAATGCGATAATTGAGTATTTGCTTTAGTTTTTGAGCCATAACTCAATATTAGAAGGCGGCGATATACTTTTCGAAAGCCCTAAAAGTAGGCAAAAAAGTGGCTATAAAATTGTTAGGAATTTCATCTCGTTAATTTAGTTATTCGTCTTTGAGTAAATATACTCGAAATTCTGATTGACTGGAGGGAAAAACATTTATTTACAAGATATTTTGAATTACTAAAAAAATTATTAAGCCACTTTTTAAAGAATATTTAGGACTTTCAAATAGCATATTGCCTTCCTAAATTGGTTGCTTCTTTATTGAGCTCTGGTCAAAAGAATGAATGGCCCACTATAGCATCTTATTTCGTCCGCCTTCAAACTGACCAATTTACAGCAAAGTGCCGCACTAAAATTGATAGAAGGAATTTTATTGGCCAATTAAAGGACCTACTTTTGATGGCCTGAAGGGCAGCCAGAATCGATCAATTCGAATTTGGCCGATGGGAATGGCCAATCAGAAACGAATATTATTCTCTTGATGAGGGAAAAGTTAATTCAAAAGGACATTCCCCAGTTCCCAGCAATCCGGATAGTTTTTCCTTGGCCCAGCTTTGAATTGCTTCCTTCAATCTCGTTGAATGATTTGCCCTTGTGGTTTTGACGGTTAAAAGGAAATTCAAATGTTGATTCAATGAAGTGGAATTATTAGGCATTTTTGGCAAGCAATTTGGACAAATTAAGAATAAAATGATGAAAGATGATGCCAAAATGCTCATTTTTAGGCTGAAAAGAGGCACATAAATGCCGACAAAATGGCGAATGAAACATTGAATGGGAAGGCGGAAGGAGAATGTGAGTATCGAGAATAAAATAATTGGCGCTCACTCCTTTGGATGGGATTATGATTATGCCTCTTTTATTATTATTTTTTTGTATCTTTGAGTTAAAAATCCGCCTGTTTTAATTCCGCCTGGCGAACTTAGAATAATTCCGCCTGGCGAACTTAGAATAATTCCGCCTGTTTTAATTCCGCCTGGCGAACTTAGAATAATTCCGCCTGTTTTAATTCCGCCTGGCGAACTTAGAATAATTCCGCCTGTTTTAATTCCGCCTGGCGAACTTAGAATAATTCCGCCTGTTTTAATTCCGCCTGGCGAACTTAGAATAATTCCGCCTGGCGAACTTAGAATAATTCCGCCTGTTTTAATTCCGCCTGGCGAACTTAGAATAATTCCGCCTGTTTGACTAAGTTTTAATAATTCCGCCTGTTTTAATCCTGCCTGGTTAAAAACAAATTCGTTTTCAATTTGGAATTAAGATTAAAATGATGTGGATTTTTCGTGGCTCTAATAATAATGAAAGGGATAAATGCCGAATGAAAACAAGGGGAAAGGGGGGAGGGGAAAGAATGCGATAATCGAGAGGAGGATAATAAAATTGGCACCGACTCCTTTCGTATGGGCGGATTATTGGCAATTCCTTTGTGGCTATCTTTTGCACCTTTTGCTACCTGCTTTCATCTCATCGCCGGCAACGGCCATTTGCCTTTTTCCTTCCCACCAAAATGAATGTTCCGCTCGGAAGCACAAATTAGCGTTTTTTTCGGGGTGGGAATGCCCCAATCCCCTTCATTCCCATCGCCAACAACAAATTTGTGGTCGTTTAAGCAAAAAGTGTCCTTGGGCTGATTTTTTTTGAATTTGGCAAGTTTGGGACAAAGGAAGAAGGGCAAAGGGGAAGGAAGATAAATTATGCAGAACACAACGGATGGAAGAATTCATTCAGCACATTTGCTCGAGGGAAGGAGGAAGAAGGGACGATGATTTGCCACCGAATAGAGTTGGGTTGGAGGCGGGGGCAACAAATACGACCTACCTCCTAAACCCAAAACTCAACCACCGGCCCGAGGCTGACTCATTTTGCCCTGGGACAATCTTCTTCTTTGCAGAGAGGGCAATTTTTGGGGGAGGATGAAGGAAGGGAGGGAAAGTGATTTTATGAATGAACAATGAAAGGAAAATGTTTTTGGCCTTCATCATTTTGGACAACAAGGAATATTGTATTTAGAATATATTAATAATTAATATGTATAATATGAGGATATTTTCCATCTAATCTTCTTCGACTGCATTCAATCAACTTCCACCATTGGCAATTCGCTGGAGGCGCCATCCCTGATAATGAATGTCATTTGGCGAGTACGGACTCATTCGACTTTCACCATTCCATTTGAATATTGTTCGAGTATACCTAGAATAATAAATAGGGCTGGCAAATATAGTTATTTAACTATTTTATGCGGAGCATTATTTATGCATAAAAACGCAATAAAAAACATATCTAACTTGGTTTGAGCCCAAAATATTGAACTTTTTTTCAACTTTTTTCACTATTTTTAACTATTTTGCTACCTTTGCAACTATTTAACTATTTGATCACTATTTCAGCCCAAAACAACTATTTTATATAACTTTTTTTGGAAATTTCTTAAAAATGCCACCAAATAATACAAAATATGCATTGTTTCGCCAGTGGATTGATCGATTAAATGGAAATTCAGTTTATACAATCAATACTACCAAAGAGGGTAAAGGGATTTATTGTGAAGCGTGTCAACAACAGGTTTATATAAAATTTACAACGACCAATAGACAACGGGAATTTGTTCAACAAAAGGTTATTCAACAAAATTGTTCTACAATACTATTTGGTCATTTAAAACAACACAATGAAACATTGAAGCATAGACGTGCCCTTCTTCGAGTTTCAGAAAAGGAAAAACGACAAAAACAACAATTTTTGGACGCAACAACCTCAAATATTCCCGACCAATTCACATTCGATTTGGCCTCATCTGCTGTTTGGCAGGACCTCGCCTATATCCAATCTAATTTTGCCAAATTGGCCGAATCGATCACAAAATTGGAAAAACAAGGCCTATCCATTTATGAACAATTGCAAATCTTTGGCGAAGTACAAGATGAAATGGAAATGGCAATCGGAGAAAGTGCAGAACAAATTCAAGAGAAATTCAAGTTTATTGTTTCCAATAATCCCGGAATCGAAATCATGTCCCAAATCTGCAATATTCTTTCTGGCCAAAACAATAATTGTGATGTTTCGCCAAATCTAATTCCATTTTACAAATATTCACCAGTCACCACTCACATCTTGTGATGTTGAGCGTTCTTTCTCTATGTATAAGTCTATTTTGGCTGATAATCGAATGAGTTTCAACATTAATAATCTCGAAATGTATCTGATTTGCAATTATAACCAAGAACGATCTGATCAATGAATTTTTTAAATCTCTTTTCTATTTTTAACCTTTTATTTCGATAAAAAATTGTAACTTTTTTTGAAATTTTTGTAACTATTTTGGGTTTTTGCAACTATTTATGTAACTATTTTGCGATTTTTGGCAACTATTCTAGTTAACTATTTTGCGATTTTTGGCAACTATTTTTGCCAGCCCTAATAATAAATGAGGACAACCCCCACTCTGCTTCATATTCATACCATCCAGGCCATTCTTGAGGAGCAAATCGGCCCAAAGTGCCATGAATGACCCGGGTGCCGGGATGATAATTTTGAGCAAATTCCCTAAGATTTTCTGGATATTGGAATGTTTGACGTTTATTCAACAAATGAGGATGGCCTTCAATGGCAAAAAAGTGGAGTAAAAAGACTGAATGGGATAGACGAAATCAAATTAAAATTGGCATATTTTAAACTTACGGAATAGAAAAAGCAACGGATTTATCGACATTACCCTTTATATTCTTCGAAATAGAGTGAAAGAAAGGAGAATTGAAAAGCTTCCGCGCAGGAGGATCGGTGATATCGAGAACAAAATGATTTTTTGGGAAATGAAGCATGCCCAAATTGGTAAATTGGTTTCATCCTTTCCATCTTCCATTCATTCCCTTTTAATTATATGGGGCATTATCCCTATTATCAAATATATCAACAAAAAGCAATCCAATCAATTAGCCTCCCTAATACTACGGTGCAAAATAAAACCACTCATTAAATTTTTAAATTTATTATTTTATACATTTTATATTTTTAGGATGAAATGTCATCTCAAATTAATTAATTGGGAAATATTTAAATTGGCAAATAAATTATTGAAAATGGCAAATAGAGTATTTAATTTGGCAAATAGGATTTTTTGTCTCAAAAGTATTGAAAATGGCAAATAAATTATGGAAAATGGCAAATAGAGTATTTAATTTGGCAAATAGTAATAAAATTATTATTGAGCAGGAGGTGCGCGGGATATAGCCGGATATAGGGGGATTAAGGTGTATATAGTGGGATTAAGGTGGATATGGAGGGATTAAGCCCGATTAATCCCTGAAATTGATGGGAAATGGCCCGTAGGACCAGTGGAAGGTCGCAGTAGTGCCTGAGATTGCGCAGGATATATCCGGATATAGAGGGATTAAGGTGGATTAAGGGGGATTAAGCCACGAAATGGATGGGAAATGCCACGGGAATGTCGGGGAAGTGTAAGAGAGGCCCGGAGACAGCGCGGGATAAGCCCCGGATATAGGAGGATATACGTGGATTAAGGGGGATTAATCCGGATTAAGCTTAGTTAGGGGCTAGAGATTAGGGTTATGGTTATGGGCGGCATGGGATCTAGTGGCTAGGGGTTTAGGAGTTCGTAGCACGCGGGATATAGGGGGATTAATGTGGATATATGAGGATTAAGCCGGATTAAGCTTAGTTATGGGCTAGGATTAGGGTTAGGGGTTCGGAGCATAGGAATCTCGCGAAGCCGGAAGCAAAACAGCCCAAACCGAGCTCGCTCCCATCGATTCCAGGCCTTAATCCGGCTTAATCCCCCCAAATCCACCTTAATCCCCTTTATCCGGATATATCCACGCATTCTCAGGGCCTTCCCAGACCTTTCACTGGCCGTCCGGGCCATTTCCCATCGATTCCAGGCCTTAATCCGGCTTAATCCCCTAAATCCACCTTAATCCCCCTTTATCCGGGTATATCCCGCGCACCCCTGGACAGCCCACATGCTTTCGGCAGGCTTCCCCATCACTTCCTACCCATTTCCCGCCTTAATCCCATCATTTTGGTAATCCCCTTATATCCACCTTAATCCCCCTATATCCCCCGCACTCTCAAGCACTTCTCCGACCTTCCAGTGACCTTCCGGGCCATTTCTATTCCATTTCTATGCTTAATCCGGCCTAATCCAAGTATATCCACCTTAATCCCCCTATATCCGGCTAAATCCCGCGCACCTCCTACGCAATGATAATTTTATTACTATTTGCCAAATTAAATACTCTATTTGCCATTTTCCATAATTTATTTGCCATTTTCAATACTTTTGAGACAAAAAATCCTATTTGCCAAATTAAATACTCTATTTGCCATTTTCAATAATTTATTTGCCAAATTAAATACCATCCTTAATTAATTCTGAAAATTCTTGTTGGGTTGGTTGGTTGGTTTGGTTTGTTTTGTTTAATTCGATGTTTGATCATCGATTTTTTCACGTCACGTGGGTCCCAACAACCGGTACTCGCCCCAAGTTAATTGATAGAAAAAAAAAACAAATCGTTGAACTAATTTTATAAATGTAAAAATATGTCAAAAACTCAACTATTTTTCAGATTTTGCCAACATTAAATATTAAAAAATGTCCGGAAGAGCCCTCACAAATTATAATGAAATTAATTGTTTGGAATATAGCACATTGAAGGTAATGGTTAATTTTTGTTAATTAAAATACTAATTTGTTTAATTTAAGATTCCATATGAATTAATGAATAAAAAATTTCGAGCAATTCAACGTTTAATTGACCAAAGTGATTTTCATTTTAATCGAGAAATTGAACAATTGGAACAGAAACTCAAGGCGGGACAAGCAATTCCAATTACACAAGTAATCCAAAAATAAAATTGAAAATATTTATATTTGATTTTAGATTGGAGAAAGTTTACAAAAATTGAACAAATTGGCAAATCAATTTAAAACGGAAATTGAGAAACAAATGGGGGAGGAAATTGATGCATGCGAACATTTGAATAAACAAGTTTATATGCTTTCACAGGTTTTTTAAAAATATTTAAAATTTAATAAAAGAAAATTTAGTCAAACAATGAGGATAACACCGCCAGAAAATATTTCTACGATGAGCGGATAAATCGATTCATTATTGAACATTTACTCCGGACGGGATATTTCGAATCAGCGCAAATGTTGGCCGATTATATTGGACTGGACATTCATTCACAAAAAAATGTCTACCATATTGCCAGACAGGTTAGTGGATTTATTAATTAGACAAAACTAATGCATTTCTGGATGAGTATTTTTAGTTCAAAATGTGGTATTTCGTTTAGAAAATGTATTTTAGAATAGGTAAAAGTGAATAAAAATAAGAACCAAGCTCCAAACTCGAAAAAATTATTTATTTGACTCTGGGCAGATTCGAACCTGATGAGACCCCAAATCTTCAAAAGTGAAGTTTCACCCATTCAGCTAAAAGACTGAAGGGATTTCTGTTTAAAAGGTTATTAAAATTAAAGCTAATTCTAAGCCAGCTCAAAAGATCTGAGATTGAAGGATTAAATTATCATTTTAAGGTTGAAGAATCACTAAAAAACAAGGATTTAACAATTTGCCTCATTTGGGTGCGCGACAACCGATCCAGGCTACACCGGATTGGAAGCAATTTGGAAACGGAAGTCCGCGTCCAACAATGCATTGAGCTGATCAAAGAGGGCAGGAATGCGGAAGCGCTGAAATATATCAAATCATCTTTTGGGTACGCAAAATAAAATTATTATTAATAAAAATTTGAATAATTTTAAGCAATAAATCCGATCTTTATGGCGCCCAATGGTCGGCAAATTCCAATCTACTTCATGTAAAATTTATAATTTATTAGATAATTAAATTAAATTAATTAATTTGGTTTTTAGTTGATGGGACTAATTGCTCTTGGCAAGAATTCCAACCGAATTGAGCATCAACCCCTGCTCAGTGACAGTCGCTACAATCATTTAATTGAGCTATTCCGCGAAGAAAATGAACGAATTTATAAACTTTGTCCTCAATCAGCATTTTCGGCTTGTCTTCAAGGTTTTTTCCTCATTTTTATTAAAAAATAATTCTCAAATTAATTTAGCCGGAATTGCGGTTCACAAAACGCCACAATGCAAAAAAGATGACCAGTCGGACTGTGTTGTATGCAAAAGTGTTTATGAATTGTCCGAAGGGCTGCCCTACACCCATTTGTCCAATTCACGACTTTTTTGTTCACAAAGCAAAGAACCATTTGATGTTAATATTTACAAACATTTTTTATTTTATAATTTAATCCAATTTTAGACTGAAGAGAATAGGCCAATGATGTTGCCAAATGGTAAAATTTAATTTTTTATTGCAACCAAAAATATTATTTCCAATAATTAAGGTCGAGTTTATGGCGAAAAATGGATTCGGAAGAATGTGAGGAACAATCAAATTAAATGCCCAATATCAAATGAAGTTTTCAATTTGGATGATTTACAAAGAGTTTACGTTTTTTGACTTTTGAATGATGCAATAAAATTATTAAATTTCTCATTTTGATAATAATTGATAAAATGTGAATAAACCAATTTGTATTAATTTGTGTTTTAATTTGATAATTAATTAATAAATATTTAATAATTTTATCTTCTTTTTACAATTAATTTAATTAACAAAAATTTAAGTCAAAATTGCGTCCCAAAGGCTAGGCATATTTTCAAGGAAATTATTATCGATTAGATCATCAATTTTATTAATAAATTGTCCAAAAATCGATAATAAAATGAGCACTTCCTCCGACAATTCGCCACCAAAGCCAGCAATTGCCAAAATTGATGCCAAAAAGAATCCGCTGGAAGTGACCGAGGAAGAATGGCGAAAAGTGCTCACACCCGAACAATTTGATATAACACGAAAAGCCGGGACGTATGAATTTATTTTTTATGATAAAATAGCATTTTAATTAAGTGAGGCACCATTTACGGGCAAATACGACAAATATTTTGTGGCCGGTGGCAAATACAATTGCATTTGTTGTGGGGCAGAGCTGTTCTTATCGGAGAGTAAATTCAATTCGGGTTGTGGGTTAGTTTATTTAATATTAATTTATTATTAATTAATATGCCATTTAAAGGTGGCCTGCATTCTCCAAATCCATTGAGGGCGATAAAAACATTACCCGCCTTCCGGACCATTCACATGGACGCACAAGAACGGAAGTTCGATGCTCCCAATGTAATGCACATTTGGGACATGTTTTCGGTTTGCATTTAAAATTTAATTTACCGGAAAAAATGTTGAAATTGCCGAAAAAATGGCTTAAGGGGGTTTAATCCTACATACACAAACCAAACATACTCGGATAGAGCTGTTCAAAACACATTGAATGATATATAATTTGTTATGGTTTGGTTAAGATTAAACGGTTTCAAACCGGTTAAACCGATTTTGATATAATGGTTCAAAACTATTAGATTTGGTTTAACCAAAGCCAAAGGTAATCAAATGATCTTAGAGATCTCTCAATTGAGTTTATGGGTTTAAACCCTAGGTTTGACTTCTGAACCGTTTTAATATTTACGGCAATTTCAATGATATTTTCGATATTTTTTGACAAATTGAATATTTTTCATATTCCCAAAATTTAAGATGATGGACCGCCGCAGGATGGAGGCGAACGATACTGCATAAACAGCGAGGCAATCAATTTCAACCCTGCTGGTGGCGGAACAGGAAACACAAAATGAATGATGAATTTTGAATTATAAAAAATGTGATTTAAAACTTTGAAAATTTTATATTTATTTACAAAATATTTTGGATTGGGAAGTGATTGAATAAAATGTGTTTACAATCAAAATGTATAATTTGATGTCCATTAACCAAAATATAATCAAAACCAGTGTTTTTCCACAAATTGAGAATGAAAGTCAATTTTAGACAATTTGGTATGCGCGAAAATAGGCCAAACAAAGGAAATAGTGATGAAGAAATGTGGAAATATAGAGAATTGGTGTAAATAAATTGTGAAATTGGCTTTTATAAAGTAAAATCAATCATCATGTTCTTCCATTATATCATCATCAATTCTTTAACACACTATCCTTCATGTTTTGGTGGAGTGTACCAACCTTAAAATATGCATTGAAATTTAATTAAAATTTTGGAAAAAGTTACCCGATTTGGAGTGAATTTGTACAAGTGATTTGAAAGACTGCTGCGCCTTGGCCAGACTGTAAGTATTCCCCTTGGAATCGAAGGAGATCCTTCAAAAAAAAAGTTGAAATTAATTGAGAAAAATGGAATAAAACCTGGCATTGCCCTTGACGAGAGTGGCGGCCATTTGAGTGATCAAAGATTCAATGGCATAAGCACTCGACCATCTGTGTTAATTTTTATTTATTAGAGGGTAAAATTAATGAATTTTTGATAGTTTTGTTTACTTAAATTACTGAGATTCACTTAAAAATGTACTAGAGAATGTATAAATATGCATAAAAGTGAAAAAGAAAAACAGAAAAAAAATAATTTCCTATGAGCGGGTTCGAACTCGAGACTAAATTTTGCAAAAGAGGAGAGTAGAGTTACCCACTCGACTAAAATATTTTGTGAGGGGCCTCTCTAAATCTTCTTAATATCTATTATCTAAATCCCAACTAGCCTAAACCCAGTAGAAAATCAAAGGCTGGAAACCTACTTAATTAATCCAAATTTTTATTTATTCAAAAATCATACCCTTGTTTTGTCAAAAGTTCCATGCAAATGGCACCACCGCTTAATACGAACCCTAAAATGTGATTTGATTAAATCATCAGAGAGAATATTGAACCGTTTGTAATGACCGGAGAGACAACTCGGACGAAAGGTGGTTCAAATGGGAATGCACTGGTGAAAACGAATTGGAAGAGGATGTGATCCTGGTTCCACGGCGATTTGGCCAATTGTCGCATATCAGCAGCAAGGGGACTGTCCTCATCCACCTTAATATTGATTTTAAATTTATAATTCACTAAAATTGGATAATTTCACCTTTTTCAATTTTACATTCCAATCATAAAGATTGTCATTTTCAAGGTCGATGGAAAATACACCTAAAATTGATTTGATTGAATGATTCGTGGTTTAAATTAAAAATATTTACCATTCTTGTAATTTGCGCTGCTATAAATTTGCTTCAATTCCTTCATCAATCGGTCAGAAGCAGTAACAGAACCTTAATTCAAATATCATTCAACATTTATTAATATTTCTTCTGTAAACCTGTTGGAGTTCCTTTGAGATGTTGTTGCCGTTGGACCTGGGAAACACGTGTGATGACGGCCAATCCTTCCGGAGGAACCTGAACCACCAATTCATTAAATGAATAAAAAATGGCAAAACCTCCCCGTCGGCAACACTATTCTGTGCCCTCGCAGCCTCCACATCTTCCATCTCGCACATCAAATCCTCCTCATCATCATCCACTGTACTTTCCAGCTCACTTCCATTGCCCTCATCCCGATCGTCCATTAATGCCTAAAATATTAATTATTATTAATAAATTGAATAAGTTTGTATTAAATTACCGGTGCAATTGTGGCCAATTCGAGTGGTGCCGTCAAATTGTGGGCATTGCACAGGCTGGTCACCAGAAAATGTATTTGGGTCAAAATGTTTGGCGCCTCCTGATTTTGGGTCATTTGTTCGAGCAGTGCCGTGGCCAGAGCATCTTCCGTTTCGCTGAACCACAGTGGGGGTTCCCGAGGATAATTCTCCTAAATTAAATAAGCAATTTTTTAATTTGGACTTTAACAAACTTGAATATTCGCACAAATCCGAATAACTTTGCCGCCTGGCCCGATGAATTTCACGGTTAGCTCATCGACTGATGCGGAAACAATCTTTAAAAAAAGTAAATATTAAATTGATTGGTTAAAAAAGTAAACCTGGAATCGTTCATGAGTTTTTGGGAACAGCTTCTCAAGGGTCAATAAATCTTCTTTGAGCTTTTGAAGACAAGCCATTTAATGTCAAAATATAACAGGCAGAATTGATGGAATTAAGTGAGGAAAAAAGTTAATGTTCTGATGAGTTTTTTTTCCTTAAAATGTATTCACAAATCAATTTTTAGTAAATGATTTTGAAATTCTAATTAAAATCACAAAATATTCTTAAAATTCTTGGTTGTGAGTGTGACTGCTGGTATACCGCGCGACCAACTTACACCAAAATTTTGTTGGTACAGCAGAAAGTGGTGGTAGCACTCTGCTCTGACTGACACTATTTTATTCTATTTTTTCCCATCAATAATTTTCGCAACCACATTCTTTTGACTGCTAGTCTTTTCTTTTTAATTCCTTCGTATTTCCTAGTACCCAACCCATGTACATGTACTCAACTCAACCATTCATTTTTAATACGTTTTTATTTCGCATGCCATAAAATTAAGGTATAAGCTATAAATAAGCATATTAAATTCAATTTTTTTCATTTTTATTTGTCTCTAATTTTTGTTTGGTTTTTCAGAATAAAGTAATTATTAAATAATTAATTAAATTATTTATTATGTCGACTGCGGCTGGCCATTCAAAAAGTTCATTGAAGCTGCTTGAATTGCGCAACAGAGTATTAATATTAATAAATTTTTATTTCATATATTTATTTTGAAAGGTTTTAATTGGTCAATTGCCGGATGATTTTTTACGTGTTATTACTAATCCGGCACCTCCAGTTGAAGACAATTTGATCGCAGCAGGACAAAATGCTGGTATGCCGCAAACACCATTTCAGTTTCAAGCACTCAGCCCAGCGGTATTTAATTTTAATTTTATTTTAATTAATGCAACAATTCAGGAACATTTCTATTCCTTTGTACCTCCACACACTCGTGGTCGATTGGCAGTGAAAATTGTGGAGGCCAAATTGAGCAAAAATTATGGACTTCCGGGTGTGCGAATGGACCCTTATGTTCGGCTTAGAATCGGTTTGTTCTTCGATTTTAAATTTAAAACTACAAAAAATTCAACAGGGAATACTCTGTTTGAAACGCCGACTTGTGTGAATGGAGGCAAAGCACCACATTGGAATCGAACCGTGAATGCCTACTTGCCGGATGAAGTCGAATCAATTTATTTGCAAATATTCGATGAAGTAAGCACAAAAATGTTTAAATTAAAAATTAATTTTTTTTATTCCAGCGCGCATTCACCAATGATGAAATGGTCGCCTGGGCACATATTATATTGCCTCAGGGGATATTCCAACAAGAAGTCATCGATGAATGGTTGAGCTTTTTATTTTTATTAATTTTATTCCAAATTTATTTTCAAAGGTATCAATTGTCCGGGCCACAAGGCGAAGGCAAAGAGGGTGTCATCAATTTGGTTGTCTCATTTTCGCCGGTGCCTCGACCACAAAATGCAATTGAAGTGGAAGAAGCAACGGCACAAATTCCTCCTCTTCCTGGAAATGCCGAACCAATTGACCAAATGTTTACGGAGGAGGAGCTGAACGAACTGACCGAAATGTTCCCAAACATTGAGCGAGAGGTGATCAAACAAGTGCTGGAGGCAAATCGCGGGGCAAAAGACCAAACTGTGAATTCGCTGATTGAAATGGGAAATTAATTAACGGCTAATGCTAATCGATTGACAAATTCAGACAATTTTCAAATTTATTATATTTTTTATTTTACATAAATATTTTTTATACGAAATTTATACAATAAAATGAATAAAGCTTTGTATTTTTATTTTGACTTAAAGGCGATTGCTATTGCTAGTTTTGGTCCTCCTCAGCCTGAATTGTTGGGCCACCGTTGTGCAGAATAATCGGGCAGATCTTCTCCTTCCCAATCCTCCCATTTCTTCCCCTCCATTTTGCCTATTCCCATTTGGAATTTGCAATCCCACTGCTTCCGTTTTTACTCCTTCATTCTCCCCAATTTCCGTGCCTTTTATTTGGTCCATAAGCACTTTGATTTTCTCGAGTAATTCCCAAAGTTCGGCGGATTTCTGTGCAAAATTTGAATTAAATCAATTTTTCATGTATGATTTTTTGAATACCGTAACCAATATTTGATGAAGTCGCAAATTCTCCGTTTCCAATTGGGAACTTCTCCTGGCCAATTCTTCGGCGGAGATTCTGCCAAAATAACGTAATTAGCATTTTAATATTGCCCATTTTCTCTACAATGAAAGTTGACGATTCAGCCCCTCGTGGGTGGCACCAATGCCGGAAACCAATGAATGGCTTCCGCCCGAATGTTTGCTGCCAATCGCCGTTGTCCCCCCTTTGCCAACCACACTTTTCATCATTCCTTTTCGTTGATTCATTCGTTGCTGTTCGGCCAATCCTCGTGGGGTTCGCCACAATTCAACCTTGAATTTTGAATACAATTGGGGAAAAGGATTGAATAGAATTGAATCCCCCTTCCCCTTTTATTCGGTAAAGAACCAGTACCGCCATTCAGGACCTGGTCCATTCTATTATTTATAGCCCAATGCCGAATACAGAGAGGCTATAGCCTATTTCGGAAGGCGATATACTTTTGGAAAGCCCAAAGTGTCCTTTACAAAGTGGCTTATTTTAAATTTATGAAATTTGGTATTTAAAAAAGTTACATGCACTTGAGTGTAATTGACCCGACTTTTAGGAGGAAAGCCGCTTATTTTACAAATTATATTAATATTTCAGAAAATTAGATTTGCCACTTTTTAGAGAACAGTTAGGGCTGTCGATTGGTATATCGCCTTCCTAGATTGGATAATGCCTCGCTGAGATATGGGGTATGGGCCAAAAACTAATGCAAGTATTTAATCGGTAGAGGGAAGAATTAATTTCATAGCCGGAGGCTGATTTGTTTTGATTTTCCTTCCATTTGCAACTAGCGGTACCGTATTCCCTTCTTAACATTTATAGCCGGAGGAAAAAATCAAGGGGAAAGTTGAAAATACTGTCGTTTAAGTACTTAGCATTAATTTTTTTGCCGATATCTCAGCGAGGCATTAACCAATTTTGAAGGAGATATATCATTGGAAAGCCTAATATATCCTCTACAATGTGGCCGTTTTAAATTTTGTAAAATCAAGCTTTAAAAAAATTACATGCATTTGAATATAATGGACCCAAATTTACTGACTAAGGAAAAGCCATTTTTCTATAAAATGCTTTAAATTTAAAAAAAAATAGTTAGCCACTTTTCAAATCATATTTAAAGCTTTAAATTGGCTTATCGCCTTCCAAAACTGGGTGATTGCTTCTCGAGCTATGACCAAAAGAATGGGACAAGTACGGAAACGCCCTATTTCACCCTTATTATTTCAATCTATAATACCACTTTTGGGACAAAAACGAGGGCAAAGTGTCAAAGTTGTACAAAAAATGATGAAAAAGGAAATGATGGCGAATGCCTCATTCAACAATTCCTGTGATAATTCCATATTAAATGGGGCAAATGGTTATTCTATTTACCCCAAGGATGAAGGCTAAAGCCAGTCCAACTGCGCACATTACCTTTTTAATTGGAAAAATTATGAATATTTGAATGAGGATTCCAACCACAACGGCATAAACTGCAATTCCAATGTATTTACTGTCGTTCAAGGCTGGAACATTCACTGCCCTCGTTTCCCATGCCAAAAAACAGCCAAACAACTTAGAAAGGGGTAATTATTTCCCGATTCAATGAAAAATAGGAAAATCCACCATTAGAAGGCCCTTGGAAATGATGAAAACAAGTTCGAAGCTCACCTGTTAAGAATTGTTCAAATTCTCTTTCATTCAACTCAATGAAAAACTAACGGAATATTCCGATTCGCATCGTTCCAACTCGGGAACAATCATACGGTTTTGTTCTTTCTAAAAATATTCAAAATTGGCTTATTTGATACTCGTTGAGATTATAATTTACAAATTGGCCTCGTTCGGAAAGGGCCAACCGAAATGGCGAAACCAATGCCCAAAGCAGCAAAAGGGAACCATCCAAACTGAGCAAACCGGCCACAATCAAATACAATTTGGAATCGCGAATTGCCTTTTTGTCGCGCCGAATATTCTACAGTGGGAATAAATGGAAATGGTAATCCATTTGAAGGAAAACAAACGGTGAAAATTGAATGGACACGCCAAGTCTGTGAATAAAAATGAAATAATGGAAAAAGTGGAATTGGAAAATGAGGGGACCTTGCTAAACATTGAGCCAAATGCGAGTGTGAAACCGAAACAAAGAATCCATATTTTGGCCTGAAAAACAATGCAATTCCATATTTTGTGCCGAAAACCAACATAGCAAATTTGCTCGAATCGGCGGACACTGACAAAGCGAGTGTCAATGGAAAGAAGGAAAATGGTCAAATAGGCACAAAGTGAGCCGCAAATAATCTGTGATTATAAGGTGTTAGGAAGGAGGAGGAATTAACCATACCAAATTGTTCATATTCTGAAAAAGGGGAATATATGGAAATGAAAAATTAGAAGGTGAATGAACTTACAGGGCTGGACATTTTGATAAATCTTAAATTGAATTTAAATAAAAGAGATTAAATGGACAAAAAATGAAAGAGACCGATGATTCCTGAATCTGATATTGACGAAGAGGAAGCCCAGGGCCAAGCAAATTCCGGCAAATGCCAAAGAACACATCAAAATTAGTAACGGAGCAATGACATATTCCCTACGGCGGATGAGGAGGGTTGAATCGGGAGGTGCGATCCAACCTTTAAAAGCAAAAATGGAAATGGATATTTCTGCGATTTTCTAAAAATGTAAAATTTTTCTCAAAAAAATAGCAAATAATAATATTAGATAAAAGGAAAGAGGAATGAATTGTTTTGGTTTAATGAGAGAATGAGTACAGTACTCTGGAAAACTTTCCTTTGTTTAATTGGTTTTTTTTAGGATAATTATCACTAAAATTTATGTTTTTCATATAATGTTCGCAAAAAAGGCGGAATTATTCTAAGTAAGTTCGCCAGGCGGAATTAAAACAGGCGGAATTATTCTAAGTTCGCCAGGCGGAATTAAAACAGGCGGAATTATTCTAAGTTCGCCAGGCGGAATTAAAACAGGCGGAATTATTCTAAGTTCGCCAGGCGGAATTAAAACAGGCGGAATTATTCTAAGTTCGCCAGGCGGAATTAAAACAGGCGGAATTATTCTAAGTAAGTTCGCCAGGCGGAATTAAAACAGCCGGAATTATTCTAAGTAAGTTCGCCAGGCGGAATTAAAACAGCCGGAATAATTCTAAGTTCGCCAGGCGGAATTAAAACAGGCGGAATTATTCTAAGTTCGCCAGGCGGAATTAAAACAGGCGGAATTATTCTAAGTTCGCCAGGCGGAATTAAAACAGGCGGAATAATTCTAATAAGTTCGCCAGGCGGAATTATTCTAAGTTCGCCAGGCGGAATTATTCTAAGTTCGCCAGGCGGAATTATTCTAAGTTCGCCAGGCGGAATTATTCTAAGTTCGCCAGGCGGAATTAAAACAGCCGGAATAATTCTAAGTTCGCCAGGCGGAATTAAAACAGGCGGAATAATTCTAATAAGTTCGCCAGGCGGAATTATTCTAAGTTCGCCAGGCGGAATTATTCTAAGTTCGCCAGGCGGAATTAAAACAGGCGGAATAATTCTAATAAGTTCGCCAGGCGGAATTATTCTAAGTTCGCCAGGCGGAATTATTCTAAGTTCGCCAGGCGGAATTATTCTAAGTAAGTTCGCCAGGTTTATTCGTAAAAACAGGCGGAATTAAAACTTAGTCAAACAGGCGGAATTATTCTAACCAGGCGGAATTAAAACTTGGGGAATTTGAATAAACTCACGGCTATTTTTGATCAGTTCGAATTTTGCCTCTGCACTGTCCAAATATCCGATTGAAGAATATGAGCCTGTGAGAAAGGAAAATAGGTAAATGTGGACTAATTGAATGATTTGCTAATAAACTTGCCATTCTCCCACTGTTCAATTTGAACCAATCCAAGTCTTTCTCCACTTTCGTCAAACCGTACTCGTCCACTCAATCCTTGGAAGTTGGTTTGCCGCATTTTGGCCACCAATGCAGCCTTGTCCAGCAGTCCATCCTCCCAATTACCCCTTTCGTCCCTCATCAAACTTCCATTCAATGCCAATACCAATGCCCAAATGCCATCATAAGCATAGGCAGAATGGACCAATGAATCATCACAATTTTTATTGTCTTCCTCCACCTCTTCTGATTCTATGCAAAATTGTCGATGTTCACGCAAAATTTGGCTCAACGTTTTTCCTCCAATCAATTCCAATTTGTCATCAAATGGACGCATCAATGCCATGTCCAATGCAAAATGACCGGCTAAAACGCTGGTCAATTCAGATTCCGAACAATTTGTCGTCGCCATTTTTTCATTTTGTCGCCACCATCGTCGGCCAAGTTGCCCATTGGAAAATGCCATGAAGCCGGGCAAAATCCACACAAAATCTGCACCAAAAAGTCCATGATGGAAAGCAGAACAGAGAACACGGAGTGCCAATGATTGATTCAAATCGGCCACAATAATGTGAACATCCCGTGCCTTTTTTGGAATTTGAATTGGTTTCTGCTTAATTTACCCATCAAAAACCTTCAATTCCTCTAATTCCGCCCCAATTCCCTGGGCATTGCTTTCGCTGCTCAAACTGGCTGTATAGACCTGCGCGAGAACATTACCACCCATATTTCCAATTCTGGAATATTTTGCCCACCACTTGAATGGCATTTTGTTCCAAACGAGTGGTCAACCGTTCATGCGCCAATGCCAGAGAGGAATCATCGCTTTGTTTGATGCCTCCAATCCTTTTCCATTCAAATGCTGGAAATGATCCATTTTAGCTTTAGGGGGAATATGAAAAGACGATTGAATACTCGGACTTTTCAACTGTAGCTCAAGGAGGCAATTAAATTTCTCTTTTTAATTTAATTATTTGTCTTTGAGTATTATAAATTAGAATTTCTGAGGGAAACGCTGCTCATTTTGTAAATTGTTTTTTTTCAAAAAAAAAAATAGAAAAAGCAACTTTTAAATGTCCTTTTCAGGAAAGGATCATCCATTTTAGGAAGAATTGCCCCAAATCAAATGACCTCGGATCAGTTCTGTCCTAGCCCGATTCAAATTCCGTTCGCCCGGTGCCATCCGAAAGAATGTTGGATAAAGCTAAAATTGGGGCATTAGGGGTATATCAAATATCCAATTTTTTGGCCAACTTCCATTGAATCGGCTGTGCCAAATTTTGCGTGGGTTTCAGTGAAAGACAAATGAACAATATTCCAATTTTTGGAGGCCATTGCCACCGGCTCATTTACGTCGGTGCAAATGTCACCAAATAAGGCCATCACCTTTTTGCCCTCCTCCCCACCGGCACTCATCAAATCGAAGAGGGCCTTCATTCCGAGCGAAGGCCGACATTCCGTGTCCTTTGGGGCCAATTGAATGCAATGGCCAGGCAAAAATGAGGTAGAGGAACTGAACGAAGGATTTAAGGGTAATGAAAGGGAGTAGCACACAAACTTGGCGGACATTTGATGCAAATGTTTGAGGGCCAATGCCAACCATGCATGAATTCGACGCCGATATTGTTGGGGAAGGAGAAGGCCAATTTGGACGGATGAAAGGCACTCATCGGAGGGATGGGCAAATAATGGGGATGGAATTGGGAATAGGAGGAGAGAAATGGCCAACAATTTGGATGGAGAAATTGGCATTTTGCCCCAAATCTGATGAATGAATTAATTGGAAATCAAAAATGAATGGGTGGAAGAGTGGCTCGTAATATGGCGATAACTTTTCCAGTTCTTTGGCCATAACTCATCAAGAAACTATCATTTCGAGAAGGCAATATTTTTTAAAACTCTGAAATTCCTCTAAAAGATGGCTTTACTTTTTTTCAAACTCATCAAAAACAATTTATAAAATAAGCGACTTTTCCTCAAAAATTTCGAGTACATTGTACTCAAAGACGAATAACTAAATCAAATAGGTGAAATTCATTATAATTTCATAGCCATTTTTGGACTACTTTTAGCTCTTTCGAATGGCATATCGCCTTCCAAAATTAGTCATTGCCTTGTTGAGATATAGCCAAAAACTAATACAAATTAATCCTTCTAAAATTTTGAGTTTTTTATTTTCAAATACATTTAACTATTTTAAATGTTAAATTTCATAAAATTTAAATTATGTCACTTTATAAAGGGCACTTTGGGCTTTCAAAAGGTTTATCGCCTTCTCGAATTGGTTAAAGCCTCGTTGAACTTTGTGCCAAACATCGATGCAGGCGGCACCAATTGGCTATACTCAATTATCCCCTACCAGTCAGTAATGTGAATTGTGAAATGGGATTTTGGCCCAATCTGAGTTGATTTGGATTCAAAATGAATGGGGGATGAGATAAATCCCGCCGTTCTTCCTTTGATGCTTGTTGGCGGTCACGAAGGGAAAAGGAAATCTGTGCCAATGCCAATGGGAAGAGGGGGGGGGGGGGGGGGTCAAAAAGGAAGGAGGGCATGTCCCATCATTTTTCCCCTAAATTTTCGTTGGCCCCAGTGTTCTCCTTACTAAATTCCCGTTTTTCTCTGGCCACTTTTCCATTTTGCCATTTAGGGGGTTTGCCCGACGGTGTAGTATTTGGGGGCATTTTCCAAGGGGAAATAGGGCAAAAAGAAAGGACTCTGGATGGATTGGATTGTTTGTCCCCTTCCCGCAAAAACGGACGGCGGGCGATGCCCCGGGGGCCATCCCCAAGGGAGCGGCATAGCGAAAAAGAGGAATGGGGACTTTGACATGTGGATGGAGGGAAAACACTTTTTTGGTGCGAAAGAAAAAGGAGGAGAATAAAAATGGCCAGAAAAAAAAGTGAAGGATGAATGCTTTAAATTTGTGAAAATGTTTTATGTTCAATTTTCAAAAAAAGTGAGGAAAAAACAAAGAATCTAGCGTAAAAATAAAAACAAAAATATTATATCACGGAGGATTGGGCAAATCATTTGTTGCTTTATTTTGTGCCTCTGCCGCCACCTCCAGCATAACTGCTCGCTGAACTTCGTCTCCTTTCGCCGGGTGAACCCGAAAATTTCTTATCCGGTGATGTGCGCGAATTTCGCCTTTCATTGCCCAATGGAGGTGGTGGCCAGTCCAATGGAGCTGAAAATGACTCGAAAATTAAATTAAATTTCAATTTGAAGCAGCCCAACTTATCGCCGTTTAAAATAACTCATCAAAAAATGGGCTAATTTTGATGATTTTAGTATCAAATTAAAGAGTAGACTTTGCCTATCCAGTAATATTAATTTTATTTAAATTGCTTCATTGATGGAGTTATTCCTATAAAATCGCGTGAAATTTCGCTAATCCATCATAAAGGTCAGTTTAATAGTTTTTTTGTACATAACTCCATCAATTCTGAAGCAATTTAAATAAAATTAATATTAATTGATAGCCAAAAGTCTGTTCTTTAATTTGATACCTAAATCATCAAAAATGGTTCTATCCTTGATGAGTTATCATTAACGGCGACAAATTGGGTTGAATTATGCCGCCAACCTTCATTGCCACTCTCCGTTGTTGCCTCCTTATTATCCGGCACATTGATCAGACTTTTATCTTCGGCTGATTTTTTGTTTGGATTTGTGTTGAATGACATCCTCAAAACAATTAATTCACCATAATTTTAAATAATCCTCTCTGCCCACCTTTTGAATTCCATTTTACCGAATATTCCCTTGGAAATATGCGGCTTATTCTTTTGCTTATGATGCAGTTCGGCCGGGTCGAATTCGGTGGCCTGCAGTGAGAAACGTCGAAGACTTTTCTTGCCGCCGGATGAGCCGCTGCCACCACTGCCACCGCTGCTTGGATTCTGATTTTGGACAACAATGTCGTTGGGAGGGCGATATTGGGGAGGAAGCGATGGTGGTTGGCCATGGATTAGGGGATGACTGTCCTTCCTTTTTGGCTGTTGTGAGGGACTATTCGGGTGGGGATTGTAGTTTCGGGCAAATTGTTGGCCCATCAAAAGTGGCATTCCCAAGGCCAATATCGACGATGAAGAGGAAGAAGATGGACCAGCCGCTGATGGCACGGATGGAATCAGACGACGAAGGAGTGAAGAGGAGGAGGCAGGTGGCACTTTTGTAGTAGCTCCGGACGATCGTTGATCTGTATGTGAAATTAGTTTATTTTTGTGCCCATTCAATCACCTCCCCCTCACTCTATATCTATGTAATAATTGAATATGGCCGATTAAGTATTAGCAAGCATCGCTTTTGGCCAATATCTCAACGAGGCATTAACTAATTCAAGAAGGCTTTATAGTTTTTGAAAGCCCAACTTTATAAAGTGGCCTATTTTAAATTTTATGAATCTGGGATTTAAAAAAGTTACATATCTTTGAGTGTAATTAACCCTGGATTTTCTTAGGAAGCCGCTTATTTTATAAAGTGATTTTAGTTTTCGTGGTAAAGTGAAGCCACTTTTTAGAGTACATTTAGAGCTTTATAAATTATAAATGATATATCGCCTTCCTAAATTGCTTGCTTCTTTCTTGAGATATGGCCAAAAGAATGGTCTGACTCAATCGGTGGTACTCAATTGTCTTGTTTCGGCCCATACCAACCTGCTCTTTCACCAGAATCATCGGTGTCCGTTTCTGCCGAATCGCCTGCAGCTGTGCCAACTTCATTTTGGTGGTGGTGCCGTCTTGGACCCCTTTCCTCCGCCTCTTTTTCCCCTTCATCCCCTTGTAGGGATTCGGCCCTCAATGGTTTCAGCTGGCGTGGCCTCAGCTGGCCAATAATTTCCTGCATGGATTCAGCTTCTTCCTCAGCCGTTGTTGGACGGGCACTGACCCTTCTCTGCTGCTGGGGGCTTTGTTGTGCATTTTGATGTCGGGAAGAATGTCGAACCTAAAATGGAATGTAAAAATTGCATTTAGATAGTTTTGGGTACGTCATTTGTGTGCAAATGATTCATCAATCCTTCAGTCATTCTGTTCTCCATGGATTGCAGCCTGTTCACCAATTGTTGGACTTGTTCAAGTAACTTAAAATTTACATAATTTAATTCATTATTCCATCGCCTTTCATTCTCATGAGAGGAAACATTTCAGTACTTGGGCCATTCTTTTGTTTTTTATCTTAGGCAACTAGGTAATAATCAAACAGTGAACTGATATAACATTGGAAAGCCAATTTTTTACAAATTTCTTTTAAGCGGCTTTTCCTAAAAATTGGGGCCCAGTCAAATCAAAGGCATGCAACTTTTTTAAAAGTTTTAATTTCATAAAATTATATAAGCTACTTTATAGAGGACACTTTTGGCTTCCAAATGATATATCACCTTTCGAGATTGGTAAATGCCACACTGAGATTTGAGCCAAAAAAAGAATGTAAATATAAATACATAATTGGTAGAGAAGATTGTTTCCCTCAATTTCCATAGCCCTGAGGGAGAAATCACTCAATTGACTGAAGGGAAATACGGTAGTGGGTATTCTCTCTTTTATTCATTTTATTTTATAGTCTGTGGAGGAAACGAAGATTTGTATTTCCTTGATTTACACAAAAGGAGGACGATTGAGCTGATTAAGTACCTACATTCGTTTTTTACAAATTTTTGATGAGGTGCATTAACCAATTTTGGAAGGCGATATCTACAGAAAGGTCTATAAAAAAATTCAAGCTTAAAAAGCTTCGTCTTTTTGATCCAAATTTTTGGTGGAAAATTTGCTCATTTTATCAATTCTTTTAGTTTTAAAAATTAATATAATAACTTTTTAGAGAGCTTTTTGTGAATTCAAATGGCATATCGTCTCTAATAAGAATGGGTCACTTCTTTGTTGAGTTATGGCCAAAAGAATGGCCCAGATACGAGTCCTGTTTTATCATTCATCACCCACCTCCCTATTCGAATTCAACAATTGATGTGTTTTTGATTGTGCTTCGAGTCGGGCTGTGGTTTCGGTATTCAATTGATCCCGAAGTAATTGTACTTGACAAGCGGCAACTTGTGCTTGTTGTTGGGCCTGTTCTAGATGGGCACGAACCAGTTGGCGTTGGGCTTCAGTGTTGCCACCCGGGGAAAGGTCATTGAGGAGTAAAGTTGTTGTCGTTTCGGTTGAGGTGCTGGGTATTGAGGCGCCGGCTGGCATTTGGAAAGTGGCATACGGACTGAGAAGTAATGGAGAATGAAGGGAAACGGTGGGAGGAATCATTTGCTGAAAGCGGAGGGGGAAATTAAATAGGATCCCAGCTAACTGAAGGGCAATTGAGTAACGCCGAATGAGTGTATCTGTGTCGCTTTTTTGGCAATAGTTCAAAAAGAAACAACTAATTCGGAAAGTAATTTATGGCTACAAATATTTAATTCCGCCTGTTTGACTAAGTTTTAATAATTCCGCCTGTTTGACTAAGTTTTAATAATTCCGCCTGTTTGACTAAGTTTTAATAATTCCGCCTGTTTGACTAAGTTTTAATAATTCCGCCTGTTTGACTAAGTTTTAATAATTCCGCCTGTTTGACTAAGTTTTAATAATTCCGCCTTATTGACTAAGTTTTATTAATTTCGCCTGGTTGACTAAGTTTTAATAATTTCACCTGGTTGACCAAGTTTTAATAATTCCGCCTGTTTGACTAAGTTTTAATAATTCCGCCTGTTTGACTAAGTTTTAATAATTCCGCCTGTTTGACTAAGTTTTAATAATTCCGCCTGTTTGACTAAGTTTTAATAATTCCGCCTGTTTGACTAAGTTTTAATAATTCCGCCTGTTTGACTAAGTTTTAATAATTCCGCCTGTTTGACTAAGTTTTAATAATTCCGCCTGTTTTAAGAATAATTCGGCTTGTTTTTAATAAACCTATGATGCTGTTCATTCTAACAAGACGAGTTAGAAGACCAAATTCTATTCTCCCTTTTATTTCTCGTTAAGCAATCGGCCAAAAACTATTGCAGATACTCAATCGGCAATTCTATCCCATACCCTTAGGCAATATATTACCGTGTAGAATGGTGACTGGAATTGGGCAGAAGGATCGGAAGAGGGTGAAATGTTGGCGGCTGCCGGATGATGAAGAACAGTTGTGCCAAAAATGGGCAAATGTTGTTGCTGTGGATGAGAAGGATGGACTGGAATGTTCCAGAGGGAACCGGCAGATGGGCCTTGTTGGAATGGTGGTGCAATCATAGTTGATGATGTGCTAGAATGAATGTGAAAAAAGGAAACACAATTACAGATTTTGAACCTTGGACCATGCGCCATTGGCATTTGCTGATTTGATTGATCATAATTGCCACTGCCAAAGCTGAATTCAACTGGTTTGCTTTGCGCCACCGCAGGAATTGGGCATCGTTCCAGCACAATTGATTGGCGATTGGCGGCACTCGATGTTGAGGGGCCAACCAAATCGGCCAAATTCTCTGTGAAATGCCAAAAATAATTAAAAAATATTACCAAACCATTTTCCGGCGAATCTGTCCCATCGCGTCCGTTGTCTTCACCGTCACCTTCCCCTTCTTCTGCCCCTTCCTCTTCATCATCCTCTTCATCCACGGTCATCCTCCTCGGCATAAACTAATAAACAAAATGTCCATTTCACAAATCCCCCTTCCCTTTTCCACCGTACAATTGAATGCCTTTTCTGTCCACCGCTATCCTTCCTTTGTTGTTGCCCCGTTTTTGGTGAATTTTGTGCCGACGGCGATTGTGATGACCTTTCCCCTCTCCTTTCCATCAATTCCTCTGTCCCTCCTTCCACACTTCCTTTATGCCTCATCATTGTTGTATCCATGGCCCTTTCCTCTTCCAATAATTGCCTTTCTCGATTCTGTTCCTGGCTTAGCCGATTGCACAGTTCAAATGCTTGGCCAACGGTTCGAACAACGGCCAATGCTTGGTCCTATGGAATTGGTGGTTACTATAATGGCAATTTCGATTGGATAGAAGATTAATGAGTACTGGAAATAGATTTTGGCCCATAACTCAACGAGATTAATCAATCTGGGAAGACGATATACCATTCGAAAGCCCTAAAAGTAGACCAGAGAGTGGCTTTAAAATTATTATGAATTTCACCTCTTTAATTTATTTATTTATCTTTAAGTGTAATAAACTCAAATTTCTAATTTATTTGAAGAAAAGCCAAATATTTCAAAAATTATTATAATTTTTTAGAAACTTTTTAAGCCACTTTTTAGAGGATATTTAGAGCTTCAAAATAGCATATCGCCTTCTCAAATTGGTTGCTTCATTGTTGAGTTATGGCCAAAAGAATGGTACAGATACTCGATCGGCAGTCTTATTTATAAGTTTTCGGATTCATAGATTTATTTCCCATAAATTTTTGATTTAATCACACGCTTTTGCCTCTTCCCATGTGCTGAACTTACCTCCAACCGTTCTTCGGTGATATGTGAGGAGGAAGTGGGTTGGCCAGTATCTGCGGATGGCCAACGAGGAAATTTGATTTTGATTGGTTCCGGTGGCCTTTGGCCAGGTTTGGCCATCAGGCGGAGGTAATAGAATTGCTGTTCACGCGAAATCGCCCCACCTTTTGTGCCGCCACTTGATGATGTGCCGGCAATGTCCCTGGGATTTGGTGGTTTGGACATGCCGGCGGCGTTGGTGGAAGGGAATGGCGCTGATTGTGAAGAAAGGCGAATCGATGAGGGGCGAGCGATTTGGGATATTGCTGCCGGTGATGGTGGATAAGGTGGGGGAACCCGGCAGGCAAAAGGACTTTAGGGCCCTATAGCTTTGCAGCAAAACGGAGGAGAAAAAGCAGGTAAGAAAGAAGAACATTTGCTTTTCGCCTTAAGGCTTGTTTCCCCACCTCATTTTCTACTTCCCCTCCGTAAAAATCCGCCACACTTATTATTTTGGGTCCGTCGATGGTGGCGGCGGCAGGGCATCGATTGGCTAGATTGGCCATTGCTTTGGGCCAAGCTACTTGCTGAGCTGCTGGCTGGCTGGCCCCTCTTTACGTCATGGACCGACAATGAGACAAATGACTTGGCCATCGACTTTGGGTGTGGGGCAAATGGGGGGGGGGGGGGGGGATGGATTGATCTGGTCCAGTCGAAAGAGGCTTTTACTCTTCCTTTGCAAAAGGGGCAAAAGCGGGGAATATAGATGAGGTGCGAATGACGGAATTGGCCAAGGGTTAGAGGAAAAGGGCACATGAAAATGCAATTTGGCCCCATGCGAGACGGCCCGGGGCAATGAGGTCATTTAATGTTTTTATTTTGTTCATTTTTTTTATTTCCTTTTTGTCTATTTCCCATTTGTCTGATGAGTTCATTCACCTGTTCGGCACATTTGAAAACATTGCATTTGAATGTGTTCGATGCACCGTCCCTAGCAACATATGAAAATATTTGTGGATCTTGCGAATCATGGGCCACATAGTAGACTCTGGAATGGGAATAGGAATTGGAAGAATTTGGATAGAAAAGTTGGAAAAACTGACCGATACATTGGCTGGGACATGACAAGCCTGGAATTGGTATGGGAAAATTAAAGTGGAAAGATATGGTGGAACGAATCAAACCAGCTTGTGACTATTTTGAATAACTTATTAAGGACTGATCCAATTTTGATGATTTTAGGTATCAAATTAAAGAGCAGACTTTTGGCTATCAAATAACATTAATTTTATTTAAATTGGTTCAGAATTGTTGGAGTTATGATCAAAAAATCACTGAGCATTAGCTAATCTATAGAAAGTTCATTCTAACGGTTTTTTGTGTTCCAATAATTTTAAACTAATTTAAATAAAATTAATATTATTTGATATCCAAGAATCTGCTCTTTAATTTGATACAAAAAATATCAAAGTTGATTCAATTATTGATGAGTTATTATAAATGCCGGCAAATTGAGGGTATCTGTTGGTTAAATTTTAATTTCACTCACATTTTACTCTCATCCATGAACATCATCTGCTTTTTCTTTTTCCTTTGCAAAACAACCTTCAATCCGTCGACCGATATTCTAAATTTTATATACAATTGCATGTTAAATCACCAATAATGATTCCCTTTTTTCTTATTATGGCCATAAGGCAAATCATGACTAAATTTTCCAATTTTTTATGGCCATAAGGCTCATCAAAAACATCTCCGAAATGTTCGCCTCAACTTACACAAGGTCGACGGGCCTCTTTCGAATATTCCTCGCTTTGAATTCAAAACGCACTCTGCGCATTGCGGCCAAAATTTCGCATCGAGTGCCGGCACGTGAACTACCCATTTCCATACTGCCAATATACTGTAATAAAAGGGACATGGAATAGGGTGGGGAAATGAAGGAAAATTCAGAATCCACTCACCTTTGCCTCAAAATGGATTCCGTGCTGGAGGGCAATCTAGAAGAGAGTGAGAATATAATCGTCAAATTTCATCAGGAATTCATCACAAAATCCCAAAGGCGAAAATCAAAATTTTAAACTCAGCATTCCGTCCTCTGCTGATCTGAACCTTTAAAACTAAAACTTAAGCCTAAATTTCCTCCCTTGGGATTTCAGGTGTAGGGATTTTGGATATTGAAATTTTGGGTTGAAGCAATTTTCTCTCATTTTATTCCACACCTCACTGCCAAAAGACATTCTGCGTTCTGGGCTCGATTCATTTTGTTGTGGGGCCGGTGCTGGTGGCATTTACTTCTGCTGTTGGCAGACTGGCAATTAAATTCACACTCAACCTATTATTGCTGATTTGATGCCCATTTTAGGAAGTAAATAAAGTGAATGGAGGAGCCATCAAATTGCAGAAAAAAGCTCCTAAATAAGGACAAAATAACAAATGGAAACAAAAAGGAAAATGGCATTTAGGATTGGCCAATACGTAAATATAAATGAATTCAACAAAATAAGCATAAATACAACATATTATGTGGCCAATTAAGCCAACAAATTTGATGATGGAGTCGGCGCCTGCGGCCATTGCCAATTGAAGGAAACTCAAGGGAAGGGGGATGGGATTAGATCGATCGAAGGAGAGGCCAGTAGCAAGCAGTCCATCCAAAAGTGTGTGTGTGTGTGTGTCATTTGTTTCTGCCAATGGGTTTAGCCGCCGCCACTAATTGAAAAGAAAAAGCCGAAGGATAGGCACCAGCCAACCGGGCGGCGGGTGTTTGGCCATTGATTTTCGAGAGTCTTTATGTGTCCAGCAATGGGAGGGGGGATCTATTATTGAAAGGAAAGAGTATTTCTTGGATTGGAAAGAGGAAATGGAATGTTAATAGCCTAATAGAGAATAGCCAATGGTCTCGATGATTAGCAACAATTATGATTTTCAATTTAAAAGGGTTATTCGTTTGTATTTAATTCTGATTTTCATTCCGGAAAGTGTTCTGGGGCAACCGGAAGAAGTGCAAATTAATTCTAGGCAACATAAAAAGTGCAAATTAATTCTTTCCGGAAGGGGCAACCGGAAAACGCGCAAATTAATTCTTTCCGGAAAGGGCAACCGGATAAAGTGCAAGTTAATTCCTTCCGGAAAGTGCAACCGGATAAAGTGCAAATTAATTCTTTCCAGAAAGTGCAACCGGATAAAGTGCAAGTTAATTCCTTCCGGAAAGTGCAACCGGATAAAGTGCAAATTAATTCTTTCCGGAAAGTGCAACCGGATAAAGTGCAAATTAATTCTTTCGGGAAAGTGCAACCGGATAAAGTGCAAATTAATTCTTTCCGGAAAGTGCAACCGGATAAAGTGCAAGTTAATTCCTTCCGGAAAGTGCAACCGGATAAAGTGCAAATTAATTCTTTCCGGAAAGTGCAACCGGATAAAGTGCAAGTTAATTCCTTCCGGAAAGTGCAACCGGATAAAGTGCAAATTAATTCTTTCCGGAAAGTGCAACCGGATAAAGTGCAAGTTAATTCCTTCCGGAAAGTGCAACCGGATAAAGTGCAAATTAATTCTTTCCGGAAGGGGCAACCGGAAAACGCGCAAATTAATTCTTTCCGGAAAGGGCAACCGGATAAAGTGCAGGTTAATTTCTTCCGGAAAGTGCAACCGGATAAAGTGCAAATTAATTCTTTCCGGAAAGTGCAACCGGATAAAGTGCAAGTTAATTCCTTCCGGAAAGTGCAACCGGATAAAGTGCAAATTAATTCTTTCCGGAAAGTGCAACCGGATAAAGTGCAAATTAATTCTTTCCGGAAAGTGCAACCGGATAAAGTGCAAATTAATTCTTTCGGGAAAGTGCAACCGGATAAAGTGCAAATTAATTCTTTCCGGAAAGTGCAACCGGATAAAGTGCAAATTAATTCTTTCCGGAAAGTGCAACCGGATAAAGGGCAAATTAATTCTTTCCGGAAAGGGCAACCGGATAAAGGGCAAATTAATTCTTTCCGGAAAGGGCAACCAGAAAAAGTGCAAATTAATTCTTTCCGGAAAGGGCAACCAGAAAAAGTGCAAATTAATTCTTTCCGGAAAGGGCAACCGGATAAAGTGTAAGTTAATTCCTTCCGGAAAGTGCAACCGGATAAAGTGCAAATTAATTCTTTCCGGAAAGGGGCAATCGGATAAATTACTAAAAAAATTAATTCAAAAATTGAGAAATTTCATATCGCAATTTGTAAAAAAACATCAAATTATTATCAAGATATATTTATTCGGCATACAATGAACAAACAATTGATAACAATCACAATAACAATGATGAGATGGGGAATCACAACAACATAATATATGGGGGATTAGGGACGAAAAACAATACAATCGGATGTGACATATGGGAAAGAATGTGTGAAGTTCGTGCAGGCTCTGTTGATTCTTCCATCGGGAGCTTCCTTCCTTTCGTCCATCCAGAATCGCAGGGCATTAATCGATAAGGCTGGTGGCAGGTGGTTCGACCTGTAAAAATGTGTGGATCAATATTAATTTTAATAATGTGTGCCCAATTTTCTTACCTTCTCGTAGTCGGAGCTTGGTTCTTGCGTTGGGTTTTCCGGCAGCATTTCTTCTTTCTTGTCCTCACGAACGCTGAGGATAGTTCCCATCTTTAAAAATGTGGGATCAATATTAATAATGTGTGCTCAAAATTTCTTACAATTGGGTAGTCGGAGCTTGGTTCTTGCGTTGGGTTTTCCGGCAGCATTTCTTCTTCCTTGTCCTTTGCCTCTTCTTCTTCTTTGTCCTCTTCTTCGTCCCCATCTTTTTCGTCTTGATCATCTTTGCTCTTTTTCTTTCGGCACACCACGAATGCAATTACCTTAAATGGGAATTTAATATCAACTTGGAATTTATCTCAACTTACCGCAATAATGCAGGCCAACAGGATGATAGGGATGATGCCTAAAAATGAAATGAAGTATAAAATTTGATAAATTGGTTTATTTTTGACTCACCTAATACAATAACCAGCCAGAGTTTTCCGCCAATTGCCCAATTGCTTCAGGACGTGCTACACCGAAGAATGCATCCATTGAGGTCTTGTCCCTTGCTGCTGCTTTGGTATCGGCCGGCATTGACAAAGCAAAGGCGAAGTTGAGTAGCAGGACACATCCGGGCAGGAGAAGCTTTTTGAAGACGAGCATTGTTTGTTTTGGAATTGAAGTGGCGCAAACGTTCGTTGAAGTTGAATATTTGAGGACTGAATTGATTGAGTTATTAGTTAGGTAGTAAAATTTTGGAGTTTTTATAGTTGGTTGATTTCGGAATAGAAGAAGAATCTTAGGTTAGGTTTTAGGTAGGCTAGGTTTTCCAAAGATTATCGATTTTTTCCCACTAGATTGACTACGGTACCTGGTATTGATTTTGATTGTTTATTTTATTAAGACGAATTGTAATGTTAGGTAATTATTGATTTTCCATGCTGCCCCAAGTTCCACTTCCATTTCCATCTTCCAACCACCCCCGCACAATCATTCATTATGCATATGCATCACAATCACAATACGCTGCTACATTGATTTTGATTGTATTTAGCGAGATAGCTTTGTTGAAAGCGTTTAGAGGATTGATTTACTCTCTACTAAATATCTTTATCTAATTTATCAACGAATAAACACACAAAACTTTTTATATTTAAGATCTAAAAACAACAATAATAAATCTCTCTAGTAAATTTGTGAAATATTCAAGGCAAGACGAAAACCAAAGAAATGTTTTGGCACAAGAAGAAGGAAATTCCGGAGAAATCAACGATGAAGGAAAATGTTATTCCGAAGCTTCAGGTAATGATTAATCGATTAATTTTGTTTTTAAATCTTGTTTTTCCAGTCATCCACAATCAAGGCCGAACAACTTTATCTCCAAGAAAAGCTGCCGGACAAACTCGCACTCACCGAAGCACACTGCGCAAAATGCACATTTGGACCGGCCGTGATAACCACATTTGTCAAGGTGCTGAAGACACAGGATCCAGAACGGGTGAAGGATTTCCGAGATGCAGCCAAATCGTTGGTCAAACTACGTCATCCAAATATTGTCAACTTCATCGGTTTGGTCAATGACGTAAGTTCACTATATTCTCTATAAAATAACCAGATTAATATTTTTCAGGAATCAAGTCCATTGATTGCGGTGCTTGAATATTGCCCAGGTTTAATACATTTATTCATCTTTACTAATTCGTTCGAATCAATTCAGGAAAAACTGTTCTCGACCATCTCAATAATCATATTGCTCCACTCTCTTGGCCAGTCCGACTTCGAATTGGGCTTGAATGCGCGCAAGCAATGGAATATTTGCACCAAAACAGGATGGTCTACCGCTTCATGTGTGCATCAAATGTAATTTTGACTGACTCGGATTTCTCGGTTAGTTTCAAATCATCATTTTAATTAGAATATTTTGTATTTTTTCAGTGCAAATTGACTGACTTCGAACTGATTCGCCCCAAAAAAGGAGATGAATTGCCAGTGCGCTGGATGGCGCCGGAAGTGGTATAAAAAACCTTTTTCCTTTGATTAAAAAAGAAACTAAAAAAAATTTCCCTCCTTATCAAGCTCAAACGTTGCCATTTCACGCCTCAATCGGATGTTTGGGCTTATGGAATATTCTTGATGGAATTGTTCACGGCTGGCAAGAAACCATATTCAGGTGGGCCCTTTCCTTTTGATCATTACCAATATCTATATTTTACTATTTATTCAGATCTCCTTGACCAAGAAGTGGTCTCCAAACTGACCGATGGCTCACTCTATCGAATGGAGGTTCTGCCGCATTATCCGAAACAATTGCAGGCCGATATCAAACAATGTTGGGAGGAAACGCCAGGTAATTTTTTATTACAAATTTGAATTAATATTCATTTTCTTCTAATTCAGAAAAACGTCCCAGTCTTCAAATGCTCATAAAGGATATTGCCAAATTGATGATTCCAAAGAAGTGAATGTGCTGAATGAAGCTTGCCGTAATACATTCCTAATCATAATTGTCTATAAATATTAAATATGCGAATAATACTATTGTTGTTGTTATGAATAAGATTATATTATTTTTCCATCCAATTTTTTGATAATAAATATGTTTTATTTTCCATTGTTATTTTTTCACTTCTACGTATTAATCGTCGATCCATATACTTTTTCCTAGCTTTGGCCAGATGAATGGCCGAGGGTCCTTTTTCCTCGAAGAAGGCCGGACCAATGACCAACTGGCACGGCGACTGGCCGATGAGCGGTTGAAAAAGACCGGAGGCCGGTTAGAAAATGTGATGATGACCAATGGATTCAGGAAAAATGTAAAGGTTGGCTAACAATTTGAAAAATAAAAAATTACGCGATTTCAATCAAAACAAAATGGAACACTTTTTCGGACTTAAGGCGGTCCATAGTGTCCTTTTGGGGTTGGGAGGAACTGCTGCTGGACATTGGACAACCTTCACCCAATTTTCCGCCGTCCACCCTCCCCTCTCCTTGTCCTTCTTATCCGACCATCCAGCCCATTCCATTCTCAGTCAATCCAATGCAAATAGAACAGTCGGTTCTTCCTTTCCTCTGCAAACATTTGGGAAGGCGAACGACCAGCAGCAGAACAGCATTTTGCCTCGAAGGGAAAGCGATGATGGGGCAGATGGCAAGAGGACACCACCAGCAAAAGGGGCCCTTCACCCATCTGTCCCGTCCATCCCCCCAAGCGCTGGCTGCCACGGCCGACCTCGCCCTTGTCCCTCCCCTCCCTTTCGTGCCACCCACCGGCCGGCCCATCCCCCTCCCCTCCCCCCTTCCATCTCTCAACTGCGGTCGAGCGACCAGCAGCCTTCACATTTCTTTCTTCCTTTTTCCACTGCGGATTTTTATGCTGCAAAATCGGTGAAAAACCGAGGAAATTTGAGGGAAGAATCACTCTCGTTTGACCCCTCCGCGGTCATTGTGAATGGACAATAAAATCGGCCATTTTCCTCTATTTCTGCCACAAATTGTGCAGCACAGATTAATCCTATATAAGACGAACAATGTTCCCCTCATTCAAAATTCCCTCCTCCTCTTTTATGACCATTCTTTGCCATTGGTCATTCATTTTAGGAAATTGGAATGTTTCCTTCCTCCAAAGGAAATTGTATAGGAAATATAGCCCTTCCAAAACAATTCAGCTTAATTCCCCCATTAAGCATTCCCATTCCCTCTTTTGATAGAGGAGAAAAAGCAGCAGCCTTATTTTCTGTTGCTTCACCTTCATATTCCATTTCCCGTTACGGTCCGTGCCTGGTTTGCAAAAAAAGCAGGAAAGCAATATAGACAGCCTATTTTTGGACTTAAGGACTAAGAAGTGGCGGCCATTGGCCAAGAAGAGTGATGAGAATGACCGATGGTCTTGAATGGGTGGAGAATGAGATGAATGAATGGCTGTTTTTATGCCATCAAATATAAATGGAAGGGAAGGGGGAGGTATTTTGCCACCGCAATATTGCAACCGGCCAAAAATTATCCATTTTCCATTTTCATCAAATGCACAAAAATTTAAGTGCAATAGTGAAAATAAATAAATAGACCGAAGGGAAGGGGGAGGTGGATGCGCCCAATTGATTTTGGGACGGCCATTCCTTCCCTCAAGGTCAGTCCCGCTTCCCAAATCTCACAACCAGCCCCCAAAAATTTTATTCCCGAAAATGGGCGAATAGCCCACAAAATTTTGGCCAAAAATTGTTTTTATTTCCTCTTTTGGCTGGGAGGGATAAAGCTGATTGACTTTCCATTTTTTATTTCCAAAACAATTTTTCCCCGTGTGAAAGTTGAAATGACACAGAGAAGGACCAATTCCATTCCCTGCCACTCATTTCAACGACCATAAAACTCGCGTCAGTCATCATCACTGAAAATGAACAGTGGAACTCCCTTTTTTTTCATCGGTGCACCCTCCGGCCTCCGCCCATTTCTCGACCATTCCCCCTCACCTCCGTTAGTCCCATTTCCTCCATTCTCGTCTGCCCCTTTGGGGAGTCGATCTTTGTCCGCCAAAAGGATGCAACATTCACATTGGCCATTCTATACTCCCAAGAACTCTAGACCAAGGATTGTGGTGTGGGACGGACGTTAAGACCAATGGCCAAATTGGCCATTTTTTACACACCTTTTTAGCCTAGTTAGCCAATAATTTCATTCCGAGCCAATTTTTACATTTCCTCCTTCATTTATAGATACAACGGACCGAACAAAACTTGCAAGCACCAAGAGCAAATATTACATCGCCACCAAAGTCTTTCAAACTATTCACAAAAACTCACAATTTCCGTCTGTGATTCACATTCCTCATCAAATCAACCAAACTGCAATCAATCCATTCATTCAAATTCGCCAAAATCCATTCAACCAATGCTGCCCCAACGAATCTCCTCAATCCAATCTAAAGTTCGACAAATTCATGCACAACTTCAACCGCCAGCGGCCAAACCAACAAATGTTGACCCGGAATTGGGCGGAATTCGTTTTGGTGGTTCCTTCTTCAGTGGATTGGCCAGAAAGTTTACGGGAAGCAAAGAATCGATTTGTTGCTGTCTTCGAAAACAGGTAAATCATTCAATTTGCCTAATAATTTGGCCGAAAAAAAATTTTGAAAATTTTCGTCTAAGTAAGTTGGAACCATCTATTTCTAAAAAATTTAGAGGTAATTTCTGAAGAAAACGCCAGGGTCTCTTTAGCCGAATGGGTAACATTTCCCTTTGCAAAAAGAAGTTATTTTTTTCGGGTTTAATTTTCATTTTTACGTATTTTTGTATTTATATTACATTTTAGACGAAATATTCTGTATTTCATCATTTCATTTCACAATTTTCAGCTTTTCTTTGCCCAATGCCTGAAATTGTTGACCCTATTTTTGGTGGCCATTGTCCATCTTCTCTACCTTCACCCATTCTTGGAATTGTTCGCCCAATTGGAAGAATATGTGGAACAATTCGACTTAACAGTGGCACCGTCTATCAAAAATTGCTTCAATGATTTGGCAGATGTAAGCAAAATTAATTGAAAAAAATTATTTTCAACTCAAATTTAGTATAAGAAAAATATTTGGATGGCCGTGGCAGTTCTTTGCGCCGCACTTTCGACCAGTTCATTTTTCCTCTTTCTGCTTCCTTCCGCATCACCAATTCGAAAAACCTATGTTTATTTGGTCAGTTTAAAATTGATATTTAAATTAAAACACATTTTTTACTAATTAAGGTTGGTATCATCGACGCCATTTCCTTCGGCTGCCTTCCGTTTTTCTTCTACACCCGGGATTTAATTGTTCAACGCCTGCAGCATAGAATTAGCCATGCTTTAAGGGAGGCGCACAAAATTGTGTCAGCCGAAAAATTGATGAATGATGCCCAATGCAGTATTCAACCGAGGGAAAAGGTGTGTATTTATTCTATTATTCATATCTCATTAATATTTTTGTACAGTTGCCATTCTGCTCCGACCTCATTTTACGGTCCATATTCCCAGTTGATTTGCTGAAATTCCTCCTCGTCCTTTGTGTGATGACTTTGGCATATTTGCTGGTCGCCTACATTATTTATTGGTGCATTAAACATTGGATTCCGCATTCGGCCAATTCTCAACGGTATTTTTATTTTCCATATAATTTTATATTTTTTGAATTTTAGCAAATTTTGCCATTGCTGTTCCCAACGGCGGAATTCATCGCCCCTCAAAAAGGCATTCGTCAGCTATGCACCACTGAGACAATCCGATAAATTTCTGGCCCCGCTGGTCGTCCCAAACCCATTGATGGCCGTCCCTTCACCTTCGAGTCAATGTTCACCGGCACAATCGGAGGAAATTCCAGTGGAACCAATAACAAAAACAACAAATGAAGAAAATCAAAAACAATAAGAGGAGAAATGAAAATAAATTTAAACATTTTAAAGTATTTTTACTCTATTTTTTGTTTTTTCTCCACCCATTCCCTGGCATTTTTCTTTTGTCTTTCTATAATGCTGCTGATTCATAACAAAAAACCAAAACCATTCAATCAATCAATCCCGCAATATTTCTTTCTTTCATCCATTCTTTCTTGATTCTGTTTTTATTTGCAAAAGTTCAATCTTCGCCTATTTTGTGAATTTGCCATTTCCAAAAAAAATTGAAAAACGGATATTCATTCATCCTCTCTAATTTAATAGTAATTTATTTATTTTATTTGATTGTTTTTTCTTTCTTAATTATTAGGCCAATTCGTGCAAATTGTACAGAAACTATTCAGCCAAAAATGGCGTGTCAGTCAGTCGCAAATTTTATACATAGAAAAAGCTCTAATTTAATTATTTTTATTTGTTTGTATTTGTATTACCTATTTCATTTATTTGTCAACGTTTTCCCTTTTTTCATTTAATGTGCATACCTATTTATTTTATTGCTGGCATGAAATTGATTTTATTTTCACATTTTTGAAGGAATTTTAATAAATGTTTAATAAATTATGAAAATTTACATTGCAAAGTTTTAACAAACTTAAAAATATAGTTTCATTTCAATGGAATATGGAAGAATTTATTAATTTTTAGGGGGTTGTTTATAGCTGTTTTAGAAATTTGTATTTTATATTTTTTTCAGCTAGAATAACCGAAAAATTGATATCTTTAATAATTATTAATTAATGAGTCAACAGCCTTATTTTGCGACGTACATTCAGGATTTGGAACAGGTAAAAATATTGATAAATTATTTAATTAATTAAAAAATGTAAAGGATCCATTCGATGTGATTGATTTTGTGGAACGGCTGGCATGGCGAATGAGCAGTGGTAGTGGGAAGGAATTGGTGGATGCCGCATATTTGAAGAATAAATTCGAAGAAGAAATTGGCTCACTCCAATTACTCTCTGATCAATTTCAAGTAATTTTTGTATTAAAATTTGGGAATGGATATCATTAAAATTCATATTTGGGCAGTGGATTTTAATCTAAAGTCCAAAAATATTAAAAAAAACGAAAACTTCATTTAATTTTTGTATTGTAGAGTAAACTCAACACATTGGAACAACAGCAACAACGTGATAAAACAAATTATTTGGATTCATTGCAAAGATTGCATGACAAAAATGGAGAATGCGGAGAAAGATTGAAGGTTTCAAGAAAACAAATATTAAAATAAATTAATATTTAAATTCAGCAATTGGATTTTACAATGCAAAATGTGGCAGCTAAGGTTGTGCATTTGGGCGATCAGCTGGAAAGTGTTCGTTTATTTAAATTTAATGTTTAATAATTTTAATTTTTAGGTTCATGAACCGCGTGCCCGGGCATTCGATGCTTTGTCATTGATGCGACATTTTGATGAATTTTTGGCTGAACAACCATTAAATTCACAAGTTTTCACGGATCCGGATAGAGTAATTTTTGTTAAATTAATTTAAATTTAATAATTGAACAATTTAGTTGCTTGAATCGGCCGAAATTATCACAAAATTGGCTTCAATTGCCCAAGAATTGGACAAAGAAAAATTCCACGCAGTTCAAATGCGAATTTCACACAAATACGATGAAATTGAACAATTGCTTATTGAGGAATTTATTCGTTCACATGACCGGAAAAGGATGAAAGAAATTGCACAAATTCTTTCCGAATTTAAAGGTTTTTATTTGAATTTCAATTATTTAATTTTTTATATTAAGGATTTTCTCGTTGCGCCGATGCATTTGTTGAACGAATCCAAAATGCGGGACCAAGGAGTGAAAATGTGTTCAATGATATTTTGAAATTGTGCGAAAAGTCCAAACCAATTATTGAGGAAATATTTCCAAGTTCCCATTTTGTTATTTCAAAGCTGCTTTTGAATGTATTCCACGGGAAATTACAGGTTTTACTTTGAATAATAATTTAATTTAGTAAAGTTAGTATGTTTCGGACCTCGTTTTTTGTTTATTTCATCAAAAAGTGTACCGTAGAATATAAAAAAATGCTTAAAAATGACTATCAAGTCCGCAAAAAATAGCTTCCTCTGGAAGGGTTAGAACCCGAGACCTAAATTTTGCAAAAGTGAATATTTTACCACCATGCTACTAAAACATTTCTGGGAAAAATTTAGTAAAATTTTCAATTAATTTTAGGAAATGGTTGTCGCAACATTGGAAGAAACAAAAGGCAGTCCTGAATTGTATTTGACAAATTTATATGAACTTTATTCAAAGTAAAATATTTAAAAATCAATAATAAAATCAATAAAAATAATTTAGGACATTAAAATTGGAAAGTGCATTGCAAGAAAAATTCCGCTCCAATTCAATTGATCCACAATTCCTTCCAACACTGAGTCAATCAATATTTGGTCCATATTTGGTCACTTACCCAAAAATTGAGCACAAATACATTGCGGACAAATGCGCATTAATATTGAGGAAATTTTATGAGTCCAAAAATCATCAAAAGAGGAATATTCTTTCAACAGGGTAAAATAATTATTTAAATTAAATTAATATTATTTTATATTTTAGCCTTCAAGATTTAAAAACTCGCCTTCTTAACGCGGAAGATTTTGGCGGTGAAACATTTTTGTCCGAAATTATTGCAATTAATATTTTGCAAGAAGTGAAAAATGCGTTCATCCGATGCACAACGGTTTATTTTTTATTAATTATTTAATTTGCCCAAAAAGTGTATTGAAATTGCCGGAAATTGAGTCAAAAAATTGTTTATGAGTTTATCTTAAAACCACATCGAAGATTGATTTGAATGGTGTATAATTTGTTATGTTTTGATCAAAATTAAAGGGTATTAAACTGGTTTAAACCCATTTTGGTTTAATGGTTCAAAACTAAGAATTGTTAAACCTAAACCAAAACATAATCAAATGATGCCTCTTGACGAGATTTATTGATTGAATATAAGATTTGGGGTCTCGAATAAGCCTTTGAACCGGTTTTAAACTTATCCGGCAATTTCAATACTCTTCAACAAAATAAAAATATTTTCAATTATTTAATTAATTTTCTCTGCTTTTTTAGCTGTGTAAAAAGCCGGAATCACTTGAGCTGATTACAATTTTCTACGATATGCTCCTCAAATTCCTCTACACCGAACATGTGGAATATGCAATTGACCTGGGTTTAGCCTGCATTCCATTGTCCGAACCAAAAACACAACCATCGGCCAATTTTTTCAAAGTAATCCAACAAAGTTCCGCCATTACCCATTTATTTGCTAAACTTTTCGACGACCCTTCAATTATTCCAGAAATTCGGTATAAATTTCAAATTTAGTCAAAAATAATTTGAATTTTAAAGGGAAACTTCCATTGAGGATTCGCTGCTGAAGAAAAGGGATCAAACCCTGAGGAATGTGGAGGAGAGAATTAATTTGGGTGTTCGTCGACAGCTGAATGCAATAATTGCCTATGTGAAATATATTTTGAACACAAATCAAAAGAAGAGTGATTTTAAGCCGGAAGAGAATAATTATGAAATGAGCACAATTTGTTCAAATGTAAGCCAAATTTATTCAATTATTTTAATTTTGGAGATAATATTTAAATGATGAAAAAACATTGAAAATTACCGAAAATAATTATTAACGGTTTACGGTTCAGTGATTTAATATAAACCAGTTAATATTAATTGATAGTTCTCATCCGAGACGCATAATTTGATTATATTTTTAATTTACTACTGACCAAGAGTTAAATAGCTCAGTCGGTTAAGTATCCAAGTCACTCCTCATCGGATCGATGGCAGGCACGTATTTAGGGGGGGGGGGGTACACGGGGTACGTACCCCCCCCCCCCCCCATTGGGGGAAGTGGAAGAAAAAAAAGTAAAGGGGGACCCTTCTGTAGTCCAAAATTGGTCAAAATTTTTCACTGCGCGGCCATTTTTGACCAAAATTTTACCCAGCGGGGCCATTTTTGGCCAAAATTTTACCCTGCGGGGCCAATTTTTGTACTAAAATTTTTACTTTGGCAAATTTTTTTACATGCGTACCCCGCCTAGAAATTTTTTACATGGGTGTGCCTGATCGATGGTTCGATACCCGGTGGCGGCGAATGATTTTTTAAATGTTTTTTTTTTTAAATAAATTTTGAATGTGGGACAAACCTTAAACCATTTTAATTATTTTGGTTTATTGTATTCGTATTCGATAATTTTTACAGTTTTTTATTCGACAATATCCATTAAATAAAATTAATTATTATTTATTTAAGGCCTGCTCAATGGTCATCAAATATTTGAACAAAGTTGTGCAAAATACGGAGAAAAGTGGCATCAAAGATTGCGTGGATGGAGGCAATTTACAAGTGATTTTGTTGGAACTGGGCGAGCATCTTTATTCCGCAATATTGGCCCACATTCTTTCATTTGGCTACAATTTGGCCGGCGCAATGTTACTTCTTTGTGATTTAAATGGATACAAGTAAATTTATTGGTTATTAAATTAATTTTTAAATAAATTCAGAAAATGCATAAGCACTTGGGGATGCCCAGAAATTGAGAAAAAATTCGACAGTCTTCATGCGTTGGCAAATTTATTGGTTGTTGTGCCGGAGAATCTGCAAGCCGCATGCAATAATTCACAACTTTTGGTAAATTTAATTATTTTTTATTTTAATTTATAAATAATTTTAAGAAAAACATTGACCGTCAACTGATCCAGCAATTCATTCAACTCAGAAATGATTATAAATCTGCAAAATTATTTTTGAATATTTATTAATTTCATTTTGATTTATTTAAAACTGTGATAAAATTTTGTAATTTTTATTGATTTTTTTATTATCTTTTATTGAAAGAAAATGTGAATATTTTATTTATTATTTTGACAATTATGAATTAATTTATCAGGTAGATGACTTTTTATTCGACTCCAAATTTAGATGGATCCACGAAAAGGCCGACCATGAATAACAACAATAATGTGGTGAAAAGTTTTGCAAATTTGGCAAAGGATGAACTCTTCATTGACGATTTACTCTATTCCCATGTAGAAAGGTTTTATTTAATTAATGGAATAATAAAAATACATTTGGAATATTTTAAAGTTTCTGTTCTTTTACTCCTTTGAAATTATTTGTGACCACTTTCAACGGTAAATTCATTTAAAATTTAATTTTAATTATTCAAATTAAGTAAATGGAAGATCACCGCCCACAAATTTGCGTGATTGGCTCCATATTGACCGAAATTCACCACCCGATTTGATTGTGATTGGGTAACGGGGACGGGGGATTCACATTTTAATTCATTTTTATTTGTTTTTAGACTCCAAGAAATGGACTTGAATTTGGGCAGTTACGTTGTGGACAATGCAGTCAAAGAGAATGAATGGCTTTTTACTCTTCAACACAATTTGCCGAACACATTCAGATTGGTTAGTTTTCTTACATTTGATACGCCTCCAGCTTGGCGCCATTCAAAATAACTAATCAAAGATTGAACAAATTTTGGTAATTTTAGTATCAATTTAAAGAGCACTCTTTTGGCTATTATATAATATTAATTTTATTTAAATTGGTTCAGAACTAATTTAGTTATGTCCAAAAACTACCAAAAATTCCCTTTACTTTGGATTTGCCAAATTTTGAGCGGTTTTTTGGTCATAACTTTATCAATTCTGAACCAATTTAAATAAAATTAATTTCTTTAGATAGCCAAAAGTCTGCTCTTTAATTTGATATTAAAATCATCAAAATTGGTTCCGTCCTTAATTAATTATTTTAAACGGCGCTATGTTGGTCCATTCCATCAAATTAAAATTAATTTTAAAATGAAATTTAGGTCGAATCAATCCGCCTAATTGGAATATTCATGGCCGTATTTTGTAGGAAAGGAATTTCCGTGTCCATTTCCGATGCATTCATCTCTTCAATTCCAACCGGATTCTTCAATTTGGGGAATAAAGGCGGCGTAGGGATTAGCCTCCGACTGAATGATACACTCATTTGTTTCATAAATTCACATTTGGCCGCCGGAAATGAATTGAACAAAAGGAATCAGGTTTTTCATCAATTAATAAATTTATATAATTTTTTAAAGGATTTTCGGTTAATTTCACAAATGCGATTCAACAATGGTTTTGGCATTTTCGACCATGATGCCGTGATTTGGTTGGGCGACTTGAATTATAGGCTGGATGCACCTTTGAGTTATGAAGAAGTGATCAGACAAATTCAAGAGCAAAAATTTGCCCAGCTATTTTATTTTGATCAGGTAAAATTCTTTCATTTTAAATTGGGAAAATATTTAAATTACCGAAAATTATTGAAAATACCTGAAAAGATTACTTTAAAATTGCCTTAAATAACATTGAAATTACCGAAAAGATTATAAACGGTTTAGTGGTTTAACCAAAAACCCATTAAGCTTTACCCAATCGATAGATTTCGAGGAGATTTGAATATAATTTTTTTGTAAAAATTAACAAAAAGACCGCGTAGCTCAGTCGGTTAAGCCCCTAAGTTAATCCTCATCGGTTCAGCGGTTCGATTCCCGGTGGCAGTAGAGGATTTTTTTATATTTATTTTTGGCATTTTTTTTTACCATTTTTCGGCAAATTAAAATTAAGCATTTAATATTTATATTTTTTTTAATTGCAGTTGAAAGAACAACAACGGCTCAGGGTGGCATTCAATGGCTTTTTTGAACAACAACCCGGCTTTAAGCCAACATACAAATTCGATCCGGGCACCCAAAATTGGGACAGCAGCGAGAAGAGGCGAATACCCGCTTGGTGTGATCGAATTTTGTATTGGATACGGGATAAGAATGTAAAAATTGAACAAATCACTTATACAAGCTCAGAAAAAGGTAATAAAATATTTTATTAAATTGATTAATTAATTTTTTGCAATTTTAGTTTTATTCAGTGACCATAAACCAGTGCTAAGTCATTTCACATTGAGTGCCAAAAAAATTGATAAGAAAAAAAGGAATGCCATTTATGAACAGGTTTATTCATTTTATTGAATTTAATTTGCCAAAAACATTGAAAATTTTTTGGTTTAAAACCAAGTTTATAATTGGTTAAACTCAAAACAAAATATAAATAAATGATGCATTTACCATTTAATGAGATCTTTCGATTTCGATTGAGTATAAGGTTTGGGACAAACCTCACCACTGAACAATTATAATTTTTACGGCATTTTTAAAAATTTTCGGCAAATTTAATATTTCTTTGCTATTTTTCCTTATTAAATATTTTTTAGCTTCTACGAGAACTTGACAAACGCCAAAATGAATTGTTGCCTCAAATTACATTGTCGAAAACAGAGGTGGGATTGGAATTTTGCATTATTTAATCATTTTAAATTTATTTTAGTTCGACTTTGGCACAGTTTACTTTGATCAGGTAATATTAAATTTAATTCATTCATTGATTTTTTAAATATTATTTTAATTTTATTTAAGCCCTCGGTCGTTGTTCTCTCCATCAAAAACACTGGACAAACGCCAACCCATTTCAACTTTAAAACAGCAAATCCGGAGAAAGGAGAGCATGAAAAATGGCTTACGGTTGGTTTTTCTTAAATTTCTCAAGAAATTATTTTTTAAATTAATTTAGATCACTCCAACTTCATCCTTTTTGGACATTGGGTGAGTGAAAAAAATTTTATTTTATAAATTATTTTATTTTAGTGCGACTGTTGAAGTGACTCTCCAAATTTTGGTTTTTGATGAGAAAATTTGCAATATACAATCTGGCGAAACCGAATTGAATTCAATTTTAATTATACATTTGACCAGTGGACGAGATTATTTTATTGTTATTAATGCAAAATATCGGAGAAATGTAGAAGATTTAATTCAATTTTGATTGATAAAAATGTTTAATTCCTCACATTTTAATTCTAATTATATCTTGGGGTATTTTCCAAAATCGGTTTGTTGGATAAGTTTGAAAATTTCGCGGATTAAATATTATTAAATAGTATATAACATAAAAAATTCATGTCTGGTTTTCTTTGTGTTTTTTTAATTTTTCAAAATCTGAGCATGGGAGAGGCCTGAAAATTTTTGAATAACATTTTAATTCTGTCTATTTGCCCTAAACATTTATTGCCCCAAATATAATTCCGCCTATTTGCCCTTTGCCCCAAACATTTATTTTGCCCTAAACATTTATTTTGCCCCAAACATTTCAAACATTCAATTTGCCCCAAACATTCATTTTGCCCCAAACATTCATTTTGCCCCAAACATTCAATTTGCCCCAAACATTTTATTTGCCCCAAACATTCATTTTGCCCCAAACATTCAATTTGCCCCAAACATTCAATTTGCCCCAAACATTCAATTTGCCCCAAACATTCAATTTGCCCCAAACATTTTATTTGCCCCAAACATTCAATTTGCCCCAAACATTCATTTTGCCCCAAATATTCAATTTGCCCCAAACATTTTATTTGCCCCAAACATTCATTTTGCCCCAAACATTCAATTTGCCCCAAACTTTCAATTTGCCCCAAACATTCAATTTGCCCCAAACATTCAATTTGCCCCAAACATTCAATTTGCCCCAAACATTTTATTTGCCCCAAACATTCAATTGCCCCAAACATTCATTTTGCCCCAAACATTCAATTTGCCCCAAACATTCAATTTGCCCCAAACATTCAATTGCCCCAAACATTCATTTTTCCCCAAACATTCAATTTGCCCCAAACATTCAATTGCCCCAAACATTCAATTTGCCCCAAACATTCAATTTGCCTCAAACATTCAATTGCCCCAAACATTCAATTTGCCCCAAACATTCATTTTGCCCCAAACATTCAATTTGCCCCAAACATTCAATTTGCCCCAAACATTCAATTTGCCCCAAACATTCATTTTGCCCCAAACATTCAATTTTCCCCAAACATTTTATTTGCCCCAAACATTCATTTTGCCCCAAACATTCAATTTGCCCCAAACATTCAATTTGCCCCAAACTTTCAATTTGCCCCAAACATTCATTTTGCCCCAAACATTCAATTTTCCCCAAACATTTTATTTGCCCCAAACATTTTATTTGCCCCAAACATTCAATTTGCCCCAAACATTCAATTGCCCCAAACATTCAATTTGCCCCAAACATTCAATTTGCCCCAAACATTCAATTTGCCCCAAACATTCATTTTGCCCCAAACATTCAATTTTCCCCAAACATTTTATTTGCCCCAAACATTCATTTTGCCCCAAACATTCAATTTGCCCCAAACATTCAATTTGCCCCAAACTTTCAATTTGCCCCAAACATTCATTTTGCCCCAAACATTCAATTTTCCCCAAACATTTTATTTGCCCCAAACATTCATTTTGCCCCAAACATTCAATTTGCCCCAAACTTTCAATTTGCCCCAAACATTCATTTTGCCCCAAACATTCAATTGCCCCAAACATTCAATTTGCCCCAAACATTCAATTTGCCCCAAACATTCAATTTGCCCCAAACATTCAATTTGCCCCAAACATTTTATTGCCCCAAACATTCAATTTTCCCCTAACATTTTATTTGCCCCAAACATTTTATTTGCCCCAAACATTCAATTTGCCCCAAACATTCAATTTGCCCCAAACATTCATTTTGCCCCAAACATTCAATTTGCCCCAAACATTCAATTTGCCCCAAACATTCAATTTGCCCCAAACATTTTATTTGCCCCAAACATTCAATTTGCCCCAAACATTTCAAACATTCAATTTGCCCCAAACATTCATTTTGCCCCAAACATTCATTTTGCCCCAAACTTTCAATTTGCCCCAAACATTCAATTTGCCCCAAACATTTTATTTGCCCCAAACATTCAATTTGCCCCAAACATTCAATTTGCCCCAAACATTCATTTTGCCCCAAACATTCAATTTGCCCCAAACATTTTATTTGCCCCAAACATTCATTTTGCCCCAAACATTCAATTTTCCCCTAACATTTTATTTGCCCCAAACATTTTATTTGCCCCAAACATTCAATTTGCCCCAAACATTCAATTTGCCCCAAACATTCATTTTGCCCCAAACATTCAATTTGCCCCAAACATTCAATTTGCCCCAAACATTCAATTTGCCCCAAACATTTTATTTGCCCCAAACATTCAATTTGCCCCAAACATTTCAAACATTCAATTTGCCCCAAACATTCATTTTGCCCCAAACATTCATTTTGCCCCAAACTTTCAATTTGCCCCAAACATTCAATTTGCCCCAAACATTTTATTTGCCCCAAACATTCAATTTGCCCCAAACATTCAATTTGCCCCAAACATTCATTTTGCCCCAAACATTCAATTTGCCCCAAACATTTTATTTGCCCCAAACATTCATTTTGCCCCAAACATTCAATTTGCCCCAAACATTCAATTTGCCCCAAACATTCAATTTGCCCCAAACATTCAATTTGCCCCAAACATTTTATTTGCCCCAAACATTCAATTTGCCCCAAACATTCATTTTGCCCCAAATATTCAATTTGCCCCAAACATTTTATTTGCCCCAAACATTCATTTTGCCCCAAACATTCAATTTGCCCCAAACTTTCAATTTGCCCCAAACATTCAATTTGCCCCAAACATTCAATTTGCCCCAAACATTCAATTTGCCCCAAACATTTTATTTGCCCCAAACATTCAATTGCCCCAAACATTCATTTTGCCCCAAACATTCAATTTGCCCCAAACATTCAATTTGCCCCAAACATTCAATTGCCCCAAACATTCATTTTTCCCCAAACATTCAATTTGCCCCAAACATTCAATTGCCCCAAACATTCAATTTGCCCCAAACATTCAATTTGCCTCAAACATTCAATTGCCCCAAACATTCAATTTGCCCCAAACATTCATTTTGCCCCAAACATTCAATTTGCCCCAAACATTTTATTTGCCCCAAACATTCATTTTGCCCCAAACATTCAATTTGCCCCAAACATTTTATTTGCCCCAAACATTCATTTTGCCCCAAACATTCATTTTGCCCCAAACATTCAATTTGCCCCAAACATTCAATTTGCCCCAAACATTTATTCATTTATTTTGCCCCAAACATTAAATATATCAAAAATAGTTTTTATATTTATAAAAATTTTTAAAAATATTAAAAAAAAAACAAAATTTTTAAGAATTTTTTAAAAACTAATTGTGCAAGGCTGAAAATTTTTGATTTGAAATTGTGTACTTAGTTAATTTTTTTATTCATTTTTAATATAAATTTATCATTTTTACAAATAAATATAATAAATAAATATAAAGGTTAAATGTTAAAAATATAAGTAATAAATATTAATTTAAAAATATAATTTTTATTCTTCGACCACTTCATCAATTGTTGATAATGTTTTATTGATTCCTTGAAGGTCGATATAACTAAAATAGATGAATTATTTTGGATCCAAATCCAAAATGGTAATTCTTACATAAGTAATCCAATTGGAATGAGCAATGCCAAAACAATTGCCACCAACATTGTGCCGGCAAAGAAATTCAGAGTGTACGGATAAATGCCATTGAAAATGAATGAGGCAAGGAGGAAGGCCACTGCTTCAATCAGCGAAATTAACGAAAATACTTTGCCTAAATTTGGACGAAAAATTGAAATAAAATTCTGAGAAAATTTACCTTGTTCCTGTTGTTTGACGCAGGCACTGGCCATTGCCCTGTAAAAAGATGATTTAGTAATGTTTTTGGGTCGCATTTCATTTAAAAATTTATTTTTGAATATTTAAAAGTGGAAAAATTGAAAATTAGATCAAAAACAATTATTTGCCTTTGAGCGGATTCGAACTCGTGACCTAATTTTTTGAATGTGAAGGGTTAACCCATTCAGCTAAAGAATCCTTGTTGGGCGCTTTTAATATATTTATTTATAAATTCCAATATATTGTTTAAATTGATGTCAAACCTGAGTCCCGTTGAAATGAATCGAGCAAAAATGGATGGAAAAATGGAGAGAATGGCCAGCCAAGTTGATTTGGCAAAAGCCAAAATGAACACACTAAATGCTTTGGTGATGAGGCCAAACAGGGCAAGGCGAGTATCAGTGATTCCCATTCGTTTTTGGAGTAGAGGATAAATGAGAATTACGGTGAAACTGGACAGGCCGATGCTAAACCCATTGAACCATCCATATTCACGGTCGGACCATTGGAGTTGAAATCGAAGAAAGGAGAAGAGAATGTCCATTAAACCGGAAAAACTGGTCAATTCTATCTAATAAATTGGAATTAGATCATAAATTGGAATTGATTCACTTACTGCAAATGCCAAAAGCACAATGTTCAGACATTTTTGAAGATTCGGATCACGTTTTGCATTGTAAATGTCCAAAATTCCAGTAAAACGTTTTTGGCAAATATTCCATAAATTTTGCATTGTAGAATGGTTAGCTGAATTTCAAAAAATATTTTATAATTTTTTTGAAAAATTTCGACACCCTCATTTATGCAAAATTTAGGTCTCATGTTCGAACCCGCCTGGAGGAAATAATTTTTTTCTGGACTTGGTTTCCTACTTTTATACATTTTTATACATTCTATTTTACTTTTTAGACCAAAAAATTTTTTTTGGAAATTTTCGGCCCGAAGTGGGGACCTTTAACTTTTGCAAAATTAGGTCTCGAGTTCGATTCCGCTTGTAGGAAGGTATTTTTTCTGACTTGGTTTCCCACTTTTATATATTTTAATCCACATTTCTAGTCCAAAAATAATATTTTGAACAAAAATCTGAGGTGTTCTCATGCGATAGTGCTATCAATTTTTAATTAAATTTTTTAAATATTTTACCTTGATTTGAATCTATGGAACCGGAATCGGGCTGTCCATCTTCATCAACAATAACATTTTGGTTAACTTCTGCCGTTGATGGGTTTTGTTCAATTTGAGCATGCGAAGTGAGTTCACGGACAAATAAAAGAATGTAGAAAAAGACGAAAATGTGAATAATTGTCAGAAAAATGAACACCCAGGAATAGCCAAATTTCCTGAAAAAAATAAATTAATTTAGAAAAAATTAAATTGGCTCACTGTCTGAGTTGACCCGAAAGAATATATCCGCACATTCCGCCCAATCCCATACTTCCTTCCATCAACGCAACCAAAAAATTAATTAAATTTATTTTAAATTAAATTTTGAAAAATTTTACTCTGGATGAACGAAATGATGAAGAAGTTGAGCGAACGCTGTAGGCAAAAAGGAGACCTTAAATTTAATTTTTTTATTGATTTAATTTAAATGGAATAAAACCAATAATTGAAGTGAATCCGCCTGCAAATCCATAGAATAAATCACTGATTAAAAGCCAATATGCTGAGCAATCAAGGCAAAAACTTTGAAGAATATAATTTATGTCGGCAAGAAAAAGGCCTAAACAGAACAATTTTATTAAAAAATGAATAAAGTTTTTACCTCCGAGTGGTATTAGCAATGAATTTCGGATGCTCCATGAATCAAAAACTATTAAAAAATATTCATTAAAAGTAATTTTAATTAAACACTTACATTCGCCAAGGATAAGTGCCGCCGGAATTGAGGGAAGTAGAAGACAAAGTGAAGATGCCAAGAGTAAATGATTTGCCTAAAATAAAAGCATTTATTTGCTAATTTTTTTTTGGATTTTACTTGCCTCCTTTTGAAGTGAATAATCTGCATGAGTAGCACTGACATTTTGGCAAATGTCCAATGTGAATCGACCCGAATTGAGGCATGCCTTTTCAAAGAGCAATGATTGGAATATTGGGAATTTGGCCAATGCCGAACACATGAACAGAAACATTGCTGGTTCGACGCTGATCAATTTCAGAAAATTCCATTTTCTTTCTTGTCTTGACATTCTAAAAAATTGAGTTTTTTTATGATATGAATGAATTAAATTGAGAGATTAATGATAATTGATAAGAGGTTGTGGCTATGGAATTTAATAACAAAATTGAATGGTTGTGAAAAGTGGAAGTAAAGAGAATAAGCTTTATTATTATTACAACAAAAATGGAAAGTTGGAAAGCTTTTTTTCAACTCTTTAATTTAAAGTTGAACTTTGGAATCATTTTCAGAGAAAATAATGGAATAATTTAAAGGTCTATTGAAAAATTTCCTTCAAATGCAGAAGATGCCAAATTCGGAATTAAGTAAGTGGAATAAAATAATTTTTATAAATTAAAATCAAAATTTTCCAATTATTTTCAGTCATTGGAGTTGGTTTATGTTCAATTTGTGGAGGTTTATCAAACAAATTTTCTTCTAATTAATCAGAATTTTTAGATCGAGCAGATGGCTATCATTATGGTGTTCTTTCTTGCCGAGGCTGTAATGCATTTTTTCGCCGGGCGGTTGCTTTCAATTTACAGTTTCACTGTCGCCGAGATGGTCAATGCGATATTAATAAAAGTAATTTAATTTATTGAAAAAAATTAATAAAAATCGCAAAATTCAGATGCCAGATGCGCTTGTCGAGCATGTATTTTTTTAAAAAATTTTTGGAGTTAAATTTCTCTTTAGGTCGGCTACAGAAATGCCACAATGTGGGGATGGATCCATCAGCTGTTCAAGTTAGACGTGAAGTGAAGGAAACATTAGGCCTAGACCATCAGCAGGAAAGAAATGGTCCGATTCGGTAAAGTAAACAATTAATTTTACACAAATTTATTAGATTTTTCATTTGGATTTGACCGAGCCCAATCATCCATGGCCACAATATTCTCCATGTCTGTTTTTGGCAGTGCCAAAATGCTAAATTCGGTTGAATTTTCATTGCTTTTTTAATTATTTAATCAAATAATTTTAGTTCAAATTAAAATCCCATTTGCTTGGTTCAATGACTTCTTCCGTTGCAAACAGTCCACTGGTTATGCACCCACTCGACCGACTAATTGAATGGTATTTTTGTCAACGCTATCGCCGATCTTCAATGCTTTGCCAAACTGTCGAACAAATATTGAATTTTGGATCAATAAATAATCCACAAGAAACCAGGCTAACTGGCCAAGCAACACCAGAAGAACTGAGCCATGTAAATAAAGTGGAAATGGTCCTAATGTTTGAATGGGTTGAACAATTGGAGGAATTTGAACATGAATTGGAAAATGCAATCCATAAAGTTTGTATATTATTTTAGCCTATAATTTTAATTTATAGACTCAATTGCTTCGTGAATTTGCTATGAAATATCTTTTGCTCGACACAATTTTATACGGACTTGAGGAGGGATTCAATGATCGAATTGTGTTCGCAAATGGCACCTGTATCCATCCAAACAATTGTTTTCGCCGAATATCCCCACCATTTGGTAGTAATGAAGATGAAATTAGACGGTTGAAAGCCGTGGGAATGTAAGAATAAAAATAAAATTTATTAAATTAATTATATATTATTTAGGATGAACGATGAGAGATTTGTTTCAATGATAGAAGAATTAATTCAACCGTTAATTGATATGGAAATTACATTCGGTAAATATTTTTAATTTTTGTTTAATTCTTTCCTGAATGAAAATCAGAATTTTTTTTCGGAATAATTAATAAATTTATTTTTAGGTGAATTCATGACTCTCCGCTTGCTTTTATTTTGGGAGCCAGAAAATGCCGACGACAGTCCAAAAGGTGAAATAATCAAAAATGCATCAACCAAAGCACTAAACAATCTACAAAGTTGGTATGAACTGCATTCAATTGGCGGAACTCAACGATTGGAAAACCTCCTATTATTTGTGCCATTAATTAAGGTAATTAAAATAAATGGATAATAATTTTTAAAAAAATGCATTCAGAAATACGCCGATTATCTTGCGGAAATTACTGCTCATATTCCCGATTTTACTCAAATGTCCGAATGGCAATTCATATCAGATCTAGTTATTGCATGAGAATAAAAATTATATGGGGAATTTATTAATAATTTTATCACTTATTGAATAAATATTTTTAAACACAAAAAACATTGTACGAATCATTATGAGATAATTCATAGAATTTTAGATTCGATAAATCCTCGAACTCCACTAGAAATAAATCATCCAAATCGGCTCAATTGCACTTTAGCCGACCTTTCGCCCTTCCTGTTAAGGTGACAAATGATAATATTTTAGGCTAGCTTTAGACTATCAACGCAAAAATCAGTCATAAAAAATTGGACTGATCTTTCTTTCGCCTAGATAAAATCCCTGCTTGTCCGACATTTTGCGCTTTTAGTTAGTTGACAAGTCCACTAACCAAATGAACGAGAATGTCCGCACATTTAATTCCTCCTGTTTGCCCCAAACATTTTAGTTCGGTCCATTATCCATTTGCATTACCAACATATGTCGATGCGTAAATTGGAAGTAAGCGTTAAACATATGCACAAAAATATCCGGTATTTTGTGCTTTTATTTACCGGACAAGTCCGGTAAACGTATGCACAGTAATATCCGGTATTTTGTGCTTTTATTTACCGGACAAGTCAGGTAAACGTATGCACAGTAATATCCGGTATTTTGTGCTTTTATTTACCGGACAAGTCAGGTAAACGTATGCACAGTAATATCCGGTATTTTGTGCTTTTATTTACCGGACAAGTCAGGTAAACGTATGCACAGTAATATCCGGTATTTTGTGCTTTTATTTACCGGACAAGTCCGGTAACAGTAATATCCGCTATTTTGTGCTTTTATTTACCGGACAAGTCCGGTAAACATATGCACAGTAATATCCGCTATTTTGTGCTTTTATTTACCGGACAAGTCCGGTAACAGTAATATCCGCTATTTTGTGCTTTTATTTACCGGACAAGTCCGGTAAACATATGCACAAATATCCGCTATTTTGTGCTTTTATTTACCGGACAAGTCCGGTAAACATATGCACAGTAATATCCGCTATTTTGTGCTTTTATTTACCGGACAAGTCCGGTAAACATATGCACAGTAATATCCGCTATTTTGTGCTTTTATTTACCGGACAAGTCCGGTAACAGTAATATCCGCTATTTTGTGCTTTTATTTACCGGACAAGTCCGGTAACAGTAATATCCGCTATTTTGTGCTTTTATTTACCGGACAAGTCCGGTAACAGTAATATCCGCTATTTTGTGCTTTTATTTACCGGACAAGTCCGGTAACAGTAATATCCGCTATTTTGTGCTTTTATTTACCGGACAAGTCCGGTAACAGTAATATCCGCTATTTTGTGCTTTTATTTACCGGACAAGTCCGGTAAACATATGCACAGTAATATCCGCTATTTTGTGCTTTTATTTACCGGACAAGTCCGGTAACAGTAATATCCGCTATTTTGTGCTTTTATTTACCGGACAAGTCCGGTAAACATATGCACAGTAATATCCGCTATTTTGTGCTTTTATTTACCGGACAAGTCCGGTAACAGTAATATCCGCTATTTTGTGCTTTTATTTACCGGACAAGTCCGGTAACAGTAATATCCGCTATTTTGTGCTTTTATTTACCGGACAAGTCCGGTAACAGTAATATCCGCTATTTTGTGCTTTTATTTACCGGACAAGTCCGGTAAACATATGCACAGTAATATCCGCTATTTTGTGCTTTTATTTACCGGACAAGTCCGGTAAACATATGCACAGTAATATCCGCTATTTTGTGCTTTTATTTACCGGACAAGTCCGGTAAACATATGCACAGTAATATCCGCTATTTTGTGCTTTTATTTACCGGACAAGTCCGGTAAACATATGCACAGTAATATCCGCAATTTTGTGCTTTTATTTACCGGACAAGTCCGGTAACAGTAATATCCGCTATTTTGTGCTTTTATTTACCGGACAAGTCCGGTAAACATATGCACAAATATCCGCTATTTTGTGCTTTTATTTACCGGACAAGTCCGGTAAACATATGCACAGTAATATCCGCTATTTTGTGCTTTTATTTACCGGACAAGTCCGGTAAACATATGCACAGTAATATCCGCTATTTTGTGCTTTTATTTACCGGACAAGTCCGGTAACAGTAATATCCGCTATTTTGTGCTTTTATTTACCGGACAAGTCCGGTAAACATATGCACAGTAATATCCGCTATTTTGTGCTTTTATTTACCGGACAAGTCCGGTAAACATATGCACAGTAATATCCGCTATTTTGTGCTTTTATTTACCGGACAAGTCCGGTAACAGTAATATCCGCTATTTTGTGCTTTTATTTACCGGACAAGTCCGGTAACAGTAATATCCGCTATTTTGTGCTTTTATTTACCGGACAAGTCCGGTAACAGTAATATCCGCTATTTTGTGCTTTTATTTACCGGACAAGTCCGGTAAACATATGCACAGTAATATCCGCTATTTTGTGCTTTTATTTACCGGACAAGTCCGGTAAACATATGCACAGTAATATCCGCTATTTTGTGCTTTTATTTACCGGACAAGTCCGGTAACAGTAATATCCGCTATTTTGTGCTTTTATTTACCGGACAAGTCCGGTAAACATATGCACAAATATCCGCTATTTTGTGCTTTTATTTACCGGACAAGTCCGGTAAACATATGCACAGTAATATCCGCTATTTTGTGCTTTTATTTACCGGACAAGTCCGGTAACAGTAATATCCGCTATTTTGTGCTTTTATTTACCGGACAAGTCCGGTAAACATATGCACAGTAATATCCGCTATTTTGTGCTTTTATTTACCGGACAAGTCCGGTAAACATATGCACAGTAATATCCGCTATTTTGTGCTTTTATTTACCGGACAAGTCCGGTAAACATATGCACAGTAATATCCGCTATTTTGTGCTTTTATTTACCGGACAAGTCCGGTAAACATATGCACAGTAATATCCGCTATTTTGTGCTTTTATTTACCGGACAAGTCCGGTAAACATATGCACAGTAATATCCGCTATTTTGTGCTTTTATTTACCGGACAAGTCCGGTAACAGTAATATCCGCTATTTTGTGCTTTTATTTACCGGACAAGTCCGGTAACAGTAATATCCGCTATTTTGTGCTTTTATTTACCGGACAAGTCCGGTAAACATATGCACAGTAATATCCGCTATTTTGTGCTTTTATTTACCGGACAAGTCCGGTAAACATATGCACAGTAATATCCGCTATTTTGTGCTTTTATTTACCGGACAAGTCCGGTAAACATATGCACAGTAATATCCGCTATTTTGTGCTTTTATTTACCGGACAAGTCCGGTAACAGTAATATCCGCTATTTTGTGCTTTTATTTACCGGACAAGTCCGGTAAACATATGCACAAATATCCGCTATTTTGTGCTTTTATTTACCGGACAAGTCCGGTAAACATATGCACAGTAATATCCGCTATTTTGTGCTTTTATTTACCGGACAAGTCCGGTAACAGTAATATCCGCTATTTTGTGCTTTTATTTACCGGACAAGTCCGGTAAACATATGCACAAATATCCGCTATTTTGTGCTTTTATTTACCGGACAAGTCTGGTAAACATATGCACATGAACTCGAGCACGAACAAAATATCTACGGGATTTCACAATGGGAAAAAATGACTTCATGTTCGTGTCAATGTTCGAGTGTGAGTGCATGCACATGAGGTGTTCACAATGATTAATGCTTGAGTTTAATGCTTGTGTTCATGCTATAGCATTAACTCGAAAACAAGGGAGAGTCAAAATTTCAATTTTATTCAAAATTTGTTCGTGCACTTCGTGTTCGTGCACATCCTCATGTTTCCATTGTGTAATAGATTAGAGATTACTCGCAATTTTCGTTTCACACAACACGAACATGCACTCGAATTCGAGCACGAACACTCTCATTGTGAAATGGTTGTGCATGAAGTCGAAGCATGAAGCACTCACTCGCACACGAACATTCGCACGAACACGAGCACGTGGACAAGGCTTTATCAACTTGAGGCGGGGGAAATTTAGCTAAATCTTTGAAATATGTGCAAAAAACTTTTATTACCAATGAAAAATGAATAATAATTGTTTTACAGAAATTCACTTGTTTTCTTTTCCTTCTTTGATTTCTTTATTTGAATCCTCAATTTTCATCTTGGCCATTATCACGTCCGCGTCGGAGTAGTCGAGCGTGATAGCGAGCCATCTTTTGGCGAGCAACTTCTCGTCGGCGCTCCTCAATCCGATTCCGCTCATTCTGTTGCTCTTCATTAAAGATTCGTCGCTCTTCCCTGAACAATTCTCTCTCTTCCCTGAACAATTCTCCCTCTTGTCGATCAAGTTCCTGTTGCCGCCGATCCAATTCTCTCTCTTGTTGATCAAGTTCCTCTTGCCGCCTTCTATTTTCTTCTTCCATTTGTCGGATGGCCTCTTCACGACGTCTTCTTTCTTCCCGTTCGCGATCGGAATCTGATGAAGACATTAGTTGGATTTTTGGAAATCTGAAAGGGATTGGACAAAAATTGGCGAAAATGCTCGGTTATGGAAATTAATATCGTAGGAATAGGAAATGAGGGAGAGGGAGGAAATTTGGCCTAATTACATTTGGATGGAGGGAATCGAGGATGAAGTGGGAATGACGGGAATGACATTCTAATAAATTTTCTTTATTTTATGGTCCCATTGAAATTTTGGGTACTTGTTGGGTTTGGGTCCCATTTTTCGTGAGAAGAGTTATAATATGCGAAGTGTCGGTCGATAGAAAATAGACTTTATTCAGAAATGGGAAATGACAATTGGTGTTATTTGGGGAAATGGGACTAGACACTAGACTGAGAAAGAATGAGACAATGACAAGGGAAATGGGAAGCTTAAATAGTATTATTATTTATTACAATATGAAATGGGAAAATAGGGAGTACAGTATATTACAATAATACAATAGTACAAATCAGTACAATACAAAACAATCAATATCTATCATCTCATTATTACAAGCGTAAAAGTGAAGGTCCCTATTTGCGCCACACAGTTCATTTCACTGTTTTGTTATTTTGGCGATAAATTGTTAATTATTTTTTTTATATTCGTATTTTATTTTGCTTACAAATCGCAAATTTCATTTACATTTTCTTATCAGTAATTTTCCATTTATTCATATAAATTGATTAAGTGGAATAGGAATTTTTAAAACTGAAGAAATGCTAAATTATTCGAAAACATTTATTCCCAGGGCCAAATGCATATGTAAGTTTTTTCGAAAAAATCAAATAATTAATTAAAATGTAAATTAAGCAGTCGCTCTATTCACCCGCTCCGGGTCAAGCATATCGCAAACGGAACCAAGTGCCCCATTTTTATGTTCTCAAATTCCGGGCCCAAATTCAATGAAAATGAAGGAGGCGATGGAAAGAGTGCATGTAAAATAAATGAATAAATAATTTTAATATGAATTCATTTTAAGCAAACGACATCCGTAAAATTCTTTATTGATTATGAGGTTAATTTGTAGTTAATTTTTGTTTTAAAAATAATTTTTAGCAATCTTTTGGGAATTATCTGATTGATGCGGATGGGAATAAATTATTGGTAATTATTACTATTCAAATCATTATTAATTTTTTACTCATTTTTAAAGGATGTCTTCACTCAAATTTCATCCTTGCCTCTCGGTTATAACCATCCTTCATTGGTTGAAGTGGCCAAAGATTCACGTTTCATTGTAATTTTATTGAATATTTCTTCAATTTTTAAAACAATTCACAGACTTCTGCAATAAGCAGACCTGCATTGGGCGCATATCCAAGAACGGATTTTGCCAAAATCATCGAAAATTCCCTCGGCCAAGTTGCACCCAAAGGCCTCAGCCATGTTCAAACAATGCTCTGCGGGACGAGTGCAAATGAAAATGCAATAAAAACGGCATTTATTCATTATCAAACTCGAAAGCGTGGAGGAAAATCACCAACTGCAAATGATCTGAACAGTTGTATGGAACATAAACTTCCAGGGACTCCAAATTTGAGCGTTCTTGGTAGAAATAAATTTATAAATTTATTATTTAATTTATTTTTGAATATTTTAAGGTTTTCATGGATCATTTCATGGACGATCTCTTGCAATGTTGAGCGTAACTCGGTAAATTTAATGATTTTCTTTTGAGTTAAATTATATTTTTTATAGATCAAAAGCTATTCATAAAGTGGATATTCCGGTAAATTAAAATAAAATTAATTAAAATAAAATTTTGTGTTATCTGATTTTAAAAATTTCATAGGCATTTAAATGGCCAACTGCAAATTTTCCTCGTTACAAATATCCACTTGAAAAGAACCAACAATATAATGAACAACAGGACAAAAGTTACTCATTTTAATAAATTAACTTAAATAAAAAAAATTAAGGTTGTTTGGCAGAAGTCGCTGAATTAATAAAGAAATGCAAAAATGATGGGAATGATGTTGCCGCATTGATTGTGGAACCAATTCAATGTAATTAAATCCATTTGATTTAAATGAAATTTTACAGGTGAAGGAGGCGATCATCATGGTTCAGCGGAATTTTTTAAAGGATTACAAGCAATTTGTCGGGACAATGGCGTCTTCTTTATTGTGGACGAAGTACAAACTGGAGGAGGAACTTGCGGAACATATTGGGCACATGAACAATGGGGCCTTCCATGTAATTTTTAAATTCCGAAAAATTTACAAATAAACTTTCAGCTCCCCCTGATTTTGTCACATTTTCGAAAAAAGCTTTGATTGGCGGTTATTATTATAAAGATGATTTGCGCATAAACGAGGTTAAATATAAAATATTTATCGAGAATAATCCACCGAATTTTAGCCTTATCGAATTTACAACACGTAAGTGAATGTCATTTTTAAAGAATTAATTTAAAATAATATTTCACAGATGGATGGGTGAACCGACAAAATTGGTTTTGTTGGAAAAAGTGGTAGAAGTGATAAAAAAGAACAATTTGGTGGAGAAAACGAAGAATATTGGCAAATTAATGTTAGATGGATTGAGGCAATTGGAAAACAATTATCCAAATTTGGTTTCCAATTCACGCGGCCTTGGCACACTTTGCTCATTTGATATGCCGAATGCTTCCACCAGAGACCGTTTCATTGAAATGTCCATTAGCGAAGGATTGCATATTGGCGGGTGCGGTGAATCCACAATAAGGTATTTATTTATTTTTGATGAATTTAATTTTAATTTTTTAAACATTTTTTAAGATTCCGTCCGGCGTTGATTTACGAAAAGAAACATTTGGATGCAACATTAAACCTTTTGGATTCGGCATTAAAGAAAATGAAATAAAGAGGATTTTTATTGATAGAGTGCAATTTAATTATTATATTTTGCCAAATTAATATAAATTTCTAGTATTTGCTCACATTCATATTAAATTGATAAATGCTTTGTTAAAATTATTTTATCATTTCGTTAATTAAAAAATCGTTTTAACCGATTAATTTATTTATTTTATTTAAATGATTGTGAAATATTAAATTCAAAATAATTAAGAAAAAATGATCGACGAGTCCTGCCTATTCGATTCAGGTTCGTTTGTTAGTTTAAATAACCAAAAAATAAAACCCTTCATTTTTAGAGGAAGAAGAGGATGAGGAAGCAAAGAAAAAGAATCCGGAAGAGAAGAAGAAATTCCTGTTTCGTCGAGAATTGCGAGCAATGTTATATGGATTTGGCGATGAAAAGGTTTATAAAATTGATTAAAAAATTAATTTGAATTTTAAAGCAACAAGACGAGAACACACTTGAATTACTTGAACAGGTAAATTACAAAAATCGCGATTAAAAATAATTTTTATTTGAAGATCGTTACCGACTTTATAAAGGAAGTCTGCCTAAAGGCGTTGGAAGTTGGAAAACCAAATCGAATTAATTTGGAGGACATTCATTATCGTAAGTGATTCTAATAAATTAATAAATAATAAACTTAAAATTAAGTTATTCGAAGAGATCAGAAGAAATTCAGTCGGGTCAAAGAATTGCTGTCATTAAGTGAAGAATTGAAGAAGGCGCGGAAAGCATTTGACGATGTCAAAGAATTATAAATCAATTTTATGTCGTTTTATTTAAATTATAAATTTCAATATAAAAGAGGATTAATCAATAACTATTTATTATTTTGTTTTCAACAATTAAATATTTTTAAATTTCCGTAAAAACCATTTTTAATTGATAATCATAAATTTAAGGTTTTTTATTATTTTTTATGCCAGCGGAACAAAAAAATTTACGTGAACAAAGACAAATTTGTTATACCGCAAGGTTAAATAAATTTCAATTCAATATTTATACCATCCTTTTAAGAGATTTATATTTTGATTGTTTGTCCAAAAATAAGGAAGAGGCAAAAAAGTGTTTCAGTGAATACAAAAATTTCGCCGCCAAGTGCGATGAGACTTGGGTGTAAGTAATTAAAATAATTTATTATAATAATAAAAATTAATTAAGCCAACATTTTATTCGGAAGAGAAATTTGGAAAAATACAAAAATGTTGTTGCGGTACAGGATGATGGTGTCATCAAAACAGCAGCCAATTAGATCAATTTATAATGATGAAGTAAGAAATGATAAATTATTTAAATTAATATTAATAAATTTTAAAAGGCATATTATGTTCCAAAAATCAATCCAAACTATCCGCTATCACGTTTCGCAATTGAACGGACGAATGGGTTCTCAGCCGACAAATTGGCCAAATTTTATAAAGAAAACAATGCAAATGGGGGAATTAAATATTTGTCCATGTTGTTCAATTCTCCCACATTTATTCCAAATGAGAAAACATTCATGCAAGCTGCAAAAATTATTGCATTAGTAAGCTTTAAAAAATGGAATAATTAAATTGTGCATATTTTAGTTTAATTCATCTGGCACTGAAAAATCAGCCGGTGTTGACCATTTTTATAGAAAATTACGAGATCAATCAAAAAATGTGAGAAATAAATTTTTGCGCACATCAATTGAAATTCTTTTGGATTCATGTGAAGGAAAATGGGATAAAATCAATTTGTTGAGCAAAATTCCTGGCAATGAAGAATTATTTGAAATATTAGCAGCGAATGCATTGGCAATGGACCAAATTGATATTATCAGGTTTAAATTAATTACATAATTTAAATATAAATATTTATCAGGGATTTGTGTGCCACAATGAAGCCGAAAGAGAAGTTTTTCATGTCAGAGAATGGATTATTTTGGGAACTTTTTTTGAAAAAAATTCAATTGCCAAATGGAAATGATGAAAAATTAATGAAAATATTAATGGACCAGCTGATTTCATTGGAAAGGCCAATTATAAAAGACGAATGGGAGCAAATTAAAATGGCAATTGAGTAAAAAATATTAATGAATTTTAACAATTAATTAAACAAAAATTTAGAAAATATGACAAATGGGAAATTACGAGGGCAAATGTCTCACAAGAATCATTGAAATGTTCAATTTGTAGAAGGAAATTGCAACCACAAACAACACTGAATGATCAACAATTTTCAAAACTTAAATTGGAATTCAAAGAATTGCTAATCAAAGGATTGAAGAACAAAACAGTGGCTAATAATATAGGTAAAAATTATTAATAATAAAATAAATAAATTTATTATAAATTCAGAAATGGAATTCTCAACATTGCTAAGAAGTCTGAAAATGAATAACAAAAATTTGGCCAAAATTGAAAGGTTGGGTTGACCAATTAATTTAACAATATAAATAAATATTTTAGGCCATTGGTCGTGGATGCATTAAATTTAACGTTTGGTCGCATTGGAATAGCCCTCGCTGACTATTTTCATTATTCAATCCGCACTTTGATTGAACATGGATTTTATCCAATTTTGATTGTTACAAAAGGTGAATTTCCTGAATGCAGTGAAGAATTCAAACGACGTGGTGTTCATTATTTTAATATCAACAAAGGGTTTGTGCCTTCCATCATTCATTAAAAATCAATAATGCAAATTAAAGGGATCAGAGATTTATGTCCAGATTTTCGCATGAAGATGATCTTTTCATTTTGAACAGGTACAGATTATTGCAAATAATTAATTTTTTAATTTTTATTTAAAGTGCCTTCCTGCTCGGCCCAAATACGCATGTTCTTAGCAATGACCAATTTTTGAATTATGATAACGGCAAAACTGGCAAGCTTTCTGTAGAGCTTTCCAACATATTCAAAATATGGCGAGAAACTAGAATTATCAGATTCGTGGATTTGAGATATCAAAGTAAACTCAAAATCAAGGTCGACTATAATTTTAATATTATAAGGATAAATTAATTTCAGATGCCCTCCAAATATTTGACATCCGCCCATGGTGATGAGAAGAATGGATATCATATAATAGGAAGGAACAAGCCGAATAGTCATTTTACTTTTGTCAACACCACTGAATACATTTATTGTGTTAAAACTGCATAAAATTTTTTAATTGTCTTCGATTTAATCAATTCTATGTTTTTAACACATTTTTCATTTTTAAATACAATTGTAAAAAATTTTAAATTTCAGTTCAAATTCCTTTCAGATTTTTAAAATCAAAAATGTCCGCATCTGACAATTCCGAGCGCGAACTTCAACGTAGAGAAAACGAAGCAAGGCAAGAGCAGGAGAGAATCCGCCAGCGGGAAGAAGAGCTGAGACAGCGAGAAGAAGAGCTTGGACAGCGAGAAGAAGACCTCAGACAGCGAGAAGAAGATATTAGAGAAAGAATGCAGCAGGAAAACCGAGAAAGACAACTTGAGCATATGCGTGAAAATGCTCGTCATCATGAACAAGCGCTTCAGAGGTTACGCCAGCGGCAAATTTGGGCCATTCAAAAGCGCAATCAACGCCAACGCCGACGTGATAATGGCCAAGATGAAAATTGAGCATTCAATTGAAGAAATCAAAGAAGGAAAGAAAACAAGTTAATTTCTGTAAACAATAAATTATTCATTTTTCGTTGATAATAAAAGTTAATTATTCATTTTCGTTGATAATAAGTTTTTTGGGTAAATTTTGATTTCAATCGTAGATTAAGAGTGAAGGTAGATGTAAAGGATAACACTGACTATTATTCCGTTTTGCCAATAGCAATTGGCCAAAGCACTTGGGTGGCCTTGGGAAAATGTCAAGAACGGAAAAATTCCTTGATGAACATTGACACAAGCAAAATATCCGTGAGGGAATTGGCCCTTTATTGTCCAAATATTTATTTAGCAATTGGTCAAAGGCAAAGCACTTGGGTGGCCTTGGGAAAATGCCAAGAACGGAAAAATTCCTTGATGAACATTGACCCAAGCAAAATATACGTGAGTGGACAAAAGAAAACATTTTATGGATAAATAAATGCAAATTTGTGGAAAAATTCTTACCCAGTGTAAAAAATCGGAAATGCAAAATATATCTAAACTGGACGGACCGAGTCCGATTATGAAAATTAAGACAAATTATATTTTTTTCGCGAAAATTGAATAATTCGGAAAACTTGAATTATAAGAATTGTTTAAAGAAATTATGTATTTTTATTCATTTGTCTTCCTTCCTTCTTTCTTGAATTCCATCACTTTGATCCTCAATTTCCATTTCCATTTTGGCCATTATCACGTCCGCGTCGGAGTTGTCGAGCGCGATAGCGAGCCATATGTTGTCGAGCAATTTCTCGTCGGCGCTCCTCAATCCGATTCCGCTCATTCTGTCGCTCTTCATTATAGATTCGTTGCCCTTCCCTTTGCAACTCGTCCTCTTGTCGATCCAATTCTCTCTCTTGTTGATCAAGTTCCTCTTGCCGCCTTCTATTTTCTTCTTCCATTTGTCGGATGGCCTCTTCACGACGTCTTCTTTCTTCCCTTTCCCGTTCGCGATCGGAATCTGATGAAGACATTTGTTGGATTTTTGGAAATCTGAAAGGGATTGGACAAAAATTGGCGAAAATGCTCGGTTATGGAAATTAATATCGTAAGAATAGGAAAGGGAGGAAATTTGGCCTAATTACATTTGGATGGAGGGAATCGAGGATGAAGTGGGAATGACGGGAATGACATTCTAATAAATTTTCTTTATTTTATGGTCCCATTGAAATTTTGGGTACTTGTTGGGTTTGGGTCCCATTTTTCGTGAGAAGAGTTATAATATGCGAAGTGTCGGTCGATAGAAAATAGACTTTATTCAGAAATGGGAAATGACAATTGGTGTTATTTGGGGAAATGGGACTAGACACTAGACTGAGAAAGAATGAGACAATGACAAGGGAAATGGGGAGCTTAAATAGTATTATTACAATATGAAATGGGAAAATAGGGAGTACAGTATATTACAATAATACAATAGTACAAATCAGTACAATACAAAACAATCAATATCTATCATCTCATCTCATTATTACAAGCGTAAAAGTGAAGGGTCCCTATTTGGGTATTAGCTATTACCTATTATTAGGGTAAAGATTAGAGCTGGAGGATACGTAAGATGATTTTTACTCTATCATATCCGTAACCTCTCATTGAATGTCCCTAACTCTAATTCCGATCTAGGGGAACCTTATTTTGCAAAAAAAAGGACCCAAACCCAACAATTTCACATTTTTCATTTTTACATACAATTGTAAAAAAATTTAAATTTACTTTCGTTTCAAAATAACATCAATATCGATTTAGTTTATGATTTGCATAATTTTTATTGGAGGCTGGGAATTTTTTGAGAGATTATTTATTTTTTTTTGTTATTTGGAAAAAAAGCTTCCGTTGGTTATGGTTCCTTCTCTTAATTTTTAAACTAAACATCCGAGACAAATCATTTAAGTAAATAAAACAGCTAGATCATTAAAAAGCCATCATTCCATTCAATATTCCAGTTTAGTAGCAAATAAAAATTAATTATTCACCATTTTTATTTAATTCGATAAAAAAACAATTCAATTTCTATTTCTCACAATTATTTTCAGTAACAAGTAGTTAAAAATAATACAAAAATGGAATCTATCTTCGCAAATATTTCACAAGCACCACCCATCGAAGTATTCCACATGAATAAAATGTATTTGGATGATCCATCCAAGGATAAAGTGAATCTGACAATTGGAGGTATTTTTCAACAAATCATCAAATTTAAATCACATTCATTTTAAGCCTATCGAACCGAAGAAGGTCAGCCATGGATTTTGCCGGTTGTGAAGGAAGCAGAGAAGCGAATAATTGCCGATGGGACACTAAATCACGGTTTATAGGTTTCAAAACTATTTCAAAAATTTATTTAAGAATATCTTCCCGTACTCGGACATGAAGGGTTTTGCCAGGCCGCTACAGGTTTATTTTATTGATTATTGAAATATAATTTAAATTTTCTCTAGAACTTGTACTTGGCTCGGATTCTCCAGCAATCAAAGATGGCCGCGTATGATTTTAAAATAATAATTATGAAATAAATTAAAATCCTATACAAAAATCAATAAAATTTATGAGATTTTTTTGCAATTTACATTACATAATTCAGGCAATTGGTGTTCAGTGCTTGAGTGGGACGGGATCATTGCGAGCTGGGGCCGAATTGCTTTGCCGCGTCATGGGTTTTACAACAGTTTTGATCTCGAAACCAACATGGTAAATTCCTTTAAATTATTCTTAATATTTGCATATATTTTTAGGGGCAATCATCGTCTGGTTTTTACCAATGCCGGATTCGACAATATCATGGAATATGTAATTTTTTTAAACTAAACTTTCACACTAACAACCAAAAAAAACAATTTTAGCGATATTGGGATTACAAAGAGCGAAAAGTTGACATCGATGGTTTTTTGGCAGATTTGGAAGCGGCACCCAAAAAGTAAACATTAATATTGATTCAATAAAATTGGAATTTAATTTTAAATATTCAGATGTGCTGTGGTTTTGCATGGATGTGCGCATAATCCAACGGGGATGGATCCAACTCGCGATCAATGGAATAAGATAGCCGAAGTCACCAAAGTTTGTTTTTGTAAAATTAAATAAAATTCACATTCACTTCACTCTCTAGCGACGCAATTTATTCCCATTCTTTGACATTGCCTATCAAGGATTTGCCAGCGGTGACGCCGATTCCGATGCTTGGGCGGTGCGCAATTTCGTTGAAAATGGAATGGAAATGTTGGTTGCTCAATCATTTGCCAAGAACTTTGGACTTTACAGTATGAATTTATAAATTAAAATGTTCAAAATATATTTAAGATGAACGGGTTGGAAATTTGACAATTGTTGTGTCCGACAAATCTGTGCTCCCTGCACTTCGCTCTCAATTGTCCTTAATAATCCGTGCCAATTGGTCAAATCCGCCCGCATTCGGTGCTCGAATTGTGCATTTGGTACTCACAACACCGGATCTTCGTAAACAATGGTTGGAGGCAATAAAGGTTACCAATTCTGCGATTTAATGATGAATTATTGAATATTTCTTTAGGTGATGTCATCCCGGATTAAACAAATGCGCAAAGCATTGCAAGAAAACCTTGAGAAGCTTCAAACCCCTGGCAGTTGGGCTCACATAACTCAACAAATTGGAATGTTCTCATATACGGGATTGAGCAGTAAATTCATTTAAAAAATATTTTTCGAATATAATTTTTAATGCTTTAGAATCACAAGTGGACATGCTGGTTTCAAAGCACAAAATTTACCTTCTCTCGGATGGCCGTATTAGCATTTGTGGATTGACTGCGAAGAATGTTGAATATGTGGCCAATGCAATAAATGATGTTGTGAAGAATACATCGAATTAATCAATGAATAGTTGGATGAATTATTGTGCAACAAAACCGATGATAATAAATAGGGATGCTCACTCACATATTTTGAAAAATTGAATGGTTTTGATAGTTTCAATTTTAGCAAATAAATATCGTTTAAATGATAAATATTGATTGATTTTGTCAACATCAAATTGTTAAATAATACTTAAACAATATTGAAAAATATTCATATTACAGTGTTTTTATATAGAATGGAATCTGCGAAAAAACTTCGTCTCCCGCTGACGCGTGTCAAGAAAATTTCAAAATTGGAACCAAATGTTAGCACTGTTTCACATGATGCCGCATATTTGCTTGCCCTCGCCACGGTAAGAATATCAGAAAAATTATTTTAAGCAATTGTTTTAGGAAAAATACATTGAATTGCTAAGCAAATCCGCTTGGAATTGGGCATTGGCCAATTCAAGGAAGACAATGCATTTGAGTGATATTGGTAAGTAATTTTTAATTAAAGATTTCAAATCTTATTTAATTATAGAATGCTGCATTCGGCGAGATTGGATGTTTGCTATATTGGAAGATGCGCTCTCGGATTGGCCAATGGATAATAAGGAAGCAATCGGACAAAATGATGAAAATGATCCTCCTCCGCCGATGGAAAAAGCTGTAACTGAAGAAGCTGATCAAAATGAGTTGATGAACTCTGATGAAGAAGTATAAATATTTAGCAATTTAAATCTCACAATCAATCACTTATTGAATAAAATTAATTTATTTTTATGTTTATTTGAATTATATTGGTATTAATTTCCAATTTCCATTACTATTTATTTTTCATAATTCTTGTTTTATCGATTAATTGTTTAAAAGTTTAAACAGTAATTATGTCAAATACAAAGAAATCGCCAGAAAATAGTGACGAGGAGGATGATGACGATTTGCAAATTGACAGAATTGATTTTCGCAAAACTCAGGTTATTCATTTTTTAAATTTAAAATAAAATTTAATAATTTTAAGTTTGATGTCTTCAAACACGAATTCGTAGAATCTTTCGAGGATGGTGACAATGAAAAGGCCGAACATCTACTATTGGACATCAAATTGAGGAAGGATGTGATAAATATGATCAGAAGATTGGATAAAGCCAAGGCAGCATTGGAAATGTTTGTTTAAATTTTATTCCATAAATGAATATTTTTAAATTTAGATACGAAAATGGAAAAGCTGAATCCGTGGACTTAAAACAAATTTCGAAGAAGATTAGCGAAATATTGGAAGAATTGAAGGGAATTTACAAAGATTCGAGTGAATTTTCCAGTCGAAATATCAAATTACCGGAATACAATCAAACGGACATGGAATTATTGTTGGGCGGAGAAGAAAATGGCAATGAAAAAGCAGCAGATGCAATTGTTGATCCACTTGAATGGTTACGAAAAACAAATGAAATGAAGGCAGACAAAATCGTTGAATTACTTGGTGCGGGCGAAATAATGTTGAATGAATGGAATGAAGTCAAAAATTACATAAAAATCAAATTGTGATTATTTTTGATTATATTTTTATTGATTATTTCATTTTTATTTTAAATTAATAAATATCAAAATTAACATATTTTTATTATCATTTATGTTTTTTTGAACATTAAATACCTTTATTTTAAATTCAAATTATTTATTTTCTTTATATTTACCAGATTATTTACAATTTTACAATGGCAGCAAACAACCTTCAAGGTTTGTTAATAAATAATCATTTGATTAATTAATTTTAAATTTAATAGATTTAATTTCTGCCCTATTTGAATATGTGACAAACAACACAGTTTCAACCGAGATCGAAAATGCCACATTGAAATCTTTGGGAATTTTGGGTGTGAAGCAGCCAAAAATATTCCTCAATTCTGTTCATACATTCCTTTTGCACAACGGAAAGAAGGTTCAATTATAAATAATTTTTAAATAAAATTTTTGAAGTTGAATGAAAAAGAAAAGGCTTTCATATTTCGATGTTTGTCAAATGTTTTGATGGAAGGAAATGTGCTGGACAAATGCGATGATCAACAAATCCTTTTGATCGTCAATCTGAGCACCCAAGAAATGAGCATGAGTAAGGATGTTATGGATGAGAATGGACTGGCAAATGCGGCAAAGGAAGTGCTGGTCACTTTGGCCGGCAAATGCAATAAATTCGTGAATCAGGTTATAAATAAATTTTTACACTCTCTAGTTTTAAATTTAGATAATCGATTCATTGCTAAGCAAATTTCAACCCGGCTCAACCAATCCGCCTCATCGCTTCATCATTTTAACATTGGCCGAAATTGCACAGAAAAATTGTAATTTTTAGCAATTTTTGTTAGATAAAATAATTTTTTTCCATTAGATTTTGGATTTGTTCCATTTTTGCATGAGTAAGTTAATCATTTTTTTCATTTATTAAAATTTAATTTTTAATTTTAGTATTCTCGCAAGGACCGGCACGCTTCTTCCCCACATTAAAAACGAGTAAATATTTAATTTATATTTTAATTATTTTATTTAATTTATAGTCAAATTCGTGATGCATTCGCAATTTCCCTCTGCTCCTTCGCCGAATCCGTCAGAGAATTTGCATATGGACAAAAAAGACAAAATCAATCGGATGCGACTGAAAATGATTCGGACGAAATGGAAAGTGAAATACACGAAAATTTTGCGGATCAATTCGAAACAGCCTACGATGTTGTAATCAATTGGCCATCATCTTCAAAAGACCATAAAGTAAATCTAATCTTTAAATATAGATTGGATATATATATATATATTGGGATATATGAGTAGGAGATAGGACATACCATTGAATCGTTATAAGCTTTTTGCTATTTTCAGTTTTATTTTCCTTTATTATTTAAAGTGTCGTGCGGATGCGGCCGAATGTGTTGGGAAATTATGTTTGATGATATCAAGGGAGAGAATTTTGGCCGATCTCAAAAAATTGGACAGTATGTTTCGATCACTCTACAAAAAGGCATACACTCCCGAAGAGCAGTTGGCAATAACAAAAGTGAGTGAAAATTGATTATATTTAATTTATATTAATTTGTCTAATTTAAGGGAATTACACATTTTCTGGAGGCAGCCTGCACTGTGGACACAATTCCAATTGAACATTATTTGAATGATCATTTTGAACTATTATTCCCGCATGTTTGCCTCAACTCTGAACAGCAAAGTAAGAAGAGGGCAAAAATATAATTATATACGAGATTTAAAATAGATAAAATAATTCAAAAATTACGTCAAAAACATTTTTTAATCAAATTTGATTTACACAAAAAATAGATCAAAACATAAAAATCTGATCCCTAAAAATAAAATAAAATTTATTTTTAGCTGAAAACACTCAATCCAATATGATTGCAATAAAAATACGAAATGAAGTGTTTCGATGTTTCCAAGTGTCCAGTTGCAAATCGGCTGACAAGGAAATTTATTTCATCCTCCACAAAATGCAACATCAATCGGAACAAGTCAGATTGGGTGCGATCAATTTGTTGAGGCATCTTCTCAATTCTGCAGGTTTTTAAAGAAAATGATCTATAAATTAATAAAGAACATTTTAAAAAAGATGAACAAATGCGCGAAAATCGATCCCTAATCACAATGGGCCTTAAGCCATTTCTCACGGATGAATTATTGCCGGTTCGAGTGAAAATGAGTCTCAGCAAATTGGCCGTTGCATTGGCCGACAATGAATATATCCAAAATGATGAGGCGGGCCATCAAGTTATGCAATTTTTGCTGGTCAATTTGATTTATCGAAGCGATTCAAATGTTAGTTCATTCCATAGAATTATTTAAAATATTTAATTTTTAAGGTTAAACGAAGTTCAGTTCAACAAAATGCAACAAATGAAGCAAACATTGTAGGCCAACTTAATTCCCAATGTGCAAAGGCCCTGTACACAATTTCGAATACAAGCAAAACTGCACAAGAAGTAATCCAAAACAATTTAAATATATTTAATAAATCATTTTTAGTTACTTTGGCCTCTTCTTTTCGAATATGTTTGCGATCCACAATACACATTTGTTGTGACGGATTTGTTCAAATGTTTACGTATTTTATGTGCTCGAATTCGGGAATCCGGCAAAGAATTGAAGCCAATCAATTTTGAATCAAATCGTAAGCAAACAAGTCAAAAAAATATTCTTTTTTCCGTAATGAAAATTAGAATTTTTTCAAGAAAGAAAATCAGAATTCTATCCGGAATGAATATCAGAATTATTTCTGGAATGAAAATCAGAATACTTTCCGGAAAGAATTAATTTGCACTTTTTCCGGTTGCACTTTTCCGGAAAGAATTAATTTGCACTTTTTCCGGTTGCACTTTTCCGGAAAAAATTAATTTGCACTTTTTCCGGTTGCACTTTTCCGGAAAAAATTAATTTGCACTTTATCCGGTTGCACTTTTCCGGAAAGAATTAATTTGCACTTTTTCCGGTTGCACTTTTCCGGAAAGAATTAATTGCACTTTTTCCGGTTGCACTTTTCCGGAAAGAATTAATTTGCACTTTATCCGGTTGCACTTTTCCGGAAAGAATTAATTTGCACTTTATCCGGTTGCACTTTTCCGGAAAGAATTAATTTGCACTTTTTCCGGTTGCACTTTTCCGGAAAGAATTAATTTGCACTTTTTACGGTTGCACTTTTCCGGAAAGAATTAATTTGCACTTTTTCCGGTTGCACTTTTCCGTAAAAAATTAATTTGCACTTTTTCCGGTTGCACTTTTCCGGAAAGAATTAATTTGCACTTTATCCGGTTGCACCTTTCCGGAAAGAATTAATTTGCACTTTATCCGGTTGCACTTTTCCGGAAAGAATTAATTTGCACTTTTTCCGGTTGCACTTTTCCGGAAAGAATTAATTTGCACTTTTTCCGGTTGCTCCAGAATCCTTTCCGGAATGAAAATCAGAACATTTGGAATGAAAATCAAAATTCTTTCCGTAATTAAAATCAGAATTAAAACTTTTCTTAATAAAAATTGGCTAATCAAACGTTTTTTATAGCACGCCTTCCTGGTCCAATCCAATTGATGAGCCGTTTGCTTGTTTTCATGAATGGTGCTCCATTGAATGGCCAACTGAATTTACGCGCTAGAGAGGCAATCCATCTATTTTCGGAATTGTCCCCGTGGTTTCATGCAAATTTTACAACGGATTCATTGGCATCCAAACTTTGTTCTCAATTATTAATGACATTGGATTCTGGTAAAATTTTAAAAATGAATATTTAATAATAATTATTAAGTACTAAACTATTTAGCATTATTCGGTACAACTAGCTCTTTTTGAATGTAATAACTTTCTCAGAGCGGATTCGAACCCATTAACTAAATTTTTCAAAAGTGAATAGTCCATTAGGGTTGAAAATATTCAATTTGATAAAATCTTCTTTAAATTAAATAGATTTCTCGTCAATAAATTCGCCTCAATCGAATGCAGCGCAACAAAAAACTCTGAGAAAAACGCCCAGTAAAGATGACTATTTGAGCATGGAATTCAAATCAAATCGAAATCAACTTTGGCAAATTATGGTTTTGGACATGCTTTGTTCATTGATTCACAGTGTGGAAGATCAGGTCCAAGTCCAATTTAATAATTAAATTTAAATATTCTTTTATTTAAGGAATGGCGACAAAGTTTGGCCGCAGCCCAAGCAAAGCAAATGGGTTTATTTTCGACTTCTTCGTCTTCAATTTTACAACAACAAGATTTGCAACAAACTTCACATGATAAAGCCTTTTTGATGCGTTCATTGGGATGCACACTCTCCAATATTCAATGCCCCAATTTCATCAAAGAACATTTATATTTGCTCTTTCGCCAAACAATTCATTCGATCACATCCGAACGAGTGGGTTGCGCAATGGCAATGGGTATGTGATGAATATTAAATATGATTATTTTACATTTAAATCAAATCTAAACCACAAAAAATATTTCTACACTACTTAAATAAATAATATTACTTACTATTCAGGACATTGTGCCTCAATTTTGGACCATACGGATTTGGTTTTGACCGAACTGGAGAATATCTCAAAATGGGAACATATGAAAGAGAAGAAGAGCACGGCGACCGGTTCTTCATCAGCTGGCATTCTTTCGTTCATCAAAGTAAATTTTCCTGGGGTAATTTTAATAAAATTGAATTTTCTAGGATTCATTGCCCTATGGTCGTTCGGTGGATGTGGAAATTTTGAATTTGCGAGCAACAATTGTGCTCAGTTTTGGCTATGTGGTTTTCTATTGCCAACCGGAGGGACTCATTCTTCGCCTTCAAAACATTGTTTTGCCCTTTTTACGTCAATACACTGCAAACACAAAGGCAAATTTATTTTCATCATCCATTTTATTAATTATTTTATAATATTTTTAGGAAGTTTTATTACGAGAAACTCATTTGGAGGCCATTCATTTAATCGCTGTTTCTGTTCATCCAAGCCGATTGCGTGACTATCGATTTGAATCCAGATATGGTACTGTTTTAAAAATTTTGAAATTAATTGGGCATATTTTTTCAATTCTTAGTAAATAGGACAACTCCGGTAACCAAAAGTAATCTAAACTGGACTACTCCGTAACCAAAAGCACATATACCGTTTAGTAATTAAATAAATTGCCGAAAATAATTTTAAATATATTTATTTTAGAATGTCTAAGCTATGTGAAAGAATATGTGAATGATGAGAAATCGCCTGAAACTCTGTCCAGTTGGATTCGTCTTTTGGCAGCAAAGGCAACCGCCTCATTAGTGTATGTAGCAAATTAAATTATTTATTTAAAATAATTTTCTAATCTCCATTCAGTCTACTTGAACCACCGCTGAGTGAAAATGAATTCCTTGACATTTCCGTTGCACTTATTCAAAACATTTTCCCGCTATGCCGAGAGAGGAGCGGCTTAAAAACGGTTAGTTCCATTTTCTTATTTTTTAAAACATTTACTTTCCTTTTTTCCTTTTATTTGGTTCCTCTTTCATTTTTTTTTTCATTTCATTGCACTTTTCGGGTTTTTCAGTTGCTGAATCCTCAATGCAATTTTGGTTTCTCGCACGTTTTCACCCCACAAAAGAGAATTAATCGCCATCAACGCAGCTTACTCAACAATGGGGCCAATGAATTAGCGGATAAATGCCAACAAATTGCAAGGGAAACAATGCTAAAAAATGGAAAATTAATGGATGACATAGGTTGCAACAAGGTAAATAAATGGTGGCCACTTTTAACTATCTTTTATTTGCTTATTCCTATCCTAAATAACAAATTTATTTAATAAATTAATCAAATAATATTCACTCAATTTGCAGATTGAGGATGACGAAACTTCAACTGTTATGGAGGCCACGGTGGTTCAAATGCGCCAAGCCATAGCAAATATGGTTAAAATGAGGCCATCCGTTAAGCCAACAATCAATGAACTAATTAAGGTTTTTGCCACAATTTTTATTTATTTTTTAATTTAAATTTCCTAGTTTTTATATCAATATTATGGAAGCGAGAAGGATCATGAAAGGGCACGTTCCATTGATTACACTGTTCTCATTTTGCAAGTTTATTCGGAAAAAGCCGATGATTGTAAGTTTTTAAATTTTATTTTTTTAATTTATTTTTATTAAACAATTTTAATATTATTTTTTAATTTAAGGTACACTCGGTGTGGCAAAAGAATTTTCACCCCTCTCTTGGCTCCTTGGTCGACTCTGCCCCCGCCTGTGCGATTCATTTTCCTTTGTTCGCTTCCAAGCACTGAAGGGCATTTGGCTGGCATTCAAAATTAGTCTTCTCCATCGTGGCCATTCCCCACTGGACACGGATTTGGTGGATTCAACCATTTTTAACATTGACACATTCATCGATTCCCATATGGGCGGTGTGCAGGAAGGAAGGCTGGATTCGAACAAATGCAGTGGAGCAATATTGGCCATTTCAAAGGTTTGGTTTTAATTTTAAGGACCAGATAAGCACTTTGGATATTTAGTTTTAAGGAAATTATTAATGGACATATCGAAATCCCTTATAGCCGAATGGGGTAACCTTCTCGTTCGCAAAATTTAGGGCTCGGGTTCAATTCCGCTCGGAAGCGAATGTTTTTTTTCGGGCTCTAGGCATACTTTTATACATTTTAACATATTCAAAAAAACATTTGAACAAGATTTTACAACAAGATACGCAATATCCAACGCACTAGAATTATCTTTTTTAATCCAATTTTTATATAATTTTAAATTTATTTTACAGGAAATTGAAAAAAGATTGCCCCAAACGCAAGTGAACAGTTACGTGCAAGTTTTATTCAAAATGTTATCCGATCGACAAGGCTCAGTGAGCAGTGCCGCCGCCCAATTGTTGAGATACATAATAACGGATCGAGCAAATTCCCTTCATAAAGAGGTTCTTTTTTAATTAAAATAAATTTATTAATAAATAAAATTTAGGCCGAAGTTTTATTCATTAATTTGCTGGACCATTTGGCGAGAACGAGAACGGAAAAAATTCAAACTTACACTGAACTGCTGAATGGATTCACCATTTTCGCTTCGCATCATCTCAATTTTGCTATTCAAGTTTTACTTCGCCAGTCACTTCCATACAATCAGTAATAATTATTTAATTAATTTAAAAAAAATAAATTTAATTAATTTTTAGGACAATTTTGGAAGTGTGGGAAATGATGGCCAGAGTACATTTTGCCGGAATAATCGATTATTTATTGGATTTAATCCGCAAAAACAATGGCTCAAAAGCAGAACAACCTCATAATCCCAATGCATTGAATAGTAGTCCTCAACCAAAGGATGAACAAATAATTACGCCGGAAGCAGAAAAAGAAAATGATGGACAAATGGAAATTGCCGTTGAAGTGGATGGGGAGAAACAACAACAACAATTGCCGAATTCTCCAACGCAACTTTCACCTTTTCATAATGAATTGAAGACCCAACTTCGACCATTCAATCCATCGCATTTTGAGCTAATCAATATTGGCGGTGGTTCAGTCATCAAAGTTGTCTCGGATGAGGCATGTGCCCTAATTTCCGCATTGAATGAAGTCATAAAGGTTATTTTGCATTTTTATACATTAAATGACATTTTATTAAGTGAGAATTATTAAATTAATTTTTAATTATTTTTATTCACAATTTTATCATAAAAATTATATTAAATGATATCATTTAATCAAAGAGAAATAATAAACTAGTTTCAATAATTTTTTTAAATTAATATTCTGAATTTTAGAAAGGTGAACCGGAAGAAGAATTGCTTAAACGGACACCTTTGCTTATCAGTGCATTGTTGCAAATTTTGGTATGCCTTGTCGACACACAATTTTCCAATGCCCAAAAGAATGCCAACGTTGATATTGCAAATGCAAATCAACAAACTTCCAACGATAAAAACCCTAAAAAAGGTTTCCTTCTTCCATATTAAATATTTAAATAAACAATTCTTGCTAGAAATGAAAGCGGCAAAGCCAATTATTCCAATTGTGACGGCGGAATTAACCCGGCTGATGGATATTCCAGCAAAAATGGTGGCCGAAACATTGAAAACATTGCTCACACGAATTAATTTATCCAATGTGATTGAGAGGATGAACAGTGAACGAGCATGGACGAATATTACCACCCCCACCCAATATATTTCTGCGGTAAGCTTTTGGATAATTAATTAAAAATTTTATTTTAGTAAAATTCTAACAAATCTAATCTCAATTTAATAGAATTGGGAAACAGTAATATTAGATTAAAAAAAATATTTAAATAATTAATTTGATTAAATTTAAAAATATTAAGAATTTTTATTGTGAATTAATTTTCTGACCAATTTTTTAGATCACAAGTTTATGCTGTGCTTTACTCGATTTCCGGCCCCACTTTATTGGTCCATTGCTGCTGATTGAAACGGACCAACTCAAATTGGGCTACAAGAATACGAGTGAGGCCGAGCGGATTGCCGCCGCCGTTGTGCTTTCTTCCCTAATCACACAGTTTGGATAATTAGAATATTTTTTAAATCAATTTTTTGTTAAGATGTCCTAAAGAAAATGGCGAATTCGATTCTGGATTATTTTGCGTTGTTTATCAAGCATTGGAAGAAGTTTTACACGATCCCTGCTTAATTGTTCGAAAGGTTTTCTCTTTTTAATATTATTTAATTTATTTAAAAAATTAAAACAGTCGGCAATTTATGGCCTCGCCCGAATCAGTCAATTGAAGGGTCCAGAGTCAAATGAGCTGATTCAACGTTTTTCCAAACGATCATTGGATGCGGCATTGGCCGGTTTGGACGATAATTGGGATCGGTCATTTTTTAAATTTGTTATTAAATTTTAAAATTGATTTTTTTAGTCAAGATCAGCTGAGCACCGAATCGATTGCATCACTGGATTCGCTGGCTCGGGTGTTTCCACCTTCCCTGCTTAACAAGGATGTCCTTTCCCAATTGTTGCTAAAAATTCGACCATGCTTCGAAAAGGTTTTATAAAATTATAATAAATAAATAATTCAATTAAATAAATTATATAAAATTAAAAAAAATAAATTAAATAATTAATTTATTAGGAAAATCCACTGCTCCGTTCCAATGCCTTTTCACTTTTTGCTGAACTTGGCTCCACCGTCGGCAATACGGATGTATTTCGGGAGGCATTCCACAACAATATTATCAGCATTGTTCTCCACTTGAACGACAATGATGAGCCAGTTCGAAATGTATGTAAATTACTAATATTTAAATTAAAAATTCAATTTATTTAAAGAGTTGCGCAAAAGTGTTGCACATTTGCATTCCACTCATCAATTTTGAACATGCCATTGCACTTATCGAGCATGAAATGCCTGGAGGCAGAGTTCCACCCAATTACAATGAATTCCTTCGTCAATTTGGCCTAATTCTTGTGAGCTTTTCTTTTATATTCGAATATTTTAAAACATTTTTAGGCAATTTCTTACCCTGACCGTGTCAATGATTATGCATTAACGCTGGTCAATTATTTGAGGAGCATTTCTCCACGAATTCGATCCAATTCCGTTATGGTATTTTATATTTATTTTTAATTTTAATTATTTAAAAATTAATTTAAATAGTTGATTGGATTCCTCTTGAATGCTTTGACCGCCGAATTGAGGGCAACTCTGTCAAGGGATCTCATCTTCACTGGTTTTCCATTAAAAATAATTTTTTAAATAATTTTAATAATTTAAAAAGGGCTTCTATATTTGCTGAAAGACTCCGATGAACAAGTGCGCCTTCATGCCATTTCGGCTATTTCATTACTCCATGATTTTGTCTAGTCACAATTAAAATATATTCATTCTCAATTTGTCTATCAAAATTTCTAATTTTTATCACATAAATAATTTTCAAATTATGGCTCTTTGTATCACTTTTGTGCCATCCCCCAATTCAACGTCCACATATTTTTTGATCGATCGCCTTGAAACCCAACCCACATTTCGATTTATGGCCTCTAATTTTCTTGTAAAATCATTCCACATTTTTGTGATATTTTCAACGGATAAATTTTTCATAATTTTTCACATTTGATTTCAAAAAATTGGTCAAGAAAATAGATTTTTAGCAGTTATATAGAAATATAATTGCTGAATTTATGATGGTGAAGTTGAGGTTGAGAGAATTGAAAAGGGATATTCATTGATTTTGAATTATTTATTCGTGGCATTATGTTGTAAATTGGGATAAGATGTCATTATGGAGATGAGAGAGAATGTTAAAAATTGGATTAACAAAGATTGCAAGAAATTATTATTAGAGCTTTGCGGTTTCGGTTTGCATTGAGCTGAGGTCGATTCGGATTCCGCGCAGAAGATGTTTTTTATTGAAAAAAAACATCGACAATTTATGTATTATAAAATTTCTTATTAAATCGACAATTGACATTCCATTAAATCTAACCAATTTTTGATTATCTGATCTGACCTTTATTTCTTTCGGATTTAGTACCACCCAGCACCCACTTTGAAAAATCATTAGATTCGACATTATTTATGTTTTATCATTCACAAAAATATGTAAACATCATTTAAGAATTTCTGAAATCATCAAAGATTAATCAACTTTAATAAAATTTTAAAATTTTTCAGATCTTTATTAAACATTTGATAAATTATAAAAATGTCATCAAACGAATCACGCTCACCGCCCTCATCAATTCGTGGTGGATCATCGGCTGGTTCAGTGCGCGGTCGCGGTGGTGGTGGATTTGTGCCGAAGAAGAAGTTGTATGCGCAAATGCAATCAATGGAATTATCATCGTCGGATTCAAGCAATGTGTTGAAGGATAAGTTCCAAATTCCAGCGGCAAAGGACAGCGACGAAAGTGACACCACCGATTCGGAAAGCGAGCAGACCAAAAGTTTGTTAATTTTAATCACAAATTTTTTAATGTTCAATTTTGAAGGATGCGACTTTTGTGGCGACATGAATCATCAAAACCGTTCGTGTCCATTGCTTCAAGACAACCCATTCTCATTGGATGAACCAGGAAAGAATGCGAACAAGTCGAGTATGTGAACAATTTTAATTTAAATAAATTGAATTAAATTTTAAGACACATGTTACCATTGCAAACAAGAAGGCCATTTCAAGGCGGATTGTCCGAAACTTAAAGGTTCATTTGATGTTTAAAAATGATTTAATAAATATTTTAATTTAGTTTTGCTGAAAACCTGCTACTATTGCAAGAAAGAAGGCCATTTTAAGTCGGATTGTACGGAGAAGGCATTACGGGAGGCAAAAAAGCGAGAACGCGGTTTGAATTTTTAATTTTGTTTATTTAAATTTATTTCACTAATTTAAGAACTTACCTTGAATTACACCTTCCGGAAGACTTCCTCACAAAAGGAGACGACCACTTCGCCAACATTGTCCACCAACACAGCGGTCGATGTTTTCTATGAAGGACCAACAGCAAAGGAAAAGGACGAAGAGAATTCGGCGACGCCGGTCGAATCGAAGGAGGAGGAGGCATCGGCACCACCGCCGCGAGTTGTTGTGCCATTTCCGGTCAAAGCATCTCAGCTCAAATCCGAAGTCAAACTCCGAGGTTTTTTCCATCATTTTTGAGTTTTGGGTGAAATATCCGATTTTTCAGCCAAACTTGGATCAACCGAAATTGTTCGCTCCGAAAGTTCAGAAGAAGAGGACAGGGAATCGGTGGAAAGTGACAATGACGATTCCAAAGAAAATAATCCACTGGCGAAGGACCAACAGACTCCAAAGGCAAATGAAGGAGAGGAGGGAGAATTTCAGACGATCGGAATTAAGGTAAGAAAAATGGCTAAAAATGAATGGAAAATGACCGAACAATTCAAATTCAGGTTGATGGTTGCGTTGAATTCGATTCGGGCGATGATCGCAGCTATTACGACTGTTCAGATGGAGAGGAGCCGAATGCAGGAGATGGAAATGGTCGCAAACGAATGTTGGAGGAGCCGGATGAACTCTATGGAGAGGATGGCGCTTTGATTTATGACGATGAAGAGCCGGGCACCAAAATGGAAGAAGATGACAAGAATAATGATGATGAGGGAAAGAAAGAGGAAAAGGAATAAATTGTTGGCAAAGAATGAAGGGGCAAACAAATGAAATGATAATAAAACCACCAAATTGTTGACATTCCGCACTTTCCACCCAGATTTTTCATTTATTTTAATTTGACTGGTTTTCACTTTATTTATTTATTTTAAAATGACGTGCCTTTCCATTCCATACAGCTTAATGGAATTTCTTCTTTGACCATCAATTTTATTTATTACGGATAAATCTCAATTCTATAAATTAATTGAATTTTATTTGACAAGAGACGAATTAAAAATAGCCTCCATTAGTTTTTGATTTATTGAAACATGAAATTGATTGATTAATAAATAATTAAATTATCCGTTTTATTCAACTTGCTCCCTCGTTTTTAAAAAAAATCATTTTACTCGCCTGGGAATCGAACCATTGATCAAAAAATGAAAACAAAGAGCACAACCAACTGCGCTAAAAATTGCTACTTCGCTGCCATTAAAATTTAATTAAATTATTTTCATTTTATTTTTCTTAAAAAGACCACTCCAAAATAATTTGAATTTGGCGAAATGTCCCATTCATAACAATAACAAATCAATAAATCAGCCAAAAAAACAAAGCAAAGTGCAAATGCAAATTGCAAAGCAAACAAAAGCAACATTCGTACAATCAATCCAATCCCACTTACTTATTATTTAACCTAATTTTAATCACGATTTTTAAATTGAATTAAACATTATTTTATTTTTAATTTTTAATTTATAGATAGAAAATTGTAAGCAAAAATGAGCGGTTTAATGAAATATGAAACTCCATTTTCTGACCACGACTACGCCGAGGATTTTTCGCAGCATGACATTTCCAATGAAGTGACAATTGGCAATGGCTTCGAGGATTGGGAGGAGCAAAACAGCGGACGAAGGACACCAAGGTTAGCAACATTTTTAAAAACAATAAATCAATGAATAAATTTATAGACGCAATTTGAAGAAGCCGCAAACATTTGTTCCGGAACAACCAAAGAAGGCGGTGGCAACCAAGCGCAAGAAGAGCACTGAGAAGAATGGTCCAAAGAGAGGCGGCAGCAAAAGGGCAAAGAAGGAGGAGCCAATCAAATATGAGGTGAATATTTTGAATATAAATATAAAAATAATTAAAACATTGTTAAGGTCGACTACATTTTCGGCAAGCGTCCAGATAAGGAGAGGAAGGGAAAGTGGGAGTACCGGGTGCTGTGGAAGAATTTCCCCCGCACGGAGGCCACTTGGGAACCGGAAGAGAATTTGGTATAATTAAAAATAAATTTTTAAATAAAATTTGAAAAAATTTCAGCGTTTTTGCGATGAGGCGGTCAAGGCCTATGAACAAGGACAATTGGAGGAAGGCATTGTTGGGAATAATGATGAAGATGAAGTGGATGTAGTTGGCAATGGCAAGGCGGCCACCAAAAATGAGAATGTGACAATGCGCAAAAAGGAGGAGAGCAAAAAATTGGTGCGGAGCCGATCAACAAAGCCGCCGAAAGCACCGGAGAAGAAAGAGAAAGTGCTGGGGACAATGCGGGCAAGAACGGTTTCGGTGTCGCCGGTGAAAAAGGTTTTGGTTTTAAAATAAATTGAATAAATAAATTTTTTGATGGTTCAGCAGGTCGCCCGTCGAACCGGACACAAGCATAAGAACCAGGCCAACAAGGAGAAGGAGGTCAGTCCGGCACTGTCGCATTCCACTTCGGGTGGTTCATCGGATCCACCACCAATGGTCGTTGATGTCAAAAAGGCAAATTCGTCGGTGAAGAAGAAGGAAAACAACAAAGGCGGAAAGGCTCAGCAACCGACCTCCACAAGTCATTTGGCCAACATCAATTCCCGGGCAAAAAGTAAAATAAATTTAAATAATAATTTTAATTTAAATTCCAATTTTTTAGGTGAATCAGTTAGCAGCAAAGAAGGGAGCAGCAGCGGTGGAACCGGCGGAAGTTCGAATGTGCAGGACATTGCGATGGTGGAAAGTGTGAAGCGGAGCAACATTGAAGGAGTTGGCTTGGTGGCGAAGGTCATATTCAAGGTTGGTTTGTTTATGCCAATAAAAATTAATATAAAAATTAAATTAAAAAATTAGATTAAAAAATTAAATTAAAAAATTAGATTAAAAAATTAAATTAAAAATTAAATTAAAAAATTAAATTAAAAAGATTAAAAAATTAGATTAAAAAATTAAATTAAAAATTAAATTAAAGAATTAAATTAAAGAATTAAATTAAAGAATTAAATTAAAAATTAATTAAAATAAAAATAAAAAATCAATATATAAATAATAATTCGATATTTTAGGACGGCTTGAGCAAGAAGATGACCGTGAAGAGCGTCAAGGAGAAGGTGCCGCTGGTATGTTTTTTATTTTCTTTAATATTCACAAAATTCCTATAATTTAAGGTGCTCATCGAATACTACGAGAAGGAATTGGGCCTCATTGATTGATGGAAGAACGAAGAAGGAAGAAGAGAACACAACAAAGCAACCGAATTTCGAAGACGATCCTCAATTCCATTCCACCATTTATTTTTATTTATTTATTTCCATCACCCGGATAATGCCTCTTTTATTTAAGCTGCCATCCACCCTTGCCTCTTTGCCTTATTTTCTCGCCTAATTGATGCTCAATTTAATTTACTACAAAAACACACAGACATACACCCACAATATTTTTTGATTGATTGCATTTATTAAAATCGTCTAGAATAAATTTTCTCTTGGCTATTATTGATTGATTAGATCACATTTTCCCCTCCATTTCAATTGACGGCATTCCCAGTCCCCATTACAAAATAATATTTACATAAAAATATACTCAAGTGGAGGCGCAAAAGACAAGTAGAATAGAGAGGAGAAGTCGCTGATGAATGAGGCACAAAACAAACTCATCTCATCCACATTCAGTCCAGCCGGCTGAAGGGGAATGTTGGTTGTTCGTGAGAGGAACTTTTCCTGCCAGCCGATGAAGTCAGTGGTGGTGCGAGGAACACGTACAAAAATGAAGAATAAACGCACACTGCCCTCCCCTACCTCACTCATATTGTTCTTCTTCCCCCTCAACCACCTCTGACCGGGCCTCCATGCTGCCAGCCACCACTGCTTTTGCTGCTCATCCTTCCCTCACAAATTGCATCGTAAAAAGTGGGAAAAGGGGGGAGGAGGGAGGCAAAAGGTTTCGCGGTTTTATTCCTCCAACCAACCAACAATTCGCCTTCCTAAACTTGTCCGTTGCCCCAGTCCACATTTTCCCAATTCTTCCAAATTCCACCCAAATTTGTAAATTTTAAGAATTTATTGCGCAAAAATGAGAATTGAAGAAGGAAATGAAGAAGAAATTGATGAAGGAGAAGAAAATGAAATGGAGGGGGAAATTTTGCTGGAGGGCGAATTGGTGATTCGAAATGAGGAGGAATTCGAGGAGGAAAAAAAGCGAGAAAAATTGACATTGATGGTGAGTGAGAAAATGGCCAGAAAAACGTATATTCTATATTGGATTGAAGGAACGACTGGGACGGGTGAGAAATCCACATTTGAGGCAAAAAATGGTATTGGAACCGTGCATCCCTTGGGAATATGGAAGCAATAAACACGATTCACAAAAGGGAATGGGCGGATTTGGCCAAATTCGGAACACAAGTTGGATTGGAGAGGGGAAATGTATGGCCACAAAATCCCCTAAAATTATTAGCCGTGAAAATCCAGAGCAGTAAGGAATGGGCCAAAGATGATCCTGGGGCCGTGCCCAAATGGAATCAAAGTGGATTTGCGAGCCAATCGGGCCAAACACCCTTTGGAGCGAGGCGGGAGCCAGTGACGAAAGTGGTGGAACATGTGGGTTATGGGCGAGAGGGAATGAATATTTGGGCCAATTATACAGGAGGGAGAGTTGAAGAAAGAATGCCAAGAATTGATGATTGACCAGAGGAAGTCGGATCGAACATTGAAACTTTGGGCGAGGCCAAATCCGGAGGCAAAAAACCAAAAATTATTTGGCTGCAAAAGGCAAATTGTTGGAATGAGTATGGGAGGAAGGGAATGGACTGGGGAGGAATTGGCCCGGAGCAGAGCGGCAATGCCACGATTTTGGCGAGTGGACGAAACGAGTGCGGCAAAAGATGGACGAGAGGCGATTCGGGTGGGGAAACCGGAATAGAGGACCATTAAGTATCTTCGAGCTCCGATTGAGTCCTCTGGCCATTATTTTGGCCATATTTAAGCGAGGCGATAATCAATTCGAGGAGGCGATATGCCATTTGAAAGCCTAAAGTGCCCTCTAAAAAGTGGCTTTGTAATTTTTTGAAAACTTGAAAGAATTTGTAGAATAAGTGGCTTCTCTTTAAAAATTTAGGTCCATTATATTCAAGTGTATATAAATTTTTGAAGCTTGAATTTAATATGATTTAAATAATATCACTTAATAGAGGATACTTTGGGCTTTCGATTGGTATATCGTTTCCCTGATAAGTTGACTATTGTCTCGCTGAGATATGGTCAAAAAGAATGCCCGGGGCCCAATCAACAGTACTCAATTGCCCCCCCCCCCCCATCGTGAGGAATCAGTGAATAATTTGATGTATGTAAATTTAAGGGAATGGCCACTGGATTTATGCATCAGAGGCAAACAATAATGCAAATACACGGATTGGGTAGGACGGAAATGGACCAATTGGAATCAAACAAATGCCAAAGTTGGCTGGGAGGGCAGGTAAAGTGAATTTGTCTTGGGGGCATGGATCCATTCAATCACCTTATTTTTGCAGCTTCTTCTTCAAACCCAATCCAAAACAGGCGGATTCCAAAAGCCCCGAGATGTGGTCAACCCTTCTTATTATGAAAAGCAACAGAGAACATTTTGAATTGTGAATTAAATTTATTTTCATTTGAAAACAATGACATAAAAATTTGATTAATAAAAATGGAAAATATGTGTTTGTTTTTTATTTCTACCGAGATTCTGGCATCAATTTTGGCTTAATATTTTCATTAATTTCTGGAAGTAATTTTTCCATTTGTCCATTTGGGGTTGTTGTTCGATTCCTTGATGACTTTGTTGATTGGCATATAAGGGGGCTAAATACGATTGGGGCCAAGTTGGGCGAGAATGGGGCAAAAGAGGAAAGGGAATGGGCAGTGGAATGATGGGATCGGGGTTAGCATGGGCAGGAGAAGGTACAGAATCTGTTTTGGGCGACTTTGGCGGATTCGGCAAAAATTTGACCCTGGAAATGGTGATAAAATTGGTGAGACTCCAAAATAATTTGCAAAATATAATTTGGTTTAATAAATAATTCCGCCTGTTTTAAGAATTCCGCCTGTTCTGATTTTAATTCCACCTAGTTAGAATAATTCCGCCTTTTTAATTCAGCCTGGCAAACAGAATAATTCCGCCTGGCGAACTTAGAATAATTCCGCCTGGCGAACTTAGAATAATTCCGCCTGGCGAACTTAGAATAATTCCGCCTGTTTTAATTCCGCCTGGCGAACTTAGAATAATTCCGCCTGGCGAACTTAGAATAATTCCGCCTGTTTTAATTCCGCCTGGCGAACTTAGAATAATTCCGCCTGTTTTAATTCCGCCTGGCGAACTTAGAATAATTCCGCCTGTTTTAATTCCGCCTGGCGAACTTAGAATAATTCCGCCTGTTTTAATTCCGCCTGGCGAACTTAGAATAATTCCGCCTGTTTTAATTCCGCCTGGCGAACTTAGAATAATTCCGCCTGTTTTAATTCCGCCTGGCGAACTTAGAATAATTCCGCCTGTTTTAATTCCGCCTGGCGAACTTAGAACAATTCCGCCTGTTTTAATTCCGCCTGGCGAACTTAGAATAATTCCGCCTGTTTTAATTCCGCCTGGCGAACTTAGAATAATTCCGCCTGTTTTAATTCCGCCTGGCGAACATAGAATAATTCCGCCAGTTTTAATTCCGCCTGGCGAACTTAGAATAATTCCGCCTGGCGAACTTAGAATAATTCCGCCTGTTTTAATTCCGCCTGGCGAACTTAGAATAATTCCGCCTGGCGAACTTAGAATAATTCCGCCTGTTTTAATTCCGCCTGGCGAACTTAGAATAATTCCGCCTGTTTTAATTCCGCCTGGCGAACATAGAATAATTCCGCCAGTTTTAATTCCGCCTGGCGAACTTAGAATAATTCCGCCTGGCGAACTTAGAATAATTCCGCCTGTTTTAATTCCGCCTGGCGAACTTAGAATAATTCCGCCTGTTTTAATTCCGCCTGGCGAACTTAGAATAATTCCGCCTGTTTTAATTCCGCCTGGCGAACATAGAATAATTCCGCCAGTTTTAATTCCGCCTGGCGAACTTAGAATAATTCCGCCTGGCGAACTTAGAATAATTCCGCCTGTTTTAATTCCGCCTGGCGAACATAGAATAATTCCGCCTGGCGAACATAGAATAATTCCGCCTGGCGAACTTAGAATAATTCCGCCTGGCGAACTTAGAATAATTCCGCCTGTTTTAAGAATAAATCAGCCAGTTCCCAAACAATTAATGCCGCTTCGTTCTTATTCATACTAACTTAGTAAAATAATTCAGCCTCTTCTTTTAGACTAAATAATTCTACCTTTCAACTTTGATTTTAACTAAAATTTTGATCCTTCCCCTCCCCATTTTGCCTTTCATTGTTCCCATCCTCCGTCTTCTGGTCCCGAAATCCCTTGGCGAATGGATTCTCTTTAATTTTTAATTGAGTGACCAATTGATTTTGATAAGCAGTGACGGCAACAAATTCTGTATTCTGAAAATGGGGAAAATTGGCCAATTGGGATTGGAAAGGTGGAATGAGGACCGGAAATATGAATGTTTTATATGGGAGAACGGCCAATTTGTCCAGGTCCATTTTCGAGTAAAATTCTTTGGGCGGATCAGTCAAATAGGGATGCCCTTTGGGCACACAGACAACATGGATTCGAGGCTGATATTTGTGCATGGAATTCAGCAGAAGCTTCAAAATAAAATAATTTTATGGAGAATGATGAGGAATTTATGCCTGATCGTGAGCTTGAGTATCCGGATAGTTTGTCAATTTGGCCTTGTCAAAAGAGATTACAGTGCCGGGCTGGGCCAACTTAAACAATTTGGTGGATGTTTGCCAGAGGAATAAAATGATTTGCCTGTTTCCCGCTAAATGGAGCCTCCGTATGCAAATAAAGTCGTCCAAATTGTGCACAATTCGCCTTGCCCGCTTTTTGCCATCGAGATTTATTATCTGGAAGATGGCATAAATTCGACAAAAAAAAAGTGAATAAAAAGCGAACAAGCATAGCGAAATCGATGTTTCCTTTCTACGGGCACCAAATCCAAGTAAATTAAATAGAAGAAGCCGGGTCGAGTGCCAACCAATCGAAGGCGCAACACCGGGAATATTCTCCTGTCAAAATGAATTGCAATATTTTCGTTGGAATATTCTTTTTCGAGCATTAACCCACCACTTTCGGTAATAAAATTTGCCATTCAATTTCTCCTTATTGCCCCCACTAATTGCTGCCTATAATCCCTTCAAAACCTCTATTTTTCCCTTTCCACCGTTTTATAGTCGGCCACCTATTTCTTCCCTCCTTTTGTCCTTGTACCCAGGGGCAACATTTTATATGTTTTGGCGCACAATTCCTTCGAGAATAATTCTTCGCCCAAAAAGCCAATTTGGGAAGGACAAAAGGAATAACATTTTTGAATTCACTTTGATTTGCATTTTTTCCTCCTGACTGCTGACATTGGCGTCAAGGGACCATCCCATTCATCTAATTTCCCAATTTTTTGATTGCAAAATGTGGATTTGGGATTGGATTGCTCCCATTCCTTCACCGATACCGTATTTTTGGTTGGTGGTTCCTTTCTCACCCCAAACCAATCAAATGATCACCTCGCCCATTTCCCGCGCGCCATCCCCCCCCCCCCCTCACCCCATTCACCCTTCGGGCGCCCCATCCAATTCTTTCCATCGAGGCATTTACAGCCTCCCCCAACCCTCGCCAAATTCTCCTTCCAATTTTGCAGATTAAAAGGGGGCCTCCAAGCCCATTCCAATTTTGCCGCCGCCTTTTGTGTTTCGCTCGTCTTCTTTCACCCATTCAAAAGCATCAATTGCATTTCATCAACCATTCTCCGCACAATACGCCAACACCCCCAAAAGGGAGGATCGCCGCCACCCAAACCCATTTTCCCCACCCCCTTCCCCCGCGTTTATGGTGGCCCATTTGGGGAATTGGTTGTCCTTTTTTCCCTTTTTTGCCGTCAATTTGTAAATTACTTTCTGCCCCTTCTTACCTTCCCGACTTGGTGATTATCTGAAAATGGGAAAGGGAGAATGTTCTCAATTTGGTCACACACATCCAGCCCACTTACCATTTCCGTTTCAAGTTCATCGAATTGTTTCCTACGGCAAAAATTTTTCGATCATTCAATGCCACCCAAATTCACTCACCATATTTCGGCATTTTCCAGTTCACATTCCAATCCACTCATTAAAGGTGGATCCATCTCTGCTTTCAGCCATTTTTCCTCATCAAATGGATGTTCTCCGACCACTTTTCAATGTGGCAGTTTATTTTTGACCAATCCCATAAACCAACCAACCTTCTTCTTTTGCCTTTTCTTTTCGACTCATTTTTGGTCTACTTCCATTCATTCTCTGTTCCTGATCCGGTTGTTCATCATTTTTCAACAATTCATCAATAGAAAATCCCGTGGGCCTTTTCGTTCCGGCCCGAATCATCGTTTCATGTTCTTCAATTTGTCGTTTTCCCTTCGGCTTTTCCTCATTGCTGTGGTGGCTTTTCCTCCCCATTCTTCCTTGATGCTTCTTCACACTGCTTCTGCTGCACATTTTGGGAAGGCAATTTCCCATTTGTTGGTGGATGGGGGATGTGCGATTTCTGACGCCTTCCATTCCCTCTTTTGGACACGCCCCTTCCTCCCAATTCTCATTCCCCCAACCACTTTGACCCTTTCAGCGCCTTGGCTCCAGCCATTTTCCCTGGGGGCGGAACAATGTAGAGAATGAAGGCAGCCAATCATCATCGAGGCAAATGCCAAAGACATTGTAATATTAATAATAATCATGTATTACGGGCATATTCACATGAATTGTCAAATTTTTTATTATTTTTTTTCCATTTATTAATCTCCATTTCTCAATGTTCCCAACAAATTTTCAACAATTTGAAATTTCCAATTTAAATTTCTAAATACATTTTAAAAAAATTCATTTTTTGTTCTTGAAAATATCATCGATCCGTAGCCCTTAAAGATTGCGGGAATGGCCAACCCCAAATGCCCATATAAAAGTGGAATGAATGACTTTTCTTTTAGTGGGTGCAGATTGCAATCTTCCACCCATCCTCTCCCATTCGAATTGGCCAACTAATTTGTCATCCAACCAACGAACCAGCCGATGGATGGGTTGAGAAGGGCATGGATTTGTGAATTTTTGGGAAAATGGTGGGGAAAGGGCGAAAGAAGCTGTCAAAGTCGCGAGAAAAGTCGCATTTTCCAAAAGGATTGGGAAAATGAGAGAGGGGGGATTACGGTTGATGGGAGAAGGGGGAATGTGGAAATTGGTGGGAAAAAAAAATGGAGGATGGAAATGAAATTGACATCAACTTTTGAGAACTTTTAGGTTTATACATTTTTTGCCACTTTTCATCGCCGCCTTTTTCCATCTAATAAGTCTTGGCTCCCGGCTGATGAGTGCCACGGGAAGATTCGGCGGTTGACAAATTTGTCTTCTCGACTTGGTCATTCATTCATTTGGCACTTCGGCACCCCGCAACTTGCTATCGGCGGATGAATCCCAACAGCAGAATGGTTCCCTCGGGGATGCTTGGATTGGAGGATGAATGAATGAGGAAAGGATTGGCCGAAGATGGAGTGCCAAATGCCAACCAAACTTGTCAACCCGGGAAATGGTGACAACATCATCCCCGCTGATGAAACATTTTGCTTTACCCAAAAAGGAAGATGTTTATTTTATTGAATTTTATGGCAATTTTATTATTCTAATATGGACAAACACAATCATTGTTGTAAATCTAAAATAAAAATGTGAAAAATGGTTTTAAAGTCGATTAACAAGTTCCAAAAAAGTGGAAAGTTGGGGCAAATAAAGCAGGCGGAATTATGTTTGGTGCAAATTGAACAGGCGGAATTATTTTTGGGGCAAATTGAACAGGCGGAATTATGTTTGGTGCAAATTGAACAGGCGGAATTATTTTGGGGCAAATTGAACAGGCAGAATTATTTTGGGGCAAATTGAACAGGCGGAATTATTTTGGGGCAAATTGAACAGGCGGAATTATTTTGGGGCAAATTGAACAGGCGGAATTATTTTGGGGCAAATTGAACAGGCGGAATTATTTTGGGGCAAATTGAACAGGCGGAATTATTTTGGGGCAAATTGAACAGGCGGAATTATTTTGGGGCAAATTGAACAGGCGGAATTATTTTGGGGCAAATTGAACAGGCGGAATTATTTTGGGGCAAATTGAACAGGCGGAATTATTTTGGGGCAAATTGAACAGGCGGAATTATTTTGGGGCAAATTGAACAGGCGGAATTATTTTGGGGCAAATTGAACAGGCGGAATTATTTTGGGGCAAATTGAACAGGCGGAATTATTTTGGGGCAAATTGAACAGGCGGAATTATTTTGGGGCAAATTGAACAGGCAGAATTATTTTGGGGCAAATTGAACAGGCGGAATTATTTTGGGGCAAATTGAACAGGCGGAATTATTTTGGGGCAAATTGAACAGGCGGAATTATTTTGGGGCAAATTGAACAGGCGGAATTATTTTGGGGCAAATTGAACAGGCGGAATTATTTTGGGGCAAATTGAACAGGCAGAATTATTTTGGGGCAAATTGAACAGGCGGAATTATTTTGGGGCAAATTGAACAGGCGGAATTATTTTGGGGCAAATTGAACAGGCGGAATTATTTTGGGGCAAATTGAACAGGCGGAATTATTTTGGGGCAAAAACAGGCGGAATTATTTTGGGGCAAATTGAACAGGCGGAATTATTTTGGGGCAAATTGAACAGGCGGAATTATTTTGGGGCAAATTGAACAGGCGGAATTATTTTGGGGCAAATTGAACAGGCGGAATTAGATGGGGCAAACATTTAGAATTTTATATTACGGCTGAAATTTTATATTACGGTAAACAAGATTATGATTAACAAACCCTATGAGATATGAGCTTAATGGATGAGGGCATTTAATTACATTTTTAATTTATAAAATATTGTCATTTTGTTATTTTGAACCCACATTCCACATATTGGGAGACGAGAGAGACGGAAGAGAAGAGAGAGAGAGACAAGACATCTTAAGACAAGCCGAGCCGGAGCCTTAGCCTTGCTCGGTGCTCGTAGCTCCTTGCCTTTGTAATTATAAAATTATAAAGCCGTGTAATTTAAAGATTAAATTTTATCAATAAATTTGATAGGAAATAAAAATGGCTTCAAAGGAAAATGAAGATGAAGATAACCAAAGCAATGATAATGACGATTACGAAGAAGGAGAAGTAGAAGAAGATGATGAAGGTAATTTACATAAAATTAATGAATTAATTGATAAAACACACATTCATTTCAGTAACATTGGATGAGGAAGATGATTTGAATGGAGGCGAAGATTATGAGGAGGAATTGAAAGGATTGGCGGAAGAAAATGAATTGTCGGTGGAGGAATTGCGCAGGAAATATTATGGAGAAATTACAGAAGAAGAAGAAAAAGCGGACGTGAAAAGTGGAGAAGAAGGAGAAAAGGAAGATGTTGAAGAAACGTATCCAGCAACTTCATCGACATTGACACGGAATATGCGTGGCAAAATGATGACGGCGGCATTGAACACGGCAACAAACGAATCAATCACAAAATATTTCAAGGTGGAAGATTTGGAGGAGGATGATTCGGAGGATTATATGCCACCCGAAATATGGAAAAAGGAAATTCGAGTTGGGCCAGATTTTCAAGTAAGCCAAAAAAATTGATTAAATAAGTAAAAAAATAAAATTAAAGGTAACAAAAATACCCGAAGTCCCTTCAAAACCAAAAAATGATTATTTGGATTGTTCCCAACCACTTTGGATTGCCGTACCAGAAAAATGTCCAGAAGATAAAGTTATGGAATATTTGGTCGAATGCGAACGAATTCGAGCGGGTGAAAAAGTGAAGGATAAAAAAAAGCGCACAAAAACTTCATCCACAGCACCGTCGACCAATAAAGCAAATGAAATTGTGCCGGATGATGAGAATGCATTATTTGCACTTTATCAAGTTTATTTTCCATTAATATTTAAAATTTTATTTAAAAAAAAGGCCAACTACGATTTGATCAAGGCAAAAAGCCGGGCGCCATTCGATTCGCCCACTTTATGCTCCGTGAATGGACCAAAATTGACACAATCCACGGAAAAATGGAGAACATGGGGGGAGGAGGATTGCACAAATTTCGAGAAAGGTCTAATGGAATATGGCAAAAATTTTTGGAAAATTCAACGTGATTTTGTAAGAAAATAATTAGTAAAAATTTAAATAAATTATTTCAAGTTACCGAATCGAAAAATGGGCGAAATTGTTTGCTTCTATTATAGCTGGAAGAAAACGGAACGACATGACATTTGGAGGGTGGAGAAGAATGAAAGGGATCAACAAATGGACGTGAAAACGGCGGACTTGGTTTTAAATAGAAATAAATTCATATAAAATTAATTAATTTTTTAGATGGGCCAAATAGCCGAGTCAATTTTGCATCAACAGGGCAATAAAAGTCAAGAGGCTGGCATTTCAAAGAAAGGGACGGCACCCGTTTAATTGTGATGTCAATTTTGATCCCGCCTCCAATTTCCTTATTGACAATCTCATCCAAATCCAATCCTCAAAATCAGCTGCCCATCCATCATTTATTTTAGTCTATTTCCATTTTCCAATGCGCAATTTTCCAATATAATTATTTTAAATGTATATTTATTTGAGCTGAATCTGCACCACCAAAATCAAATCATCCAATAATCTTGATCTTTGTTTTGTCTTTTGACCATCCCCACATATTCCCTCCTCCTTCATCCAATTCTACCTAAAATTATTTACATTTATTCACATTTTTTTGATGGATATTTGATATTTACACAAAATAAAATAATTTTGAATAAATGATTAATCAAATTTGTTGCCTTTTTTCATCTTTTCCCTTCATCAAAACTTTCATTCGGAATGTACAAAATACGGGTTTATGATCGCTGCAATCCACCTCCCAAATACAATCATAACGAATTGGGCACAATGATTGGTCCGATTCCGACCAAAAAAGAACTCGATCCTGGCAAAGGAATTGGAAATGAGATAACGTATTTTTCTATTATTTATAAGCCCATAGGCTTCTATTTTTCAGAGCTTTGAGCTTCTATTAGAGGGTAACAAATTATTTCGCCTGTTATGATTTTTTAATTCGAATGGATAGAATAATTCCGCCTAGTTAGAATAATTCCGCATGTTTGACTAAGTTTAATAATTCCGCCTGTTTGACTAAGTTTTAATAATTCCGCCTGGTTGACTAAGTTTTAATAATTCCGCCTGGTTAGAATAATTCCGCTTGTTTGACTAAGTTTTAATAATTCCGCCTGGTTAGAATAATTCCGCCTGTTTGACTAAGTTTTAATAATTCCGCCTGTTTGACTAAGTTTTAATAATTCCGCCTGGTTAGAATAAATCCGCTTGTTTGACTAAGTTTTAATAATTCCGCCTGTTTTAAGAATAATTCCGCCTGTTTGATTAAGTTTTAATAATTCCGCCTGTTTGACTAAGTTTTAATAATTCCGCCTGTTTGACTAAGTTTTAATAATTCCGCCTGTTTGACTAAGTTTTAATAATTCCGCCTGGTTAGAATAAATCCGCCTGTTTTGATTTTAATTCCGCCTATTAAATAATGAGCTTCTTTTACTAGAGAATGGGCTTCTAATAGAAAAATTACGGTAAAATTGATACTGTGTAAGAAGGCATTCGATTTTGGACATATAAATTTGTGCCAATCTTGAATTTATGCGTTGGAGGGAATTTGACGATTGCCTCCCGAAATCCTTTAAATAATCCTGCAAAATGTTTTGGATTATTTTATTTGACCATTTCGCATTGAATGGACCTTTTTCCCTTTCCATGCTTAATTCATCATGGGTCAAAATTCGTCGAAAATCGGCTTGCCTTCGGAACATTTTCTTTTGCATATTTTCCGCAACATCCGCCAATTCCTCCTTTTTCAGCACTCGAAAATTCAAATCACCAAACCAAAAAAGGTGGGTGTGAATTCCATTGGTTCCTTCATCTAAGTATACTGTAATAATGCCATCGCCTCCAATTCCCCTTACAACTTTTTGCCATTAATGAATCAAAATTGAATTGTTCCGCGATTTTCTTGTAGTCAAGTATTCTCCTCTCCAATTTTCCATCTAAATTTAGGTTAAAACGGAATTTTTGAGGGATAATCCAACGTGTTAAATGGCAAGCAATGAAGACGCATTTGCTCTGGAGAAGTCGAAAGTAAATGGCAATGGCACCTTTCGTCCGGAATGGGCGTGCCATATTACTGCCCTATTTTGGTTAAATTCATTTTAAAAGACCATCAAAATCAACATTTACCGCAACAAAACGATATTCTGGATCTTAATTGGATGAAAGGAATTAGAAATAAATACGGTGAAAGGGATACGAACGTGAAGTGAAAAGGGAAAGTCGATGCCGAATGAACAGAATCAACATTTGAGACCATTTACGCACCCAACAGAAAACACGATGGGTTGAGGCCAGGGATGGGCCAAGTGATTGGAGAACAGTGGAATGAAATTTGCTGGGAAATTTGGATAAAAATGGACAAAAATTGAAAGGGCAAACAGAGTGGAAGGAGGCAATTCCTGAAGGGCCAAAGCAATAAGTGAAGGACGTTCTCGAGGTGGCATTTTTGCGAAAAGGGAATTCAGCCGGGAAAGGGAACGATTGGCCTTTTAAATAGGATTTGGTGAAAGTTTGAGAACATTTGGATCAAACTTTGCCGGCAATATTAAATGTGAAGCACATTGCAGAAATTGAATCCGCACTTTGATCGTCGAGTATTTGATCTAATTCAGTGGAATGCGGCAAGAAAACTCCGCCTGGCCCGGTAACTCGAGGCCTATTAATTCCAAAAAATGAATTCATTCGATCATTGGAACATTACCCGGCATGTTCTAATTGGCATTTGAAATCCTCCTCACTGAATTGACTATGGAATTCCTCACGTGCTTCGATGAAGGAATTGCGGCGTGAAGTTGTCGGTGCCAACAATTTTTGGGGACCATTGGAATTGGAAACAGCAGAATCCGGGAAATCCATCAATCGGCAATATTTGAACATTCATTCATTCATTTATGTGGCACAATGGCAGCAAACAAAATGGCCATTAAATAGAGCCAACTTCCCCTCTAGGCAATTTCCATGACAACCAATGAAAGAAGGGAGCAATTTTGGCAATTTAAATTTATTTATTTCAATGTCCCTTCCATTAATCCAAGTACCCCTTTTCTTCCCATTATTCGTTTATTTTTCATCAGACTTTTTCCTTTTTGACTTTATTTGATGTAGATAAAATGCACAAAATGGACAATGGATGGAATATGGAAATGAATATTGTTTTAATCTTCCACTTTTTCCCATGGCTCCCTCTTGGCAGAAATTCTCAATTAGCCGCGAGAAAATTTGTTGTTTTTGGATAAAAAAGTTACTTATTCCCCGGATGAAATTTCAAATGGACCACCAAAATTGAGTGAATATAAACATTTTGGGAAGGCATAAAAGGTAAAAGGCATAGAATTTTGTCCATTTTACATTGTAAAAATGGCCCAGTTCACCATAAATAGCCTATTGGCCAATGACAATGGGCCATCGGCTGATGTTGATGAAAGAAATGACAATAATGTGACGAATTCTAATCCGCAAAATTCCGTGTCCGTATCCCCTTGTGTTCAACTTCCAACTTCATCAATGCCTTCGGCGATTCCCCAATTGGCAACACCCACATTGGCCGAATTGCAATTGTTCTTTGGATTGAATGGTAAAGGGGAATTTGAAGGCATTTAATAATTAATGGATTTGAAGTCCGTAAGCATGAATACAGCCGTTCGAGAAAGAAAACAGTGGAACGAAAGCCGAGACAGGCATATTCGGCAATGCAATTGGGAAAGTTGGAAGAAGCATTCACGGTGAGCGAGGTCATTGGGGGAATGAATGAATGGTCAGATCCATATTCAGGCAGACAAATATCTCTCCGTACAAAAAAGAGTACAATTGGCAAGGGATTTGGGCTTAACTGAAACGCAGGTCAAAACCTGGTTCCAGAATAGAAGGTTGGAATTGGAAATACATTTTTCATGAACTTTTTTTGACACAGAACAAAATGGAAGAAACATTTGACTGATTCCCTCCGGCAAATTTATAATCAACAATCTCAAAATTTGTTTGGAACAATAATGCCACCTTCAATGATGGTCAATTATGAAATGAATGAAGGGGAAGAAGGAGAAATGGATGGGGATGAACAATAGATAATAATTAATAAAATTTTAATTAATAAAATGATTTATTTTGCGGCATTTCTAAAATTTGCTTGTGATGACTGTAAAAATTGCAAAATTGTTGCGTTCTCCATAAAAATTCAAAAAAGATGGATAGTGAAGGTGTGAAGGGGAATTGGTTTGATTTAATAGTAGAAGATGTACGGTACTACTTAAATATGTTTTCGATTATAATCTGGATTAATGTTCGCAAAATAGGTGAAATTAAAATTAGAACAGGCTGACAGGCGGAATTATTCTAACCAGGCGGAATTATTAAAACTTAGTCAAACAGGCGGAATTATTAAAACTTAGTCAAACAGGCGGAATTATTAAAACTTAGTCAAACAGGCGGAATTATTAAAACTTAGTCAAACAGGCGGAATTATTAAAACTTAGTCAAACAGGCGGAATTATTAAAACTTAGTCAAACAGGCGGAATTATTAAAACTTAGTCAAACAGGCGGAATTATTAAAACTTAGTCAAACAGGCGGAATTATTAAAACTTGGTCAACCAGGTGAAATTATTAAAACTTAGTCAACCAGGCGGAATTATTAAAACTTAGTCAACCAGGCGGAATTATAAAAACTTGGTCAACCAGGCGGAATTATTAAAACTTAGTCAACCAGGCGGAATTATAAAAACTTGGTCACCAGGCGGAATTATTAAAACTTAGTCAACCAGGCGGAATTATTAAAACTTAGTCAAACAGGCGGAATTATTAAAACTTAGTCAAACAGGCGGAATTATTCTAAGTTCGCCAGGCGGAATTATTAAAACTTAGTCAAACAGGCGGAATTATTAAAACTTAGTCAACCAGGCGGAATTATTAAAACTTAGTCAAACAGGCGGAATTATTCTAAGTTCGCCAGGCGGAATTATTAAAACTTAGTCAAACAGGCGGAATTATTAAAACTTAGTCAAACTAAATGTTTGGAGAACTGGATCAATTGTTTTGGAAACAGTGGTGTAATAATTTGTTTGCCAAAATATGTTTTCCCTTGCAGAAAATGTTTGCCAAAAAGTAATCCTTCTCTGATTAAACCAAACCAATTCCTCTTTTTTATCCATATATTGCATAATATATAATAAAATAAATAAATTTTTAATATAATGTCATTCTTCCCGTCTTTTACTATCCAAAGTTATGGTCACTGGCCCATCATTTTCAATGGTGACTTGCATCATTGCACCAAAAAGTCCATCCTTCACCATTTCTGTGCTATAATTTGCCTTCAATTTTTCCATATATTTTTCATAAAATTTTGGTGCTTCATCTGGTTTCATCGCCCGATGAAAATCCAATTTATTTCCTTTGATGCAAGCATGAAGGGTGAACTTAAATAAATTATAAATATTTTTTAACAATTCCCCAAGTAAAAATCACCTGACTCACAGTCAAAATTTCTAGGTTCAAATCCTTAACCGATTTATCCCATCGCCTTGATGTTTCTGGATTCTCGAATAATCTCAAATTTAGCATTTTCCTTACAATATATTCAATATCTTCATCTTTATCATCCATGCCCAATCCAATCAGTACACAAATGCCACGGTTGATGGACGAAATCTTAGATTTTAATTGAAATTTGCAAATAAAAAATTAAAAAACCATTTTTTGATCAACAACAACGCTAGCAGATTTTACTCGTTGAATTATTGCTTTCATACTTGAATCTAAATTTTAGAAATTTGGTTAAAAATTAAACGAATGGGGCCATTAAAAAGAAATTCTTGAAGTTTATCCAAATTTCGCCTAAGGCCATTTCATTTCCAAGAGTCATTTCGTCCTTAAGGATAATTAATATTTTTATTTTTTTTTCGTCATTCTTGTTAAATAAACCAAGCAATACCTCGACTTCACTTCCCTATCCCTTCCTTTTTATTAATAGCATAAATTATAAATCTTTTAATTTAATTCATCATAAATTTAACTTCCAATTTTCAAGAAATTTTAGATTAAAATGACGGATCCATATGTTTATTACAACAATAATGATAGAAAATCATCGCAGCAGCAAAGGAATCCAAATGATGATTGGTTTGGTGGCATAAATGTGAACTCTACAAATAATTTGCAAAATGAAACAACTAATAATTTTGGATGGGACCAGCAAAGTAAATTAATCATTAAATCATTATTTTAAAACCATACTTTTTTAGACTTCAATAATTTACAAGCAAGTCCACCACAATCCGCTTATCCAAATTATTATGCGCAGCAACCAAATATGTTTATTCCTACGATTCCTAATGAACAAGGTAACTTGGCTTTATTAACAAATTTAATTTGTATAAAATTCAAGACAAATCATTCGCAGAGGAAGATTTTGAGAATGAGCCACCCTTGCTTGAGGAATTGGGAATCAATTTTGTATGTGCAAATTAAAATAATATTCAATTTACTTTTCACTCAATTTTCAGGATCATATTCGGCTGAAAACGCTAGCAGTTCTAAACCCTTTGGGTGGTGCATCGTCCGATGTAAGCATTCAAATATTTTTTAATGTAAAATAATTAAATTTACAGGTTATAAGTGACCAAGATCTTTCTGGGCCTCTTGTTTTTTGTTTGTTATTCGGTGCTTCATTGTTACTTCATGGAAAGGTTAATATTAAAAATAATCCAATTATTAATTAATAATCGATTTTAGATTCATTTTGGCCACATTTATGGCATTGGGCTTGTAGGATGCACCGGAATGTACGCTTTGTTGAATTTGATGGCTCAAGAACGGTCAATTACATTCACAAACACAGCCAGCATCCTTGGCTATTGCCTTTTGCCCATGTCACTGCTTTCACTGTTGGCTGCCGTTTTATCGCTACAAGGATTGTTTGGATACATCATTGTTGCACTAGCTGTCTTTTGGAGTGGTACATCCTCATCCAAATTGTTTTCAATTGCACTCTCCATGAATGGTTTAACTCAAAATTAAAAATTAATAAATAAAATATTTAAAATTAAGGACAAAGGCTTTTGGTGGCATATCCCTGCATTTTGCTATATTCAGTGTTTGCCTTACTTGCTATATTCTGATGAATTTGAATGAACATTTACAACAAACATTATTTATTTCCTTGTGTTATTTTGAATTAATTTAACATTTTTTGTTGCATAAATTGTGCTGGGTTTACCAAAAAATATTATATTTATTTATTCTAGAGCATAACTAAAATGCATAAATTAATTTATTTAATTATTCAATGTATAAATTTCTAATAATATTTTTTATTTGAACAGTGAACAAAATGTCGAAAGGCCCATTAATTATTGATGAAAGCAAAGACAAAGAAGAAGATGATAAATGGTTGGTGCATCCTTCACCAGGTTTTTGCGTCAAATTTAAAAATGTAGGAAGTTTTGATAAACCATTTTTAATGTAATATTTTAAGGTTCAATTCCCAAATTGTTCTCTGCAAAATGAAATTTATAATAAATTATTTATCAATATTGCACATTGCATTGAAATTCCACCACCGAAACAACAATTTTTGAATGAAGATGAAGTTGCCCAATTATTGGCCACCGACCCGAATGCCTTTCAAATTCCAATTTGTGTCGGCAATTTGGACAAAGTAATTGATAATAAAGGGAACACGGAAATTAAGGTTTTTTGAAAGTGATGAAAATTTATTCACATTTATTTTTGAATAGATAGATGTTCTGGTGAATTCCAATTTTTTCCACAAATGCATAAATGAATCAGAATTCTTCAGACAAATTACATTGCAAATTATAAATGAAACAATAAAGGTTAATTTTGAACATATTTATTTTAATTTTTAAATATAATATTTAAGTCAAAATATGGCATCAGCATTAATATTTGTGAGCAAATTATTCTCCATAACAAAAGGTGCATGGGCCAATTGAATGCTCAATATATTCATAAAAGGCCACTTAATTCAATAATGGATTTGGGAGGCAAAATGAATTGTGGAGAAAATGCAAAACCAGCAGTCGAAATGAATGACAAAAACGCAATCAAAATTGATATAGACGATATTGAAGAAATGGAAAGTGGCAGCAGAAAACCGCGAAATTTCAAGGCTCAAATTTTAAAAGGACAAACAATGGAAATTAAAATAAAAGTCAAAGATTCGGATGGAAATTCGGTGCATCAAATTGACAGGTCCGAAATTTAATAATATATTCCCAATTTAAATTAATTTTTGATTTAAAGGATTGGAATCAAAATGAACGAGGATAGAGTGGTCATTTTGTTGGATTCTGAACACATTGTGGCCGATTTCTTCCTACCATTTCGAATAAAAGATGATGAGGCAATTTGCCAATTCCATGAAGCGAAATCCACAATTACAATTAATTGTTCGGTTAATTGGGAATAATTTTATCGAATAAATTTATTTTATTGTTTATTCCTATTTAAATAATGAATAAAATTGAATATTGAAATAACATAACAAATTATTCTGTTGAACTTCCTTCTTTTCTTTTCAATTTATCCCTGGCAAAACGATACAATTCCGAGCCTGAATTTATATCAATTTAGTGTATAAAATAAGTAGGAATAACCTTCAAATTCGGCTTCTTCAATATTCGAATATTTTTCCAGCCCTTTTAGATCGGCAAAATTCAGATTTACTGGGTTCAAATAATTTTTGGCGATTCTAACATGGAATATTGAGTAGAATAGGGCAATGTTAATAAAATCCACGGCTCCTTGAAATCGTTTCCAATACCAGCCAAGTAATCCAAGGAATAGAGTTGCTCTGTCCTTAATTAATTTAAATGTGATTTAATTTATTTTTAAATGAATACATAATTGATTATATCGCTGTCACATCGAATTTGATAGCATCTTAAAATCGGAATTATTAATAAAAAAAATTTTTATTTTGTACCTCAATGCTAATTTTTCTCGGTTGTAACCATGGTATTTTATTGAAGCCCACATGACCAATGGACTGGCGAAAAATGATGCGATTAGAATTCTACCCTAAAAAAAAAATAATTTTTTAAAATCCATTTTTTATTTACCTGAAGGCGCCTTCGAGAATCTCTAATGATTTTCAATGAATTATTTGTGGTTTTTTCCGGTGTCAATTTCTTCTCGTAGTAATTATGATAAATCTAATCATAAAATTTTCATTTAAAAAACAATAAATTGTGCAAACCGGACGTATAAGAATTCCTCCTTAAATTTTTTATGAGATGATTAATCAAAAATAAAAATGTTTACCGATAAATGAAGCCATTTGGACCGTTTTAAATGTACAAAAAATGAGATATTCATGGTATGGGCACCTAAAAAATAAAACATTATTAAAAATAAAATCAGAATAAACGTACGTCACTGAAGCTAGATCCTGGGCTTTATAATTCCTGTTTTTAAAATTGAATAAAATAAATAAAATTTTTAATTTTACTTGAACGAAGTATTGAAGAAATTACGGAACCAACCTTAATTTGATGAATTATTTTTTTAAAAATTTATTAGGGAACTTACTTCTCATCCCAATGTTGAGATTTGCATCTGGAAATGATGGACGTGATGATTCCATTTGCTGATTTTGATGTGAATAATTTTATCAATGATAAATCACCTAATAAAAAAATGCAAATTTTTGCCAATTTTTTAATGAATCTTAGCGGTTTTTTCATTGTAAGAAAAATCGCTAAGTTAGAAATTTACACATATCCAATCCAAAATAACTTAGGTAGTTGGATGCCTAAAATGTCTAATGAGTGTAAATTAATTAATAGGTAGATTAAGCGGATGGGGATTAAAAATTCTCATTTTATTCACCAATCTTCCAATCCAAATCAACCGAATTCTAATTCTGTTCAAATGAATTTATCGACCTCGACCCTAAAATTTGGGAAACCATCTTCTTGGAAGAGGATGCAGCATCCTACTGATCCTGAATCCAAAATGGCAATATTTCGTGTACATGGTCGATGTTATGACTTTCCAGAAGTTATAGGGGACCCAATTAATAAAAAATAAATAAAATTTATGTAGTTAAATCTTTTGACAAATCCCACGGATCCAAGGGATCCCCATCTGAATAAAAATCTGAATAACGATTTACCGGTGCCTGGATTTAGAGTTTGATTTTTACATTTTTACAATTGAGATAATCTATATATTATTGTTTTTAGATTGACAAAGAATATTGCCCATCACCAAGAAAGAAAATCATTAAAGAAATTAAAATGGAAGAAATGGATAAAGAAAATTTGTCGAATAATGGTGAAGTTGAACCTGAACTTGATAAAAAGGAATTATCTGCTGAGAAAATTGAGAAGAAGCTTAAGGAAGAGCATGTAAATTTTTAATTAAATTATTTAAATTCATCCATTATTTTGCAGGGAATCTACTCAAATGCAGTTGTTTGCGTGACCTCCTGGAATAAAGCCGATTTGGAAACAATAAGCAAACTTGAAGGAGAAGCTTTGGGAATATCGATTAATGGGGAGATGGTTCTTGAGATGTTATATGGTTAGTAAATAATTATTAAATTAAAAATAATAATTTTAAGGTGAAAAGTATTCAAATGTGTCTGGCGCCAGCAAAAAGTCAAGGAAGAATCTTAAAGCTTTGCCTGTGGATGAGAAATATTTGAAGCCGCAAACGGAGGTTTGATCAATTAAAAATAGTTGCATTTACATTTATTTTAAGGATAATCAATGGATCGTGGAAAAAGTTCTTGCGAAGAGACAAATAGAAAATGGCATGAAACAATATTTACTGAAATGGAAAGGCTGGCCATATGATTCATCAACATGGGAAGAGTGAGTTATCCCATTTTACCATTTAATTATATTAAATGGCATTTTCAGTCACTGCAAGGAAAATGACATTAATGATTTGGTAAATAAGCGATTTTATAAATTATAAATATTTTAAAATATTTTAAAGATTGCCAAATTTACACGGCGACAAAAATGGAAGGAAATAATTCGTCGACGAGTGCCAAACGAAGAGCGAATTTATTATTACAATAATTATATGTCAACTTCATTCAATGGATGCCATTTTTGGGAGGATGAAATGAATAAAACCATCAAAGAATACAAATATAAGCAGGCACCAATTTATGTGGAGAATTGGATTGACGACGAAACAAAACCATTGGGATTTATAGTTTGTTTTAATTAAAATTAATTCTAAAAAATAATTTGAAATGAATTGCAGTTCACATTGGAAAACAAATTCTCAATGGCAACGGAGAAATCATTTGAGGGAATTGACAAAGTCCAACATTGCATTTGCAAAGAGGAAGGCAAAATTTGTGGTGCAACAACAAATTGTTGTCCTAATGTTCGCTCAAAAAATTAGAAATATGAATTAAAATTTCCAATTTTATAGATTTTTGGTCAAAATTATTGCTATACGGAGGATGGTTTATTGAATTCCCGGATTGCATACAAAGAATGGATTGTGGAGTGCACGGATGCATGTGGATGCGATTCGTCATGCCCAACGCGAGTTGTTCAACGAGGTAGATTTAAATTTGCAGAAAGAATTTTGATTTTTATTCATTCCGGAAACAATTCTGATTTTATTCCGGAAAGGGGCAACCGGATAAAGTGCAAATTAATTCTTTCCGGAAAGGGGCAACCGGAAAAAGTGCAAATTAATTCTTTCCGGAAAAGTGCAACCGGATAAAGTGCAAATTAATTCTTTCCGGAAAGGGGCAACATAAAAAGTGCAAATTAATTCTTTCCGGAAAGGGGCAACATAAAAAGTGCAAATTAATTCTTTCCGGAAAGGGGCAACATAAAAAGTGCAAATTAATTCTTTCCGGAAAAGTGCAACCGGATAAAGTGCAAATTAATTCTTTCCGGAAAAGTGCAACATAAAAAGTGCAAATTAATTCCTTCCGGAAAGGGGCAACATAAAAAGTGCAAATTAATTCTTTCCGGAAAGGGGCAACATAAAAAGTGCAAATTAATTCTTTCCGGAAAAGTGCAACCGGATAAAGTGCAAATTAATTCTTTCCGGAAAAGTGCAACCGGATAAAGTGCAAATTAATTCTTTCCGGAAAAGTGCAACCGGATAAAGTTCAAATTAATTCTTTCCGGAAAAGTGCAACCGGATAAAGTGCAAATTAATTCTTTCCGGAAAAGGGCAACCGGATAAAGTGCAAATTAATTCTTTCCGGAAAGGGGCAACATAAAAAGTGCAAATTAATTCTTTCCGGAAAAGTGCAACCGGATAAAGTGCAAATTAATTCTTTCCGGAAAGGGGCAACATAAAAAGTGCAAATTAATTCTTTCCGGAAAAGTGCAACCGGATAAAGTGCAAATTAATTCTTTCCGGAAAGGGGCAACCGGATAAAGTGCAAATTAATTCTTTCCGGAAAGGGGCAACATAAAAAGTGCAAATTAATTCTTTCCGGAAAAGTGCAACCGGATAAAGTGCAAATTAATTCTTTCCGGAAAGGGGCAACCGGAAAAAGTGCAAATTAATTCTTTCCGGAAAGGGCAACCGGATAAAGTGCAAATTAATTCTTTCCGGAAAGTGCAACCGGAAAAAGTGCAAATTAATTCTTTCCGGAAAGGGGCAACCGGAAAAAGTGCAAATTAATTCTTTCCGGAAAGGGTCAACCTAAAAAGTGCAAATTAATTTTTTTCGGAAATAATTCTGATTTTTTTCCGGAAACAATTCTGATTAAATAAATTTTGAAATTTAAAAATGACAATATTATATTTCAATAATATAATTTTCAGGCCGCCAAATTCCCATCGTTATTTTTCGGACATTGGAACGTGGATGGTCAGTTCGCACTTGTGTTTCCATTAAAAAGCATGAATTTGTTTGCGAATATATTGGCGAAGTTTTTTTTAAAATTTTTATTTAATTTTAACAATTAAATTTAAGGTCCTCACAGTTGATGAAGCATTAGAATCAAAGAAACCGAGCATTTATCAATTCCAAATGGATGCCGGCTCATCTGATTTCAAATTTATGGTGGACGCCGCCACAATTGGAAATGTAATTAAAAAAAAATACAAAATTGGAGGAAATAATTATTAAAATAATTAAGGAGGCCCGTTTCGTCAACCATTCTTGCAATCCAAATCTTGGTAATAAAATGGACACAAAATATACTAAATAAATTTAATTATTAATTTTAGTTGTGCGGCGAGTTTTTGGTGATCGGCTTGACCTGAATTATTTCCGGTAAAATAAATAATAAATTCATTCATTCAATTAAATAAAAGAATTGCCTTCTTCGCCAAACGGGACATTGGACCAGGTATTTTTTTTTATTTTATATTTTTATGAATGAAAATTTTTAAGGGGACGAATTGACAATTGGTTTGGATTAATTTAATTATAATTTCAACAATTTTAAAATTTGCCTAACAAGATTATAATGCCATGGACCAATATGGAAAAGGAAAACGCCAGCAAGTGTGCCGGTCAGTTTTTATTTTTTTGAAATAATTTAATAAATTCAATTTTTTAGATGCAAATCGAAAATGTGCAAAGGAGTTTATTATTATTGAATGGATGGATGGATGAATTGGGCAAATTACAATATTCTGTTTTGTTATGACAATTTTTAAAATTCCTTTCATCACACATATTCAGGGCTTATAATTTTTCACTTATTTTTTCCGATCTCGCCCACCCCCCTCCTTCACTTTCATTTAAATTTGCCAATGTGCTTTTCATGTCTTTATCAATTAAATAAAAAATGCGAATAGAAAACAATTTCAATTTATCAACTGAACATTTTCATCATTATCAATTAGAATTAGAAGGAAAGTGCCTTGAACAAATTGCAGAGTTCATTGACCAACGATTCATGACGAAATGAAACCCGAATATCTGGGGGGAAGGGGAATGGTTTGAATACAAATTCGAATGGATTCAATTTGTTATTAATCACCTGGCACATTGGTTCTGAAATAATAAAGGGAAAATTGAATAAATGAATACATTTTTTCGCAATTTTATTACCTCGAAACATCATTGCCGAGTACGCCTTCCTCCTTGTAATTGGGTCCAAGCCAATACAGTTTGACCCGATGCTCAAAACCCGATTGGAGGACACTGAAGAAGCATAAGAAAATATGAATTTACGGTCCAACCTATTTCTGGCCAATTCACACATGTCACATGAACTCAGCTTCCAAACTTGGGCTGCGATGCTGTATTCCTCCATTAGGGCTTCCTTTAATGGAAATGGCATTTTATTTGGCCTCTTTCAAAGAGCACACCTTTGTAATGTGGAATTGGAGTGGATCATCCGTGGAGAGGGAAACATTTAAGCCTTTCATCAGAAAATCGGGCAATGGATTTCGTTGATAGGTGAGGAAAAGATGATTGTTTGAGAGTGGGGACATTGCCTTGGGGAAAGTGGAATTTGGCGTTTGAATTACGGTTGGCCTTACAATGCCAGTTTGGGCCAAATAGAATAAATATTGCAATACGGGCACTTTGCGAAGCATCAGGCCGTGGGCAATGCTTTCGGAAGTCAAATAGCCAACACTTAAATGATTGACATGCCCAGCCTCTCCGCAATGAGGCCGCAAGGCAAATACGTTGAGTCCACGCAATCGACGGAAGGCCTAAAAATTGGAGGGAAATTGGATATAAAAAGTGTGGAAATATTGGATTTAATTTGAATTTTTAATTAAATTTATTATCCATTTTACATTGAGTGCAGCCAAATTGGAGAACATGTAGAAAAGGTAGTAGGAATAGGAAGGATTCTGAACGAGAATTGAGGGAATAATCGGGCGAAGATAATGCCAACCTCCTCGCCGACATATTCCGCCGGTTCAGGGCATTCTTTTGTGAATGGGACATGTTCATGTTTTGACTCATCGTCGACAGAATCCAGCCCAGAAACGTGCTAAAATGTGGCAGATTGAAATGGAATGAATTTGGAGGAATACTTGAAGGAATCGATGCAAAGCCGGATGCGAGTTTGGATCATTGGTAACCTATGATTAAGGGGAATTGGATGAATATGAATGATGGAATGATCACCTCAAATAATGGGCTAAAAATATTGTCAAGGAATGTGTCAAAATTGGGGATCAAATTCTTGCATCGATAAACATCGTAAAGGCGAGGAATTTGGATCATCCAACGAACATTTTGGGACCAAACCTACACAAAAAAAAGCAAGGAAATTCGGCAATTTTTGACCCAAACGAACATCATGCCGAATTGCCCATTCCGCCAATTTGTCCCATTCATCCTTGGAACGTCCATAAATGGACAAACGCGGTTCCATATGCTGATATTTGCTTTCCTGTTCACATTTTTTAATCAAATTGTTCCCAATCCAATTCCCTACCTCCACATCGCTGAGCACTTCTTTGAGTACTTCGGCAAAATATCTTCCACCCACATAATTATCCGTTTTGATAAAAATTTCACGAAGTTCATTTTGCCCAACTAAACGGATAGGATTATTCTGGCCTAATTCCCCAATTCCTCCTAGGCAATCCTTCGAAATTGGGGTACCAGAACGAAATTGGGGTTCCAGAAAATTTGTACAATTTTTAATTGCTTTCTGAGGTTTTTCTAACATATAACATGAATCCTTCTCTTCATATCTTGTCATCTTAGAAAGGTATTGCTGACTTTTACCCGAGGCAATTTTCAAAAAGAAATGAAGGAAAATTTTCTTCTGAATCTCAATTCCGAAGGATTGCCTGCCTTGTCTCCTCATACTTGGATTATATTTTGCATTGAATTTGTCGAAACGATGGAATCTGTGGAAAATGGCACACAATTAAGTATGCCCTCATTCCCCCTTTTTGGCCCAACGTGTTCCGATCGGCATGCACATCCAACATATCGACGGAAAGGCACTGAAATTTGTGTGTTTTTACGTGGAATTAAATGTAATCATTACATATGGGGTAATGCCCATTTGATCGAACAATTCCTGCATTGTCACATTCTTTCCATCCTTCAATTACCAATTTACCCTTAATTTGCCCAAAAACATTTTCCCACCTTTACATGAACAACTTCCTCCGCGTCCGTCCGCATTTTCTTCTTGATGAATCGAAGCAAATGCCTAATTCAAAATTGGTTTAAATGGTTTTAAATTTTTCTCACTTATGATTCATTGAACTGGCGGCTGAAAGGAATGTTGGGGAAGGTGAATTTACATTTGTTTTGGTGGACAAAACCCACCGTGAATATGGGTGTCAACCTTGCGAATATTGTAGAAGTCCCGATGTGGGACACTTCGCTGCTCGGCACTCTCCAATTGTTCATTCAATAAAACATGAAGTTGAAAGTGGGTTTGGAGAAAGGTGAGTCGACGATAGCAGAAAGTCTTACAAAGGATGGAATGGAATGAAATTAGGTATGCAAATTAAAATGAAAAAGAATAGATTTTACGACAATTGGGGAAGCAATAATTTTGGAATGGAAACGGTTTAGTTACCGATGATGAAAACGATATTGGCTGGCAAAAATTATATATTACTTTAGAGAGCATAAAATTGGCTCTAAAATGGTGCATAAAACAATGTCAAAATTTTGGCTATTTCCCAAAATTCTGGTCAAAATATCGTTGGTTTAATTAAAATTGCAGCCTTTTAATGACCATAATTCCGAAATATCCAATATTTACGAATTATTTTGATATAATTTTATATCTAATTAATGCTCTCAATAAAATATTATTCAAATGAATTCAGCAGCTTTTTCCCCTTCAACGTTATACCATTCATTTCCAATTGGCTCCTCCCCAATTATCGTAACACAGAATGAATATTCCCCCAAGCAAAATCACTCCCTCCTCCCACCTTCAATGGGCCTTCATTGCAAATTCGGTTGATCCAATTGAAGTCCCTGGATTTGCACACAAAAATCATCAAAATTCCCTTTTTCCCTCATTTTACTTCAAATATTTTTCCCTGGTCACGTAATACTTTCGAAGTTGTTCGACAATTTCGCCACTTTTTGGGTCCAAAACGGCCACCTTTAGTGAATCCAAATATAAAAAATTCTCCCCTTTCCATTTTTCTACCGTTCCATTTTGCCTTTTGAGTGTGAATTTTTGTCCAAATTCTGGCAACGGCTCATCCAAACCCCAATGGTCCTTTGGCGGTTCCGGTGGATTGTATGACATGTTTGCGGCTGAAAATAATTTTAATTTTTCAATGGAAAGCGACATTGGATTGTGAAAAGGGTGCGCAAAAGAATTATTTGAATGTTGATAATGAATGTGCCCGGAAACGGAATAATTGAGTGGGATGGCAAAAGTGAACAAAATGGACGACTGAGAGTGAATTTGATATTGATACACCCAACTTGTTGCCGATTGCAATAACTCATCAAGACTAAACCAATTTTGATAATTTTGCGATCAAATTAAAGAGCAGACTTTTGGCTATCCAATGACGTTAAATTTATTAAAATTGGTTCCGAATTGTTTGAGTTATGCCGAAAAAATCAATGAATAATTTGACAAGGGCAAATAAAACAGGCGGAATTATGTTTGGGGCAATTAAAATGTTTGGGGAAAATAAAAAGTTTGGGGCAATTAAAATGTTTGGGGCAATTAAAATGTTTGGGGCAAATAAAATGTTCGGGGTAAATAAAATGTTTGGGGCAATTAAAATGTTTGGGGCAATTAAAATGTTTGGGGCAAATAAAATGTTCGGGGTAAATAAAATGTTTGGGGCAATTAAAATGTTTGGGGCAAATAAAATGTTCGGGGTAAATAAAATGTTTGGGGCAATTAAAATGTTTGGGGCAATTAAAATGTTTGGGGCAATTAAAATGTTTGGGGCAAATAAAATGTTTGGGGCAAATAAAAATGTTTGGGGCAAATAAAACAGGCGGAATTATGTTTGGCGCAAATAAAATGTTTGGGGCAATTAAAATGTTTGGGGCAAATAAAATGTTCGGGGTAAATAAAATGTTTGGGGCAAATAAAACAGGCGGAATTATGTTTGGCGCAAATAAAATGTTTGGGGCAATTAAAATGTTTGGGGCAAATAAAATGTTCGGGGTAAATAAAATGTTTGGGGCAATTAAAATGTTTGGGGCAATTAAAATGTTTGGGGCAAATAAAATGTTTGGGGCAAATAAAATGTTTGGGGCAAGCAAAATGTTTGGGGCAATTAAAATGTTTGAGGCAAATAAAATGTTTGAGGCAAATAAAATGTTTGGGGCAAGCAAAATGTTTGGGGCAATTAAAATGTTTGGGGCAAATAAAATGTTTGGGGTAAATAAAATGTTTGGGGTAAATAAAATGTTTGGGGCAAATAAAATGTTTGGGGCAAATAAAATGTTTGGGGCAAATAAAATGTTTGGGGCAAATAAAATGTTTGGGGCAAATAAAAATGTTTGGGGCAAATAAAATGTTTGGGGCAAATAAAATGTTCGGGGTAAATAAAATGTTTGGGGCAATTAAAATGTTTGGGGCAAATAAAATGTTCGGGGTAAATAAAATGTTTGGGGCAATTAAAATGTTTGGGGCAATTAAAATGTTTGGGGCAATTAAAATGTTTGGGGCAAATAAAATGTTTGGGGCAAATAAAAATGTTTGGGGCAAATAAAACAGGCGGAATTATGTTTGGGGCAAATAAAATGTTTGGGGCAATTAAAATGTTTGGGGCAAATAAAATGTTCGGGGTAAATAAAATGTTTGGGGCAATTAAAATGTTTGGGGCAATTAAAATGTTTGGGGCAAATAAAATGTTTGGGGCAAATAAAAATGTTTGGGGCAAATAAAATGTTTGGGGCAAATAAAACAGGCGGAATTATATTTGGGGCAAATAAAATGTTTGGGGCAATTAAAATGTTTGGGGCAAATAAAATGTTTGGGGCAAATAAAATGTTTGGGGCAATTAAAATGTTTGGGGCAAATAAAATGTTTGGGGAAAATAAAATGTTTGGGGCAATTAAAATGTTTGGGGCAATTAAAATGTTTGGGGCAAATAAAATGTTTGGGGCAAATAAAATGTTTGGGGCAAATAAAATGTTTGGGGCAATTAAAATGTTTGGGGCAAATAAAACAGGCGGAATTATGTTTGGGGCAAATAAAATGTTTGGGGCAATTAAAATGTTTGGGGCAAATAAAATGTTTGGGGCAAATAAAACGTTTGGGGCAATTAAAATGTTTGGGGCAATTAAAATGTTTGGGGCAATTAAAATGTTTGGGGCAAATAAAACAGGCGGAATTATGTTTGGGACAAATAAAACAGGCGGAATTATGTTTGGGACAAATAAAACAGGCGGAATTAAGTTTGGGGCAAATAAAACAGGCGGAATTATGTTTGGGGCAAATAAAACAGGCGGAATTATGTTTGGGGCAAATAAAACAGGCGGAATTATGTGTGGGGCAAATAAAACAGGCGCAATTATGTTGGGGCATTGTTGGTACATAGTAAAGAAGATTTTAAAAGATTTTAAAGGCAAAACTTCAAAATTTTTGAAGCAATTTAAATAAATTAATATTATTGGATATCTAAGTCTGCTCTTTTAATCTGATACTAAAATCATCAAAATTTGGTTAACTCCTTGATGAGTTAAAATGGCAACAAGTTGGATTGTTCTCAAGTGAATATTGTGATTGGACCTACAGAGTCGATCTGCCAAAAAATGATCATTGAATGGAATGGGATCAAAGCGGGATAATCATGTCAAGCAAAAAAGGTGTAAAAAAACGATGGAATATGTAGAACTCACATGACTCCGTATTCTTCCTTCGACATTTTGGCAATTCTCGAGGATATTTGCCGGTCAAGAAGTTTCGAGTTGTGCTCGGAAATGGGGCACCAATTAATTCCATATATTCGCTACGGAGTCGGAGTGCTTCGACCAGGGAACGGGCGGCACAACGCAAATCCTCCAAAGGCACTCCGGACAATTCCTCGCCGGTCAATCCCTGTGAGGAATATTTAGGTAAAATTTATAAATTGTTTCCCAATTTTTGGCACCATTCTTTGGTAATTCACGTCGATTGCATCCCGGAAGGAGTGCATCTCAACGTGTTGGGGCGAACACAGTTCACGGTCGATTTCGTCAAACTCAAATCATCACAAATTTCCCATAAAATTTAATGGCCAATTCCCCCACCTTTTCTTGGCCAATTGCAAATGCAATGGCCGAGGGCGATGCGGGAGTACGGCAATGGGGCGATGCCGATCGTCCACCGTTTTGTTGCTGTTTTTCCACTGGACTGATTGCACCTGATCCAGTGCCAATTGCGCCTCCTTGCTCACGGATTGATTCCAATTTGACCCTGGGGCAAATTTGTAGGAGAGATTGGATTTGATTTTTTTAGGAGGGCAGAAAGTGTTAAAATGAAGGAAAGACGGTATCTGTGCCTTTTGTAATCCGCTTTTTATGGTCAAAAGGGAAAAGGTGAAGAGCCCTAAGGGTCACATCAAGGTTTAGGGTTATTCTGAATAGGATATCGCCTCATGTATCCCTGAAGCCTAAATCTAATCCTAATCATCTATAGAGGTCATTTTCCCCTGTAAAACCTAAAAGTAGATTCAAGCGGCACAAGTACCGAAAAGTTTAGTTTGAGAAGATTGGATTTGATGTTTTTTTGGGGAGGGGAAGGTGTTGAAATGATGGATTGTTTAGTTGTTTGTTTGAAGGTGGGGGAGGAGGGGATGAATAACCTTATTTATTATGTTCTTTTTTGTTTGTCGTAAATAAACGAACATGAACCAAAATGGGGGTATTGAATGGACAATGGGGAATGGAATGTGGGTGGATAAATCATTTTCATTTCACTTCCATTTCACATCAAAGTACATTTATGGCCGTATCAAAAAAAGGAATTTAAAGCGAATAATGGAAAAAAGAAAGGCAAAAGGCCACTCACGGCTGTGGATGTTGTTGAAGAGACAATCGCCGATGATTGGTTTGTGTATTCCGAACGGTGGCCGCCCCTCCTGATGATGGATTTCCAGATGAATGGCCAAGGGAGGAACATGCCCGAGAGGGGGTAGAACATTGTTGAATCGTGGATGAAGCCATTGCCCCCGATGGATTTGCGCCAACTCCAATCACTTCAGTCAATCTATTAGTGGCGAAAAATATGTGAATTGTTAAAAAAGTTAGTTTGGGATTTGTGCCAATGGCAAAGGGAATTAGTGATTATGGCCAAACAAAGAATATTATGCAAATCTGCCAAGGCAGAATCCGGTGCCAACCTGTTGGAAATTTGCCTCTGCAGTGCCGTTTTATTCTCCAATATTTCAATTGGATAATGGGACAGTTCATAGGGCGATGAGATCACATGGCAAGAGGAGGAACCGCCGCTCAACCCTTGAAATGGACCAAATTCGGCACCGTCCGAATCCGTTGATGCTCCTAATAAGGACAAAACAATTCCCCCATTTTTGACCAATTCCAGCCAACTATGAATTCCAAGATGCGGTGCATTTTCGGCCTCATTTTCCAGTGGGGCTTCTTCGCCTCCTCCGGTGGCCAATTTCAAACTTTGTTTCAACATTTTCTTGGCCAATTCCCTTTCCACCCGTTTTGCCTCCTCTTCCACAATTGGGTCGCTTAAATCGTCGTCAATGGAGGCTTCCAAATTCATGGAGACAAATGGGCCCGATTTTCGGAATTCCATCGAAAAAATGAAAGGGAAAAAAGATAAAATTTGGATGAATGAATGAATGGTGTAAAATTGCGGGAACAAAAAAGGGAAAATTGGAAGGGAACATTGGGTTATTTATTTTATTCTTATCGCTTTTAGAAATCTTTGATGAGGGAAGAAAAGGTGAATTTTTGCAGGGAAAATTTAATAAATTGCCTCTAGTAAAATTCATAAATGGGAAAAGGTGTTTTATGTAGAAATATCTGTTCTTTTTTTGCCGAAAGCTTATAACTTTTTAATGCTTGATCTAACTAAGACCGTATAAACTTTATAACATTCAATAGAGCTGGTCAAGATGAGCCAATTTATGTGTCTCGCTTGCACTATTTGGACAAAAATTGAAATATTAAACCGTCCAAACCATATTTGGCTTTTGGTTCATAACTTTTTTGTTTTGATCTAAACCCGGACAATCTATAGGTCATTAGATGCGTCTCGGTGAGCTTCATCGAATGGTGTAAAGTTTATATGTCTAAGAACAAGCATTAAAAAGTTTTAGTCATTAGCCTTAAGGCAAAAATCAGACTCTTTGGCAACTTTTCCTCCCCACTCTTTAATAAATTATTATCAAATGAATATTCAAAAAAATTTGTCTGCTTTTTTTCGATTTCCTTAAAAGGATTTGGGGAATATTATTTTTTCATTTTTTTTTTCAATTTGACTAATTGCGAAAAAAGGGGATTGCAAAAATGAAGACCAGCAGTGGGAGGAATTATGGGAGCAAATGAATGGAAAAATTGTTGGGAATTTTGGGGAATGAAGAGAAGAAGCCTAGCAATAATTAAGAGGATTCCCCGCTAATCAACGCAGAGGAGACGACGGTCTTCCCTCATCGTTTTCCTTCTTTTTAGCGAAGATAATTCCCCTTTTTGTCATGGACGCCCGTCGCCGCCGGAGGGGCCGAATTTGCAGGAATTTGTAAATAATAAAAATGCACAGAACACGTTGAAAATGGTGATTGGAATAGTAAATTGGCCACTATTTTTAGTTGGTAAAAAGGAATAAAAAAATGGAAAGGTGCAAAGAAAAGATGGCTCTATTTCGTTCTTCGGTGGTGGTTGGTCGGCCACATGCCCCCAACTAGGCCATCCCCCCTCTTCTCCGCATACGGGCGTGTGGGAAATCGATTACTGCAAAAAATGGGGGAAATGAAGGAGGCAAAAAAGCCAAAAGCCGAATGGCTTAATAAAAATGTGGTTTATCAAAAGAATTTATGCATCCAAATTTAAAATAAATTCAATGATTTAGTGTCGACTAAAATTTTAGGGAAAACATTCATAAAATTGGGAGGAGAGTGCCTAAAACAAAAAAAATAAAGCATCAATGCAATTGGATTGGAACAAAATGATATTAAAGGTCGAGCATAATTGTCAATGGATCCTCGACTGCTTGTTTGATTTTGCGCAAAAATGTGACCGCCTCCCTGCCATCAATCAATCGGTGATCATAGGTCAATGCAACGAACATCATCGGCCGAATTTCCACCTTTAAAAATATTCAATTAAATTGAATATTCCCACCCATTCATTTTACCTTTCCATCAACGGCAACCGGACGATCGAAAATGCCGTGCATGCCAAGAATGGCCGATTGAGGGGGATTGATGATTGGTGTGCCGAACAGTGAGCCAAAGACGCCGCCATTGCTGATTGTGAATGTGCCTCCCTCCATATCCTCAATTGCCAATTTGTTATCGCGTGCCTGTGAAAGAATTGAGATAAATTTTGGATAAGCTGATTTGGTTTTGTTTTTGGTTGAATTATTATATTTCGTTTAGAAAATGAATGTAGTAATTATATAAAAAAGAATAAAAGTGTACATCAAGCTCGAAAAAATTATTTGCCTCTGAATGGGTTCGAACCCGCGACCTAAATGTTGCGGAACTGAAGGGTCACCCACTCGACTAAAAAACCTTATTAGCGGATTTTGCTACAATTTTGCCTAGCCAATGTGCAAATTTATATTCCCCGTAATTTTTCACCAACCTTGATTCCAAGTTCACCCAACATTTTCTCAATTTCAGAATAGCTCATCTGCTCCACATTTCGCAAAACCGGCACAACCAATCCTTTTTGGGTGGCAACCGCAATTGATATGTCCACATAGTTTCGATAAATTATTTCACTGCCCTCAATTACTAAAAAATGTGAATGGATTAATATTCTTATACAATTTTTTGTTCGAAATATTCTATTTCGTTTAGAAATGTACTTTAGAATGTGTAAAAATTACAATCGAGCTCGAAAAAAAATATTGGACTCTGAATGGATTCGAACCTGGGACCTAAATTTCTAAAAAGTAAAGGTTACCCATTCAGCCAAACAAATTTGGAGTTTTTTTTTTGTTAAAATCTATAAACCCTAGCCCAGTTCCATTATACTACAAAAATATTGTTAAAAATATTTACCTGCATTGACAACGGGCAATTCCTTCAGAGCAATGGCCGATGCCCGAACAAATGGGGACATTAGACCAAGTTTGACGCCGTGTTTCTTCGTGAACGCTTCCTGATATTTCTTTCGCATTTGCATCACATTGCTTAAATAAAAATGTTTTGATAAGTATAAAATAAGATGAAACTAACAAAAGATCTATTTCATTGAATGTGGTCAACATTGCATTCGTATTTTGTGCCTCTTTCAGCCGTTCCGCAATTCGCAGTCTCATTCGATTCATTTTCACCCGGGTTTCGGTTCTATCACCGGTAATTGCCTGGGAATCTCCTTCTAAAATTAAAACATGAAATTTAATTAATTTATTTGGATAAACTTTGTTGTGGTTGTGCATGAGCAGCTTGGGAAATTGACGGAGGCATTCGCGGTTTAATCTCTTCAATTGGTTTTGAACTCATCGGTTGTTTTGGAATTTCAGGAATTGGTGGCATTTTTGATGGAATTGCTATAAATAAAATTTATTAATGTATGTCCACGAAATTACCTTGTTCCGCCGGTTTTTGAGTGACATCAGGTTTTGGTGGCTTTGTTTCCTTTTTCTGTTCAGGTTCGGCTGGTTTTGGAGGAGCTGCCGCTGATGGTTGCTGTCCTCCTCCCTCCCCTTTCTCCATTTTATATAATTTCTGCTTTGCTGTAACTTTTGAACCATCTTCAACCAAAAATTCCACAATTTTCCCAGAAAATGGAGCTGGAACTTCGACGGAAGTCTGAAAAATCAACTTATATTCACTATACAAATTAAAAAACTTTGTCGGTCTCAATTTCCGCAACAATTTCATCCGATTTGACAAAATCTCCGACTTCTATAAATTAAAATTTCGTTAATATAAATAAAATGTTAATTTATACGTTTCTGCCATCTAATATCTCCTTCGGAAATTGATTCGGCAAATGCTGGTCCTTCCACTTCCACAATATCGCCTCCTAAAATTGTATTTTCAATGTATTTAACTGAACATTAAATTCTTACTCAATGAATAAGTGAAGGTAAATTTCCTTGCAAATGTTGTTTGAATAGGTCTCGCAACAAGTTGAGCAATTCCTGGCTGATATTGGCTAGAATATGAGCGAAAAAAACACTAAAAAGATGATTTTTAATTTCAAAACATTTTAATTCTTTACCTGAGGAGTTCGAATTGATAATCTGATGAATCGGATATTTCGGACAAAATTCATTTTCCTCTTTCGAATTGTAAAAAAAGAGATTTTTCTAAATTGAAAAAAATTTGTTCTCATTAATTCACGTTTTTATAAGGAAAAAAAAAATTTAAAAAAAATGGTTTTTTTTATTAGAATTAACTGCTGGTGAATTTTCTGATTAATTTGCAAATTGCTCACTCACTCACTCATTTGTCATTAATATTGGTTGACTTTTCTCTTTTGCAAATAAAGAGCAGAAAATTAAACCAACTAAAAGCCCTACTTACTACCCCTAGTACTTTTAGAGAATTTACTAAGTACTATTTAATTAAAATGTACTTTTGTATTGTGTTTGTGTTTAATCTTCGATTTATTTTAGCTTTTTTTTAATTGATGAATTATTGATTGAGTGAGATAATTGATAAGGTAAGGGTAAATCATTATGAATTTACGCAAAAGAACTGCTAAAAAGCCAACAAATGGTGCAACAAAACAAGAAAATGTAATTTTTTTTATTAAATTACTTAAATCTAATAACCTAATTAGAGAAATCCTGCACCCAAAGCGACTAAAAAGCGAACAAATGGAGCAAAACAAGAAAAGGTGAAAAATGTTTATTAACAATTTCATTTACCAAATTTCTTCAGAGAAAACCAGCCCAAAACGACGATAATATTAATGAAATATGCCCTTTGCAAGAATTAAAGAGATTGCTTCATCCATCAATGGTATTGTTTTAGTAATAAACAATTAAAATATAGGTGCGTTTTATTTAAGATTCCAGAAGTGCTATTAAACAGAGAAAACGAACTTTCTCAGATCAAAAAATTCATATTAAATGGGTTGAAGCCGCAATCGGCAACAATTTCGCGTGTATTATATGTTAGTGGTGTCCCGGGAACAGGCAAAACTGCATCCGTCCTTAAAGTATTCCCACCTATTCTTTAATTAAATTAATAATTTAAATTATAGGTTGTGGAACAATTAAAAAAGGATAATAAAAAATTTAACTTTCTGAATGTTAATGGCCTTGAATTGTCGGAACCAAAATTACTCTATGTGCGACTCTTCAGAACTGTTAAGAAAGGTCTCATTGGAGCCAGGAAGAAAATATCGCCAAAGTTTTTCCACTAAATATTTTTTAGATTAATTTGTTCTAATTTTAGGGATGCACTGCAATTTTTAAATGATCATTTCACAAATGAAGATAAGAAAACCAAACCATACATTGTGGTCTTAATTGATGAAGTTTGTTTTAATTTACATTGAATAAACAATAATTCCAATTTTAGGTTGATATGATTTACACAAAACGAGAAGATGTTCTTTATACGGTTTTTGATTGGGCCCAATTCGAACATTCAAAATTATTGGTTATTGCAATTTCCAATACTTTGGACTTGGCCGAGAGAACATTTTCCCCGAGAATTGTCAGCAGAATGGCAAGTTTTTTAACTCTAATAAATGAACAGAATAAATTATTTTAGGGTGGAAATAAGCTGATCTTCCAACCATACGAATTTCAACAAATTGAAGAAATTTTGAGAAATAGGATAAAAGGATCGCCGGTAATAAATGAAAAAACAATTGAATTGGCATCCAAAAAGGTATTCCAAATCAAAAAATATATATTTACTCATTTTTTGATAGATTGCATCAATTTCGGGTGATATTCGGAAAGCTTTTCAACTGATGAGTCATTCCATTGATTTGGCAATTGCAAAAGCGGAAAATGAAGACAAAAAAGAAATTATTATTCTGCCAGAACATGTAAATAAAATAATTAATAGAATTTATGGCATTAATTTTTAATTTAAATTAGGTTTTGGAGGCAATCAACGAATCAATTTCCTCAATTCGAATGGAATTTATTGCCGCTTTATCCAAGCATGAAGAGCTGATATTCCGGGCATTGGTCCTAATCCTCTATGAAAATGCATTGGAAGAAACAACATTTAAGAGGATTTTGGAACATTATAAAAAGATGTGTTCATCGGAAATGATCCATCCTCTTTCACTTTTGCCTGCTTTTGAACATCTTCGCGAAATTTCATAGTAAATTTTTATTCAATTTATTAACTGTCTAATAAATTTATTTTTAGCTCCCATTTGGTGCTAATTTCTGCGGAACACGGCGAATTGCATTGCAAAGTCAAGCTGGGATTTCCCATTTCGGAGGCTCAATTTTGTTTGCGTCAATTGGACAATGCAAGGAAGAAGGCAGAAATTACGGCATCACCTTCTTGCAGCACCACCAAATCTCCGTTCAAATCACCAAAGAGAGCTCGCAGTATTTCACGTTCACCTCGAAGACCATTCCAAAATAAAATCTCAACCCCAACAACTCGCCAAGCACAGCGAAGACTCAATTTTTGTTAATTTATTTATTTAAATGTTTTGTATTTATTTATGATTTGAATAAAATATGAAAAAAAAACTCATTTTTACATAATTTTTTAAAACAGTAAAATTTACTGTTTCATTTATTTTATTTATCTGTTTAAAACTAATTTTAATTTTTAATAAAATAAAAGCATCTCTGCAATGAGCGAGCAAGCCGGAATCAATCAAAAGGGGAGCGAAAATAATAAATTTGAAGATGATTTACAAGAGCAAATCGTTGAAGAGCAGGTTTGACAATTTTAATTAATTAAAATTTTATTAAAAAAAAATAATTAAAATAAATATAATTAATCAAAAATTGACTAATCCATTTCGGTGATTTTCAGGTGATTGTGGATGGCGCCATTGTCGACCCTTTAGAGGATTACGATTATTTCAATGATGAATACATGGACGATGAAACCGGAGCATTTCAAGAGGGCGAAGATGAGGCCGGAAATCAACTGGGAATGCGCGCGAATAAATCACTTGGTTTGTTATTTATTGGTTATTGGATTAATTTTAATATTTATTTATAGTTCTTTTGACCCAGCGTTTTATCAATTTTTTGCATAGTACACCGGCCGGTCTAGTCGATTTGAATATGGTAAAAAGTGACAATTATTTAACATTTGTGAAATTATTCAATTAAGTTGCAGGCTGCGGATTCATTGAATGTTACGGTTGGTTTATTCCTAATTTATTATACACTAAAATTAAAATTTTAAGGCAAAAAGACGCCTCTATGACATTACAAATGTGCTGGAAGGAGTTGGATTGATTGAAAAACGGTCAAAGAATGTCATTTATTGGCGGTTGATTAAAATTTATTTTTGAATTAAATTAATAATTAAATTTAGTGGCGGAAAATTCCGAAGACCCGGTGGCACAATGGAGGTTCTGCCGGGTGAAGAGCAGCGAATGTACAAACTAAAATCGGATTTGACGGAATTGGAACGCGAGGAACGCCTCATTGATACGCATTTATTGTGGATGAAACAGGTCAGTAATTTTGATTTTAAAATTATAATCAATTATCAATCATAAATCAGGGTCTTAAGTCGGTTTAAACCATCTTTAGGTTAATTGATTAAACTTAAGCCAAATTAATATCAATCGATACTCCTTGAATAGATCAACCGACTGGGTATAGGGTTTTTGGGGGTTTAGAGTGTAAACTTCTGAACCATTATGATCTTCTTTTCGAAATATTACTTTAAAATTTACATAATTTTGTATATTTTCGCCACAGAGCATTCGAAATATTTGCGAAGAGCGGGACAATTTCAAACTTGGCTACAATGTTCATGATGACTTTCTGCGCGTTTTCCCTGACAATAAAGCTGTGGTAATCCAAGCACCGCCGAACACATCGGTCGAAATAAACACAGTTGGAGTTGGACGTATTTCGGTGAGTCATTTTTTTGACTCATTTAATTAATAATTTATTTTTTTAATAGAATAATTATCCGGATGATACCAGATATGAATTGAAGCTAAAGAGTTTTTGTGGTCCGGCACAAGCAATTCCAATTCCGTCGGAATCAACCACCGAACCAAATGGTCCATTTATTTTTAATTCATTTTAAATATTATTTATTTTCAGTATTTGAATCGTTAAAACCGCCGGCAACGGAACATGATTATATTCATATGACATCCGATGCTGATAAACAGTAATTTATTTATTTTAATTAATTAAAATTAATTTATTTAATTTTTTTAAGGAATGTTTCATCGCAACTTTGGGATTTTGTTCACTTTGACGAGGAAAATACGCAGATTAAAAAATCGAGCAAACCACCACAGCCACAGGCAAAAACAACGAATATTCGGACAAAGCAGCATTTATCCGTATGAAATTATTTTTGGAATATTTAATTGAATTAATTTATAGGAGGAAAGAGTCAACTACAAAATGGGACAACAACATTCGGCCGACCCAATGGCAGATGATTTGCTAGTGGAGGAGGGAGAAGAAGTGGATAATGAAGATATAATTGTTCATTAATCGATTAAAACAAACATTCATTCATCTTTTTCATTAAAAAATAAACATTAAATAAATATTTTTTAATTCAATTAATTTGTTTTCAAAAACAAGCACAAATATATTTATTTTTTTGTCAAATTTATATTCCAATTATTGCATTTTAATTAAAGAACAGCAACAATAATAATGTTGAGCAAAGATATTACATTCTATGAAGCAATGAAGGATACACCGAATTTCAGGTAACTAATTAAATTTGATTAATTGAATTATTTTTATTGATTGATTTTAGATTCGAATTGAGCCAAAATGAACGATATTTTGAGAGGCTGCAAAAACGGATGGAAGAGGTTCCAATTATTTAAATTAATTCTTTAATAATTTTATTCAATTTTTACAGATGTTAAAATCGATTAATATTGTCATCGAACATGGCCAACATTTTATGTCATCATTATAGTCAGTTTTTTTAATACCAAACATTTTAATTTATATAAAAATTTTAGCAATTTAACTGTCTCGCTGAATCGACTCTGGTTGGATTTAGAAATTGATGAGACCAAGGAAAAAGTTGCCTTCGAAACGTACAACATTCTCTCCGAATCACTTTCCCAAATTGTTTATTTGCAAAAATCTCTGATTGAACATGCTTATCCATCATTGCGTTCCGGGTTTGAATCATTTTTGAAGAGGGAAATGGACAAATTGGCAGAGGTGAAAGCACATTTTGACAGCCTTTCGGCATCCCTTTCCGAGGCACTTTCCAAAAAGGCTGCAATCAATAAAAGCAAAGCACAGGTTTAAATTATTAAAAATTAAATTAATTTAAAATTTTTAAAGGAATTGCAAGATGCCGAAAATTCATTGACCGCAATTGGAACATGTTTTTCCCACAATGGATTGGATTATGTTGCACAAATTAACATTTTGCATGCCCTAAAGACGCCCGTAATTCTTGAAAGTTAGTTTTTTCTTTTCTCGGTTTATTTGGGAATAACCCAACTTGACGCCTTTTAAAATAACTCATTAAGGACAGAACCAGTTTTGGTAATTCTAATATCATCTTAAAGAGCAGACTTTTGACTATCCAATGATATTAATTTTATTTAAATTGGTTCAGTATTAATGGAATTGTGTTCAAAAAACCATTGTAAATTGGCAAATACAAAGTAAAGGGAATTTTCGATGGTTTTTTAGGCATAACTCCGTTAATTCTGAACAAATTAAAATAAAATTAATATTTTTGGATAGCCAAAAGTCTGTCCTTTAATTTGATACTAAAATTATCAAAATTGGTTCAGTCCTTGATGAGTTATTATAAACGGTGCCTTGTGCCTAGTTGGTTTTTTCTCGATTTATTTTTTCAATTCAAATTTTTTAGCACTTTGGGCATTCATCAAGGAACATGGGAATTTCTTCACCCGTGGGGCCAATTTTTTCGCCGAACAACAAGAATTCATGATTGGCGATGCTTTAGCCTCAATGCGGTCTTCATATAAACAAATTGAGCGGAAAATGCAAGACCGGCACACATTCGTCCCAAAGGTTTAAATTATAAATAAATAAATAATATTTAATGAATTAAAGGAAATTTTCCAATTCCCAACCGGCATTCCCGTTGATCCAGAATGCATTATGGAAGGTTACCTGTTCAAGAGGGCAACAAATGCGTTCAAAACTTGGTTCAAATTTGCTAAAAATTAATTTTTAATAATAAAATTTTAAGGAATCGACGATGGTTTATGATAAAAGAAGGCAAATTGGTATTAAATTAATTAATTTTAATAAAAAATTAAATTATTTTAATTTAGCTTTATTCACATAAATCCAATGACGGCGAACCGGAAATTCCAACGACAATGGAAGAGAATTTGAAACTCTGTTTGGTTCGCCCGGCACCGCCCACAATTGAACGAGCTTGCTGTTTTGAGTTGGTCACACCGAACAAGTTGGAAAATTGAAATAAAATTTAACCAAAAAAAGTATTTTTCAATTCACAGAAATCATTTACTCCAAGCGGACACTGAAACTTTATGCAATGCTTGGATTCGTGCTTTGCAAAGAACAATTCAAGTTTGTTTAAATTTTTTATGGGTTGTATTTAATTTGCTCAAAAAAGAGTATTGAAAATGGTGAAAAAAACCCTTAGTGGTTTAATGGTTTGTCCTACCCGCTAACCTTTTACCTAATCGATAAATCTCATCAAGACGCGTTGATTGGCATATAATTTGGCATGGTTTTATCAAAAATAAGTGGTATTATACCGTTTAAACCTCTCATGGTTTTCGGTTCAAATTTATGTAAAAAAAAAACACCAAAAATATCATTTGCTGCCACTGGGTATTGAACCATCGTCGCGAAGAGAAACTGCTCAGCGATTTAACCAACTGAGCTATTCGATCCCTGGCGGGACTAGACCAAATCATTATCAAACGATGCTTCTCGAAATGATCTATCGATTGGTTGGTATGAGGTTTAACAATCTATGATAAACCATCGAACTTAGAACCATAAACCATTTTTCAAAATTTCTAATTTTTTATTAAATTAACGTTCACGTTTTTAGCATTTGCACGAAGATGAAAATGGAACATATAAAAATTCGAGGAAATCCTTTGTGGATGCAATGAATGCACCGCATGAACCAGGTAATTTAATTAATTTAAATTAAAATAAATTTGATAATTTAATTAGAAATTGCTTCCACCTCTTCAAGTCATGATGCCACCACCTCAAATGAAAATATAAATGAAAAAAAGTAATTAAAAATATTGTTAAAATTAAATAATAATTTTTTAGAACAAATTCCGACACACAAACAACAATAATGAATGTAAAAAGCGAAATGGAGAAACAAAATATGAAAACATTTTTGAAAGAATTATTGAATGTACCGGGCAATGAAAAATGCGCAGATTGTGGATGCCCAAACCCAAAATGGACGAGCCTGAATTTGGGCATAATAATTTGCATTGAATGCAGCGGAGTTCATCGAAGTTTTGGTGTACAATTTTCGAAAGTTCGGTCAGTCTTACAATTTTTAAAATAATTTTTAAATTAATTTTTACTTTAGTTCATTGACAATGGACACATTGGAAATAGAGCAGAGGAATATTCTTTTACAATTGGGCAATAATGCGGTGAATTCGATTTTTCTTGAGCATATGCCAAAAATGGAGGCGGGTCAAGATGGATTTTACGGCATAAATGGACATTCATCCAGGTAATTAATAAATAATGCATAAAATAAATAAATTCCATTTTTAGGGAAGCACGTGAAAAATGGATAACGGATAAATATATCAACAAAATTTTTGCAAAACCACAGCTAATTAAACGTAAATTTATTCAAACTAATTTGTGAATTATTTTGTGCAATTTTTAGCCCATATTCGATCTCATTCATCAATCATACCAACAACAATAATTCCAAATGATGATTCAAATTCATCAGTGAAATTGCGTTCAAGTGGAATTGGCGAATTGGATAGCAGGAAAAGCAATGATAATTTGAATCAATCAGCAGGTAAAATTTAAAATAAATTCCTAATTTTCATTAATTTTAGAATTTCGAATATCCCAAGATGCATTTGGCTCCGATTCAAATTTGATGCATTCAGCCAGCAAAGCGGCACTCATTTCCCGATCCATAATATCACTGAAGGACGAGAATACCATTGGAGAGGCAATCAAATGTGGGCAAATTGGACGGATATTCAAATGGATTGTTCAAAATGACATTGACCTGAATGGAAGAATCCAATTCGACGGTGATGCATTGTTTTCCACACTTCTTCATTCGGCAACAGAAAATGTAATTAAAAAATAATTAAATTAAATTAATAAATTTATTTGTTTTAGAATCAAACAACTTTGGTGGAATTTCTCCTATTGAATGGGGCAAAAGTGAATAATGTTGACGGGCGGAAGAATACACCACTGCATTTGGCTTCCGAAAAAGGCTACACAATGTAAATTAAAATTATTATTAAATAATTAAATAAAATCAATTTAGCATTGTCTATCAATTGCTGAAACGTAATGCGGAGAAATCCATAAAAAATGTTGATTCAAAAACGCCACTTGAAATTGCCGTAGAGCGGTGCCATGCAGACATAGTCACATTGTATTAATTTTATAATTTTTTTTATTAAAAAAATTATTTTTAGACTCAGATTGCATGAAATGAAGGAGGAATTCAATGATGATCAAAATTCAACAATGGATGAAACAGTGGAAGGTTTTATTGGAGATTTGGCGGCAAAACAATATTTGGTCAAAGAAGCTGAAAACAAAGAAGTGCAAAATTGATGAAAACAAATTGAATTTATTCGCATTTAAATGGGCATAATCTTTCCTATATTTAATTAATTTTGTTAAATTTTTATATATTGTCTATTTTAAATTGCATATTTTTATATTTATTTTTGTATAAAAATAAAAAAAAAGAAGCATTTTAATTAAAAATTACATAAAATCTAATTATAAAATTTATAAAATATTTTTCAATTAATTATCATAAATTTTTAATGTCCCAGCAGTAAAGATGACTGACGAAAATGCCCTTTACGAAAATAAATATCAACATTTGCTCGAATATTACAACCACATATCGGAGGTTAATTAAAATATAAATAAAATTGAAAACAATTTAATCAATTCTGCAGAAAAGCAATAGACTACGGCATCGAATATATCACGTGAAGAAGGAGATTAATCATTTAAAGCAATTGAAAAAGTTGGCCATTTATTATATTTAATAAATTAAAATTACAGATTATTATGCGAAAGATTGCTTTTACATCGAGCGGTCATTATTGACAAAAATTTAGGTAAAATTACTCACATTTCTTTATTTGAATTAATCTATATTCAGAAATACCCGATAATGATTCAACAATGATGGATAAAAGCAACATTGGCGAAGTTATTTAATCTTTTATCTAAATTAATTTTACAAAATAAATTCAGTTGATTAATTCTGAACAACAGCAAAAAGCGGATCCACCAGGAAATTCTAGGAAGAGGAAACAAAAAGTTGGGAGCAACACAGAGGATCAAGCAAAGAAACCTGTTCCGGTTTTTACAAATTGCCTAAATTAATTTTCTTTTCAAATTAAGAATAAAAGGCGCAAAGCGAAAGATGATTCTTCGAAGGGCGGCAGTGCAATTGTTTCAATAATTGAGAGTATAAACAACAACCAAACGGCCAATAAAGAAGAAGAGGGAAACCAATTGGAGACGAAAAGTAAGTTCGGCTGATAATAATAAGAAATAACTAAACATTAATTTTCATAATAGATTCCGATCCTTTAATTGGAACGACAATAAATCAAACGGGCGACGAACGAATATTGAATGAAGAAACTGGAGGAATAGTTAATGACCGAAATGAAGAAAACAATCAAAATTGTATTGTAGACAAAAACTGATTTGGATAAATTATTTTTTTTTATTTTATGAATAAATTTATGGTTTAAAATGTTTTAAAATTGACATCATAAATATATTTTTAATCGATTTTTAATATCTATAATTATTTTTTAAATAAAATGTCTAAATTTATTTTATTGATTTTTGCGTTGCTTGCAATGCAAAATGCAAATGAAGCTTACTTAATAAGGAAATTTCTTATTTTCGATGAACACAACCGTGTTCTTTTTCTTTCTCCAAATTAAAAGTAGAAAATTATGTTCTCATCATTTATATCTTTATTCTAATTTCTAATCAAATCAAGCTGAAATTAATTTCATTTTAGCCAACAAAAATTTTACAAAAAACGACTAATAAAATGTCGGCTAAAAACAAAAATTATGACGAAGAATTTGTCCGAGAATCGGTAAATTTAAATTAAATTGATGAATTATAATCCATTATTTTTGCAGTTGGAATGCGCAATTTGCAAGGATTTCTTCGATGAGCCAAAACAACTTGTTTGCGGTCACACATTCTGCCGCAATTGCATTGAGCGTTTGGTAAGTTTAATTTAACCTATTCAATAATCAACCTTAAATATCATTTATTCAGGATAAGGTGCTACATGTTCGCAATGATTTTGGGGACCATCTTTATCCGATCCGTAAGTAGAAAATATTCATTTTTTTTAAATTTCATCATTTTTAGATCACCAATATGCCGTTCAATGTCCACAGTGCCGGGATATGTGCATCATCCCACCATCGGGATTGAATACGAATTATGTGGTCAAAGGTTTTTAATTAAATTTAACATATTTTGAATATTGAAATTGTTTAGAAATGGTTGAGAAATTCCGCGACATTGGTGTTTCGCACAACCGGCCATCAGCAGCAACATCAAGCGGTGGATCACATTCCAAACTTTCCTGTGAGGCATGCAAGCGTCAAACTCTTCACGAAGAAATGTTCTTGTGCCGAACATGCACCGTCGGCCAGGTGGACAATAAAAAGGTTTATCTACCTATTTTTTGATGGTTCAAATTCATTTAAAAGTCTCATCAGCAGATCTTTTTGTGCGGCTTTTGCATTGTTACTCGAGGACACAAGGACCACGAAATAATAATTTACACTGATTTGGCCGTGAACCAGGATCGACAAATGGCAATGAGCAAAGTCAATGAAAGTGAGATGAGTGTGCGTGCCGTTGGTCAGCGGATGAAGGGAATTCCTCTGAACATTTTTCATCGCCTTGAAGATCTACTCAAAGTAAGTTTGGCATAATTTATTATAAAAAATTTTATTGAAAATTTAGCAAATCCACAAATTGACGAAATATTTTGACACACTTCGAACACAATGTTTGGATGCTGAAACAACACTGACAAAACAGGAATTGGACAGCAAAGTGAAGGAGTCGGCGACGGTGGCAGAACACATCGGACAGGCAAATAAAATAAATTTGAATAAAATTAATTTTTATTTTAGGCCTATTCACAATTGGAAAAACTCAAAATGGAAAACATTCAAAGCATTGCCGCAATTGCATCCAGCGTTGAACGATACAATCTCCTGCCGAACACTGCTGCTGAATCATCACGTAATTTGATCGATTTCGACTCAGCAATGCCATCAACTTCCGCAAATGCGTTGGCCACTCATCAGTAATTTTTGTTTTCAAAATTTACAAAATAATATAATTTTTAGTGTGAATTGTTTCGCCTATAGCAACGATGCAGCATTGGATGTGGACAAAAGACGCCGTGCAATCATCCGAGGTCGCAACAAAGCTCGCCGAACCGAAAATGTGGCCACCGATGAAAATGCCGCCGCTCAAATACAACCAATCGTTTTGGATTGAAGAAGAAGAATAAATTGAATGGAAATGAATGATCAGTGCAATGTTCTCGCGGGAATCGATTTTTTCACGCACAATTTTATGTGTTTTTTTTCTTCCTTTCCCGGGCCTTATTTTATTAAATTTAATTTCCACATCTATTTGACTTATGTAAAGGAAGAAAAGATGATTCATCGGCCATTCCTCTCTCTCTCCTCTATTTAATTTCGCGCATCGACAAATAAATTTAAACTTTAATAAACGATAAATTTGTTATTAAATTATTATTTGGTTATTTACCCATTTTTATCATCTATTTTACTGATTAAAAATGCATTTTTTGATTTGCATTTCAAAGAAGAAAAAACAATCCACAAAAATGCCTTGCACCTCTTGCATGAGGGAATATTCTCGTTCGAGAAAGGAGGTTAATATTTTTATTTTTATTGTTAAAATTTGTGATGATTTTTATTAGATTGCCTGTCCAAGCTGTCGTTTTGGTTATTGTGAAAAATGTCTGAACAATGTTTGCACAATTCCATCAATTTCCCAATTGCCCATTTCCATTTGTGCTGCATGCCATAATTTATTAATTAAAAAGGTTTTTCAATTTTAAAAAAAATTTTTAAATAAAAATAATTTTTAAGGATATTATACAAAAAGAGAAAACTCGTCCAATTTGGGACAATGGGGAGGAAGTGCCACCTTCATTGCGTTCATTTTATCCACGGCAGCAGAAAAATAACGGGAAAATGTTGAATGAATCGAAAAGAAGAGGTAATTTATTTTCAATTAAATTAAAATTATTAAAAATTGGAAGATAATAAATGGGACGAATTGGAAGCTCGACTCCAAAGGCTAAATGAGCCAATCGATGTTGGCAATGGCAGCATTGTTGGCACATCCGAACGAAGAAACATTGGTAAGAAAAATAAAATAATTTAGTAATAAATGATCAAATAGGGACAAATCGAATGGAAGAATTGGAGGAGAGGTTGGCCGCCCTAAAAGGAGTGCCGTTGGATTTGATCAAAAAACCCAGATTGGTTGGTTGGATATATTCATAAAAATTAAAATAAATAATTTAATTAAGCTTGTCACAAACGACGAAGATGATGAAGAAGGAGGCGGCAATCCAATGTTGGATGATGAGGTACAACAACTTTTAAGACAGGTTGGTTATCCTTCATAAAAATCAGAATTCTTTCCGGAATGAAAATCAGAACAATTCTTTCCGGAATTAAAATCAGAATTCTTTCCGGAATGAAAATCAGAACAATTCTTTCCGGAATGAAAATCAGAACAATTCTTTCCGGAATGAAAATCAGAACTCTTTCCGGAATGAAAATCAGAACAATTCTTTCCGGAATGAAAATCAGAACAATTCTTTCCGGAATGAAAATCAGAACAATTCTTTCCGGAATTAAAATCAGAATTCTTTCCGGAATGAAAATCAGAACTCTTTCCGGAATGAAAATCAGAACAATTCTTTCCGGAATGAAAATCAGAACTCTTTCCGGAATGAAAATCAGAACAATTCTTTCCGGAATGAAAATCAGAACAATTCTTTCCGGAATGAAAATCAGAACTCTTTCCGGAATGAAAATCAGAACAATTCTTTCCGGAATGAAAATCAGAACAATTCTTTCCGGAATGAAAATCAGAACAATTCTTTCCGGAATGAAAATCAGAACTCTTTCCGGAATGAAAATCAGAACAATTCTTTCCGGAATGAAAATCAGAACTCTTTCCGGAATGAAAATCAGAACAATTCTTTTCGGAATGAAAATCAGAACTCTTTCCAGAATGAAAATCAGAACAATTCTTTCCGGAATGAAAATCAGAACAATTCTTTCCGGAATAAAAATCAAAACAATTCTTTCTGGAATGAAAATCAGAACAATTCTTTCCGGAATGAAAATCAGAACTCTTTCCGGAATAAAAATCAGAACAATTCTTTCCGGAATGAAAATCAGAACTCTTTCCGGAATGAAAATCAGAACAATTCTTTCCAGAATAAAAAACAAAACAATTCTTTCTGGAATGAAAATCAGAACAATTCTTTCCAGAATAAAAAACAAAATATTAAATAATCATTCAAAATTTAGGCAGAGGACAGCTTCAAAATTGGAAAATCACAAAATTATTTGATTCCAAAAGAAGAAGATGGTAATGGCAGCAATTCTTCAATCGCAACAACCCACAATTCTTCAGCAGATTCTGTACAAATTCGAAAGGTAAAAATGTTCAAATAAATTTAATTATTCAATTATTTACAGACAATAAATGAAGTGACCACAGCAAAAAGCAGTTCATCGGATCTTTCAAGGGCTGCCTCTGAATTAATTTACCCAAATTTTGCTGAATGCATTGAAAAAGTCGGTCAAATTTAATCACAATTATTTCTTAAAATATTTCCATTTTTAGACATTGGAAGATGCGGTACTATGTCAATCTGCCAACCCTCCTATTTTATTTCATTTTGCCAACTTTCGTTTTGCCAACTTTCGTTTTGCCAACCCCCATATTTTATTTCATTTTGCCAACCCTAATATTTGTTTTCTTTTTGCCAACAATTTTTGCCAACTTTGTTTTTTATTATTTCCCCGGCTTATTCTATGCTAATTAAGTGCCAATTACATCTCCCATAGGGTTTTCGACCATGCCGGATCCGATTCTGGCATCGGCTTTTCAAAAATTTTTAATCCTAATATTATTATGAATAATTTGACCCATAATTAATAAAATTCAGTAATTTTCAGAGAATAAATAAATAAATGAATAATTTCAATATTCGGGCACGACTTCAACAATTGCAGGCTCTGCATTTCCATTCAATGTTCCAATTGTTGGACAACAAAATTATGGCCATCCTCAAAATAACTATAATATGCGCTTTTCTCCTTTTCAACCGAATGCTGGATTTCATGACCAATTCCAACAGGTTTACTTCCTAAATTCTCTAATTTTTTATATTCTAATTTAAGAATTTTTCAACTCCGGTAATGCAGGACGGAGGCGACAATGTTTGGCAAAATCCGGATACGGAATATCGTCGATGGCAACAGTACATGGGCACCGCAATTTGGGGCGATCCACCATTCGAAAAAGAAACCACAGGAGGTTTGCGTTTTGCTTTTATATTTTTTAAAATGGAATCAAAAATACTTAAAAATATTCCAAGAAAGAAATATGCTTCATTTAAATTAACCATAAAATATATGATTAGATTAGAAATAATTGTTATTTAAAATTAGAAAAAAAGCAATAAATTACTTAAATTAATCAATAATTATTAATATTTAATTTTGCAGTGATTGAACCAATTCATCGTTGGACTAAATTCAGCGACGATGACTGCTTTGATATGTTCGAACGAGTCAGTAAATTGGAACAAGAAAGAGCCGCAAAAACGAATCAAAATCATCGACAATCGCCGGCAACAATTGGCCAACAACCATTTCCGATGGCCACAACAACACCGTCAAATGAATCGACAATGGCCGTAATGGGAATGGGCGGTGGATTCGAAGGACAAATGATGCCAAATGGCAATGGAGGAGGAAATGGCCCAGCGGCGCCATTCTTTCCCACAACAATGCCAACAGAAAATGAAGGTTTGCCAGATAAACAGATCATTTGGTTTAAAAATTGAGCTATTTTCCTTGAGAGAAATATTTAAAATGGCGAAAAGATTATATCATTTCATCTTTTTGTCTTATACCTCTAATCCATATACACCCGATCGACAGATCTCGTAGACTAGACGCTTTTTATTATTAATGATTTGGCTTAAGTTTAGCCAATTTTAAATTAGTTTTGAACCAAGAACCCACAGATGGTTTAAACGGTTTAATTTTGATCAAACCATGACAAATTATATACAAATCGGCACCTTTTGACGAGATCTATCAGTTGGGTGTGGGTTTTGTGTGGGCCTAGGACAAAGCATGAACCACTATAATCTTTTTACCATCTTAATACTATTTATTTTCCCCAAATTAAACACTATCGCTTTCCTTAATTTAATTAATAAATTTAATTTTGAAACCGAAAACGGAATCTAAATTTCATCATTTTTCAAATTAATTTTTCTTTTTAGGAGGTTTTTTTGGCCACCACCCCAATGACAATGACGACCCAGCCAAATGTGCTGTTGAACTTGTCCACCGCCGCCATATTTCCGCCTCTTCTCTGTTCCGGCCTGCTGTATCCAGTTTGGTGATGACAATTCAAATTGAAAGAGAAAAGAATGGCAAAAACAAACAAATAAATGATGAAAATTTTAATCCAACCGACGAAATTTATTCTTGCCATTAAACGTCCCATTTTCTGATCCCCCACTTCAACCATCGATTTGGAATTGCCTAGTACTTTATCCAAATCCCATACATCTTTTAATTTTTGTTGTACAAGTCAAATCAATTTAATCACCATATTGCAAACCATTATTTATTTTTTCCATTTGATTCAAGAATAAATTATTTGACCTTATTTGACAATATTTCCATGAAAATCTGGTGCCAATTTTATTTTAATATTTGGAATTGAAGGTTGATATTTTCGGCATTAATGTGCCATTTCCCACCAAAATGTGTAGCCAATTGGATTGAAATATCGTTAAAATTGAATTCAGCATGGTCGAAAACCTATATGTTCAAGAAATGCCCGCAAAATTTGGCCCAGAATGCCGAAACAAATAAAAATAAGAAAGGTTGGCAAAATGAAATAAAATAGGAAGGTTGGCATTTTGAAAGGTTGGCAAAAAGAAAACAAATATTAGGGTTGGCAAAATGAAATAAAATAGGGGGGTTGGCAAAACGAAAGTTGGCTTTTTGAAAAGTTGGCAAAATGAAATAAAATAGGAGGGTTGGCAAAATGAAAAGTTGGCAAATTGAAAAGTCACCGAAGATGCAACCATGGCCGAAAGAGAAGCCATTGAATTCATCAAAAAACATAAAGAAGGAGATGAAAATGGAAAGCAACAATCGACGGAAACGCCCAATAATGAATCGACCTCCTCCAAAGCTAAAAATTCATTGACAGAAAATGGACAAAATAAACAAACAAAAATTGGAAAATTTAAGAAATTTTTTCTTTAATTTTTTTTTGTCAAATTTTTATAATAAATAAATTAATTTATACTTATTTATATTGGAAAATTGTAATAATTGGAAATTAAAATGGGGGAGGTATGTATAGTTTATTCCAATTTGTTTTGCACATTTTTCCAAATTTGTGACAATTCCTTCCACATTCTTCTAATAATTATTAATGTTTGTCCCTTATTCAATCTACTACGGTACCGGTAATTATCGATTGATTTGACGAGTCCTTCCTACATACATTTGCAATTGAATTGGAATCTAATCTAATTTCTATTTTTCCAATATCAAACAAAGTTTTTCCATCTCACACTTTGATGAGATGAGACTTTTCACAATAAAAGCGAAGAAAAATCTATATAATTAAGCTTAGTTATAATTAGGCATTATTGATTGCATTTATCTTTTCATTTTTGAATCAATTTCATTGCTTTATCCGATTTATTTATTTATTTATTTAATATAATTTGGGAACAAAATTATCATTTTTTAATTAATTCAATTCCTCCGCACGGTTCACTCCAAAAGAGGACTTTCAGTCCATTCGCCTCCACTTTTTGCCTTTCTTCTTTTCGCACCAATGCCACCACACAACCACCCCATCCGGCCCCGGTCAACCGTGCACCTATGCATCCACTTTGAAGGCACTTTTGAACGGTTTGGTCCAACTCTGGGCAACTGCATTCAAATAATTCGGCGCAGGATTTGTGCGATCCATTCATTAGGACTAAATTTTTGGGTCCAAATTAATATAATAAAAATTAATTGAAATTGACCGGCCATTCTCTCCAATGCCTCATTCCCATCCATTTTTGTGCAAATTTCCTCAAATTCCAGCACTCGATTTGCCTCCGAGAAAACGTGTTTTGCCCTTTTGTAGAGGCAAAATTGTTGCACTTAAAAGGAATAAATTCATATTAAATTCCCTTCTTCTCCTCACTATTTTGAGTGTTGGAATTCAAACAATATTTGGCCAATTCAGCATCCGTGCAGTCGAGTATTTGGCAAACTTTTTCCCTCTGATGTGCCCCTTCTTCAGTCATCAAATATTTGTCCACAATTTCCAGCATTTTTCCTGGTTTCTCTCCTAAACCAAGAAGTGTTGCCGCATCCCTCAACGTTCGAACGGAATGCCATTTGCTTGAATCCTCCAAACAATTAGCCTTTTTTGCAATAATTTGTGCCGCAATTCTGCATTCCACCACCCTCTCATTGTAATGGGAAGTGGCACCTTTGTTGCATTCCAATCCGGAATGCACAACAGCGAAAAGGGCATTCGGTGTAAGTTGGACGGAAGTCCATTTCAAAGTTGGCACAAAATCAATGCGAAGGGCTGAACCCTTTTGGGCTAGGCATTCACAGGCCTGGTCCATTCCACCTCCTTCCATGCCCACAAAACGCTCCGATTTTGTGGCAATTTCGGCCAATTCCTTCTGAACCAATGGGAAAATGTTTTGGCGAAGAGGAGGATTCCGCATTTTCCCCAATAGTGCTCGAATACACTATTTTTCAGATACTTCCTAGAGGGGATTTTTTATTGGAAAAGGAGGGGCTTTATTTTTCAGAAACCCTCCAAAATGGGCACTTTTTTGTCTTTAAAAATCCTCATAAGGAGTTACTATTAGTAAGAGGGGTTCTACTAGAGAGGAGGACAATATTAGGTAAATATGTAATTTTAATAATTTTTTGCCTTTGTAATTGTTTCAAATGATTGGCCAGTTTGCACATAAATTGTTGCCAATGAGGCGGCACAAACCAACGCGGATGAACTGCTACAAAAGGGGCGAAAAATATGCCAAATTTGGCCCAATTCGACCTTAACCCAGCACTTGGCGCAATTTGACTTCCCACAACCGCACAAAATCCTTTCGCTTCAGCCAAAGCTGCTCCAGCATTTCCCCCCTCATTTCCATAAAGCCTCTCAAGTATTCCTCTCCATCCAGCCAAAAAGTAATGTTGCCATTTTGGACTGTTCCCCGCCTTGACGGTGGCATTCTCGAAAGAATTGCCAATTTCCAATTCGAATGGACTGAAAATAAATATTTGGCTTAAGGCGAGGGATTCACATCCTCACGGATATTTGAGGTCAATATTCATCAAGGAAACTTTCCGTTCCGGGCATTTTCCCACGGCCACCCAAGTGCTGTGGCCAATTGCCATTGGCAAAACGGAATAATTCGAATAGTCAATGTGTTCTCCTTTATATTTGGGGATAATTCACATGAGACAATTCCCTTCCATTTTACCAATTAAATTCACTCGCCCAGGGCATCGAATGAGTGCATCGGGAGTTCGGCCAAATTTTTTACGAAATAATTGGGTAATTTTAAATTGACATTCATCGTCACCACTCATTTTTTTTGGAGGATTTGATGAAAGCGAATTTAAATTAGGAGAAGCTTCAGCTGGAGACAAACACGGAAATGTTTAATTAAAAAGAATTAAATTGAACAATAATGTGGAATGGAATAAGAATGGCCAAAAATCAGGTCATTTATTTTAGAAAAGCGATAGAAAAAAGTGCAAAACACAAAATGGAATAAACTAGAAAAATTAGGGATAAGGGGCCGATAATACACGGACGAATTGAGAGGTGAATTGGAATGAATTTACGAATGGAATACAAAAAGAAGGGAGTCAAAAGGCAAATATTTGGCGCAAATTGATTTATTGATGATATTCCTCCCCCATTTTTAATATTATTGTTATTCCCCCATTATTACACTTCAATAAAAATAATTTTTTTGGACAAAAAAATCAAAGAAAAAATTTCTTAAATTTTCCAATTTTTGTTTATTTATTTTGTCCATTTTCTGTCAATGAATTTTGAGCTTTGGAGGATACATTATTGGCCATTTCCGTCGATTGTTGCTTTCCATTTCCATCTCCTTCTTTACGTTTTTTTGATGAATTCAATGGCTTCTCTTTCGGCCATGGTTGCATCTTCCAATTTCTAAAAATTAAAATATTTTATGGAATAATTGTGATTAAAAAGTTGGGGCAAACAAAACAAAACAGGCGGAATTATGTTTGGGGCAATTAAAATGTTTGGGGCAAATAAAATGTTTGGAGCAAAATGAATGTTTGGGGCAAAATGAATGTTTGGGGCAAAATGAATGTTTGGGGCAAAATAAATGTTTGGGGCAAAATGAATGTTTGGGGCAAAATAAATATTTGTGGCAAAATAAATGTTTGGGGCAAAATGAATGTTTGGGGCAAAATGAATGTTTGGGGCAAAATAAATGTTTGGGGCAAAATGAATGTTTGGGGCAAAATAAATGTTTGGGGCAAAATGAATGTTTGGGGCAAAATAAATATTTGGGGCAAAATAAATGTTTGGGGCAAAATGAATGTTTGGGGCAAAATGAATGTTTGGGGCAAAATGAATGTTTGGGGCAAAATAATGTTTGGGGGAAAATGAATGTTTGGGGCAAAATAAATGTTTGGGACAAAATGAATGTTTGGGGCAAAATGAATGTTTGGGGCAAAATAAATGTTTGGGGCAAAATGAATGTTTGGGGCAAAATAAATGTTTGGGGCAAAATAAATGTTTGGGGCAAAATAAATGTTTGGGGCAAAATGAATGTTTGGGGCAAAATAATGTTTGGGGGAAAATAAATGTTTAGGGCAAAATAATGTTTGGGGCAAATAAAATGTTTGGGGCAATTAAAATGTTTGGGGCAAAATAATGTTTGGGGCAAATAAAATGTTTGGGGCAATTAAAATGTTTGGGGCAAATAAAACAGGCGGAATTATGTTTGGGGCAAATAAAACAGGCGGAATTATGTTTGGGGCAAATAAAACAGGCGGAATTATGTTTGGGGCAAATAAAATAGGCGGAATTATGTTTGGGGCAAATAAAACAGGCGGAATTATGTTTGGGGCAAATAAAACAGGCGGAATTATGTTTGGGGCAAATAAAACAGGCGGAATTATGTTTGGGGCAAATAAAACAGGCGGAATTATGTTTGGGGCAAATAAAACAGGCGGAATTATGTTTGGGGCAAATAAAACAGGCGGAATTATGTTTGGGGCAAATAAAACAGGCGGAATTATGTTTGGGGCAAATAAAACAGGCGGAATTATTTTGGTGCAAATAAAAAAGATGGAATGAATGAAATGTTGAATTCATTTCAGAGTATTTGTGGAAAGAATTAAATTGGATGAATCAACGACAAAAAAATATGTGCAAAATTGGCGGAAAATGATGAATTGGCCGGGATTTTGTTTTGATGAATTTTGATCATTGCAAGACTACGATAAAATAAAATGTGATGATGCCGGAGACCATTGAATCTTAATATGATGGACGGTGGTCGCTAGTCGAATTGGGGTAAAGGATCTGTGGTGTTAATTATGTCTGTGTGATGATGATGATGATGAGTGATATGAAAATGTGAGAATGAAAGAGCATTTCATTTTAAATTTCTTTTATTTGGCATTTTTAAAAATTTTATAAAAATGAAATTTTGTCTTTTTTGTGATTTGTATTTTGTGATGTGAATTATTTTTCAGCCGCTCGCTGTGGTTGTGGTGTGATTGAAAAAGTAAATTAAACGAAAAGCTTGGAAAAACCAGAAATAAATTGTAAAAGGTTTTAAAAATTCTGTCATAAATTTTTAATGGGAATCATAATCGTGAACATATAAAAACAAATTGGATCAAGAAACAAGAAAGAATAAATTAGATATTACGCCTAATCATTATTGTTAGAATACTTTCTTTTTCACATAATTAAAATGCCGATTTTGAAATAGAGTAATGGAATGAATAAACTTTAATATTAGCAGATAAGATTGAAAATACACAAAAATGACTATAATTGTGTTTTTGATTGATACAAGTCCGTCAATGTTACAAAAGACATATTTGGGAACAACTTACTTAGATTATGCGCGATTGGCTGTCGAACAATTTCTTAAGGTTTTTCTTTGGATAAGCATAACAAATTAAAAATGGTTATTAAGCAAAGGCAACGTGATCCAGCATCAAATGGGGACAGATATATGTTAATTACATCCGAAGGATATCCACATAATATTAAGGTTACTAAAATACAATTCATATCAATAAAATAAATAAAAATTTAAGTCTGGATGGAAAGAAAGTCAACGAATTTTCAATGAGCAATTGAAGAATCTGAAAGCCAAAGGTTCAAACAACTTTGAGACCAGCCTCGAAACCGTCATCAGACTTCTCACAGTCAGCAGAATGCAAAGTGGATCCGGGGCCGTCATTGAAACCTACGGCTTTGGCCGATTTCCCAGCTATGCGGAACATGTTGTGATAATTCCAATCATCGATGGCTCATCTCTACCTAAACCAAATCCTGAAGTATTTTTTTTCCAATTTTTCATCAAGTAGTATTAACAAAAATGATTGTTTAGGCACGAATACCAAAACCGCATCTTTTAATCGGAACCGAATTATCAGTGGATGCTTTCCGTTGGGACCAACGATTATTTCCAATTGTTCTCCGATTGCCAGGCCATTTACAACCTGAATTATTCCAACAACAGGGAATTATTCCACAAGAAGATTACAGCATTGCCCAAACATTTGCTGACCAAATGGGAGGTAAAACAAAGTTAAATAAAAACCTGAAGAATTTTTGAAAACAGGTCGATCATTTTCCATTAAATCGCATCGTTCATTGAATCCATCGATTGATCAAATTATTCAAAAGATTCAAACAAATGGAGTTTTGGTTAGATTCAAGAAAATTGGCTCGGATGAACCTCCGCCTACAGGTAAAATTCAAAAAATTTTAATTTGATAAAAAATGAATTAAAGAGAACAACGGCGATGATATTTCATGGAAGAATTCATTGGTTTTGATGAAGAAGATTGGCTCAAGTCATAGTTGTTGGCAAATTCCCGAAGCTTATTGGCCCGATTCTGTCAAGTATAAATTTAATTATTTTCAAACAAAATTATTTTAATAATTTTCAGAAATACTCTTCCACAACGAACCGCCCATCCAATAATCTCATTCAAATGCGAAAATGTTGAACCATCATTCAACAATGAATTACAATTGGACAAATATGAATTGGATGGGAATTCCACACTGGCACAGAACATCCTCAGCCGGAAAGATCCAAATCTTTGTTGGCAAGTGTTCGTCGAGAATTCCTACAGCAAACCGGGCGCTGGCTTCCCATTTGGCTACATCAAAATATCCACATCATCCACCGTGACCCTCTATATAATGCCGTACAACTATCCGGAACTTCTCGACCTTCTGAAAATGGCCGCCAAAGATCCACGAATGGCCAATAGTGTTCAATTCCAGCAAAAATTCGAGCGATATTTGAGCACCGTGCCCGCCTACTATTATTCAGTGAATTTATATTTAGACTTGGAAAAATTAAAATATATTATGGTTAGGATACTTTTAATATTATCATTTTAATTTTAATCAATACATTATCTTAGGTTTTAGGCTATTCTTTTAAGAATCAAATTAAAAATTTATGAATTGGTTTTGGGGAAAACCGCTTATTTTCAAATCAAAAATATTTTAAATTTAGAAACACAAGGGCCACTTTTTAGAAGATTTCTAAAAGGCTTTCCATTAAATTTTTATTGAGCTCAATTAGCGTTATTAATTATCCATTTCCCTAATTAATTATTTAAATTAAAAATTAAAAATAAAACAATTAATTCAGACATTGAGGAAAGCATTGAATCGAATCAAAGCATTCAACACATCATTATTGGATGAACAAAGCAAAAAAATATATACGTATTGCAATTTGGGCGCATTGCAAGCTCGAATAAAGAATCAAGGATTGCAGGAATATGTGAATATTTTAATTATTTTTAAATTAATTAAATTCATCCATTTTCATAGGAATCCGTTTGTGCGACCGTCTACAAAAATTTGCAAGAATCTTCCATTCCGAATGCATCATTGGTGGTAAAAATTTGAATATTTTTGCAATAATTTCTCATTTTTTAGGTCAAAGTTTCCCGTTCTCGACTTCAATTGGGCAAAAATGCATTGACCGATTGCTCATTCCAACCTGCAATGGCCGCATTCAAATCGGTCATTCCGGCTGATGCATTCAAGGATTCCAATTTGTTTTTGGCCGAAATGCCTGCACAAAATGCAATTCCCTCACTTCAATTCAAAAACCCTTTCGATATTTGCCGTTCCAATTTGTGCTCCCAATTGGACAAAATGCGAATGAATTTTGACCAACAAGTCCAAACAAACATTTTGCATGTTTTGGAGGGTGGAATGCCGGGGCAGAAAATAAAGTTGCAACATGCCGGTTGGTTTTAAAATTGATTCCAAATTAATTTAAATGAAAAATTAATTTAAAATTTTCAGAGGATTTGCACAATTTGCCAATGAACAAAATGGGAAGCTATGAGGAATATATGAAGTCGATGATCGCAATTGGACTTGGCCCAAAAAGGGAATTGGAACCGCAGGCGGCCAGGCCACACGCATTTGGGAATCCATTCAAGCTGGACAAAAAGAATATGTCCATTGTGGATGAGGTGTGAATGAATGGGAATGGAATATATTGTAGACAATTTTAATTTGAACAGACATTTAAAAATGACAATATATAAGCCCATATGCATCCTAGTAAATTACTGATTTATGGTTTATTCGATTCGGCATGATCGATTTAGTAGGAGAAATTCCAATTTAAGAATGATTTATTCATTTTAAAAATATTAAGCCGGTTTAAAAACCCGAAAATGGACCATAAATTAGGTTTAAACCGTTTAAATCGATTTAGAATTGCTATAAACAAACGGTCCTAGTGAATCGATTGAGCTATAGATTAAGGCTCTATGGCAAATAGAACATGCCGAAAATCAAAATTGGATGAAACATATAAATGTGAATGCATTAAATAAAATCATAATCTAAAAATTATTCACAATTGATAAAACCGAACTAATTTAGGTGGGCGAAGTGAATGCAACGGCGGCGAATGGCCAATCATCGTCAGCAGAGGGGAACAGCACCGAAAAAAGGGAAAAAAGAAGAGGAGAAAGGGCAAATTCGGAAGGGCCAAATGGAGGAAAAATGAACACCGGCGGGCGGATGAAAAGGAAACAAGGACCATTGGATCCGAACAGATTGGCCATTTGGAAGTTGGTTTTCCACTTTGAAATACCAAAAATTTATTTTTCAGACGCCGCCGTCGATCTTCCTCAATTTGCTCATTTGACGATGATGGAAATGCTTCTTCATTTGGTTCTGTGGGAATTCAATCGGCACCGGCGGAAATGGAATTTGCGGATGAAATGGACGAAGAATTGGAAGAAGATGAAGAAAAGGATGAAGAGAAGGAGGAGGAAGAAATGAAGGGTGGGCCAATTGTGGGAATTCGGTCAAAATTCATTCAAAAATTGCAGATCAAAACGACGAAATGGCCATTCAATTTCAACCAAATGGAATTCCAAATTTTGAAGAAGAATTGGCACCACCGGTGTTTGAACAAAATCAAAGGGAAATAGCTGGGGAAAAGGAAGTGGCCAAATGGCCATTGGAGGAATCAATAGGGGGAGAAGAGTATGAATGGATTGGGATGAGCCCTTCCTCCTCAACATCAGAGCCAATTTTGAATGTGGCGACGAACAGTCCAACAAAAATGAGGAAACGTAGAAGAAATTCAGCAACGGAATCATCAGCCAAAACATCTGAACAATTTTCGCAGAAACAACGACAAATCTGCAATATAATCCGCCAAATAGGCTTAAGTTCGTCCAACAATTTGGATTATTATTTGGGGGGGGGGGGGGAATGGGGGTGGGTGGGATTGACGAGGGAAATTTATGGAATTGAATGGATTTTTTATATTTTTTAATTTACTTTTTTTTATTTTTGCACAAAAAATTATTCCAGGAAATGAGGAATTGCACGGCCAACTTGTAGACATAATTTCGGCAGATGGAACATTATCCAGAGAAAAACAAAGAAAATTATGGGAATTGTGTCAAAGAGAGGCAAAGGAATTCAAAAGGCAGAAATTGTGCGAAATAATTGGCAATGAATTCAACAAAAACAATTTACAGCGTTCAAAATTGCTCAAAGAAAATGGCTTTGGAAGATGAACAAAAATGAATTTTATCAAATTTTCTTTCTTTTTATCCCAGCCTTTTTCCTTGCAAATTGTTACCCTCACCCCAATTCATCAATTTCAAAAATGCATACGGTTCAAAAATTATTTTGATATTTATTCGCCACTTTCACTTCATCTGTAAAAATAAAAGACTTTTTTCCATTATTTTGATTTAGCCCTTGAGCAATAAAAAAAGATACAAGAGTTTCAGTCATCAGAAGCAGGTGAGTGGGTTGGATTTGGCAACAATATTCATTATAGGAATACGAAAAAAAAACAATTTTGTTAGCATTCGAAAACATATTTTTCTTAGTAACACATTTCACTTAATTATTTATATAACTATGGAAAAGAGGAACTTAAACAGATGTAAAATTTTTTGATACTTCTAAATCTTTTATGTTTGCGCAAAATATGTCATCCTTTTCCCATTCATTTCATCCTTTCAAGGAAAAAAGTGATTGATTTCGGAAGAGTGGGTTTTGTTGAACCATTGAAAGGAGTTTTGGCCGTTCTACTGGTCCTTCATCGAACAAATTGATCATTTCCTCCCATCCAATTAATTAACCCACCCAGACAATTCTTCCCCTTCCCAAAAAAAATGCACAATAATTCTCAATTAAATTTTTTGTTTACCTTTTTCCTATTGTTTTGTCCCATATTTTCACAAAATGGCGATATCCCACAAAAATTTTTCGGAGCATTTCTTTATGATCGAAGCGATAATTTGGATGCATATTTGGCAGCGAAAGGTAAAATGAATACAATTTTGGTGGCAATTACTATTAATTAATAAGGTTTTGATACCGCAACTAGACAACAATTTAAAATGCCCAAATTGACTCGAATCCTTTTCTCACTTTCCTCTGGTAATTATCGAATGATGATTGGCACTGGGGTGCAAGGCAGCCAATGGGTGAAGGGCTCCAAAAAGAATGCCGACTGGACATTTTCCTTGGGAAATGAATTCCAGGCCAAATATTGGGATGGAAATGAACATAAGGTGTTTTCGGGGGGTTCGGCGCAATACAATTTGGCACCATCCACAGATTTTGTTCAAATACGATGCAAAGAGCGATCGACTGATGGAAAGGCATAAAGTGGTTGGCACTCAAACACCCCCTGAGGAATATGCTTATCAAATTGATGGTGAAGGCAATCTTGAATTGGTTATAAGCACAAATCCTCCTCCATTAATCCCCTCCAATTCATTTTCAGCATGTAATATTCAATGGGGTGGAGCTGATTCACCATTACATGCGCACCGATTGAATATTGATGAAATGATGATGGTGAAGAGTAGAATAAGCTCACAGTCGTTTAAAACTCTAGTAAAGGAAGACAAATGCTATAATTTTTTCTGTGTAAATGTTTTGAGCATTTTTTAAAATTTTTTATTCATCAAAATTTATTTGCTTTATTTTCCCTCATTCCTTCCTCCTCATTTCCCCTTCGTCGTCTCCAAAAGCGAATGTATAATTTGTGAAGCATTTTTTGCATTGAAATGTAGAAAATTGTTTGGAAATGGTAGGCAATGGACAAATACAGGGCTGAGAGGAGGATAATGCCTGAAAATGGTCGAGGAATTGGCCGATGCTTGGAAGGAGACTGACCCGAACTGAAATAGACAATTGCAATCAAAGTTTCACCCCAATTGGCCGGCTCCGGTGTGAAATCGCCCAATCCAATTGTGGCCATCGAAGTTACACTGAAATAGATGGAGGCCACAACGGGAAAATCGCGGAAAAGGCCACTGTAAAGGAGCACCCCCAAACATTGATGGAGGAAAAGTAAATTCAATGCCAAACGGAGTGGGAATCGACGTCGATGCGGCGAATTGCTCAGCACACTTTGCTGTTGGGAAAATTGGATTCAAATAGGCACGACAGGCACCAACTAACTCAGAACATCCCAACTTAGCGCCGTTTATAATAACTAATCAAGGACTAAGCCGGTTTTGATGATTTTAGTATCAAATTAAAGAGAAGAGTTTTGGCTGTCCATTTATATAAATTTTGTTTAAATTGGTTCAATATTGATTGAGATTTGTCCAAAAAACCACTGAACATTTCTCTAATCCATCCTATATGAAGTTTTTAATGATTTTTTTTGAGAACAATTCCATAAATTTCTGAACCAATAAATAAAAATATATAGACAACTGCTCTTAGACTGCTCTTTAATATATCAAAAACATCAAAATTGGTCTAAACCTCGATGAGTTTTATTATAAATGGTGCCAAGTTTGGGCCTCCGGCAACATCACTAACCTTCCTTCTGACGACGGCACTCAAAAAGAGCCAATCAACACTGAAAAACACGGGAAATTGAAAAGAGGCGGCCCTAAAAATGTGAAACCAATAAAATTCTGTGATCAGACGGCCAAGATTGGCAAAGGTGGAGAAAAGGAATGGAATGCCAAAAAGGGTGAACAAAATGCAAAAACATTGACTCCACGGATTCGTTGAACGAATGTCGCCCCAACCAATGGAAGCGCACAATTCAAAGGCATAAAGGAGGGCACGATGAAATGGTTTTTCGGCGATTTCGGGGTCAATGCATCGGAAAATGATGGCACCGAACAGAAGCCAAAGGGCAGTCACCGAAATGATGGCAATGTGCGGGATGGAACGGAGCAAAAACTGATTATATAAATGACAAATAAATAAAATTGGGATTAGGGGATCCAGACAATTTGATACCAATACCAATGCCGACGATCCTGATATAACGTATAACTCAAAAAAGACAAATAGCCCGATAAATCATTTCAAAGCTTAAAGTGTCCTTTATAATTTGGCCTTTTGAAATTGTATGATTTCGAACTTGAAATAAATTATGTGCCTCTGAACTCTCTGAATGTAATAGACTAGAATTTTTGGAGGCAAAATCGCTTTTTTTCAAAAATTTGTAGAGGATTTTTAGAGCTTTTGAATGATATATCGCCTTCCCGAATTGGCTATTGCCTTCTCGAACTATGGCCAAAAAATGGTGCAAGGTACCACCATATCAGCGGTACCCAATTGCTATGTTTCCAATGAAATCAACCGGGTCCTGTTTCTGCTGTTTATCCTCGTCCTGATCGCCACCCGCTGAAAATGCTTTCGATCCTTTTCTGCTTCCGTCCGTGAAATATATGGACGGTTCACGTTCGCTCATTGCGGTGCCGTTCTCATTTCCCTCCATAATTGGCATTCCCTGAAGTGGAGCCGGTGCAATCAATGATCGTTTTTTCAGATTCATTGCTTTCCTTTCCATTGGCATTATTGAAGAATTCTTTGACAATCAGATTAAACTTCAAATAGGCAACAAAAAACACAAACGGTGATGCTCAATTGGGTTGATCGTTTCCTGTTAAAATTGTTGCCACCGGCGGAATTACCGCACAAAATCATGGACTCAAAAATGGGCACATCCTCCATTTCCTCCTCCAAATTTATTTCCTCCTCAATTTTGGCATTTGATCCCCTTCCATTCGTTTCTTCCTTGACCTGTTCCAACATTTCGGATAGGGAATGGACCAAAGAATTTGCATTTTTTAAATCCAAATTGGAATGTATTAAATGGGCTCGGGCAGCCAAAATTGCATTGTCTAATTTGGACCAGAAGTCAGTTGAACTAAATGAATGTTGATGAATTGGAGGGAATGAACATTCGTAAGTTATTGCAAAAAGTAAAGGAGGGACTCTTATTAATAGTTTGCAGCCGCCCAAGATTAAGGCTTATTAGATTAGCTATAAATTTAGGGCCTGGCTATGTTTTATTAGAAGTTTTTACCAAAAAGCCGAAAATATTGAGTGAAAGTTCCTCCCTTTTACCTTTGCAAATTGTGGATTCTAAACATTCTTACTGTATTGGAAATGACATACTTTCGATGTGAGGAGGCCATAGGCAAATTTACATCATTTGCTAATTCCATTCTAATAAATTGAATGTCCAAAAGAAGGAAATGTAATTCGCCAGACAATAATTATTATATTCAATGTTGGAAGGAATTGGAAAGGATTAAAAAGTTGAAAAATTGACATGAAAAGGACCAACAAAATGACGACATTCAATCAAGAGTGATTGGAGTGGGGGGGGGGGGGGTTGAAATTGATCCCCTCCAGGGATTTAAGGTAAGGCAATCTCCCAAAGAGCGACGACCGACCTTTTAACTCCAATTTCTTCCTTCCAATTCACATTCAAAAGTTCAGAAGTAAACACAAAAATGTAAAAAATGTTTATTCTTTTATTATTTTCACAATTGGGTACTTAAAAAGTGAGTGAATTGTTCATTCGCATTGTTCCATTTCCTTTTTCAGCAGAATATATCAAACAAACATCCGCCTTGCCTTCGCGAATTTGAACTTGGTCTTTGTGGTTTTTCACCGCCACCACCTACATTTTGATGGGTTTCCAAATAGTCCAAATGGTCGAGAATCTGGTAATTAAAAAGATTGGCAGAAATAATTCATCCTACTTTGAATCCTACCCCCTCTGATTCCACTGCCGAATCCCCTTCATTGGATTCTACAGGATTTGTTCCGTCTTCGGCACCCTCACCAATCCTCAAACGAACTCTGGGAATGGCAGCCCCATTCTCATTTGATTGATGGGACAAATGAATTAGCGAAATTGAAATTAAAAGGAGAAAGAGAAAAGCCAATCGAGAAAGCATTTTTGGCCAGGGAAATACGTGAATGAGCGAAAATGGATGCAAAAATATTGGCTTATTTGGTGATGGGGTTGGGGCATCATTCATATTCATTGTTGTGCCCTCTGGATAGACCCCATTATTCCCCCAAATGAATGCAATAATAAATGCGGGGGAATGGATGAACACAACAAACAAATGAATAATAAAAATGGGTCAATTGTGAAATGTGAATATAATTTTTATTTTTTTTTATAGTATTATTTCAGGAAAAAGAGTGCAAAATTCTTAATTAATCTTAAAAAAGGCGGAATTATTAAAACTTAGTCAACCAGGCGGAATTATTAAAACTTAGTCAACCAGGCGGAATTATTAAAACTTAGTCAACCAGGCGGAATTATTAAAACTTTGTCAACCAGGCGGAATTATTAAAACTTAGTCTTAAAACAGGCGGAATTATTTAGAGTATTTTTAGGCAAACGAAATTTTTATAATTTATCGGTAATTTTTTAATATGTATAAATGCTATTAAAAATCACAAAAAGGGATGAGTGGATTTGTATTTCAAAGGGCCAAAATAATATCAAATGCGGCCGGATTTGCATGGATCAAAAAATTCCGAACTTTTTCTGTTATTTCCGTCAATTCATCTTCTTCCCCTTGTTCAATTTTCGCCGTCTTCAATTGTTCAAATGTCATCAATTCTCGCTCATGAATGCATCCAATTTGGGCCATTTCCTCTTCGGTTGGGGCAAATTTATTTGATGATTCATTTTCGCCATGAAATGTGGTAAATTTGCCGTCATTTTTTTGAATTAATTGATCACATTCCGAAAGGGGAACCTTCAAAAATATGAAAATTTGCATTGGTATTCTTCCCCCATTTATTACCCAATTGAAGCAATGGTCACAAAGTAATTCCGAAGGCCGAAATCTGCCTTTGTAGCGCATTTTTGGGCAATCGAACAAATAAAATCCCATGTAATAGTGTTTGAGGTTGGGTCGATGAACGGAAAGTTGTTGGGTGAAATGGATTTCGCGAAGGGCCGAATATGTGCCAAGTGAGAGGAATGAGAATGCCGGGTCATAGAAGAAATATTTGGAAGAAAGGCAGTCAGGCAAAATGTCCACAACACCAACCGCAATGATGCGGCCATCCAGCCAATATTGTTGATGGTATGAGCCGAGTGCGGGCTGAAAATGAATAAATTGGGGATTAATGTTTCATTTTTACATAATTTAATTTTTAATTTATTATTTAATTAATTTTCTTTGTGAATTCAAAATTACTTGATTGGGTGGTGGCGCCGTTTTTTCGGGCAAGAGTGGGGAAGAGGCCAAAAAGCGGGTGAATGAGGCAATCGACAATTCCTCCTCATCATCTTTGTGGATTTGGCATTGATAACGTTTGTAAAGTTGGAATTCCTCCTCAAAATCGGCTTCCAATTCCGCTGAAGGCTGTGCAACCAATCGAATCTGAAAATGTCAAAAAATGAATTAAATGACAAAGTTGGTCAAAAATACCTCAAGTTTATGTTTCCATTCATTGGAATATTCACCCAAAAATGATTCGATAGTTCTTCGTCTTCCTTCTTCTCGTTCCACTCTTTCCTTTTTGTACTGAAAATTTCAATTTAATTTAATTATTATTTTATAAATTATTCAAACCTGTTCCAAGTCAATTCCGCTTGCCTTCAATTTCTCTTCCGCTCTTCTTCTCCTCATCTCCTTTTTCTTCGGTCTTTTCTCCTCCTCTCCAATTTGTCTAAAAAATAATATTTAATTTTAGTATTTTTTTTTCAATTTATTTTAACCTTTTTTCTGCCTTCTCCACTCCATCCGGCCCCTTCATTTCCATTTTCTTCTTTCGATTTTCTTCTCTTCTTTTCCCTTCTTCCTCTTTGACAATCATCTTTTCTGCTGGTTTTTGATCAAATTTGAGGAAATTCAACATTGTTTTGAGCACTCGCTTTTGAGTCCTTGACAGGCGAAAATCCCAAATATTCAGGCTAAAATGATTAATTTATTATTTTTAATAATTTTGATGATCAAAAATAACCGAATTGTGTATTGGGGACAACAAGTTCTCTCCATCAATGGTTTGTACAAATATCGGCCAGACCTGAAGATTAATAAATTAATTGGAATTAATTTATTCATTTTCGAAAACCTTCTCCACCCATGATCAATCAATTTTTGATAGGCTTGAACAGTGAGTCGATGGGCCCAGAGACCTGAAGAATTTAATGAAAACTAGTAAACAAATAGTAAATTTCATTCCATTTTTTTGGAGAAGGATCTGGGCCCATTAAACTCAATGTTCAGCATTTTAATAAATTTTATTTGATTTACCTACTCCAACCCAGATCCAAAAGTTGATTGAAGGAATTTAGACTCAAACAATGAGCAATTAACCCTGAATCCATAAATTTGTTAATTTTTGGTTCGTTTAATTTTACCGAAAACCACGGAGGTTCCTTTCTCCTCTTCATTATTTTCAATCGAATTCCATTCATTTTCATCATCCAATGCAGTGGAATTGCTTGAATTATGCTGTTCATTTCCAACTTCTTGTCCATCATTTCCTTCTAGAATAGAATGGAATTCGATTGAAATTGAAAAAAAATTTAATAATTCATTTTACAAACCAATTTTTGCCTTTGTTCGTTTATTTGATTTGCAATATCCACAATGGCCCGATTCGCTGATTCCTACGTAACTCACAATTGAGGTGTTAACCATTTGGTCTAATTTATGGAAATTAAAATACAAAATATAAACATAATATAATTAAGTATTCAATCAATATTGAAATTGTTGATAAATTAATTATTAAACATTCACATTTCAATTTGTTTTATTCAAAATTGTAAAATAAACAATAGCTATTTTCATTATTTGACGTCCGGATTCACAACCCGTTGCTTTTTCTTCTTTTCTTTCTGCTTCTCCAATTTTACCGCCTAACAAAATTTTCATTAATTAATTAATATTAAATGAATTTATGCAAACCAGTTTAGCATTTTCCTCCTTCTCCTTGATCATCAATTCAAATCGTGGGTCTTTTGGGTCGACCCAATAGCCAAAATATTCTTGCACTTCGCGAACTTTCCTTTGCAACACTTCCTCTTGTATTTTTTGTTCATCGCCAACTTGTGACTTTTCCTCGTGATATTCGGCCAGCATTTTGTCATGTTTTTGCCAATTTGCTTCGATTTTTTCCAATCTAAATAGCAAAAAAGGAATTAATGTTTTTATTGAAAGAAAATAACCTATTCTTTCGTTTTATTTCTTCCGCTTTGGCCTGATCCTCGGCAATTTGCTGGATTTCACTTGCTTTTCTGTACATTCGTAATGCATTCTTCTCTTCAATTTCCTTTAAAATTTATTTTTTTTTAAATTAATTAATTGAATTGGAATGGAAACCTCGATTGTTGGCCATAATTTGCGAATATCCACTCCGCTTTTCAGTCCATATTCTCCAAACCGTTCTGCCAAAACCGACTTTTCCCTTTCATTTTCGTATTGTAGTGGGGGAATGCCGCCTTCGGCAATTATTCGATGACGAATATTTAATCTTATTTTTGGGAACAATGTCGAGGGTAATTTGTTCATCCTATTTAAGAAAATAAGTGGATAATCGATTTAAAATTAGCTTAGCTTTAGCTTAGATCTTAGCCTAGCTGCTAGTCTTAATTTTTCAATTGATTAACCAAAAAATGAATTTCGAAGCGAATGTTTCCAAAACTACCATATGCATTTATAATAAATTATAAAAAATAAAAGCAGTTCTTGAGCGCAGCGCTTCGCTTCTCACTACTTGTTCATTCTTCATCTTCATCTTCAAGCTTCATTTTCGTTCATACTTCCTCGCATCTACACACAACAAACACACAAATCATAATATCATCACTCATCATCATCATCATTCATTCTCCAATTAATACCACATCCAATAATTAATTAATTAATTAATAAAAGTGGCAACTGGCAACATTATTTGCACTTGATTAATCTTTTATAAACCAAATACCAAAATAGCTGAAATTTAAAGTTTCATCCTTGAAAAATGAACGGGTTCGGAAGTAAATAAAAAATCAATATCAAATTTAGAGGTCTCCCTCTTAATAAAACAAGTCACAACCAATTTTCTTAAACCAATTGAACATTCCACACTTGTTTTGAAAATTTACTTTGATTTTATTCAGAAATTTCCACCAAATTAAAAGAAATTAACATTCAATCAACTTCAAAAAACAATGGAATCAAAAAATTCTGAAACAATTCTTAACATTCTCGATGAAACCGGATGCCAATTTTGTAAGTTTTTAATTACTAAATTTCTAAAATTATTAAATTTATTAAGGCACTGAAGATCGCACAAAATTTGAACAACTCCGAAACCGAATTCGAGTCCTTGAGAGCGAAAATATTGAATTGAAGCGCATTCAGCATCACCTCTATGGCACTTTAGGCAAGGATTGTACAAATGAGGTAAGCTTATCAAATAAATTTATAAATTAAAATTCATTTTATAGTTTGCAAAGCTCATCAACGAATTGCAAGATGCCCAAACCAATTGTGAAGATTGCAGAAATGTGAATCGACAACTTAGCAAGGATTACACGCAGGCAATGCATCAAATTGATCAACAATCAATGAAACTTGGCGAAATCGAACGCAAGGCATTGGATTTGGAGGAGGAGAATTCAAGAGTATAATAAAATCAATTAATATTTATTTATTTAATATTTTAAGTTGCGCGAATTAATCCACGATTTGCAATCAACAAATCATCATTTGCAATTGCAAACCGCCAGCAGCCAACTCCGAAATAGTCAACCATTCAGTGAATTTCACCCAGCTGTATGTTTATTTAATATCTTTAGTTAATTAATTAAATTATTTTCATTTAAGTTGCGTGATGTCAATGCCACGACAAAATCCAAATCCGATTGCTTCAGCGATTCGTTCGTCTCCGTTACCCTGGTTGGTGTTTTTCTCTTTAATTCAATTTTAATGATTTATTCAATTAAGGTTTTGGCAATTTTCACACTCATTTTTGTGGTCTTTGTCCATATTTATATTTACATCCAAAATCAACACTGAATTGAATGGCACCGAGATGGGATTTTGACAACCTCCAAAATTTACACTTTTTCTCATTTTACTATTTTATTTTAATTCATGTGCAATGAAAACATCCCCCAATCCAATCCATTCCACATATTTTAATGTTCTCAATTTAATTTGAATATTCTCACAATTGTTGTGCCTTTCCTGAACCAATTTATTGATCGATAAAAATTTTATATTTGGGAATTCTTTTTGTCCATTAATAACCACAGCATTATTTCATAAAATTCTCTCCAATTCCAGTAATGAATGACTATCATAAAATCATTTAAATGGTTTTTGCTCGTTTCACCAAAAAATTTGGTTTAAGGCTCCAAATCGGTTTAAGGCTTTTTGTTAGAATCGGTTTAGATTTTTTGTTCAAACCGGTTTAATTAAGGCTTTTTGTTCTAAACGGTTTAATACTTTTCAAGACGTGATTTTCGCCTATTTATCAAGGATTAAACCTGAAAAACAATGATAATTTTGAATCTAGCATGTTCAAAACCCCTTAAACCATTTTCAAACATAAATTTATATACTTTAAACCACCAAAAAAACATTGTTTGATTGAGATGTTTTAAACAACTTTATCGATGAATGAAATGAATTTTTAATCAAATTTATTCACAAATTCCCAACAACAAATTGATTCATCCTCATTTCTGAATCCTTTTTCGGGAACATCATTTCCTCCGAATGTTTGACCAAGTGCTCAATGTACGGTGTTGGCAGTCTTCGGACACAAAAATGTGCCGGCTCACTCCAATAATATCGCCTGTATATTTCTGCCAATAATGAAATTGAATAGGAGGATCGTCGCCTTCGTTGTTGTTGTTGGCCATCCAATTTTTCACTATCCATCAGAATCCAAATTAGAATATTCCCAAAAAGATTCCACTCACACAATCACCCCAGTTTTTCGTTCCATTTGGGGCTTTTCCCTTCGTCGAATAACCCTTCCCCTGCGAATTTTTGGTTGTTGATGTGTCCCATTTTGGCCGGTCACAATTCGAAATGAGGTGGACATTCGAATTGAAATCATCCGTTTCAGACGGGCCCTGGCTGTCACAATCTTCAAATTGTATTCCAAAATATATTAATTTATGGCCCAAAATGTTAACATCGGCATTGTAGGCCATACATTCGAGGATGAGCAAATTTATGCAAGCTGAGAAAATGGCCAAGCCAAAAAGGATGAAAAAGAGGATGAAGAGAACATAGATTGGCTCATTGCTAAGTCGACCCATTGTTTGGGCAGGAACAAAGTCGCCGAATCCAATTGTGGATATTTAAAAAGGAGGGAATTGAGAATGTCAATGGAATTAGAATCCCAATTTGCCGCAGGGCTTACCTTGTCGCCATTAATAATAACTCATCAAGGACAGAACCAATTTGCATTATTTTAGTATCAATTTAAAGAGTAGATTATTGGCTATCAAATTATATTAATTTTATCTTGATTCATTCAGAATTGATGGAGTTGTACCCAAAACACTACTGAAGATTTGGCATATACAAAGTAAATGACATTTTAATTAGTTTTTTGGTCAGAACTCCAGTAATTTTGAACTAATAAACAAATTAATCATTATTGGATAGCCAAAAGTCTGCTCTTTAATTTGATACTAAAATTACCAAAATTGGTTTAGTCCTTGATGAGTTATTATAAACGGCGCCAAGTATGCCCGAAGGGAAGTTGGGGGGGGGGGGGTTGCTCCATTTAATTGATACGGGTTATCATGCAATAATAGGCGGCATCAAAAATGGACCATCGCTCAAGTTGGTGGAAAACACCGGCTAAAAATGGAATAAGAAAATATTTGAATTTAATCGGAATTGGAAGGAACTGGAAACGGCAATTGTGATGCATCCAATTGAGAATGAAACACAAAGAAGATGCCGACTTTTGATTGGCCTTCTCATTCCCAGCCAATCCATCAGCCTTAATCCCCTTTTTCGGCTCCATCCGTCCAGCCTTTGGAGCATAATTTTGATGCAATGGTTGATTCGTTCGCCCACGGATTGGAACGTGACCAATCCAAGTGGAATTCCGCCAAGGGCATAAAACATGCAGAAAAGGCGGCCCCAAACAGTGTTTGGCGTGGAATGGCCATAGCCGATTGTGGTGATTACGACTGTGCAAAAGTAGAGGGAGCCAAGGAATTTCCATTGGAATCCGGCGGCCAATGGAATTGACTGAACAACCACTTGTTCGAGTTCGGCAAAATCTCTGATTGGGAATTAGATAGATGTTTAGTATAGGGAATAATGTCAGGGGAAGTTTCAGTACCGCAATTTCAATATTATACCAATCTTTTATTTATAGCTCAACAAGGCAATTTCCATCTTGGGAAAATGCGATGGCATTTTAACGCTTAAAATTATTTCTAGTATTTTGCCTGTTTTAATTTTATCAAATCGAATTTTTAAAATAGTTAATGCCTTTGAATTAAAAGAACCGAATTTTTGAGTGAAAGCCACTTTTTCTGCAAGGTATTTATTTTTTTAGAAAATTAAGTTAAGCCACTTTTTAGAGGACATTTAGGGCTTTCCAATAATATATTGTCTTCCTTAATTGGTTGCTTCCTTGTTGAACTATGGCCAAAAGAATGGCCCAAGTAAGTATCTGATCTACAGTACCCGTTTTTTCCTGTTTTCAAAATGAGAATCCCTTCTTGCCCCACTTTTTTGTGAATCCATATTTCTGTTGCATTTCCCTTCTTTGATTGGCCAATTCCCTCCTTGCCCTCAGGTCCTCTTCATATTCAAAAAGGGAGAAAAGGAGGGCACCGGCAACCAAATAGAGGAGAGTGGCACAAAGCAAAATCAACGATCGACGAGATTTCATGCCTTGGCCAGGAACCAGGGGCAAAAGGCCACTCATCGATGGGCGCGGAAGAAACATGGCCGAAGATTTGCCAAATTTTTGATGAGGATTTTTACACGATGAACATTTTATGGGTAAAGGGGAAGAAAAGGGTGGATAAGCATTGGGTGAAGGATGGGAAAGGACCATTTTTTGGAGGAAACGGCAAAAATGGAGGTTTCAATGAAAATACAAAGAGCGTCTTCTTCCTTTCCGGTGGCAGTGGCAGTCAAAGAAGAAGCGATGGCTAATTCGGTTGCCGCAAGAAATGGGTGAAAATAAGCCAAAAAGGCAGCAGGGGAGGGGGCCAACCCAATTTGGGCAGCCACATTTAATAGCAGCAGCAAATAATGCTGACTGATGTGAGGTCCAAAGGCCAAAAATGGGAAATAAATGGAGGAATGAGGGTTTCTTTTAAATATTATTATATAGTGTAATATTTTGTTTTTATTCGGATTTTACTTTTCATCGAAAGGCTTTGGTTTTGTTTTTCATTTAATACCGCCTGTTTCTAAATATAATTCTCTGTTTTTAAGAATAATTCCGCCTGTTTTATTTGCACCAAACATAATTCCGCCTGTTTTATTTGCCCCAAAATAATTCCGCCTGTTTTATTTGCCCCAAAATAATTCCGCCTGTTTTATTTGCCCCAAAACATAATTCCGCCTGTTTTATTTGCACCAAACATAATTCCGCCTGTTTTATTTGCCCCAAAATAATTCCGCCTGTTTTATTTGCACCAAAATAATTCCGCCTGTTTTATTTGCCCCAAAATAATTCCGCCTGTTTTATTTGCCCCAAAATAATTCCGCCTGTTTTATTTGCCCCAAAATAATTCCGCCTGTTTTATTTGCCCCAAAATAATTCCGCCTGTTTTATTTGCCCCAAAATAATTCCGCCTGTTTTATTTGCCCCAAAATAATTCCGCCTGTTTTATTTGCCCCAAAATAATTCCGCCTGTTTTATTTGCCCCAAACATAATTCCGCCTGTTTTATTTGCCCCAAAATAATTCCGCCTGTTTTATTTGCCCCAAACATAATTCCGCCTGTTTTATTTGCCCCAAACATAATTCCGCCTGTTTTATTTGCCCCAAAATAATTCCGCCTGTTTTATTTGCCCCAAACATAATTCCGCCTGTTTTATTTGCCCCAAACATAATTCCGCCTATTTTATTTGCCCCAAACATTTTAAATCCGCATGTTTCTAAGAATATTTCCGCCTGTTTTTAAGAATAATTCCGCCTGTTTCTAAAAATAAATCCGCCTTTTATTTATTAATTCTGATTTTTTGTTTACTAATATTCTGATTTAATTTAGTTATTCTCCACCCACCCACTCTTATTATTAATTGATAATTACTTCTGTCTTTCCATTATTATTCGTTTAAAATTGGATTCAAATTTATTTTAAATTTGTGTAATAAATGCATAACAAAATGAAATAATAATTACAAAAATATTGAAGAAAGGATAAATGGGATGGATGGCAAAAATTCGAATGGATTCTTCTCATCATCAATAGCCTGGGGCAGTCCTTGGTGGCGGACAGTGTTCGCAACTTCCACTGAAATTCATCAAATTATTCTGTCATTCCAAATGCCAAGAAAAACAACCTTTGTCCTTGACTTCCTTGTGGTCCTGGTTCTCCGTTGCCACCCGCCCTTCCCGGCGTTCCAGGTTCGCCTGCATCGCCTGGTGGTCCTGCATTTCCCTATAAAAACGATGTTTTCATCCACCATTCCCCCGTTCAAATTTGCCGGATTTCCGTTTTTCCCTGGCTTGCCCGGCGTTCCATCCACGCCTGGTTGGCCTGGCGCCCCCGGAGCTCCTGGAGGCCCTGGTCTGCCCGGCACTTCGCCTTTAAAAAAATGCGAATTATCCATTTTTAAATGAATTGTTGTGCTTACGTAATGTGCCAGGTTGTCCGGGTTGACCCGATTGGCCCGGTTGACCTGGTGGACCAGTTTGGCCTGGAGGTCCAACTAAATTGAGTGAGGGAAATTTGTGCCTTTTAAAATGGATTTAAATGTTTTTCATGACTATCTAATAATTTATTATTCAAATTACCGTATATACTCTTTTAATTCTCTCTCACTTCGAGGATCATAGCTCAAGGCAAGTTTAATTTTCTATTTCCCTAAAGTTCTTTATAATTTGTTCGAAAATGTCCACAAATAAATGTGGTGAAATAACTCTAGGATATTAAAGGAGTATATACGGTATATTTAGGATGGATTCTGGATTGACCTGGGCCGGGTGGTCCTCTGGCACCGCCATCTGCATCATTCCCATTCGGTCCTGAAGCACCTGGTTGGCCCTTTTTTGTATCAAATGAAATAATTTGAGATTTTAAGCTTTTCAAAAGACCTTCGGCCCTGGAGGCCCAGGTGGACCTGCCTGGCCTGGTGGGCATTCTTGACAACTGAAAATGGATGTTGTCATATTCACTCTCATTTTGAAACATACAATTCAACTTTAGGCGCTGGTGCTGGTGGAGGGGCTAAACAAATATGATTAATTTAGGTGGATTTGGGAATTTGACCGTCTGGTCCATTTTTCCCGGGTAATCCAGGTTGTCCAGGAGCCCCATCATTCCCTGAAATATCCAAATTTCATTTTCGCTTTTTCAAATTATCCATACCTGGTTTTCCAGGCAATCCAGGTGGCCCTGAATTTAAATTAATCTTTTGTGAAACAGGACCTTTCAGTACTTGAGCTATTTTATGGTCATATTTCAACAAGGAGCAACTATTCTGGAAAGGCGATATACTATTTTAAAGCCCTAAAAGTCCTCTAAAAGGTGAACTTTTTAATTTTTGAAAAAGTTAAAACAATTATAGAAAAAAGCTTTTCCTTGAAAGATCAGGTTTATTACAATCAAATGCTTGTAACTTTTTAAAGCTTGAATTTCCTAAAATTTTTAATAGGCCACTTTTTAGAAGACACTCTAGACTATCCAATTCTGTATCGCCTACCAAGATTAGTTATTGCCTCACTGAGCTATAGACAAAGAGTGGCCTAGATATTGTAATGACCGTACTGAAACGTCCCATAACATCAAACTTAGTTGACATACCTGGAGGACTGACTCCACATCCACAACATGTTCCTCCTCCACCGCCAACTCTGCTGCTTATAGCGCCGCCAATTGGGCTCACGCCTGGACCGGATGCCACTCCGCCCGGTGCCTGTGCTGATGGCCTTCCACCGCCGTTTTGACCTCCTCCTGATGCGGTGGTTGGTTGCCTTGAACCAGTTTCAGTACCAGCCGTTGATCCAGTAATTGGTGGGACTGTTGGACCTGCCCCAGGCACCTTTTTGGAGAGTTTATCCCACGTTGCCCTCTACCCCTCATTTTTACCTCATAACCAACTTGCCTTTCAATACGTTCAGTGGGGTTTGCGCCGGACATGATGTGTGCCCGACTCACTTCCCTCCAAATATTCCCAGTTCGAAGTTTACAAAATTCAACCTAATGAATCCATTCAATTTCATTCATTTCCCCATTCCCTACTTCATGTTGCATTTGGGAATGAATTTGTTGCAAATAATTGTACAAAAATGGGACAGAAAGGACGGAAACGAGGGTGGCAACAATGGCGGCACTCTTTTTTGGAATGAATTAATTGTGGATTTTGTAAATAACCAACCACGCCGATGAAGGCAATTTGCCGAAGGCTTTCTGCCTCCCTTTGGCGTTCCTTCAATTCCGCTGGATCCATTTCGTTCCTAAAAACTTGGCTAATAAATTGGAAAATGGTGGATTAGGGGAAAAGCATATAAAATTGACTAAAAATGATGGAAAATGAGGCGAAGAATTCGGATGAATGGGATGGGGAATGAGCGGATTGGATATGGAGGGGAAAATGTGGATGAGGGCATTCTGGGCGAAGATTGTGATCTATATTGGGCTTTTATAGAGGAGGAGGATGAATGGAAGAAGCGGAGGATGATGATAAGGAGGAATATGAATGAATGGATATGAATGAACTGGGATGGATGGATGAAGATGAATTGGAGCAAAAATAATATGGCCAAATAATTGGCCAATATTGGGAAGGGGAATAATGAGCAAGTGAATTGGTTTTTAGCATAACTCAGCGAGGCGATAACTATTTTGAGAAGGCAATATATCATTGAAAACCTAAAGTATCCTCTACAAAGTGGCTACTTTTAAATTTAATGAATTCAAGCTCCAAAAAAGTTACATATCTTTGAGAAGATAAACCAATTTTTTTGAGAAAAAGCCGTTTATTTTAAAATTATTTTGAATTTTCAAAATATTATTTAAGCCACTTTTTATAGAACTTTTAGGGCTTTAAAATGGCATATCGCCTTCCTGAATTGGTCAATTGCTTCTCGAGCTATGGCCAAAAGAATGGCCTGAGGGCTCAATCAACTGTACTCAATTGTCCTTCAAGATTAGAGGGAAATACAAAGTTGTAAAGGAAAAGTGAAAATGAATGAATGGAATGGACCAATACAACAGGATATGCAAATGATGATCAAGCAATCAAGCCAAGCCAACATAATTCAATTCCTTGCATAATGGACACCAATTTGTTAGGTGGGGGAATGGACCGGACCATCCACCAAATGGGTGAGTGCACAATTTCCTCCCTTAAATGCATTTTCCACCTGTTATTGTAAGCATTTTCCCCTTTTGGCATTCCCCTTTCCCTCCTTTCACTCTCTCCACCCAAATTTGTTGTTTGCCGTCGTCCCATGTGCTTTTCCCCCTTTGACCAATTCCCTCACTCACTCTCAACCGGTTTCCTCCAGCTTTATCCCTCCGAGAAGTGTTGAGAAGAAGCTCGAAATCGCCATTTCTTTCCTTCCATTTCCCTTCAAATTCTTCTTCTGCTGTTGCAGATCTAATCGGGGCCAGTCTATCTTTCTTTGGCTTTTCCACACCGATTTTGGCGGATTTGAGGCGGTTTTTTGGTGAGGGAAAGCCAAATGGGATTTGAAAAGGGAATTTGGGATGCATGGAGAATGGGGGCGGTTTTGTTTGCTTTGGATTTGGTAACATCAAAATTAGAGGGGAAAAATTGTGTGGGTGGGGAATTATTCAAAGAACGTTTTGGCCAGGGAGGTCCCCAACTTTGGGGGAATTGTTTGAAACTCAGGATGGAAGAAGGAGAAGGACATCGATGATGTACATTGAAGAATGAAGATTCACTGCTCAACTAATTAAAAATAATTCCGCCCGCCTGGCGAACTTAGAATAATTCCGCCTGGCGAACTTAGAATAATTCCGCCTGGCGAACTTAGAATAATTCCGCCTGGCGAACTTAGAATAATTCCGCCTGGCGAACTTAGAATAATTCCGCCTGGCGAACTTAGAATAATTCCGCCTGGCGAACTTAGAATAATTCCGCCTGGCGAACATAGAATAATTCCGCCTGGCGAACTTAGAATAATTCCGCCTGGCGAACTTAGAATAATTCCGCCTGGCGAACTTAGAATAATTCCGCCTGGCGAACATAGAATAATTCCGCCTGGCGAACTTAGAATAATTCCGCCTGGCGAACATAGAATAATTCCGCCTGGCGAACATAGAATAATTCCGCCTGGCGAACATAGAATAATTCCGCCTGGCGAACTTAGAATAATCCCGCCTGGCGAACATAGAATAATTCCGCCTGGCGAACTTAGAATAATTCCGCCTGGCGAACATAGAATAATTCCGCCTGGCGAACATAGAATAATTCCGCCTGGCGAACATAGAATAATTCCGCCTGGCGAACTTAGAATAATTCCGCCTGGCGAACATAGAATAATTCCGCCTGGCGAACTTAGAATAATTCCGCCTGGCGAACATAGAATAATTCCGCCTGGCGAACTTAGAATAATTCCCCATGTTTTTAAGAATAATTCCGCCTGTTTTAATTCCGCTTGGTTCCTTATAGAATAAACCCGCCTAATTTAATTCCACCTTTAAATGCATTCAAATATTCCATTGCTTACAAATAATGTTCCATAGAATTATTTTCCCAATCTGCGCATTTCGCAACCCTTTTCAATAAATCTCCAAAAAAAAATGTTTCCTCTTCCAGTTTTACCCCTTTTCATCATTTTGCCTCATTTGGCCCAATGCATTCCGAATGAGCGAAAACAAAAAATGAGTTCCTCTGCGGGTATTTTCATGGGAGAATGAATGAATGAATTGAATGAATGGATAAATTATTTTTGGTGAATGCAATGCACAAAAATTGACTTTTTTTCTTATTTAAAATCCATTTTCGGGAATAAAACATTAGTTGGGAGGAAAAGGGGAGAAAATTGATTGATTTTATGTCAAAAATGCCCATTTTTTGGCCAATTCCTTCTTCACATCCAAAAATGCCAAACAATTCTTCGACTACAATATTCCGGCTTATTCCTCCGTTGCTGTTCATTTTCGTCCAAATCTAAATTTAATTCAATTATTTCCCCAATTAATTTTTATTTTCACCTCATATATGCGCTCTTCCTCTTCCCAAATCGCATGTACGCACTTTTTCGTTTCTCCATTGGTTCTTCCATCATTCCCAAACTTTCTTCCTCCATTCCTGACCTCTTTCCGAATCTGTTCAAAAATATTCAAATTGCCCTCCAATTCATTCATTTCCACCTCATATAGGCGCTCTTCCTCTTTCCGAATCGCATATAAGCGGATTTGCGTTTTTCCATCTGCGGTGGTTGGCAACCATCAAGGCCCGGGAATTGTTGGCATAAGGATTGTGCCAACATGGAAGCAGCAGCCAAATCCGCCGACGATGATTGATGCTGCGCATTTGTTGTGAAAAAGAGAAGGGATGGGAGGAGGAGGGCAAATAATGCCATCAAAATTGGCGAAATTGACAACAAATTTGTGTTTCGAATTGGCGAATGCATTTTTTTTGGAATAATGGCCGAAACAAAGAGAATGTTGGATTGGGAGGCGGCGATATTCGAATTTGTAGACGGCTGCAAGGAATTTGGGGGTACAAATTATTTCGATTTTCAGATTGGTTTCAATGTGATTTTGTGTATTTCCAAAATGGGATTTGGATGGGGAAGGAAAATGGCACGCAATGGACTAAAAAAATGTTAATACATTCCCAGCAGGCGGAAGCAAAGTTGGCTGGCTGGGTGGGTGGAAATTTGAATGCGCGAGAATGGGAATTTATGGGAAATGGCGTGAAGAAAAAAAAAACAAAATATTGGAGAAGAATTGGCAGAAAATTTGTATTTGGAAAAGATTGAAAAATGAATGGAACATTGAATGACGCGAAAATAAAAACAAAATGTGGGGTTGGGCACAAATCCATGGCATTTATAAGAGGCCATCATTTTGGGCCAAACTGATGGCAATGAAAGGAGGCGAAGGATGGGGAAAAGCATCAATTGGCAGTTTAGGCAGAAAATTGTGATAAATATGCCGAGGATTTACTCAAAAAAAACCTCTTATTTTGGTGTTGGCCTAAACGAATTATGTGAAAGGAAGGCACCAACAAAATGAGGAGTTCAGACTTTTAGTTTGAGGCGAAAAGGATAAGTTGGTTTGTGGAAAGGAAGGGAGGGGGAATATCCATTGCGAAGGAGGTGCCCATTAGTTGATTGCATTCTTTTTCCCTTACATTTACTTGCAGTTCCGGCCACCTAATCATCCAAGCCATTCATTCATTTTTATGGTAAAATGGGAAAGGAAAAAGTGTTCGGCCATATGATGATGAAGTGAAAGGGAGGGGAACATATTTTTATGGGCCAAAAGGACGGCGGAGGTGGAAGCCATTTAGATGGATGGAAATGATGGAGGGGGGGGGGATTAGGCGGGTGAAATGGTCAAGTTTGGAATTTAAAAGGCCAAAAATGGGAATGGGGGAATTGAAGGGGGAATTCGAAAAGGAAAGTGGAATTGAAGGGAGGGGTGGGGGATGGCATTCAGGAATGAATGAATGAATGAATGGGGAAAGTGGGGATCTCGAATGGCATTGGTACGGGCACATTTGTGTTGGCCATCCCCTTCCCCTTCCCCTCCACGATAGCGCGCCGGTGGGCGTTGGCCAATCGGCGGCACAAGTCGACGGCACAATGAAGGGAAGAAGGGGGGGGGGGCATTGGGGCGGAATGGGCCATAAGGGGAGGAGGGCCATCGAATGAGGGGAAATCTCCTGCCGAGTGAAGGCCACAAAAAGACAAAGCCAAAAAGAGGGCCGCGAGGACATCCGATAGGAACACTAGCGAAAGTCGCACACCTCCCTGTCCATTTCCTTTCAATTCTTTTTGGATTCTTAATTTTGGGCCATAATCCTCCTCCAATTTGGTGAGGCCTAAATTGATGTTTTTTAATTAGTTGGCTTCTTCTGTGACTTCTGACTGAATATGCCCTCAAGCACAAATCCCGTGTTCCCCATTTTGTGCCAAATGGCCGCTTTTCCTCCCCTCAAATCCCTTTTGGCATTTTCCTGTTTTTTCCCACATTCATTCAAAATGTTCGATGGCCCCTGAAAAGGAAGGGAGTGGGTATTGAAGTTTACCGGAAGGCGTGTTCAATTTTTATGAATAAATTTGAAGAAGGGGAAAATGGTAATGAATGAATGAATCATGGGAATGATGAAATGGAGGGAAGGAAACATCCTTTTCTTCATCAGAACACAAATTTATATTTTATTTTCTTCGAAATTCAACAAAAAATATGTTGAATGGTTGCTCTCTGGATGAGACGGAGCAGGACAAAGGTCGACCATTCATTCAGTCAGGTGTGAAGCCATTTTTGGAATTTTGGCGCTAAAACAATGCCCAAAACGTCATTGGGACATCCTCCTATTGTTTATTTAGGAGGTCATTCCCTCCCAAATGTTTCCGTTCCTTCATTCCTCCTTGAAACCATCACTGAATTTGCAATTAAGTGGCCCTCAAAATGCAATGAAAAATGCACTTAAAAAAGACCTTTTTTAGAATTTTAAATAAAACAAAAGGAAGGTACATTTGAAAATTATTGAAGGAGATTTAAAAGGAGGGAATGTGACGAATGGAGGGAAATGAATGGAAAGTGGCAAAAGTGGAAAAGGGGAATTTGATGGAATGAATGGGCCAAGAATTGTGGAATGAAAGGGGAGGAACACCAAATGAAAAATGGAAAGGAAGAAAATGGCTTAATTGGCCGGAGAGGGCATTATGTGGCCATGGGCCATAAGGGGCCGACGACATCCGATCCAGACTAAATGAATGGATGGATATGAGGGGAAGGGAGTTGAGGCCACAATCTATTGTCAAATTGTGTTCGGTCACGCAGAGTGTGTACCCTTCTTAAATTAAAGAATATTTCGAATTGATGATGACGATTCATTGTGGCACTTTGGAAATGAAAAGGGGAAATGGGGGAAGGGGATTGAGGGGCACAATTGTATTATTTCCGGCTAAAAAAACATAAACATCTTCTTTTGCTTTCAGCAATTCGTTGTCCAACTTGGCCATTCCCCCTCCATCCATCCATTTTGACCTGACCCAAAAAGCCACAAAATCCCCTTGGGACATTTTTGTCCATTGGCCGAATGTTGTGCCCCTTTTTGCCATTTTGCAATTAGCTGAAGAAGTAAAAAATAACATTTTATTTAGTTGATGAAAGGAATGATGAAGTCAAATTGAAGAAAAAGAGAGAATGAGGGAATAAATTGAAAATCAAATAAAAAAACATTTTATGGCCAATTCTTTTTTTTCCAACCTACGCTCCTTTCTTGCTTATCTCACCCTTAAATCCATTTAACGGGTCATTCTCGGTAATTTCCCAGAGCCACAGCAGCAGAGTGCAATGCCACCCCTTTATCCCTTTGGAATGGCACTTTTCCCCTCTTTCCCAAGCTCAAATCCCCACATTAAGCGAATCCCTTCCCTTCCATAGTTTGTCCTTGTGTCCCTTTCCATGCAAAACAAGGTGCGAGGGAATAAAAGGTGTTTGAATGGGGTGGATGGGCAAGGTGGGAGGAATGGCAATCGATTGTGCGCGGGGCAATTCCTCCTCTTTTTTCCCCTCCAGCGTCATTTCACCTTCCTCTTCCTCATCACCAACATCACATCGTCGCCCAAATTCGGCTCTTCCATTGGCAGCGAATCGACCAATTCTTTTCCTTCAAATCCCATTCATTCCGTTTATTTTTGTGCCATCATCCACCAACAAATCCATTCAGACTAATTTATTATTTAATATTTGTCCAGAAATATCAATTTCCTTCCTTAAGAAATTGTTGTTGGCCATCGGTATTTTTTGTGCCATTTTATAAAGGCGAATATAATAAAGGGAAAGAGGGGAGGAGGGAATTGGCATAAGCCAAGAATTCCAAGTGAGAAAAAAGTTGCCAAGGGAATGAATGAATGAAAGTCGACGAATATTCACCATTCCTGGAACAAATAATCTATAATAATAATAATAATCTGTCCCCCATTTATTTTTGTGCAGCCAACCAATTTTAATAAAATATGCGAATGCAACAGGCCCAGCAGCACAATTTACGGGGCCATAATCAATTTGTTGGGGTTCAACAACAGGAAATGGCTGCAGTGGAATCTGCTGCTGCCGGAAGAAGTTGTCCTCAATTGGCATTAATTCTCATTACAGTTTGTGGATTCTTCGAATTACATTCATTCTTTGTTTGCAGCTTTTTCTTTTATTAACTGCAATGATTTTGGGAGTCATTGCCCTCATAAATCCTTCATGGCAAATTGTGGACATTCGCGAATTCCAAGCAGAACACCATGTTTGTTTTAAATTGAAAACATGCGGAATTGAAATGTTTGGGGCAAAATAGGCGGAATTGAAATGTTTGGGGCAAAATAGGCGTGAAATGTTTGGGGCAAAATAGGCGGAATTGAAGTGTTTGGGGCAAAATAGGCGGAATTGAAGTGTTTGGGGCAAAATAGGCGGAATTGAAATATTTTGGGCAAAATAGGCGGAATTAAAATGTTTGGGGCAAAATAGGCGTGAAATGTTTGGGGCAAAATAGGCGGAATTGAAGTGTTTGGGGCAAAAGCGGAATTGAAATGTTTGGGGAAAAATAGGCGGAATTGAAATGTTTGAGGCAAAATGAATGTTTGGGGCAAAATGAATGTTTGGGGCAAAATAAATGTTTGGGGCAAAATGAATGTTTGGGGCAAAATAAATGTTTGGGGCAAAATGAGTGTTTGTGGCAAAATGAATGTTTGGGGCAAAATGAATGTTTGGGGCAAAATAAATTGGGGCAAAATGAGTGTTTGGGGAAAAATGAATGTTTGGGGCAAAATGAATGTTTGGGGCAAAATAAATGTTTAGGGCAAAATAAATGTTTAGGGCAAAATAAATGTTTGGGGCAAATAAAACAGGCGGAATTATGTTTGGGGCAAATAAAACAGGCGGAATTATGTTTGGGGCAAATAAAACAGGCGGAATTATGTTTGGGGCAAATAAAACAGGCGGAATTATTTTGGTGCAAATAAAACAGGCGGAATTATTTTGGTGCAAATAAAACAGGCGGAATTATGTTGGGACAAATAAACAGGCGTAATTATGTTGGGACAAATAAAACATTGCCAAAATTTTTGAAAGGATTATAGCCACAAAAACACAAAACTTAAATTAAAATTTTTTTATAAATTTTCCATTTTAGCATGGCCTCTACACAGATTGCACAAGGGCAGAAAGGCCATCGACAAGCAGAAAGCTCGAAGGTTTCGTCGAGAAATCGCCGTTACATTGCACATATAAGGTAATTTATCAATTAATAATTACTCAATAATTAATGATAAATATCGAATTTTAGTTTGATCAACATGCAGTCGACAATATTGAGGTAATCCTTTGGTCATTCCATATTTATTTATTCAATTAAATTTTAGGCCCAAATTCATGACATTGATTCGAATGCGGCTGCAGCTGAAGCAGAGCATCATCAATTCCACGGTGAAATCCAATACTCAAAATGTAATTTTTGACTCAAATTTAGGATGGCAAAAAGCTGTCCTCGTGTTCATTGGCCTTTCCCTTTTATCCGCGCTACTTTCTTGCACAATGGGACTTTGTGCCCCTTGTACACCGGGATGCGCCGTTCTCCATTCAATTTTTGCATTTTTTGCATGTAAAATTAATTCCACCCTAAAATATATTCATTTTTTTCAGTTCTTTTTGCCGTCTCCGCTGCCGCAATATTCTTCTTTGCCGCCCATCGAGTGGATAGCCGTTTTGTGATTGTAAATTTAATTCAATTAATTTCATTTCCAATAAATATTTCCATATTTTTGCAGGGACTCGTTGGGACATATGAAGTGGGTTTAGGGAATAATTCAAATTAAATTTATTTAATTTAAAGCAACAAATCGGCGAGGCATTTTACTGTTATGTGATTAGCTGGTTGACCAAAAAAATATAAATTCTTATTTATTCCCTTCATTTTTAGCATCCTTTTGATGCTTGTTTTCATTCTCAGGTACATTTTCACAAAAGTTTAAATTAATCTTATTCCATTTTTGTAGTATCATTGGCGCCTATCATGCTTTGCGCAGTTTCAGGGCAGTGGAGGAGAGTGCAATTTTGACAAGAGAGCAAATGGCCCCATTGGCTGCTGGAGGCAATCATCATTGGACGGCGGATGGGGGCGGAATTTTATACGGTAAAACAACAGTTTAATGTGTGCAATTTTGCTTCGTCTGCTCAACCACAAAAATGCCGAAAGCCATCATCGCAATATTCAATTCATCAAATTGCCCATTCATTCATTCATTTATTATCATATCATTTTTATTATTTTTTTATTGAATTTTTTATATTTATTTAATAAAGTTTTTTTCCATTTTTGATTTTTTATTTTATTCATAAATTTGTTTCGATTCAAACTTAAATATTTATTGAAGAAATATGATAATTTTTCGGAAGGGGATTAAGGGTTAGTCCTTTCAATCAATTATTTAACAAATTGTTCGGGATATGGTGCCATTTGGAATTAGGTAATGATTTGAATGAATGCTGGCATTTTGATGTTCCCATCTTTGACAGTGACAATTCATCCTATTCCCAAATTCCCATTGATTTTTCCATTTTATTTCATTCATTCCGCATTCCCAACTTTATGAGCAAAGTCATTATTATTTTCGGATTGTTTATTAAATAAATATTTAAAATAACTTTGACATTATTCATTGGGAATTAAAGACCCAACACAAATTAAATTATAGAATTAAAGATTTATTGAAATGGACCAAAATGACCAATCACAAATTTCCGAATTCCCATTTGGCCCACTCCAAGCATTCAAATTCAATTTATTCAATTGTCATTTTTTCCATCCTTCACCAAATTCGCTGGATCAAATTCGTTCAATTTTGAAGGAAGATGGCGATTTTTTGATTCAGGTAGACAAAATTGATTGATTTTTAGTTATTTTGGAATTATTTTAGGATTCAAAAGGCACAAAATTGATTCTCACTGTTCGATTGAATTCCAAAATATTTGAATTCTCAATTTCCATTATTCAGGTTTGCCTCCTTCCTCTCAAAATAAATAATTTTTGAATTATTTTACAGAAAGGCGGAATGGCATTGAAATTTGAATTTGCCGAAAATGTTTTCGATTCTTTGGAGGATTTGGCCATTTTCTTCTCCAAAAAGAAAGGAAATTATATTGTCACTGAATGCGGCAAAAATTTTCACCTTTGTCGGCCAATTTATCGACAAAATTGTAAGAAATATTTGGGGAATAAAATTGAATTCAATTTATTTAAATTCGCAGATTCCGGCCGTTTTGGTTATGGAAAATGCATGGATTTGAGGGATACCATACAACCAAATAAAATTCATCCATCCTTTGTTCGTTCGCTTCGGCCAGAATTCGCAGAATCCAATGAAATTGTGGAGGATTTGGAAAAATTGATTAAATTGGACCATCGGTCAGTCCTCCATATTTTTCTTTATTTTTACATTCATTTTTCAGTAATTTAATCCGTGTTCGCGACTTTTTTATTCTTCCCTCAATTTGCACAAATTCTCCACTAATTTTTGTTCGCTTTGACCAAATCCAAGGATGCCAATCACTTTTTGACCGATTATTCAACCAAAATGGGCCACTCAATTCCAGGCAATACATCAAATGGGCATATCAGGTGAGAATTAATATTTAATTAAATTTTGATTAATTTTTAAATATTTTATAATTAGTTTTTAAATTATTTTTAATTAAATTAAATTTATTTATTTTATAAATTTAAGGCCGGCAAAGGACTGAATTATTTGATGGAAAGGGCCATCCTCCATCGTCGGCTGAATGCCCGTTCATGTTTGCTCGATTCCCTCCAAAATTTGCGTCTTTCCGATTTTTGGACCGAAAATGACGCCGGCGATTTTGCACTTTTCCAAGCCAAAAACAATCATTTGGCCAATTCCACAAAATCGACGGCAATTTTATACAAAGATGGATGGAGGTGGGCAAAGGGCATTGACCAATATTTAATTTTAATATATTTTTTGAAGATATTTGCCTCCGGAAACATTGTTGAATGAACAATTTGACAGGTCCAATTCATTTAATTCACATTCAATTACATATTCCTTTCAGCGTATCCCAAGTTTGGTCATATTCCCTCCTCATTTGGCAAATATTCACGCATTGTCAATTCGCTGGGAATCGAATTTTGTAATTTTTAAAAATATTTTAATTAATTTTGTGAAATTTTTTAAAAATGACAATAAATTTTCGAATTATTTATTTTTCTTTTTTGCAGTTATTCAAGTTTGGCTGAATTTTTGACGATCACCTCGGGCCGCGATGATCCATTCTATTTGCCGGGACATTTGGACGAAAAGGAGGCACAAAAGGGAATGCCAGAAGAGTGAGTTTTGGGGGAAAATTAGAATAAATTATTTAATTAAATTAAAATAATAAAATGTCTAACATTTTTATCATTTTTCAGCCGAAGAAGGAAGCAAATATTTCTGCATGCCTCCCGTCGCCTTCCACATCCGCCCGATTCAATTGCGTTCGTTTCCATTTCCTTCAATTTAAATTAATTTATTTTCATTTTAGCCAAATAATTCCGAAAGCTTTGAACCCGGATCGGCCTCAGCGTCCATTCTTTTTCGCAAATTTTTCGGGTGATCGAAGCAGAAAAACGAATTTTGGATTTGGCCAATGTGCTCGGCTTCCTCCTTTAAAAATACATTCCAATTCCATTTTTTTGATTCATTTTGACATTTTGTGATATTAAAAAGGGTGCGCCCACTCCCTCCCCTCCCAGTTCCTGTTTAATTGTTGATTTTCACATTTTTTTGTCCATTTCCAATAATTCATAAATTTATTTCATACTCAATTTATTTATTAATGCCGAATAAAAAATTTGTGCCCGAATGTTTTTCCAAAGGGGAACAATTTGAATATGTCCATCAGGTCAATCCCAAAAACAATTTCCCAAATTTGAATATTCCCCTCTCCATTTTTGAGGAGGACAATTGTGCCTCAATTTGGCATGGTCCTTCGCCAATTTTGTTGCGCATCGATTCCGAAGGCCATTTGATTTATTGGGACCATTTGGAGGCAAATTTAACCCATTCCCTCATATAATTCACTTTTTCCATTAGTCTGGCCTTCGACGGTTCATTTTCGTGGATGATGTGACCGATTGCAGATTGGCGGATGGCCAAGGGGCCCATTCAATGTTGATTGTGGCCAATCGTGATTTCAGCAGTCATTCATTCTTCCATTTCCAGCACAAAAATCAAGTCCTCTAATTTAATTCCACCTAGAATAGGGCAACTGAATATCGCGGATTGGGTACTTGTTCTATTCTTTTGGCCATAATTCAATAAGGAAACAATTAATTCGGAAAAAACCATGCCATTTTAAAATTCTAAAACTCCTTTAAAAAGTGGCCAATAAATTTTAAAAAGTGGCTTTCCTAATTTTTGGAAATTAAATTACTTTATAAAATAAAAGGACTTTTTTTCCAAAAATTGGGCTTGTTAAACTCAAAGGAAAATAACTAAATTAAATGGTGAAATTCATAATAATTTTATAGCCATTTTTTAGAGGATATTTTTATCTTTCCTGAGGAATAATGCCTTTCTAAATTGGTTTTTTTATCGTTGAGATTGGTCCAAAAACTAATACAAGAATACATTTGTCATCTACCCGAACCATTCTTTTGGCCATAGCTCAACAAGGAAGCTACCCATTTGAAAAGGCATTATGATATTTTAAAGCGCTAAATGTCTTCTAAAATGTGGCCTTTAAATTCCAAAAAGTGGCTTAAAAATTTTTGAAAATTTTAATCAATTTGAAAATAAGCGGCTTTTGCTCAAAAAACTTGGGTTCATTATACTCAAAAATGAATAAATAAATTAAAAAAGAAAGTTTCATATTAATTTTAATACCATTTTTAGAGAGCACTTTTGGCTTTCTATTGATATATTGCCTTCCCGAATTGATTATTTCCTTGATGAGCTATGGTCCAAAAACTAATGCAGAACTCATTTGCCACCTACCCGAATCTTTCTTTTTGTCCATAGTTCAACGAGGTTTCCAATTTAAGAAGGCGACATGCCATTTGAAAGCCCTAAATGTCCTCAGAAAAGTGGCTATATTCATTTTTATAAGCTAGAATAATTAGTAAAATAAACAAATTTTCTTCAAAAAATTCGTTAGAGTCAAAAACATGTATTTCATAAAATTTAAATAAGGCTACTTTTTAGAGGACACTTTGAGCTTTAAAATGGTATATTGCCTTCCAAAATTGGCTAATGCCTCGCTGAGATATGTGTCAAAAACTAATACAAGTACTATTTACTTAATCAGCGATACAGTACTCTCAACTGTCACTCATTTTAAGGGAATACAAATCATCCTTTCTTCCAGGCTATAAAGGGAGAAAGAGGGAATATCCACTACCGTATTTCCCTTCCATCAAATCGAATGATTTCTCCCTCATCAGGGTTATGGAAATTGTGGGATCAATCTTCTCTGCCAATTAAAATATTTGCATTCCTTTTTTGGCTTATATCTCAGTGAAGCATTAATCAATCTGGGATGGCGATATATCATTTGAAAGCCCTAAATTTACTCTAAAAAGTGGCTTAACTAATATTTGAAAAATTTAAAATAATTTATAAAATTAGGCAGCTTTTCCTCAAAATATTCAAGTTCATTTAAATGCGCTCGTAATTTTTTTAAATGTTAATTTTTTTTTAAAAAATTTAAAATTGGCCACTTTTTAGAGGAAACTTTGGACTTTCCAATGGTATATCGCCTTCCAAGAATGGATGCCGCCTCGTTGAGATATCGGCTAAAAACCAATGGCAAACGCAGGTACTCAATCGGTGGCTATTCATTATCCCTTATCCAAATCCATCACTCCACATCCTCGCCCAAATTGTATTTAAAATTCAGCAAACTTTGACCATTTGGGTTGATTTCATTTTTGGGCTTTCCATTTCTCGAAGGCATTCTCCCAATTGGCCTCTTCAACTTCTACAAAAATTGGCCACTCCAATGCTCGTTTCCAATGCGAATTCAACAATTGGGCAAAAGTTTGGTGCATTCAATAAAATTAATTTTATTGCCCCTTCCTTAAAGTGCCTATCAAAAATCGCCAATCCTTGAACGGGATTGCATCGCCAAAGCCAGATTGGATCAGCCAATTCCCCCATCAAAATTACTTGATCATTATTTGGAATTGGTGCCCAGACCAGAATTGATGGAATTATTCAATCGAATGTGACCACTCCTCTTTATCAAATTTGAATATTCCTTCCAATTTAAGTTCACATGGAAATGCCGAAATTGGTCAAGAACAATTCCGGCAATTCCTGAATGAAACTCAAAGAGATCATCGACTGAATGATGTGTTTTTTGGGGGCGATTCACATTTAATAATATTCACTTTTAGGAACTTTTTCCACGCAAAACACTTTCCGAAGTGAGAAGGCTAATTCGCCAATTGGAGCCAATAAGTTCATTCATTTCCCCCTTTTAAATATTTGCAAATTTTTGACAGAATCCACGCTGTCCTTTCGTGGTTTTGCCCGCTTCATGCTGGGCCATTGGAGTGGGGAATTGAATTGGAAGGAAATGGAAATGCGTGAACAATGTTTAGACCAGCCAATTGCCCATTATTTCATCAACAGTTCCCATAATACATATTTGAATGGGAATCAAATTTTGGCAGCGAAGTACTCCAAATTAATCAATTTAATATTCCATCTTTTAGGGCGTTGCCCGGATCTTTGCACCAAATTTGTGAATCCGACTTGGAAATGTACCATCAAGTAATTCACTTTTTCTCGACTTCCCCCAAAAACTAACGATTGAGTACCTAAGCCATTTGCCCCAAGTTCAAAAAGGAAATAATCAATTCAAGGGCTGTATTCAATTTTAAAGTGGCTTTTTAGTCTTTTAGAGTTGTAAAATAAGTTTCTTACATAAAATTTAATAAGCCAAGATTATATAGAGTACACTATGGACTTTAAATGGAATATCGCTTTGCCCGCTAATAAGATATCGGAAAAAATAAGGCAACTCATTGGTACTTTTTTCCATTCAACTCTCCATGTTTGAAATGGAAAAGAACATAATTTTCGCTCCATGCAGTTATAAAAAAGGGAAGAAATTAAAATACAGTATATTTCTTGTCCTTGGAATAGGCGCTAATTCTACGAATATGCCAAATAATTTAGTCTTAGAATAGGCAAAATTAAAGGCGGAATAAAAATCTAGTCAAACGGGCGGAATTAAATGTTTGGGGCAAATAAAATGTTTGGGGCAATTAAAATGTTTGGGGCAATTAAAATGTTTGGGGCAAATAAAATGTTTGGGGCAAATAAAATGTTTGGGGCAATTTAAATGTTTGGGGCAATTAAAATGTTTGGGGCAATTAAAATGTTTGGGCCAAATAAAATGTTTGGGGCAATTAAAATGTTTGGGGCAAATAAAATGTTTGGGGCAATAAAATGTTTGGGGCAATTTAAATGTTTGGGGCAAATAAAATGTTTGGGGCAATTAAAATGTTTGGGGCAATTTAAATGTTTGGGGCAAATAAAATGTTTGGGGCAAATAAAATGTTTGGGGCAATTTAAATGTTTGGGGCAATTAAAATGTTTGGGGCAAATAAAATGTTTGGGGCAATTAAAATGTTTGGGGCAAATAAAATGTTTGGGGCAAATAAAATGTTTGGGGCAATTAAAATGTTTGGGGCAATTTAAATGTTTGGGGCAATTAAAATGTTTGGGGCAAATAAAATGTTTGGGGCAATTTAAATGTTTGGGGCAAATAAAATGTTTGGGGCAATTTAAATGTTTGGGGCAATTAAAATGTTTGGGGCAAATAAAATGTTTGGGGCAATTTAAATGTTTGGGGCAATTAAAATGTTTGGGGCAAATAAAATGTTTGGGGCAATTTAAATGTTTGGGGCAATTTAAATGTTTGGGGCAATTAAAATGTTTGGGGCAAATAAAATGTTTGGGGCAATTTAAATGTTTGGGGCAAATAAAATGTTTGGAGCAAATAAAATGTTTGGGGCTATTAAAATGTTTGGGGCAATAAAATGTTTGGGGCAATTTAAATGTTTGGGGCAAATAAAATGTTTGGGGCAATTAAAATGTTTGGGGCAATTTAAATGTTTGGGGCAAATAAAATGTTTGGGGCAAATAAAATGTTTGGGGCAATTAAAATGTTTGGGGCAATTAAAATGTTTGGGGCAAATAAAATGTTTGGGGCAATTAAAATGTTTGGGGCAATTAAAATGTTTGGGGCAAATAAAATGTATGGGGCAAATAAAACAGGCGGAATTATGTTTGGGGCAAATAAAACAGGCGAATTATGTTTGGTGCAAATAAAACAGGCGGAATTATTTTGGTGCAAATAAAACAGGCGGAATTATTTTGGGGCAAATAAAACAGGCGGAATTATGTTTGGGGCAAATAAAACAGGCGGAATTATGTTGGGGCAAATAAAACAGGCGGAATTATGTTTGGTGCAAATAAAACAGGCGGAATTATGTTGGGGCAAATAAAACAGGCGGAATTATGTTGGGGCAAATAAAACAGGCGGAATTATTTTGGTGCAAATAAAACAGGCGGAATTATGTTTGGTGCAAATAAAACAGGCGGAATTATGTTTGGTGCAAATAAAACAGGCGGAATTATGTTTGGTGCAAATAAAACAGGCGGAATTATGTTTGGTGCAAATAAAACAGGCGGAATTATGTTTGGGGCAAATAAAACAGACGGAATTATGTTTGGTGCAAATAAAACAGGCGGAATTATTTTGGTGCAAATAAAACAGGCGGAATTATGTTGGGGCAAATAAAACAGGCGGAATTATTTTGGTGCAAATAAAACAGGCGGAATTATGTTTGGGGCAAATAAAACAGGCGGAATTATGTTGGGGCAAATAAAACAGGCGGAATTATGTTGGGGCAAACAAAACAGGCGGAATTATGTTGGGGCAAATAAAACAGGCGGAATTATTTTGGTGCAAATAAAACAGGCGGAATTATGTTTGGGGCAAATAAAACAGGCGGAAATATGTTTGGGGCAAAACAGTCGAAATTAAAAAATATAGTAAACCTGAATTTGTTAAAGAAAAACCACCCCCTACAAAATTTTTATATTAATCAAAAAATTAAAAAGCCACTTTTTAAAAGACATTTAAAATTCTTTAAAAAGAATACACATTCCTTCTCGAATTTGTTATTGTTTCACTAATGAGCTATGTATAATATGTACCAAAAACACGTATACTCAACCGGGGCTATACTCAATTGTCTCAAAATTTCATTTCCCCATTCATCTTTTGTAGATTCTTTTATCTGGTTGTCGATGCATTGAATTGGACTGTTGGGATGGACCTGGCGGCGATCCTGTTGTTACCCATGGGCCAATTGGACTTCAAAAAATAAACACAATTCCATTCAAAGTGCCATTGGGGGAATTCTAGCCTCATTAAATGGTTCCTGTTTAGGATGTGGTGGCCGCAATTGGCCAAAGTGCCTTTCGGAGCAATCAATTGCCGGTCATTCTTTCACTCGAAAATCATTGTTCGCCGCCACAACAACGAAAAATGGCACAAATTTTCCAACAAATTTTGGGTGATCGACTCTTAAGTCAACCATTAGCCGACCATCCAGTCAAAATTAATTAATTTAAATTCATTTTTGATGGAAATATTTAGCTGGAATTTGGCATCGATTTGCCATCGCCTTTGGCATTAAAAGGGCGGATTTTGTTGAAAGGTAGAGGGAAAAAGAGGAATTAATGTTGAGGAAATTTGAAGGCTCAAAACCACCGATGAATGGAGGTCGAAAAGAATCAACTTCAACACTGTCAAATGGAAGGAATAATGCTAATTTTTATTCTACAATGGCCAATGAATTTAAAAGTGAATTGATGAATGATGAATGGAAATGAAATAATTTCAGATTCAATTGATGAGGAAATTTCGGATTTGCCAGAACAATTGGCTCAAATGGAGCCACAATTTGATGCGGAATTGCGCCTTCAATGGGAGACAGTAGAATAAAAGACAATTTGTGTTCATTTCCTTTATTTTGAGGTTCGTCGAGAACATGAAATTGTGGCAGAAACGAGGAATGCAGAATTGGCGGAAATGATCAATTATTTTCAGACAAAGCCAAGATTCAATTCAGGCAAGTTGGAATTTTAGGGGAAAAGGAAAGTGATTCTTTTACTATGCTAATTTGTGCAGATGATCCCCCATTTTGTATGCATTCTGCCAGTCAGTTTATCCAGTTATAAAGGGAAGAGCCCAACTTGACGCCGTTTAAAATAGCTCATTAAGGACGAAACCAATTTTGATGATTTTAGTATCAAAAGAGGAGACATTTGGCTATCCAATAATATTAATTTTATTAAGATTGGTTGAGAATTCTTGGAATTATGACCAAAAATAAATGAAAATGAACTTTACTCTGGATTGTTAAATTTTTCAGTGATTTTTGGACACAACTCCTTCATTTCTAAACCAATTTGATTAAATTTTATATCATTCGGTAGCCAAAAGTCTGCTCTTTAAGTTGTTATAAAAATTGTCAAAAATGACTTCATCCTTGATGAGTTATTATGAACGGCGCTAAATTGGGGCTTATCCTTTATTAAAGCCCATTTCCTCCTTCCTTCCCTGCAGGTGAACACAAAATCAACCGGTTAATTTCCCGTGATTCCACCGCATTAATTCGTCATACATCTCGCCATTGTGTTCGGGTATATCCTGACCTGAGTCGAATTTGTTCATCCAATTTCATTCCAATGGTCACTTTTCCTCCCACATTTCCTCCAATTTTCCCTCATTTTTAGTATTTTTGGAGTGCCGGATGTCAAGTTAATTTCCATTTATCATTATTAATTCCTCCTTAAGATGACCGCATTGAATTTTCAAACCAATGGTTTGCCAATGCAAATGAACCAATCACTTTTTGAAATGAATGGCAATTCTGGTGCAATTTTTGTTAGGGATTAACCCAACTTGCTGCCGTTTATAATAACTAATCAAAAACAAAACCAATTTTAATAGTTTTAAAATCAAATTAAAGGGCAAACTTTTGCATATCCAAAGATATTAATTTTGTTTAAATTGGTTCAGAATTAATGGAGTTGTGACCTTAAAACCTTTCAAGATTTTTTTTTACTATTGATTGGCGAAATTCCAATGTTTTTTTAGTAATAAAAAAAACTTCGTAATTTCTATATAAATTAATAAATTTTATATCATTAGATAGTTCAAAGTCTGCTCTTTAATTTGATACTAAAATTAGCAAAATTGGTTCAGTCCTAAATGAGTTATAAACGGCGCCAAATTGTGGCATTCCCAATTTATTTCCCTTTTCTATATTCCAATCCAATTTACCTCCAGGCTATGTTCTGAAGCCAGCTCCACTTCGCCTTCGTCATTCACAATTAAGTGTCCAAGATTCGACAGTTCTGGTGGCTAATCGACTCCAAATTGATGTTATTTCCGCCCAATTTGTTTGCCTACTTATTCCATCAAATCAGCAGAATAATCGCCAATTGAATTGTTCTGTGGCCGTTGATCTTTATGATTTGCCAAGGCAATATCCCCCCTTGAAACAAGATTTTTTAGTACCCCTTCGATACTTGAGCCTTTCTTTTGGCCATATCTCAATAAGGAAGCTACCAATTTAGGAAGGCGATATGCCATTTGAAAGTCCTAAATGTCCTTTAAAAAGTGGCTTAACTAATTTTTTGAAAACTAAAAAAAATTTATAAAGTAGCCACTTTTATATTTGGAAAAATTGGATATATAGTTTATTACATTCAAAAACATATAACTTTTTTCTATAATGGATTTCATGAAATTTAAAATTGGCCACTTTGTAGAGGACACTTTGGGCTTTCCGAAGGTATATCGACTTCCCAGATTGGCCTTTGCCTCATTGAGCTATAAACAAAAAAGACACATGTACTGAAATGGCCGTATTGAAATGTCTTTCTTCTACCCTTCCTTCCTTTCCCCCATCAATTCTTTTACTCATTCCCAGGGATACGGTGCGTGACAAATTTCGAACTGGCCAAGTGAATGTGGGCGATGGGTACAGCGTCCTGTTCCCAAAAAGTGAATTCATTTTCAACAAAGTGATATGGCCTGAAATGGCCCTTCTCCATATTCGCCTTTTGGATGGCCAAGGCGCCGAATTGGGCCAACGCTTTTTGCCAGTCCACAAAATTGTCCTCAAAATTGGCTCCAATTTCAATTCACTATTTCCCTTTTTCCAGCAACCCGGCTATCGCCACATTGTCCTTCGTAACAGGGCTGACCGTGTTGAAGGCCCCTCCACAATTTTTGTTCGTTTCCGGATTCAAATTTATGTTCCAATGTTCCAAGAGGTTCAAAAATGCTCCCCAAAATGGTCATTTCCCCTTTTTTGAAGGAACTTCGCCAACATTTCGTCGACCCTTTAAAATTTGCTCAAGAACATGAAGGCAAGGGGAAGGGGAAGCAAACAAATGCCCCCGAGGGGAAATTATTCTGAATATTTTGTACAGAAATGCGCCAAAAATTCGCCGATCCACTTTGCCACCTGAAACGGCGCAATTCCAAGGAGAAAAAGCAGCAGCCATGGAAGAAGGAGGGATAATCGGGAATTGGGAGGCGGACAATTTTGAGCATTGTTCCACCTAAAAATGGATGAAAAAGTGGCCGCCTTGGTTGTTTGTTTTGTACAATTCGGCATCCTCCCCTTCAGCCTCAATCATTTTCATTTCCACATTTATTCATCCAAATTCCCAATAAAATAATTTATTTTCATCCCAAATTTCACCAAAATAAAATAAAATGAATTATTCCAAATTTATTCTTTTATTGGCATCCATCATTGTGGTTGGCATTGTTGACCAAACACAGTGCCAATGGGGAATGGGAATGGGCGCTGGGCCAATGATGATGGGCGGCGGATGGGGAGGTAAATTGAAAAGGGGTATAATAAATTAACTCCAAAATAATTATACATGATTTGTATAATATACCATTGAATAGAATTCCTCAAGAAAGATACATCGAATGCTATACAATTTATTATAGTTTTGTAAAAATTAAATGGCTTTAAACCCTTTGGTTTAGATATTAAACCGTTTGAACTAACTTTGGTCTTTGGTTCAAACTTATTTTTGGTTAAACCCAAGTCAAAATATTATCAAATGAGATGTGTCTGATAGAGTCTATCGATTAGACATATGGTTTAGATTTAGAGGTCTAGTACAAACCTTTCGACATTTTCTATGTTTTTTTTCGGCAAATTAAATACTTCCCGTATGAAAATGGAACGAATTCAATTAAAATGAATTTTTTTGCGCAGGTGCCGGCGGATGGGGACGACCCTTTTGGGGCGGCGGACCAATGGGAATGGGCGGATGGGGCGGAGGGCCCGGAATGGGCATGGGCATGGGAATGGGCCCAATGTGGGGTGGCGGCGGCGGAGGGATGTTCGGAAAAAGATGAATGAATGAATTAATGGACAAAACACCAAACACACATAATAATTTATTCACTGAATACATTATAATGTAATTAATATATATATCCATGAATATTGCACTTTTATTTATTTGATAAATGTGAATTCACAGTTCAATTCTAAATTTCATTTTGGCCCGAATCCACGCATTTATCGGCCTCAAATCAGCCCCAGTACGGTCCGCCTCCCCATCTTCCGCCCCAGCGTGGCCCCCAACCACCGCTCCATCTTGGACCCCATCCTCCTCCCCATCGTGGACCTGAAAAAATTAATAATAATTAAGATTGTAATCCATCTTTTTAATAGGGTTAAATCATTGTAAGTAGCACGGTGATATTGCGGTGTTTTTTGGGGAATGGTTTTTGAAAAATTCAAACAAAAATTTCACCAAAAAATCAGCCACTTTGCTACGGTGAATTTAATCCTAATGTTTAAGTGTCAATTTTGTACTGACCTCCCCATCCCCATCCACCGCCCCATCTTCTGCCCCATCCGCCACCACCCCAACGTGGTCCCCATTGGGCATTGGCCGATTCGATAGCAATGCAAATTAGAAGGCCGAAAATGAGGGCAAAAAGAAGGGGAATTCGCCTAATGGTTGAAGGCATTTTTGGGAGATTTTTAAAGATTTTCGGATTAATTGGGGGGAATAAATAAATGAATGAATATGAATGAATATTTATTTTATGGAGCAAATTTATATATTGAAGAAGACAGGAATATTATTGACGTAAAATGACCACAACAAAATGAATTGGGGAAAATATGGGAATGAATGTGCCCTTTGGGCATTTTTGATGGGTGTTCGCCGCATATTCTGCACGGTGGATTTCGTCGAATTTTGGAAGGGCGTCAAATGCGATGAATCCTCCAATTAATCCAGCAAATTCTTCTTTCCATTATTTCTGTTCGTCCAAAACCGCCAACTGGCATTTAGGCAGACTGACCCGGAGGCTATCCCGTGTTATCTTTGTTCAATCATAAATTTTTATACGCCCAAATTTGTCGCCAACCCAACTTGGCGGGCGCCGTTTATAATAATTCCTCAAGGACTGAACCAATTTTATTTTTATATATATTAAAGAACTGACTTTTGGCTATCAAATAAAATTAATTTTATTTTGGCTTAAATTTAATGAAGTTGTGCAAAAAAAAAACACTGAAAATTTCGCTAATCCATAGTAAGGTCACTTTAAATGGTTTTATGGTCATAGCTCCTTTAATTTTGAATCAATTCTAAAAAATTTAATATCATTAAATAGGCTAGAGTCTGCTCTTTAATTTCATACTAAAATCATCAAAATTGGTTCAATCCTTAAAAAGTTATTAGCAATAAGTTGGACTGCTCCCTTTCACACTAACCCTGGCCACCAATTCCCACGCCCTTTGGCCGCAACTTTTCTCCACCAATGGCTGGCAACAACCCAAATAATCAGCCATTGCCGTGCACAATTCCATTTGATAATGTCCTTCGCCGCCCACAACATCCTCTTTCTTATTTGCCCTTTGTTGTCTTGCCGCCACTCGATCCATTGCTTCTGCGGCCTCCGATCTGCATTGAATGTAGTCGGGACGATTCTCGACACGGGCAAAGCAATCGGCGTATTCCTTGAACTCATTTTGCCCATTTCCGCACATGAATCTGGAAATTGTTACAAAAGTGCCATATATATTTAGGAATTTTCCCCTCTAACCCCGGTAGGGGACATTTCAATACCACCAATTCAGTGCTTGGCTTATTTTGTTTATATCACTGTGAGGCAATTGCCACTTTTGGGAGTCGATATATTAATAGAAAGCCTAAAGCGTCGTCTATAAATTTGCCTTTATGAATTTTTATAAAATCCAATTTTACAAAAGTCAAATACGTTTGAGTATAATGAACCACAATTTATGATTGATTGGACAAAAGCCATTTTTCTATGATGTGATTTAAATTTTCAAAAAATTTATAAGGCTACTTTTTAGAGCATATTTAGGGCTTTAAAATGGCATATCGCCTTTCTAAATTGGCTGTTTCCTTGTTGAGCTATGGCCAAAATGAATGGTCCAAGTACTGAATCAGTGGTAGGAACTTCCTCTACCGTCCCCTCTCTAACCCATAGCTGGCCTCGACTGCCTGAATGGACAAACTTTGGCACTGGGCAAAGGGAGAAGTGCATTCCTTTGATGAATGGAATTTATATGGAAAAAGCGGATTTAGGGGATTGCCTTGAAATCGGCGTACAGTGCGCAAAGACGATGGAACACTTGTGGGCCTTGGAGTGAAAATTGCCGATGGCCATTTGGCCCATCCGCCAATTGGATGGCATTTGCATAGGCCAACATTGGATCCAAACATTGGGCAACGGCCTTTTCGGCATCGGCACCGCAGCCAACAAATTCGTTGGATGCCACCACATTTTTGAGCAAAATTAGGAAAAATGTCAGAAGCAAAATGGAATATTGGTGAATTTGATGGCAAAACGACATCGGCAACATTTTTTGGAAACCGGGAAATATTATAAAATGAGAATTCACGGGATTGAAGAGAAGTTGGGGAAGGCCAAACAGAGTCGCCAAAATTCCCTTCCCGCCGAGAGGGCACAAATAATGGATGGGCCCAGGCCTCCAAATTTGTTGGTTGGTGGGGAGGAAAATATAGGCCAATTGACGTTTTTTACCTTTTTGGGCAACAATTTTTGAACAAAAAGAATTGGCTCAAACTTTAGTCAATGCTGGCTCATCGAGTTTGTCGAGATTCTATGGAAAAAATGCCCAATGCATAATGCCCTTTGGCTACATCATTCAATTTTCCATTTTTCATAACAAATTTGCCGTGTCCCCTCAATGCCTTGCCTTTGCCTTTCCATCCCCTCTTGGCCAAAGGATATTCAATTTTCGGCGTCAAAATTTGATAAGCCAATGGAAGTGGACATAAATGAAATGAAAATGACAGCTTTTTGCTTATTTGGAAAAAAGGAAAGCATGAATGGATGCAATCAATTTTCATGAGGGAAAATATGCAAAACGGATTTATATTTTCAATTTTATTCACTCAATTTTTCAATTTTTCCATAAATTTTTTTATAGTTTATGGCCATAATCTTTTTACATCGGCACGTGCAAATTCCGTGTCCAGTCCAACATTTGTTCGTCGCTCTTCCTCCCAATTTAATTCCATTCATTCAACTTTGAATTTTTTTACGATCAGCCGACTGAATAATTGATTAAGTTTTTTCAAAAGGACGAAAGGGGAGGGTGGCTGTCACTAAAGACGAAAGTAAAATGAACAAAAATTGTGATGAGCAAAGGTGAAAAAGCTCTGATGGTGGTCCTCCTTATCCCATTCCATTTTTATTATTTTCCTTTCTTATCTCGACTGATTCATCGACCATTTTCCATCCATCCATAACATCGTTATCATTTATCAATATTTATTATAGCTTTTTAATCCTTCATTTGAGTACCTATACCAATTCCCCTTCCAAACCCATTCCGTCCCATTTATCACCTTAAAACTGTCTCTCTCATCTTTCTCAATTCTTCCCGTTCTTCTAGCCAAAATTTTTCGTTTTATTTAGATTGGTTTTTTAAAATTGTTATTGTTATGTTGATTTGATTATATGTTTTACAAAGGATTGTAATTGTAATTGTAAATGTTTTACAAAGGATTGTAATTGTTAATTAAAATGTTTTACAAAGGATTGTAATTGTAATTGTAATTGTAAATGTTTTACAAAGGATTGCAATTGTAATTGTAATTGTTTTATAAAGGTTGTAATTGTAATTGTAAATGTTTTACAAAGGATTGTAATTGTAATTGTAAATGTTTTACAAAGGATTGTAATTGTTAATTAAAATGTTTTACAAAGGATTGCAATTGTAATTGTAAATGTTTTACAAAGGATTGTAATTGTAAATGTTTTACAAAGGATTGCAATTGTAAATGTTTTACAAAGGATTGCAATTGTTAATTAAAATGTTTTACAAAGGATTGTAATTGTAATTGTTTTACAAAGGTTGTAATTGTAATTGTAAATGTTTTACAAAGGATTGTAATTGTAATTGTAAATGTTTTACAAAGGATTGTAATTGTTAATTAAAATGTTTTACAAAGGATTGTAATTGTAATTGTAAATGTTTTACAAAGGTTGTAATTGTAATTGTAAATGTTTTACAAAGGATTGTAATTGTAATTGTAAATGTTTTACAAAGGATTGTAATTGTTAATTAAAATGTTTTACAAAGGATTGTAATTGTAATTGTAAATGTTTTACAAAGGATTGTAATTGTAAATGTTTTACAAAGGATTGCAATTGTAATTGTTTCCGTAAGGATTATAATTATAATTGTAATTATCCGGAATTAAAATCTTCCTTTGAATCGAAATGAAATACAAAAAAAAAAAAAACAGATATGTTTCCGCGGAATACCAATACCCCTTTCATTTAATTTAAATAATCAAACCAATTCCATTTAAGAAGAATTCAAATCCAGCCCGATGGGAAATATTCCTTCTTATTTTTCATATGGTAAAGGAGGAGAAGGCGAAGAAATCAACAAAAATGGTGAACACCAATTAACAAACAATGCTGCTGAACAAACACAAAGGAGAAGGCCGACACCAAAAAATTGTCTTCCACTTTTGGGCAATGGCGAATTTGATGTGGGATGTGCCGATTTGATGGTTAGCTTTCATTTTTTTTAAATTTTATATTTATTATTTTTAATAGGTTTCTGGAAACAATGATGAGAAGGAAAATGGGAAAGAGGAATGCGGAATTTTTGCACGAATTTTTTATCCTAGCAAAAAGCATGATCCAGAAAATTCCTCAACAATTTCTGATCAATTTTTATCATGGAAACCTGAAGAGGAATATGTCAATGGGCTGGCAGATTATCGAGAGATGAGTCCACGCAAAATGAATTTTTTCCTCGATTGGGTACTTGGCGATAAAAGGTTTTGGAATTTTATTATTTCAATTTAATTAATTATTTCTTAGAATTCCCGTCCAATGGCAAGTTGACATCGAGAAAGATGGCCGAAAATTCCCAATTGCCATTTTCTCGCATGGAATTAGTGGAAATCGATTCTTTTACACAACATTTTGTGCCTCACTTGCCAGTCATGGATTTGTGGTTGCCGCCGTAGAGCATAGGTAAATTAAGTGAAATTATTAAAAATGTGTAGGAGGAAAAGGCACCAAAAATTGTAATTTTTACTAGAAATGAATATATAAAAATGTATAAAAAGTGAAAACCAAGCCCAAAAAATATTTGCCTTGGAGAGGGTTCGAACCCGTGACCTCAATTTACAAAAAAGCATCAAACCATTAAGCTAAAATCGTCGTTTTTAGTTAAATCTTCTTTATAAACTGACCAGCATAAATCTAAAAGAAGAATAAAATAAAAATAGAGTGCAAAAAGCACTAGTGTTGCCAAAATTAAATTAAAATTCATAAATTTGAAGGGATGGTTCATGTTGTTACACTTTTGAATTGGAAAAGAAGGATGGAGGAGCAGAGAGAATTCCAATTAAAATGAAGAAATTGCCACATGGAGAGGAGGAATATGAGCATAGAATAACGCAGGTTTGGATTAATTTATGTTAAAAAATTAAATTAATTTGAAGGTCAAAAAACGGGTGGATGAAACAATTAAAATGTTGAAAATATTCGAAAAAATGGACAAAGGATTGGAAAAAGAGGAGGAGGACCAAATCCAAATTGGAAATGAATTCAATTGGGCACAATTCAAAGTAAATTAAAAATTAATTAAAAACAAATTTAATTAACATTTTAGGACCGACTCGATTTTGGCCAAGTTGTTTCGATTGGTCATTCATTTGGTGGGGCATCGGCGCTGACGGCGTGCGTATTGGAAAAGAAATTCACGGTAAAATTCAAGAGAAATAAGTAAAAATAATAAAAAATAAAATAGAGTTGCATTTTATTGGACGGATGGCTTTATCCATTTGAGAGGATACATTATGAAGAAGTGAATCAACCGGTTTTAATGCTCAACGCCAGCAAATGGCAATGGCCAATAAATGTGAAGGTTGGATGGAATTAATAAAAATAATTAATTAATTAAATTAATATTTTCAGAGATTATTGCATTTACAAAATCAAAGCGAGGGAGCCGGAAAATTTATGTTCACATTTTCCGACATTGTACATCAAACATTTTCTGGTATTTTTTATTTAAATTTTTAAATAAAATTAATTTTTAAATAAAATTAATTTAATTAATTTTTAGATTTTGGCTTACTTTGTCCCGGTAACAATTAAAATTTTCTCTGCCAAATTAATTTAATTTTTGAAGGTTTCATTGGTCGCTATTTTGGACTCCAAGGCGATTTGGACCCGGAATATACGGGTAATGCCATCATGGAATTGTGCATAAAATTCCTGCAAGACCCAATGAATGCTGCGGATCATTTGCGATTGATTATTGAAAAATACCAAAAATTCATTGTGGAAGGAACGGACATTGCCAAGGATGCCAAATTGTCGGTGACACATTCGGTGGAAATTGGCGAGGCGGAGGAGAAACATTTGGCAGAGGGCGAAGCGGACACGAAAGAGACTATTTAAACACAAATTTGATGGCCCCAAACTTAATAATACACCAACACAAATTCACATTAGCCCAATCAGTGCTTTTAATTAATACCATTTAATCGCCATTCATTACACTTTTTATCGATTTTTAGAAATCACAATGTGATAAATATAATTAAATAAAAATGGGTTTTTGCATTATAAAAGAAGGAACAATATAATTTATGCAATGTAACTTTTTTATTTCACAAAATTGTCATAGTTCTCAAAAACAAGGCTAAAAACCATCCATCAATTTCTTTGGTCATTTTCCTCCTTGAACAGTGGAAATTCGCAATCCTTGGACTTCCTTGCCAATTTCGGCCACCTTTAAATTCAAAATATTAAATTTTTAAATGGGTTTTTGTTTGGGTAACCTCGCAAACATCGCAGATTTTTCCATTGCACGAAGGTGAATAACTGGCCCCACAAAATGGGCATTTCACTTGGGGTTTGCCGCGGTAGAGGGGAACAAATGTTTGGGAGCAAATCACAAATGGATTGTGTTCATCATAATTCAGCTGAATTTGTATTTTTTTGGATAAATTTAATTCAAATTGCATTTTTGAATACCTCAAATGCGTTATTATTGTCACGTTCGGCCACGGCCAACATTTTCCTCATTTGGGCGGCTATTTCCGGTTTTGGTCCTAAAGAATATTTAAATTAAAATGGAATTTGCCCCCAGAATTATTGTTACCCAATTCAATGCATCGCCGACAAAATGATGCACAATGTCGCATTTGTTTATTTTTGAAACTTAAATTTGCGGCCGTTCGAAGTGTCAAAATTTTGTGAATTGGTTGAATTTCGCAATGGGTGAAATAGGCGGCCATTTCCAAATTCCTTTTTGCATCGTCCACGGATTCACGTGGCAATTCTTTGCGGGCCATTTCCAGGAGGAGGCCAACCAAATATTCTCGGCAAATTTGAATTAGTTGTTGTGCTTCCATTACCTATAAAATTATTTTTAATTAAATTTAAATAATAATTAATTTTTTATCAAATTTAAGCATTTTTAATAATTAATTAATTTCAATAAAAAACCTCTTGTTTTGAGTCCACAACCAACAAAGGAATTGACAATAAAATTTGTCGGAAACGTAAAATTGCATCGGCAAATTTGCCATTCGTCGTTAATTGATATGCAATTTGGAGGCGTTGAGCCAAATCATTCAACTGAAAATAATTTGAATTAATTTAAAGTTCGAAAAATATCTGATTGTGGGCGGTTTCGAACCCGGGACTTAAATTTTACAAAAAAAAGCTTCTACCCATTAAGATAAAAATGTCGTTTTTAATTAATTGATTAAATTTTCTTTATAAATCCTAATTATTTGGTAAATTTTACTTTTAATGAAATGGCCGGAAGTGAGGATTTTGGTGTTGCTTCTTGCCAATTTCTTGCGGGATAAACAAAATTTGGTGGCGCTAATGGCATGGCAAAATGAACGGCTCGAGACCTTAAATCAATTAATTTAATATTTATTTTAAATTAATTCAAACTTTGCATAAATTGGAAGGAACAATGTTTTGAATGGACCCAGTTGGACAATTCCCAGCGTTTCTTCCAAAATTCTTGCAGCCGAATCAAAGGCGCCGGCCGAAACATGATCGGCGACCAGCCGTGAACTTCCAGGCCAATAAAATGAGGCGGCATGCCCTCTCTGGGGTACCGTGTAAACATCGCCTCCTTCTTCACCTTCGCCTGCTCCCGGAATTTGCATTGATTCCACTGCATGGGCAATATCCTCGTCCACCTATGTATTAACAAAATAAATAGTGGGCGGATTTTTATGTTTCGTTTTGACTTATTTTTCTATGATTCAAATTTGATGAAAAATTACAAATAATTACAACCCAAAATCTATTGTGGCAAATTTCACATAAAATTCTTAAATAAGTACCAATTTTTGGCATTTTTGTGACATAAAATGCACTTATCTTTATCGATCGGTTTTCTAGGAACAGTTTTTATTTCTCCCCAAAGTGACTTACATCCCATCCTTCCTCGCCATCTCCGCCCTCTCCTTCAATGCCAACAATTTCCATGTCCATTTCCGGATTGCCATCCTCATCCAACAACAAATCGCCTTCCACTCCCCATGCTTCCCCTTCCACGTGTTCATCGTCGTCGTGTTCAACGGCAGCAAATGCCGAATTTTGTGCTGTTTTTGTCGCAGTTTCTATTAAAATAATTGAATTAAAAGACAAAAATAATAATTAAAGTAACTTTTTGTTGGTCCACCGGCAGCATTTGCCAATAGCTGAGCATCGAATGGACCGGATGAGACGGTTAATTGAGGCCAATTCTCAACCAGCGGATTAATTGGCTTTGGTGGATGAATTGGTTGGGCATTTGGATTTGTGTCCGGTATTTGAATGTGTTTTTGCTCCAATTCTGCACTCAATTGGGCGGCTTCCTCTTCTAAACCATTTGTGGTCGCGGACAAATATGCCAACGGCAATTGGCCCAATTCTTTCAGAACTACATAAAATATATTTCAATTAATTTCAATTTAAAAACCAACTTTTTGTCCGTTCTTCCGCATCTCCAAGCATCAAAGCACATTGGAATTGGCCGTGAACATCTTTCCGGATTTGGGCAATTTTTTGCATTTTTTGCAGCTTCTCCATATTCCCAGTGATTAAATAGAGGAATGCCAGCCGTTCAAAATCCTTCGTCCGTTGATAGGCCATTTCCACAATTTGATGATTTCCTTGCATCAATGCCGCCTCGCCCAATGCTGTCCACGCGGCCTTATCGTCCAATTGTTTGGCCGCTTCCAAAGCCAACTATTCAAAATAAATTAATTAATTTTATAATTGCACAAAAATGACCTGAAGATTTCCACACTCCAGTGCAAGGCCAAATCGAGTTTTTTCATCTTTCACAAAATGCAGCGCCACTTCCGGATATCCCTTCTTTTGCAGGAAGGCAATGATGGATTGGCCAACCAAATTCGCACTTCGAACCATGTTCAGCACTTCATCATAACGGCGATGGATTAGGGCCAGCTTGAAACGATATTCCGTCGAATCAATTGTCAATTCAATTGGGGAGGCTTCTCTTTAAAAATATCAAAAATTAATTTTTTTTTCAATAAAATAATTTTATTAACCTGCTCAAACAATATAATCGATTGCCGCGAATAGCCAGAATGTAGACGGGAATGTCAATTGTACGAATAATTCCGTGGTCGCCGCCGGCAGTCAGCGCATATTTAATATGATTGGAAGTGGTGTAGAGGAATGCATCATTCTCCACATCCCAAGCGCCACTCTTCACTCGTGTTGATTCTTGGATGGAACAAAGCAACTAAAAAATCAATAATTAATATCAATTAAAAAATAAAGATCTGGTTTAAAATTTAAGGTCAAACTAAACTTACTTCAAGTTTCTTTGTGACGAGGGTAATTGTATGTTTACTGAGGAGTGCCGCATATTCCATACTTTTTGACCAAATAACATATTTCACCTTTAAAATATTGAATTAAGATTTAAATTCCAAAATTTATTTTTTACCTTGCTAACTTTCAAACTCGCCAATATCCGTTTCTGTTGGACATCGTACATTTGCACATTGTCCGCATTTTTGATCAACAATAGGCCGGTGCCCGCATAAAATATATCATCCACCGGGCCGGTGTATTCAATTTTTCTGCTCTCTGCATTTTGTAAATCCCGAATTGTCAGTTGATGCGATTTGTCCAAAACGGCAAATCTGTTACGGGCCACCCAAATTGCCGCAACGCCCGGCGATCGTTTCACATCCACCGGCTCCAATTCAACATCCTTTGAAGACATCCAAAATTATAAATTAAGGTAAATTTGAAAATAATTCAAAATCAAAACCTTGTAAAAATCATAAGTGCTCGATTCAATGTTGCTCGAAGGTCGAGTGATTAGAAGGAAACAATTCTCTGCCGGATTATAATGCAGCGAATAAAAAGGTTGAGTAAGTTTATTTGGTTTCAGCTGGCAAAGGGCCATATCTTTGCTGAAATTATTTAAAATTTAATTATGAATTAAAAAGTAAAAAAACTTTGTGGTCAAATCCAATCGCCGAAATTGTCGCTCTTTAACATAGAAAGCAAAATTCTCATGGATGCAATAGGGCGGCCGTTCTCGTTCAGTTTTGAACACAATCATTCCATTGTCATGGCCCGCGGCAAACAAATTCAGCGATGGATGGGCGGCCAAAACCCAGAAGCGATCATTCTCATGTCGGAAATTCTAAACAATTTTAAATATTAAAAATAATTTACAAAAATTAAACCCGAAGACAAGTTCTCTTCTGCATGTCCCAAACTCGAATGCTTTTGTCCTCCGAATTGGATAGGATCAATTCCGCTTTTGGATGGAAGATGACGCATGAAACATTGTTGTAATGGCCGCGGCACGAGTCCACTTCCCAAGCTTTATTCTCATTGTAACGCCACAATTTGACTTGTCGATCGTCGGCACCCGAAACAAGCAAGGGGAGCGAAGAGTTGAATGAGACCCAATTCACGCCTAAATATTACATTTATTTCACAAATAATTAATTCATAATTTGAACCTCGGTCATGTCCTTCCAACACATGTTTGACGACCACATCCGGTTGGCCGAATAGTTCGGTTTGTGCGGTCGAAACGGAAGTTGCGCCCAAACGACCCATTCCACTGGTCGGACCACCCAAACCGCCACCGGGTGCCGCCGTATTCTTCTTCCGCAGCCCGCTGATGTCCCAAATGCGAACGGTTTGATCCAAACTGGCGCTGGCCACCAAATCATCGGTCGGGTGGAATTGGGCGCACATCACGTAATGATTGTGTCCTGAAAATTTTATTTATTTAATTTACTACTTAATTGAATATTACCGGTTAGAATTGCAATGGAATTCCGAGATTGCCAATTCCAAATGCGGACAGTTTGATCGTCGGAAGCACTGATAATCCATGGATGTTGTTTGTGAAAGAAAGTGGTCCGAATATAATCCAAATGGCCGAGAAGGGTAAAAATGCATTTTCTTTGTTTGTAATTCCACAACTAATAAGTTTAAAAACATTAAATTTGTGTTTTATTGCTAATATTAAACCTTAATTTTATAATCATCTCCGCCTGAAACAAAAATTGGTTGTTGCGAATGGAAATCGACGCCGCGAACGGGACCATCATGTTCATCGAACTTATTAACAATAAAATGATTAATTAAATAAGATAGGGAATACTTTGTCAATCAGTACGCACATTCGATAATCCCATAATTGGATAACTCCACTGTGCAAAGATGCCAACACCCATGGTCTTGTCGGATGGAATGAAATCCCTAAAATAATAAAAATTAAATTTATAATCGGAAACTAAAATAAATTACCTTTAACTCTGGCACTTTTTGACTCAAATTTCTTTAATAATGCTGCCATTTTCTAATGAATTATTTAATTAATTTTATTAAAAAATGTGACGTGGATCCGTAAATTTTTCCTCTATAGTTTTATTTCATTATTCAATGAATATGATATGATTCTTTTTTCCTCTCTAGTTTGAAAGGTTTTTCGTCTCGATATTATTTACCAATGCATTAAATATTTGAGATGAATTAAATGCGGCTTCCCAAGCCATTAAATTGATTGCTTTTCCCCCCCTTTCAAAATCAATAAAATATGGAATTATGAACATGGAATGATCATTAATTGAATGATTTGAATGATAATTTGTATTTTTATGATTTATCGAATAAATAAAATATTGACATAAAATTGACAAATAATGGATGGCGAATTAGTTCCAATAATATCTCAGGATTAATCATCATCCGTACAGCTCTTCTCATCATCCTCATTGGCCACAACGCGAATCAAAAAAGGTCTGCGAGCACACTTTGCCTGTTCTGGTGGAGTACTAAAGGCAGCAGTGAACAAAGAATCATCAAGATTGAGGCCATTGAATGTCAACTATAAATAATCAAATTAAATTATATTTTAAAATTTTTTCTTACATCATTAACGTTTTCGTCGAAAAATTTGTTGGCACACTCGACACTACGACGGCTCTTCCGGTTGTCTACAGCTCTTCGCCAGGGGGATAATCCATTCAAAATTGGCAATTCTTGTTCCTGGACTTCTTCATTGGCATTTTTGTTTTCATTGGATTGAGGTTGTGGTGGCTTCCAATTCAATTTCATCGCCTGTTCTTTGCATTCCTCGACGGTATGGTTCCCTCCAAGTGAACTGAAAAATATTAAATGTATCAATTATCAAATAAAATAAATAAGTAAGAAACCTGCAGATCAATTCCCAATGCTCATTTGTGGTTGGATTGATTGAAGCTTTCAAAGCAAGCTGATGAGATTATTTTTTTAATTTATATCAAATAAAATGAAATTACTTTAAGCCGCGTTGATTCGTCTTTGGTCCAACGCTTTTTGGATTTCATCGGGGTAGGGGTTTCTTGTTCATTTTCCTTTTATAATTATTAATATCAGACAAAATGAAAATAATAATTAAAACCTTAAGCCGCATCGGTTCATCTTTTTTCCAATGCTTTTTCGGTTTAATTGGAGTTTCTTCTTCATTTTCCTTCTTTTCATCTTTTTGGCTTGAAGTTTCATCAAATTGAATAATTCGACGAAACGGGGTTTCTTGTTCACTTTCCTTCTTTCTTCGATCTTTTTTGCTCGACCTTGTAACTGTAGAACCACCGGATTGAATAATTCGACGAAACACCCTCTTCCCTCGAAATTTAATTGGTGTTGGCGTTGCTTCTCCATTTCTTTCTTCATCGGATGATGATGAATAATCAACAAGTTTTATCATATTCATTTTGTTTGAGTCTTCAAATTAATATCTCTAAAATTAATTATATTTTTAATTGATTTTTTAAGGGTTTTTTTTCTATGATGCTAGTCGAAACTCGAAACCATCAATGGTTTTTCGGTTTAATTATTGCAAATCGATGAAAATTTTCAGTTTGTTTTGTTTTTGTTTACTTTCGCTTTTCCTTTTTTATTTTAAAAAATCATATATGAAAAAATAAATTAATTAATTTGACCACGATCATTTTCAATGAATACGGTACGGAAAGAATAGTCCTTTCAGATAAATTTCTTTATTATGGAAGACTGATAAGTGATAATTGATAAATAAATTAATAAAAATGTATTTTTTGATGGATTTTAATTTATTAATAAAAAACAAGGATGATTGGCATTTGACATTTACTGATAAAATGATGCTATTGCCTATTTTAGTTCCGTTGTATTGCTGATGATGATGATAAGACTTATCACATTCTCATTCATCTTCCCCTATATTGATTCATTCATTATAATTATTTATAAAAAACAATTATGCTTTTGTCCATTTTTTCCTTTATTTCCATCATCTTGTTGGCCCCATCATTTTGCCAAAATGATAATTCTCCAACGCCTGTTGTACTTTGGCATGGAATGGGTTCGAATTTGCATTTTCCACTTTCATTTCTCGTTCAATAGGCGATTCTTGTTGCAATCCATTGAGCATGGGATACATAAAGAAATTGATCAAAACGAACATCCCCGGCGGCAGTGTTTATGTGAAATCATTGATGTTGGGCAATAATGTTGTTGAGGATACGGAGCATGGCTTTTTTGGGAATATGAATGAACAGGTGGCCAATGTTTGTAGCCAACTAATGGCGGATTCAAAGTTGTCCAACGGCTATAATGCCATCGGGTTCAGTCAAGGCGGCCTTTTCATGTGCTCAAAAGGGGAATTCGGCTATTCCATTTGATTTTTTTAGACGAGCATTGGCTCAACGATGCCCAAAACCACCAATGCGGAATTTGGTTATTTTAAATGTCCTTTTGCTAAAAAATATTTCGTCACTCAGATTTCAATTGGTGGCCCACAACAAGGCGTTTTCGGGTTTTCCTATGCCTTCATTTTTTGAACAAATTTTATTTTCCTCAGTCTTCCCTATTGTCCGGGCACTGGACCAATATGCAATACCGTTTAAGAATTATTTAAAATATTTTAAAACTGTTTTTTACACAAAAGGTCCGACATCTCCTCGACTATGGGGCATACGAAAAATTTGTTCAAAATACGTCAGTAAATACAAAAATTTAATCTTGATTTTATTTATTCTTTCAAAGGGTTGTTCAAGCCCAATATTGGCAGTGAGTGATGAGGGGAAAAAGCAATCAAAATTATAATTAAATTTGTCCATCAAAAGTGACCCAAATCAGAGGGAGGATTATCGACATCGAAACATATTTTTGGCGGATTTGAATTGTGAATTGGTCCTTTTATTTATTTTATTTAATTCATTTTTCATTATTCAGCAATGCAATAATACATATAAGGAGAAAATGTTGAATTTGCGCAATTTTGTGATGGTCCAATTTTTGAAGGACCAAATGATTCAGCCAAAAGAAAGCGCTGTATTTTCCTTTAGTCAAAATATTTAAATTATTATTTTTATCAGTGGTTTGGTTTCTATCCGGACAATCAAACTGGCCAAGTCCTTCCGATGGAACAGACTCACCTATTTCAATTGGATTTAATTGGGTTTTTGTCTTTTTTTTCCCAAAAAGTTCCCTTTCTTTTAATTATTAGATTGAAAACACTGAAGGATTCAGGCAGACTCCATTTTTTGGCCATCAATGGCAGACATTTGGAAATTTCCTCGGAGGCAATTTAATCATTGAATAAAATTTATTAAAAAGAAATTCAGATTTTCATTTCTGAAATTATCGAAAAATATTTGATTGATCCAAAAGAGGAATTGTCAAATGAAAGAGAAGATTCAGATTCATCATCGTCTGAAGGATCAACAGAAATATAAGAATGAAAGAATGAATGTCGAAAATAAAAACTTATCATCCTTTTTTCCCATTTTCTGTATTAAATTCACAAAACAAAAAGGCACATAAACCCAATTAAATTGAATGAATGAATGAAATAATGAATGAATGAATGAATGGGCGCATTGGAGAGGGAGAATTGACCGAATTCCGCCATCATTCCCGCCGCCGATTGCAGCATCAAACCAAGCATAAATCGTCGCTTACTTCCCACCCAATTAAGGTCATTTGGGTCAGCCTCGACTGAATTTATTCCATCCACCTTTCTTTTGATCCAAACAAAGACCCGGACCATCTTTCCGTCAATTCCCATCCAATCATTCCTTCCAATCTCACCCAAAAATGCCGACCCGTGTCCATCCGACACAACTTTCCCCTCCTTCTCTGTTGGCAAACAAATCTTCTCCAATGATTTCTGGGCTTTCCCTCGGCATTGGCCAGGCGGAACAACGGCCAAGGAAATCCCTTCGATTGATGGCTTTTGCCTCGGTTGCCTTTGCCACAATTTCCGTTCTCGGCTGTGTCATTGCCCTTCCAATTGTGTATAGCCATGTCCAAACAATTCATGCATTCATGCAAAATGAAGTGGATTTTTGCAAGGTAATCCAGAATCCACCATCCATTTTCGTGTCATTCCTTTGTCGGAGCAGCCCAATTTGCCGCTGGGCCCATCTTCTCTCCGTTTATAATAACTCATCAATGATTTAACCAATCTTGATGATTTTAGTATCAAATTAAAGAATAGACTTTTAGCTATCCAATGATATCAAATTTGTTTAAATTGGTTCAGAATTTATAGAGTTATGATCAAAAAACAATTTAATATGACCTTTACTATGAGATTTACATAACTTTTAGTGGTTTTTTGGATATAACTTCATCAATTTCGAACCAATTTAGATAAAATTAATATATTTAGATAGCGAAAAGCCTGCTCTTTAATTTGATAGTAAAATTGTCAAAAGTGGTTGAATCCTTGATCAGTTATTACACTTGGAGCGAGTTTGATCTGGCAACAAATTTGGCTGCTTCATATTCCCCTCTTTTCTATCTAATTTACACTTTATTGTACTAGACCCGTTCTCGGGACATGTGGCGTGAAATGCTCCAAATACAGGCAGTCACCGGTGCACCAACCAATGACACAATGCAAAGGCAAAAACGCCAAGGCCAACAATATGAGGCACAGGCCATTGGTTCGCCTCCAGGCACGGCTGGAAATCCGCAGGCCGGCAGTTGTTGCAGTTGCCAAGTGAATTTTGGCCAATTTAATTTTATATTTATTCTCCTTTTTCAGGTCGGTCCACCCGGCCCACCGGGACCTCCCGGAAGAGATGGAAGGCCGGGAGCCCCGGGACGTCCTGGCAATCCAGGCCCTCCTGGCAGGGATGGTGTCCTTCTCCCTGGTCCGGTCCGTCATTTTTCTTTTTTTTTAATTAAAAAAATAACAAAGTTTAAATTTGGAATTTGATTTTTTGAAATTAAGTTTTTATGAAATTTGGCAATTTTTAAAAAATTTTCTATAATTATAAAAATTCCATTGCAGAGTTTTTAAGGATAATTATAAAGTTCAAAAATTACTAATCAAATATCTTCCCCTTATTTCAGCCACCAAAGCCTCCATGTCAAAAATGTCCGCCTGGACCTCCTGGTCGAATTAAACTGATTCTTCCTAATTTTAATTCAATTTTCAGGGCCTCCTGGACCGCCTGGGCCCAAAGGATTACCGGGTGCTTACAAAATCTGAACAATAATTTATTTAAAAATATTTAGGCGCCCAAGGTGAAGCCGGTTCCCCCGGCCGCGATGGCACACCCGGCCTTCCTGGCCCTCCTGGGCCACAGGGACCTCAAGGGCCTCCGGGATTGCCTGGGGACAAAGGACCACCTGGCGAACCGGGAAAGGTCAAAAATGGCCACTTTTGGATTATATCAATTAAAAATGTGTAAATATTTTAGGTTATCAATGGAGCCCCACCAGGACCACCTGGTGAATTTAATTTCTCTTTAAATTATCAATTTATGACATTTTTTAAGGTCCACCTGGCGCACCTGGGCCTCAGGTAAAATTTGATGGAATCAACACAAAAATGGGGAATATTTCCCTTTATTTAAATGAAGTACTGTAGCTGAGAAAGTTTACAATCTAAAATGTACAGTATTTTCTATTTCTTCTTTGCTTATTAGATTTATTGTTTATGAAAATTTTTATTCTTCCAATTTAATTCCACAATTTCCAAATCATTCGTTGAAATTTTTGCCAAATTTCATTTTCACAGGGACCACCTGGACCGCCAGGAAGAGATGGACTCCCTGGCAAACCCGGGCCACCCGGTCCTCCTGGAGGTAAAATTGAATCCATTTATGAATTAATTTTACAAAATTCTGATGGATTAAAGATCCGGGCGAGAAGGGGGCCGATGGATTGCCAGGACCACATGGGCCACCGGGTCCAAGGTTGGCCTCAATTCCATTCCATTCAAACAAATTGACAATTTATTTATTTATTTAGAGGGCCACCAGGACAGCCCGGAAGTTGCGATCATTGTCCGCCGCCAAGAACTGGGCCAGGATACAATCGCAGAAGATAAAAAAAGGACAAATTTGGGATTATTTCTTTCATTCATCAATTTTTTTATTTATTTATTTATGCACTTTGTTGATATTTCATTGCGATAAATTGGGATGGAAGGGAATTTATTATTATTTTTGTTTTGTTTGAAAACGAGTTAATTCAGAAATGAAGGCTAAATTATTTTTGCATGATTCCATCTATGATATAGCCTTACAAGGGAAGTACCTCACCTTAAGGTGGCCCTTTTTGATGAAACTTGGCATGTCTTTTGGCCATAGGATGCCTACACATAATCCGCTATTTTTATCTGCGGAATGAGCTCGCCTACTGTTTTATGGCCAATAAAAATTTTTAATTTGACGATTTATTGGATTGGAAATAGGGAGAGGCAGATGCCTGGATGGTATATGGGGTAAGTATGTAGAATACTTTTTAGGTCATGTGTTCAATTCCTCTCATCGGCAAGTATTTTTTTTAATTTCTTAAACACATTTTTAATACAAATTTAGAGTTTTATTATTAAAAATTAAATAAAATAATTAAAATTATGTAACCGCAATATAATTATCTGCCCAATGAGCTTATCTCGGATTTTATGGCCATAAAACCTATTTTTTCAGCCATTTTGGCCATAGCTCATATCTCCGTATAGGGATGTCCTAAAATTATGAACTAAACGTCATATTATAGAGAATTTTATGGGCTATATTATTGGTTAATGTTTTCTAGGCCTAAAATTTTTTTGAAATTTTTTATCGATTTTTTTTCGAAAAATCCCGAATTTGACCAATTTTCAATGGGCCATAACTCGGGTATATGGCTATATTGGAACATGGTCCAATTATGTTTTTTGATCACAATATCATTAAGTATTTTTATGAAAATTTTCAGATTTTTCCGTTGACCTGAAAATTTTTGCGAATTCACAATGCTGGCCTGTAATAGGCAAAATACCTAGAATTTTCAGGTAGTCAGAAAAATCTGAAAATTTGCATAGAGATACTTTATGATATGGTGATCAAAAAAGACAACTGGGTCAAAGTCCTACGATCCCATCTAACCGAGTTATGGCCCATTGAAAATTGGCCAAATTCGGGATTTTTCGAAAAAAAATCGATAAAAATTTTCAAAAAATTTTTAGGCCTAGAAAACATTTACCAATATTATAGCCCATAAAATTCTCTATAATATGACGTTTAGTTCATAATTTTAGGACATCCCTATACGGAGATATGAGCTATGGCCAAAATGGCTGAAAAAATAGGTTTTATGGCCATAAAATCCGAGGCGTGGGCATTCCGCAGATAAAAATAGCGGATTATGTGTAGGCATCCTATGGCCAAAAGACATGCCAAGTTTCATCAAAAAGGGCCACCTTAAGGTGAGGTACTTCCCTTGTTAGGCCTTTTCCCTTTAAGGATAAAGGGAAAAAGAAGGATTAGGCCGCTATATTAATTTGTCAAATCCACCTTATTTTGGCGTACTTTTTGCGTTTGGTGTGCTTTTCACTTATTTTGCTGGCCTCCATTTTTGGTCCGCCAGACTCCGTTTTAGGTCGGGGCGGTGATTGGAAACCCGCTTTTTGTACCCTCCATTCCTTCCATATATAAATTGGTTCATTTTCATCTGAAACCACCAAAACCCCCCAGCGCCAATTAACAAAAGTAGAACCCCAAAAAATAATAATGAAGGTGCACACCGCAACCTTCATTGCCTCCTCCATTTCGGGCATTTCCTTGCTTGCATGCCTTCTGCTCATTGCCAACATTTACAGTGAAGTGCAACAGGCATGGATGGAATTGGATGCCCAAATTGGAATATTCCGGGCAAGTTTCTATTCCCTTTCATCCATTCAGATTCAGAGGATACGCTCCAACTTGGCAACGGGCAAACTTGTCGCCGTTTAAAATAACTCATTAAGGATTGAGCCAGTCTTTAATGATTTTTGAAATCAATTAAAGAGCAGACTTTTGGCTACCTAATAATGTTAAGTTTATTTGAATTGGTTTAGAATTGATGAAGCTATGATCAAAAAAACCAATGAAACATTTGTAAATCCTATGTATAAGACATTTCAAAAGATTTTAAGGGCATAACTTCGTTAAATCTGAACCAATTTAACATAAATTTCTATCATTTGATAGCCAATAGTGTTCTCATTAATGTGATACTAAAATCACCAAAATAAGTGCAGTCCTTGATGAGTTATTAGAAATGGCGGCAAGTTAAGCCTTGCGACACACCCTGATTCATCTATTTCCTTCTAATTCAGTCTGAAACCGACAATCTTTGGAAGGATTTGATCATTTTGGGCAAAACCAAACGATATCGTCGTCAAGCCGAATATGGGGGTGAAAAACAACCTAGTGGAGGGGCCTCACAATCAGGGCCATCTGGGCCTAGTTATGAAGCAGGCAATGCGGGAATGGGCCCTTCGGGTCCGGCTGGCACCGGTCCAGGCGTTCCAGGGGGAAGTGCCCCAGGCACTCCGGGAGGTGCCCAGCCCCCATCGATCCCGCCCAGCCTTTCGGGTGGCCAAGAGCAAGGAGGCGGCGGTCCAGGATGCAGTTTTGTCCACAAATTTATTTCACCTGCCTAAATTCCCATTTTGCCAGATTGTTTGACCGGCGCTGCCAACAAATGCCCAGCTGGACCGCCCGGTGACCAAAATTCATTTCCCCCTTTTTACAAATATCCAATTAAAAGGTCCAAAGGGTGTTTCTGGCCCGCCCGGAATTGAAGGGCAACCCGGACAAAATGGAGTGCCAGGTGTGGATGCGGAAGATGTGACACCGGCCAATCAGGAATTTGGCTGGTGAATTTCTGAAAGGGGGATTATTTTGGGTTAAAATGAAATGCCCAAATTTTAGTTTCAATTGTCCAGCCGGTCCACAGGTATATTTACCCAAATTAATTTAACATTTTCAAAACAATTTTGCAGGGACAACCAGGCCCCATCGGAAGGCCAGGCCCCCGAGGGCATCAAGGGGCAAAAGGGCAGCCGGGATCGAATGGCAGAGATGGAAATCCGGGTGTTTCAGGTTGAATAGAAAAGGTATTTGGCAATGATAAATACCCAATTTTAGGCGAATCCGGCCCTCCAGGTATGTCTTTAGAAGACAAATCAATCAAAAAGAGCCGTATGTCGAAAATTTTAATTAAATTCCAGGACCAACAGGGCCTGTTGGCCAACCAGGCATTCCGGGTGAAAAAGGCCGCGATTCGGAGCAAGGAATTGGACGAGTGAGTCACTCATACAATTAATTCATAAATACATATATATTTAAAATTAATGATAGCCTGGACCAAAAGGGCCAAGAGGACCACCTGGACCTGAAGGTGAAATAATAATTCAAAAGATGACATTAATTTGGCTTTTCAGGGCCTGTTGGCGATTCCGGACTGAATGCGCCACCGGGTGAACCAGGCCCACCAGGACCGCCGGGAGGAGTTGGCCCTGTTGGAGCACCCGGTGCCCCTGGCGCCCCAGGGGAGGAAGGAGGCAATGGACGAACTGGGCCCGATGCCGAATATTGCCCCTGCCCACAAAGGGGTCCCGCCGCGGAGGGAGGACCCCGAGGGGGCAGTGGTGGTGGCCCAAATGCTGCCAGCTACCCAACTAGCCGAAAGCGAACATAAATTAGAAGACAGAATATTGTCATTTTTATCAATGAATTTATATTTGGCAGAAATGAAATGAAATTGATCCTTTTTGTTTGTCTATTTTCCCATCACAATTGAGTTGGATTGGTGAAATTGAGTGGGTTGAATCCTTTGCTACGCAATAACTGCAAATCAAATTAGGGAAATGACCAAAATATCCAAAATTCAGTACCTGCTCAAAACTGTCCTCCACTACTTTCTTTCCGCCACTTTCAGTCTCAACTTTTGCTACGGTTTTTCCTTCCACATTTTCTTCCTTCTTCCTTTTCCCATTTCCCGCAAAATCCACATGCATTGTTGGCTTCTCCTTTGCCGATTTTATTGAGGATCGGGTGGGCATTGGTGCCGATGATGAGGATGTTTTCCCCACATCAACTTGTTCTTTTTGTGAACCGTTTGCCTCTTGTTGGCTGTACATTGACTGTGAAATATTAACAAAATGAAATCATGCTCCAAATGGGATTGAGTATCGCCGATTGAATATCTACATCGGTTTTCGGTTTTTAGTTCATATCTCAACGAGGCAATTGCCAATTCGGGAAGGCGATATGCCAATGGAAAGCCCAAAGTGTCCTATTCAAAGTGGCTTAATTAAATTGTAAGAAATCTAGGATTTAAAAAAATTTGCACGCCTTTGAGTATAACATATTCGATTTTTTGAAGGAAAAGTTGCTTTTTCTATAAGGTATGTATGTTTTCAAAAAATTATTAAGCCACTTTTTAGAGGACATTCAGGCTTTAAAATGGCATATTGCCTTCCTATAATAGTTGCTTCCTTCTTGAGTTATGGTCAAAATAACAGCACAGAACTTAATCGGCAAAGTCAATTTTGTCCTCTTTCTCCTCCCACCCCACTCTTACTGAAGATGACATTTTTGGTGTACTTCCTGCTGTTCTGGACACAGTTTGGGCCAAGCTTCTCACCTGTAATACCATAAATACATTCCATATCCCCTCTATTCCCTCACCGTTCCAGCCAATAATTGGGTCACTTTTTCCGTTCCTCCCTTTTCCTCGCCCATCAATCCTTCCTCCGGTTCCTCCAACAGCAAATTCTCAATGGTGGATGGATTAATCAAAAGTCGTTCGTCCTATTAGATTAAATATTGGCCCAATTCCCCCGATTTTTCCATTTTTGTACCTGATATCTCCTACATGAATCAATCAATTGCATTACATCTTCGTCCAGCGTTTTCCGTCGATTTTTCTTCTCCCCTTCCACTCCTACAGTAACCCCTCCTTTTTGTTGTTCTTCAATGCCAATATTTCTGGCAAAATTTGGTGCATTTCCCGTGCCACCTCCCATTCCGGCCATTGCACCGCCCATTACGGAAAAAGTGCGCGAAAAGCGTGAAGTCAATCCGCCACCCGCACCGCCTCCATGGCTGATGAATGCAATTGAAGACATTTCAGTTTGGGTGTGAATATCGCGTCGAGGGCCTTGGGATTGAGTGGCACCGGTGGTGGAGGAAGCGGATTGGTTTGTTGTGGTGCTATGACTGTGGTTGTTGACTACATGCAAAGATGCTGTACGGGTTGGGCATGAACCGCCAATGGACAAAGATTGGGAACTGCTTATGAATTGGATGGAAGGGATTTGAGTGAATTATGAATTTGAACCTATTTCGTGTTTTTGAGAGGGAAATATGCTTGCTGTCCGTGAATTGGCCACTTGGTGGGGCATTCCCAAAATGGCAACGAATCAGCTTGGTGGTGGTGTATGAGGAGCGGACATTCTTTTCGGGTCGAAGCAAAATGATGAATATTTTTGGGAAGAAAAGGAGCGAAAGGGCAATTGAGGCAGAAATTGAGAATGTGAAACTGGCAGTTAGGGCCTAAAATGTTTATAATTAATTCCATTTAAATTTGCATAATTTTGTGCTTGCCTTGTTGACCGCATTAAAATAGAGCACAACAAATGCGCCCCAAGTGACCAATGTACAGTACCTATGAATGAAAAACAGACTGAAATGTAGAATATATTCCATTTTTGGAACATTGTGAATCCAATAAATTTGGCCTCATTGAAGTTTTCTGGCAAATTTCGTGTCTTGAAGGCATACAATGTGCAAAAGAGGACAAGAATGAAATTCCACATGAATGGGACCGTGTTAAATGAGAGCCTAAAATAAAAATAAGCATTTTGGAAAAGTTGATTGTCAGTCAATTTGCCTGAAGGCCCAAACGGAGGAGGCACAAGTGAGCACCATTCGACGCTGATTGGATGAAAATATGGCAAATATAAATTAAATTATGAGGGGAGGGGATAAACTGGAGCAAAATTGGCATCAAAGCCGGCATGTGGCATTTCTTCCATGACGCCAACGGCCACAATGGCGCATTGGACACCAACAAGGGACCAAGTGATGACAACCTATGGTGAATAATTATGGATTAAAATGAATTGGATTATGCCTGGCTAAATGTGCTCAGAAAGCGAGGTTTCTTCGTCAAAATACGTTTTTTGCTGCCAGCCAAAATTCGCGCAATTCGATTTGTTTTGGTGAAAAGTGCGGAATAAATTGTTGAAAAAGCAATGGGCGGAAGTGTGCGCGACACAAAACAAGCCAAGAAAGAGGGACGGGCCAATACAACAAAGGTGCAAAGATATGAGGCGACAATACCGCCAAGGATGATGTAGGAAAGTTCACGAGTAGTCGACTAAAATTCGAAATTTAATGAATGACTTCATTGCTCCAAAAAAGGCAAATTTGTCTTGAGTAGGGGAATTGGTTTGATAAAATGAGAGAAGGAATTGGTATTCTGGAAATAATTTTGATTGTGTTTCACGAAAAAAAAATATTAATTTTTCTGTAATTTAATAATTCCGCCTATTTTAAGAATAATGTATGTTTTAAGAATAATTCCGCCCGGACTAAGTTTTAATAATTCCGCCTGTTTTAAGAATAATTCCGCCTGGTTGACTAAGTTTTAATAATTCCGCCTGGTTGACTAAGTTTTAATAATTCCGCCTGTTTTAAGAATAATTCCGCCTGTTTGACTAAGTTTTAATAATTCCGCCTGTTTTAAGAATAATTCCGCCTGGTTGACTAAGTTTTAATAATTCCGCCTGGTTGACTAAGTTTTAATAATTCCGCCTGTTTTAAGAATAATTCCGCCTGTTTGACTAAGTTTTAATAATTCCGCCTGTTTTAAGAATAATTCCGCCTGGTTGACTAAGTTTTAATAATTCCGCCTGTTTTAAGAATAATTCCGCCTGGTTGACTAAGTTTTAATAATTCCGCCTGTTTTAAGAATAATTCCGCCTGGTTGACTAAGTTTTAATAATTCCGCCTGTTTTAAGAATAATTCCGCCTGGTTGACTAAGTTTTAATAATTCCGCCTGGTTGACTAAGTTTTAATAATTCCGCCTGGTTGACTAAGTTTTAATAATTCCGCCTGGTTGACTAAGTTTTAATAATTCCGCCTGGTTGACTAAGTTTTAATAATTCCGCCTGATTGACTAAGTTTTAATAATTCCGCCTGTTTTAAGAATAATTCCGCCTGGTTGACTAAGTTTTAATAATTCCGCCTGTTTTAAGAATAATTCCGCCTGGTTGACTAAGTTTTAATAATTCCGCCTGTTTTAAGAATAATTCCGCCTGGTTGACTAAGTTTTAATAATTCCGCCTGTTTTAAGAATAATTCCGCCTGGTTGACTAAGTTTTAATAATTCCGCCTGATTGACTAAGTTTTAATAATTCCGCCTGTTTTAAGAATAATTCCGCCTGGTTGACTAAGTTTTAATAATTCCGCCTGTTTTAAGAATAATTCCGCCTGGTTGACTAAGTTTTAATAATTCCGCCTGTTTTAAGAATAATTCCGCCTGGTTGACTAAGTTTTAATAATTCCGCCTGTTTTAAGAATAATTCCGCCTGGTTGACTAAGTTTTAATAATTCCGCCTGATTGACTAAGTTTTAATAATTCCGCCTGTTTTAAGAATAATTCCGCCTGGTTGACTAAGTTTTAATAATTCCGCCTGGTTGACTAAGTTTTAATAATTCCGCCTGGTTGACTAAGTTTTAATCAAAGTTTTAATAATTCCGCCTGGTTGACTAAGTTTAATCAAAGTTTTAATAATTCCGCCTGTTTTAATTCCGCTTATTTTACTTAGATTAATCCCCCTTTTCTAAAATTAATTCAGCCTGTTTCTCCCAAACAAATAATTACGTCTATCTTTCGAATATTATCCGAAAAATAATTCCTAATTCAAAAAAAAAAAAATAGGGTACGCTTTCTCTCATATTAAATCTAACTAATGCCTTTTTTATTCATCTATTATTTTTAAAATTTATTTGGAAAATTTTTAATTTAGACAATCTAACAATCTACAGGGTTAGATTGGGGATTTTTTTCGACCTTGACTACTGGCGTCGAATTGTGAAGGACAAAGACGAGAATACAAAAAATGGTGCAAATAATGCCTAAAGTGGCGAATGCAATGGCAAGCATGGAAGTCAGCGAGCTCATTTCCATATATTCATGTTCAAGTGGGACACAACCTGTGGAATAAAGCAATTTGGAGAATCAATTTTGATATGGGACTTGTTCGATTTGGTGCTGGCCATTCTCCGAATGGACATTTTTGGCAAATATTATTTACCAATATTTCCTCTTCATTGCACTTTTCACAAATCCAACAGCATGCCGTTGTTTGCCTCCTTTTCTCGCCAATAGCGCAGGGTTTACTGCACACAGATTCAGGCATTTGGCCAGTTTTATTGAAAAACATCAATTTTCGTGTGGACATTCTGAGATGATGAGTGCCCAAAGCAGTTTGACGAAAATCTCCCGCCAATCGAAATCCGGCGAAACCAACATAATTCAGAATATCGTACCTTACAATTAAGAGGCTCTATTAATATTGCCGAAAAGGACAAACCAAGCCGGAGGGTCACCATTATCGTCAAAGGAGATTTCCTGCTGGAATTCGTCCTCAAAACTCACATTCATCATATATCGGAATAGAAGGGTGCCGTTGATTGTTTCCATTTCCGGGCATGGTGGCATCCCAAAATGGTTATTCATGGAAGAAGACGAGGGGGATGAGGAAGATGATGAAAATGGGGTAGATAAGGTGGACGTGAAAAATGTGCCATTGCGCCGATGGGATGGACATTTGTCCTCATACATATCCCTGAGGGCATATCTTTGATTGGAAGGGAATTTACGGATACGATGAATCGTGAATTAAATAATTTACTTACCCAACAACTCGAATTGCATTCATAACCTGAAAAATGATTGGATTTAGGTTGTTAAGATCTTACGACAATTGGAGATACGATAATTGCAGATGGAATGGTCTAATGTCGAATATGATTGTGCTGCTGGGTAAATTTATATAGAATTTTATAGAGCATAAAATTGACTACACTACAAAATAATATTAAAAATCATTGGTCAATATTTTATATTTACCGTTTACCCAGTTTTTGCCATACTGCCATAAACATAATTTTAATTAAATCAACAGTTTTGGTAAATATCAAACATTGGCCAATGATATCAATTTTAACTAATTTTATGCTCTATAAAATGGTATATAAATTAATTCAGCCATCACCATAAACGCTAGACTGTTCTATCTCCAATTGTCCTACAGCCAAATGTTAAAACAAGTTTCCAACTAATTCTCTGACCTGACTTAATTTCGGGTCCTGCTCATATCCCATTGTCAAATTTTGCCTCTCAACATCGCACAATTTTGAGTGGGTATCATCTTTTGGCACCGTAAGCAAACATTTGAATTTTTGTTGCCAAAATTCGCGGAACCAAGGATTTTTTGTATGATTTGCTGGATTCAATGAAAAATAATAAGGCTCAAAATTTTCCACTCTGGGCGAATGTATTCGAATGGAAAAACTTCCGGCTGCTTCCGATTCGACGCCATCCACTACATCCAATCTGAATGAATGGAAATGAGCATCACCGGGCATTGACATTTTGTGCTAACCGATCTGCCCATGAATCACTGCCAATCCATTGGAATGGTTCAATTTTGACTACTTCCCCCTTTTCCGTTGTTGTATTGTTCAAAACTTTACCAATTCGAAGCACTTTTTGTGCTTGAAACATTTTGCGCATGCTCAAACCCTCACAAAAGCAGACAACCTTTCAATGTGAATACAATTCATATTTTCATTTAATTTAATTACCACTCTTGGCCTCGGACTCAATTTGTTCAAACTGAGCAGAACATTTTCGAATTCCTCCGGATCGCCCAAACTTTTCACTTTTTGCGCATAAGCAATGCAAACATCAATCCCAGGAATGTGCGTCAACCGCTCCATTGCCTCGAATCCCTTCTCCCCATAATTGCCAGCACTGTACACCACCGCAATGTATGTCCAATTGAAATGCATTAGTACTTGGTTGATTGCCTAAAAATATTATAAATTTTCCCAGGCCTTTTAAATGTCCCATTCCCTAAAAAGGACAATTGGGTACCACCGATTGATTATCAGTGCCATTCTTTAGCAATAGCTCAACAAGAAAGAGCCAATTTAGGAAGGCGATATCCCATTTGAAAGCCCTAAATGTCCTCTAAAATCTTCTAAAAAGTGGCTTAATAAATTTTATGAAATGTTAAAACAATTTGTAGATTAAACAACTTTTCCTTAACAAATTCGGGTTTATTACACTCAAAGACATTTAACTTTTTTCAGCCTGGATTTCAAAAATTTAAAAATGCCAAATTATAGAGTACAATTTTGACTTCCAAATGACATATCACCTTCCCAAATTGGCTTATGCCTTGTTGAGTTATGGCCAAAAAATGAAGCGGTTATTCAATCTGCTAAACTCAATTATCCCCTTCTCCCAATTCTAACCATTGCTTGCCATCCATCCGAAGGAACAACCCTGCCAAAAATAAATTTAATTCAATTCAAATTCCTCATATCAACCGAAGATAATATCCGAATGATTCCTTGTCACTTAAATCCGTTGTTGTGGCCGCATAGCCAATTTGTGGTATTCGGAATACTTGGAGCAAATTTTGGACGGCAATTGTTGTCGAGGACTTTGCCGGACCAACAATGGCAACAACCGGGTTTGCCTTCTTTTGGCAGCCGGCAGTTTGGCAACAACTACATTGGGTGACGCCCTCACGGAGGAAGGCAATTGTCTAAAAAGGAGGAAAAGAAGGATAGGGGACAATTGAACCACTGATTGAGTACTCGCATTAGTTTTTGAACCCTAACTCAATGAGGCAATAGTCAATATGAGAAGGCAATATACCATTTTAAAGCCCTAAATGTCCTCTAAAAAGTGGCTTTAAAATTAAAAAGAAATTCAACTTTTTAATTTAATTAATTTGTCTTTGAATATAATAAATCCGAATTTTTAAAAGAAAAGTCGCTTAATTTACAAGATGAATTAATTTAAAAAAAAATTAGACCACTTTTTAGAGGATATTTAGGGCTTTCAAATGACATATCCTCTTCTTAAATTAGTTGCTTCCCTCTCGAGCTATGGCCAAAAGAATGACACAAGTACTCAATCGTTCCGTTCTGGAAAAGGGATGGGAGGAAAATAGGGGCAATTGACTTGTTCCATGGCAATTCGCTCGGTCCAACATGAATCTCGAATGCTAATTCCCAGTCTAAAGGGCAAAACCCTGTTCAATTGTTGTACAGTGAGCATGGCAACTTCGGCTCGTTGAATGCCTAGGGGAAATTCAATTCGAATATTGAATCCACCTTCCCCAACCATATTGTTCCCAAATTGCGCCGCAACCTTCGGCACCCGCAATTTGACGGTGCATTGGGAAAAGTGCGCCAATCTATTGCAAAAATTTTTGATAAAATTCGACAATTTTGGCATTGGCACACCTGGATGTCGCCTGGCAATTCGCCAACCAACATTCGGGCCGATTGTTGCACCGATGTTTTTGTGATAACATCCACGACTCGAAGCATCAAAAGGGTCACGTGACTGTACAACATTAGCAACAGAAATGTGAGGGATCGAAGGCACTTTCAAGAGTTTAAAATAGGGTGGGGAATGCCTTCCTGAAAAATACGAAAAAAAGAGGATGGAGGCAAAGAGGGGGGGGGGGGGGGGAGAAGAAGCCTTCGTCAAAAATGTGCCTTTTCCATAATTTTATCCAAACAGCCATTTTGCTTTTTTTTTGCTTTTAGACGCGAATACAGCCCAAAATTCAATTATGGCCCATCGAAAGGGGAGAAGAGAAAAGTGGCAAAAATCACAAAAAAGAAGAAGAGTAGGCAAAAACGCCCACGGCCATAAGAAGGAGGAAGCAAAGAAGGGACACGGCCACACATAATTTGGATCAAAAATTGAATGAATGGATTAGTGAAAAACGGAAGAAAAATCAGAAAAACAAAAATGGAAGGATTGGCCCAAAAACAAAAAGCGGCATAAAAATGGATGTGCAGAGGATCCCGCGGAGAGCCAAAATAATAATAATTGCCCGCACTTTGTTGGAAACAAAAATGGTACTGATGAAGAGAAAAAAAATTGAAGGAAGGAATTTTTGGGAGAAAACATTTGAATGAAGTCGGAAAAATTTGAATTTTGACGGCAAAAATAATTCAATTTCGAATGAGTTGGCCCGTCGGCAAAATAAAAATTCCAATGCACAGTTCCAAATTGAAAGAGAAAAAACATATTTATTCGAAAAAAATAATCCGCTCCAAATATAATAATTCCAATTAAAATCCATTCATTTTTCATTCCAATACACTTATCCCCTGGCTCAATGTTCGCCCATTATTTTGCCGCTGCATTCCTCCTCCCCAACTTCCTCCAGCCATTTGTTCCTCTTCTCTTTGTTTATTGTTTTTGGATTGAATTTTGTTGTTTGGCCTCCAAATTTGGAATTTGGCCAATTTGGTGTAAATTAAGCTGAGTGTGAATCGACGATATGGGCTGACGAACAAAACTGTCATGAGTGGATTATTGAAGGCATAGAGGGCAAAAAGGAGGACGCCAAATTGGCCAGCCGTTTTTCCATATTCGGCATGGGCAATGAGACCGAGAAGGCCAAAGCAAATTGGCAAAATGATGAACAAAATTGGAGAAATCAGTTGCAAAATAAGCAGAACATTGAGTTGCATATGAAGTTGATATGTTCGAGTGGAGAACACGTGGGAATGGGCACGAAAAAGACGCATTATGGCCGTGGAAAGGAACAACCAAAATATCATGCAAATGAAGAGACCTTCGGGAAAATGAAAGGTGAAATTAAACTTATTAAAAAACAAAATGTTCGGGGCAAATAAAACAAAATATTTGGGGCAAATAAATGTTTGGGGCAAATAAAACAAAATGTTTGGGGCAAATAAAACAAAATGTTTGGGGCAAATAAATGTTTGGGGCAAATAAAACAAAATGTTTGGGGCAAATAAAACAGGCGGAATTAGAGATGGGGCAAATAAATGTTTGGGGCAAATAAAACAAAATGTTTGGGGCAAATAAATGTTTGGGGCAAATAAAACAGGCGGAATTAGAGATGGGGCAAATAAATGTTTGGGGCAAATAAAACAAAATGTTTGGGGCAAATAAATATTTGGGGCAAATAAAACAGGCGGAATTATTTTGGGGCAAATAAAACAGGCGGAATTATTTTAGTGCAAATAAAACAGGCGGAATTATGTTTGGGGCAAATAAAACAGGCGGAATTATTTTAGTGCAAATAAAACAGGCGGAATTATTTTAGTGCAAATAAAACAGGCGGAATTATTTTAGTGCAAATAAAACAGGCGGAATTATTTTAGTGCAAATAAAACAGGCGGAATTATGTTTGGGGCAAATAAAACAGGCGGAATTATGTTTGGGGCAAATAAAACAGGCGGAATTATGTTGGGGCAAACAAAACAGGCGGAATTATATTTGAGGCAAATAAAACAGGCGGAATTATGTTTGGGGCAAATAAAACAGGCGGAATTATTTTGGTGCAAATAAAACAGGCGGAATTATGTTTGGGGCAAATAAAACAGGCGGAATTATTTTGGGGCAAATAAAACAGACGGAATTATTTTGGGGCAAATAAAACAGGCGGAATAATTTCTTTAGCTATTCCACTAAGAATTATTCTATAAGAATAGAGGAAGGACACATACCGATGCCAATGAAGGGCAAAATGAGCTTGGATTGTGAGATACCAAAGGATAAATTGGCTAACAAAAACACTTGGTCCATTCCAGCATTGTCTAAACTCAAATTATAAACAGAGATGATAGAGATAAGACGATGAGGGTCAATCTGATGAAAATGGGAAATGAATTTAAAAAAAAAAGAAGGGCGAATGAACCAATGGGTCCTCGAAAATTGAGAATGAACCGAAGGCGAATGCGGCCGCAATTAATTGGCCATGAATGGCGATGAATAGAAGCATTGGGAATGAAGTGAGCGATTTGGATAGATGATCGAATCTTTTTTGGACGACGGACCAACGGTAGAGGAGAGACCTTTAGGAAAGGCATGGATTGTGGGAATTTGTTGACCAAACCAATTTTGAAAATGGACTTGGCATGTGCCACCAAAAACTGCCAAAGAAAACTGAAAAAAATGAGAACTATGGAAATGGTGAATAAAGTTGGACCGAAATGATGCCTCCATAAGATCCAAGGTATTTGCCTAATCCGTGGACAATCAAACCGGGTGCAGGGAACAACAAATCCGGTTGCATGAGGAAACCCAAAACAAAGGCGAAGAACAAATCCGAAAGCTTAAATAGAGAAGAAGCCAATTTAATTGGAGAGTGGAGACCGAATTGGCTTACGGAATTGGCAATGAGGAAAAAGCGATATGGATGCATTGGAATTGGCGACTTATTCAACACTAACCAAATGGCATAAATTTGAATTAAACAAGACAAAATGCTGATTGCCACAAGGAAAGTCTCGAACCAGGCCATTGTTGGCCTAACTGGCGAATATATTTTTATAAATGTCGGTAAAAATAATTGGATTTGAAAGAAGTGGGGAGATTTGACGTTTGACCCATCGAATTTATGCAAAAATATTCTCCCAAAATGTTTTTAATTTATTATGTATTTTTCAATTTAGTTAACAAAACATTCAACCTTTCTTTCACTTTTTCCAAACCACCTTCCCTCAAATTCCACGTTTGGAACATCTGTCCAATTAAATTACACCAAAGATTCCCATTTTGGTATTCACCTCATTCCCACTTCCCATTCAATGTTCCGTTGTTTATATGACAAATTTGCACCTGCATTTCCATCAATTGGCTTTTCCTCCCCCCAATTCTTGGAATATTTGTACTTGAATTTGTCCGTTCCCCAATATTAATATGTCCAATACTTCAATCTTTTTTACATTGCTAATTAACCGAATGAATAATTGAAAATAGGGAAACATTTATTAGGTAATTTGTCCAAAAAGCACTCATCAAAAATAACAAAAATATTTTTGCCATTTTTCTACGGAAATGGTTGACAATTAGAGGAGCAAAAATTGGAGAGATAATAAATGAAGCATAGCAAATATAGCATTTAAAAATGCTGACTAAACAGGAATTGGGAATGTCAAAGTCCATGATTTATGATTTGATTGGAATTGGAAAGGAAAATTACACCAAATTTGACCATAAAAGGACTATATTCTTTTTCATTTTTATTCACCAATTTGGGAAAATTAATTAAAATATGCTCGTCAAAATGAACAATAAATTAAATTCATCTTTTGAATTGTCCTCGGGGTCAATTTTTCTTCAAATTCCTCTTGTATTTGATGAGCTCAAAGTCAAAATTGGATCTGCTGAATTGAAGTTGACAACAATTACTGCCCGGCATAAAACCCTCCAATGAAGGCAATTTTGTGCCGAGTCCGGCATTTTGGCCATTTGATGCCGAAAATGAATTATTCTTCTTCACCTTTTGGCCTTTGTTCTCGGTCGATGACCATCCAAGGGCAAAACATGCTTTTTCCTCTTTAATTTTCATTGAGCCTCCATTTCCATTTTTGACATTGCATTTTCGTGAAATGAACCCAAAAATCACTTCTATTAAATGCGAAATGGGGGAATAAATGTTCCAATGCACTTGCCTGGCCCAAAATCCGCAAAATCCGAGTCAAAACTGTTGGCCCTATTTCGCCTCAATGGAATTGGACTTGGCTTCGATTTGGCAATTGTGAATGTCTGATTCAGTGGCCTATTTTCATTGTCCATCAATTTGTTTGGCTTATGGCCCATTTCAATGGCCTTTTTTGACGGAACAAACATTTTTTGCCTTAAAATTTTTATTCCAAATAATATTTTAAATTATTGGAGTTTGGAGACTTGCTGTTGATTTTCTTTGGTTCCAATGAATTATTATTGGCTGAATTCTTTGACAAATGCGCGATTGGGAGGAGGGAAGAAGGAATATTCGGCGGAGAATTTGAATTGTTGTTTATTTGTTTGGGGGCCATATGGCCCAAAAGTGGTGGTAGAAATGGAGGAAGAGGGCTATTGAGGGGAAAAACACATTAAAATTTTATGCCATCATTAAATCTAAATGATGGGTATGGGATAAAGGGTACATACACAAAATGTACGCGGAATAGGGCAAATTGGGAGGGGGGAATTCGCCTTCTCCTAAATTGGCCTTCGCCTTTTTGGCTTCTTTAGCGCCTGAGGGGCAAAATGCTATGGAAACCTTGTGAAAAATGGAATGGAAGTATGCGCGAAAATGGTGGAAAGGGGGAGGGCGAACACCTTTCGAGTGGGGGCAATGAATGGGCTAATGGCATTCATGCCTAATTAAACAAAAAGTCAACAATCATCGTAAGACATTTGAAAAACGACCAAATTCCCTGACTTGACTTGAGGGAAAATACAATTGGAAATGGAGAGGGAAAAATGAAGGGTAGGGGAATATTGAAGGTGGCCAAATCCTACAGTCAAAAATTAGGCAGAAAATCATTGTTTACACGCAATCATATTCCAATAAAATCTTTATTCTTTTATCCATGCGGAGATTTTACAAAATGATGAATTGATATTTATTTTAAAATTGAATCGTGAAGGGAGGGGGAGGGTTGAGGACTTAAAAGGAAATCCTTAAAATAGATTAGCAAGCAAAGTAGCTCTCATTGGAGAGCACAAAATGTCAAAATAATTTAAGTTTTGGATGGGGATTGGGGGGGGGGGGGATAACATCAAATATTGATGATTATTTTCGGGTGGCATAGATCAATCAATCATCCATCCTTCATTCATCCTTCCCTTCTTAGAACAACTTCTTGATTCCTTCGCCAATTTTGTCCATCAATCCTTTGCCCTCCTCGTCATGTGCCGGCTCGACCGCAACTCCGGGCTCATCTAAAATTGCATTCATATTGGTTGTTTTTTTCCCCATATTTCCTTTACTTGTCTCGTATCGAGTGTGTTGGTAAACGTCAACGACGGCCGGTTCCGTGGTCTGCTTCAGTTGTGAGCCGGAGGTGAGCTGATCCAAACCGCGACGAGCCTCCAATTCTTGCTGCTTAATCTCACGGACTTTGGCTTCGGCAACTGCAAAATTTTGTACATTTTGATGGTTCATTTCATTTACAAAATAGCTAACCTCTTTACATAAAAATCCCTAGGAGGAAAATTGATTTTTTTTAGCTAAAGCCTAAGCCCTAAACTTAGCTTTATAACTAGTCCCTTAATAGAGTGGTCCTGTTTACTAATTACTTTTGGTAACCGGAGTGGTCCTGTTTACTCATTTGATTTGACCCATCGAATTTATACAAAAATATTCTCCCCAAAAATACTTTATTATGTATTTTTCAATTTAGTTAATAAAACATTTTTAAGCTAACTTAAATCCAGTTCCAGTTGCTAAAGTTATTGTTTCAAACCCTTAAAGCCTAAATTTATTAGCCTTAATTTTTTCATTAAATTTTGAGGGTTGGTTGACCCAATTTCTCCCCAAAACTTACTTTCGCGTTCACGTCCCAAACGAGCCAACAGCTCATTGGCGCGTTTCAGCGATTCGGCCTCATTGGTGATCAGTTTGCGAGTGTTCACTTCCGTGATGCGCTTCTGCTCCAATTCATGTTGCAACTGTTGTTGGGCGGTGTTCAGGGCAGCTTCACGGTCGGCCAACTCCTTTGCCTTCTCATGGATCACTTCAAATATATTTAATTTAATTAAATTGTTTAAATCCAATAAAAACCCACATTGTTGGTCTTTCTCCTCGAGTGGTTTCAGCGAATTTGCCCGGTTTCGTGCCTCCTGTTCTTGTTGCTGAAGTTCACGAAGACGACGTTCCAATTCTAAATGATGGAATTGAATATACTATTATAGATGAGGCAAATTTTCATTTTTTTTGGCGGCGTTTATCGAATGAATTGGACATTAGAAAGAAGCAAAAATGTGGTTTTACCCCTTAAAAAAATAACTTCTTGTGAGCGGATTCGAACATGTGACCTAAATTTTTTGTCAAAAAAGTGACCCACTTGCAGCTATAAGGTTCTCTTTGCCTTAGTTAGATCATTATAAATTTTTAATAAACTATAGAGCATGTCTAAACTTAATCTTCAGAAGGTTTTATGTTTTAATGCCACAAAATGACCAACCAGGACGCTCGTTGGCATTCTTCAGGGCAATTTCGTTGGCCAATTTCAGTTCAGCCTGAACACGTTGGAGGTCGCGAGCAATTTCCTGGACCTCTGAAAATGCAACAAATCTTACTTTTCTCATTAAATTTCGATATTCTTACGGCGTTTCTCCTTCTCCTGTTCCTTGTTCAGCTGGTCCAATTGTTGGCGGGCATTGGTCTCGGTGGTGGTCGTTTCCGTCTGACGAATGTGGATTTCCTTTTGAAGTTGTTTCTGATGTTCTTCCAATTCGGCGACCTTCTTGCGGGCTTGAGTCTCGGCACGGAACAGTTCCTGGAGTTTGTTCTCGGCGACTAAATAACATAAATTGATTTATATATGAATGATTACAAAACAAACATTGACGGTCGGCCATATGTTTGCTCAACATTTCCTCGGCCAAACGGCGAGCCTCCGCCTCGGTTTGAGCCACGCGGTTGATCTTTTCCTGCTCCACTTAAATAATATTTTATGTAAATTTGTTATATTTATATATTTTTTACATTCTCGTGCGCGAGCCTGCTGTCCCGAAAGTTCATTGGCGATGTTCATTGCCTTGGCCTCGGCTTTCTCCAACTTTTGGATTTGCTTTTCCTCGGATTTGCGCTCCTTTGCCTGTTGTTTGGCAATTTCCTCGGCCAGACGATGCGACTCGCGTTGGAAGTATTGAAGTTGTTCCTCTTTGTTGCCGGCAACTAAATTAGTCATTTTTATTTTATTTTTCATTAAATTTTCCTAACCCTTCTCGCCCTGTGCCAGTTTTCGATTGAACTCCTCAAAGTCACGTTGAACTTGGGCCAATTTGGCCTCCAATTGACGGGTGGTTTCGGTCACTGGCCCATGCTGAGGTTGCGGCACATTGCGCTCGGCTAAATAATTGGAAAATAATGGCAATAAATGTAGAGAAAAACTCACTAATTTCGGTGTCCACACGACGAGTTTCACGAGTTTGATTCATTCCGCGTTGAATTTCTTGATGTTCTGCAAAATATTTTAGCATTATTTATTCATCCGGAATATTAAAATTATACGTTGGTTTCGGGTAATCTCGGTCATTTTGATTGTTTGATTTGAAGTTTAGTTTTGATTTCGATTTGGTAAATTTTCTGAAAAAAAAATGGAAAATTGGTGTTAAAAGAAAATGTGGAATATTTTGGGACTGAAGGATTGGAAAGCTGAAATAATGATGTTTTATATTTGTCTCATTTTTTTCAAAGATCATCCGGGGGAATGGAATGGTGGATTGTTTTGAATGTGGATTGTTGTGAGTGTGAGGGAGTGGGGAGGTCAGGCTACCCCTCGGCCCAACGTAAACAACACAAAATTGCCTATAGAGCCAATGGAGGGACAAAGAGAAAATAGTGGACCAAGGTTCATCGTTCATCCCCCTTGCCTTCTTTTCTTTTTGCCCAATGTTTTTTCTTTGGTTTTTGGTGCTTTATCTTATTTATTTTTTTTTATTAAAAATAATAAAAAATTTCTTATTTTTTTCGAAATATTAGCATCATCGAACAGAAATCATTTGAACCTAAACCCGAATCCAGATTTCGGACCAGAGCAGCAGCCGATCGCCGATCCGAAAAAAAAATAAAAAATATTAGGATAAATTCGTGTTAAAAAATTTTATTAAAAAATCGCGGAATTTTTAAATTAAAATTTCATCCACCGTAGTCTGAAGAGAACATTGATAAAAATTGAAAATTGTCCTCCTTCAGCGGGCAGTGAGCCTAAAAAATAAAAAATGAGAAACTCTAAATTTAAAAAATAAACAAAAAATTCACTCTGGATTTTGGATAAATGAGCCATGATTGATAATTTTGTTGGATTGAAATTGCCAATTGTCACATTCGATTAGAGCTATGCCAGATGCCACCGGTTGTTGTGTACTCTCATTTCGTCAAGCACCCAAAAATCCGCCGAATGCACCAAACATTGTAGTAAACAACTTGTTTTTGGCCTCACATGCCGCCGGCTGCTGCCATTTTTCCCCTTTGGGATATAAATAAAGATTCCTTCTTTTGTCCCAGAATTCCTCTCTCACATGCCAATTTCTTCATTCCCAAAAAATAATTTGCTTCCATTCACTCCTTAAATTTATTTTAAACCAAATAAAACCATCTTCTTAAAGTAATGGGAATGGTTAAACCCAGTGGGACGGCTTTTTTGGCCACAACATCGACAAGGAAAAAAGTTGCCTCATCGAAGAAGGTTTGGTCGAAAAAGGTTAAATAATTTAAGTGAATATTAGGAGGCAAAAAAGGCAGCCAAAAAGAGAAAACAACAATTGAAAGATGAATATGAAAGGGAAGAATTGTCGAAGGAATTTGAAGGAAGCAGTGAAGGCCAAATTGAAAAAGGAGAATCCCAAATTAATAGAGGAGAAGCATCGCCGAAATTTGGAGAAAGTATTTGGAAAAAGCCACGAATGGATGATGGTGAGAAATTTGGGATTAAGGAAGGCATTTTGGCATATTTTGAATATTTTTGAATAGATTGGCCAATTGAGGACCCAAAGGAAATGATTGCGGCTGATGGCAAAGTTCAAGGGGAATTGAGTGGAAAAATTGGTAATTATTTAATTAAATTATGAATTTATTCCATTTTATTTTAGAGAGTCAATTCTCCGACCGCAATAATAAATTGCCGTGGACATTGCGAGGAAGAAGCCGTTGATGAAAAATTAAAAAGAAACAATATAAATTTAAATATTTTTTCCCATGAATAAATTTATTTTTAAATAATAAAAATAAATGGGAATTTGTCATTGTCAAAAAAGGTCATTTGTGGAATAAAATAAATGAATAAATTAGGAAGTATCCCCTATTCGCGCCACTCCCCTCATTCATTCAGAAAACCCACTGTGAAGATTGTCGTCGCCCCCCCCCCCTTCCCATTCTCATTCAGTCAACAATTACGACTTCCAATTTCCCTCCGGTGTAGGTTTATTACCACCCTCCCCCCCCCCTCTACAACCGCAATCCTCAACCGCCGTTATATATTCCTCCTATTTCCAAGTTTTGGTGGAAATTCCAACCAGCCTACCTTCCCAAATGTCTCCTTTTGAATCCATCCATTTCACCCAATTTTCGGTGTATTTTCGACCCAAAAACTTTTTTCAATGTTTTTTCTAAGCCGCCTTTTTCTTCTTCTTTTTTGCCACTTTTTCGGGCACTCATTTTATTTTGGGGGAAAACAATTCCCAAGGGGAACGGCGATGGCCTAAAGTGGAGGTTTTATAAAGGGCACAATGTAAGGAGGAAGGGTGGGCCAAAAAATGAAATGAATGAGATGGATTTGGGGGGAATATATATTGATAGCAGTGAATGTGACCCATTTTGGCACTTGAAAAACATCTCCCGAACAAATTCCTTCTAAAGCCAAAAAATGTTTATTCGCCTTTTGAATAATGCCTGAGGACATTCCATTTCGCACTTTTGGCCATAAAAATGCATTTATTCCCGGCCACCGTTCTTTTCCTCAATTTTGCCTCATCAATTTGCAATGCCAATGTTCATGTGGTCAAAATTCGACCGGAATTGTCCGATCGCCAAAAGGCAAAAAGGGCAGTTTGTGAGGTAATTTTGGCTAATCAAAATTTTGGCAATTTCCATTTCATTTTTAAGCTGCCATTGGCCATCGGAAATTGCAATCGAAAATTCACTCGATTTTATTGGGACATTGCCCGGGGGCATTGCCATAAATTTTTCTATTCGTTTGTCCATACATAATTCATCCCCTAATTACCAAAAATATATTCCACAGAGGATGCGGTGGAAATGGAAATCGTTTTTTAAGCCGGCATCAATGCAAACGTCGGTGTTCCATAAAATTTCAGAAAAAGGCGAAAATTACAGCAAAAATTTCGACAATTCAAAATAGTTGGCCAATTTTTAGGATAATTAATTAATTCAAGGAATTTAAAGAGGAAATGACGAATTGTGCATTGAATTGTGCCAATGGGAATTGTATTGAGGGAAAATGTGAATGCCGGAAAGGATTTGAGGCGGTCAACGCCGAATGCATTGGTCCACAAAATTCACCCAAAATATCCCTCAAAAATTGTGATTATTTTAGACATAAATGAATGCCATTGGACAAAATGTGCCCAAAATGCGCATTGTGTGAATTTGCCGGGCACTTTCCGTTGTGAATGCCTTCATGGATTTGGGGGCAGTGGATTCAATTGTACAAAAGAAAAAAGTGAGTAAAAGGGAAGGGCATAACGGTACACTACAACTGGGCGACGGCGCTTGTAACTAATTAAGGGCTAAACCAATATTAGTAATTTTGGTATCAAATTAAGAGCGCATTGCCGGCTATCCATAGATATAAAATTTATTTGATTTGATTCAAAATTAGCAGAGTTACTAGTATACTAAAAAAAACATTTAATAAGACTCTATAATAAATTTGCGAATTTTTCACGGTTTTTTGAACACAATCCCATCAAATCTTAACCAATCCAAATAAATTTTATATCCATCGATAGCCAGAAGTGCGCTCTTTAATTTGATAACAAAATCATCAATATCGGTTTAGCCCTTAATTAACTATAAGCGATGTCGCCCAGTTGGGATATCGCTCATAAGAATAATTTTAATTTAATTGAAAAGGCATCTGTGACCAATGGTTTGATCGTCGATATGAACGGCAATGCCACTTGGATTTGCCAAAAGAGGAATGGAAGCCAAGATGGTATTTTGACCATCGCCGGGGAAAGTGCCAACAATTTTGGTACGGCGGTTGCCAATTTGGTGAAAGCCAAAATTTCTTTCTGGATGAAAAGGTACCCAAAAAGAATTGGAAAATATTATAAAGAATATTTTTGAAGAGTTGCCAATCAATTTGTGTAAATGAAAATGAAGGGGAGAATGGAAAAAATGCAAATTGTTTGGACAAATTCGACCAATCCCTTCGAATTCCATGCAAAGACGGCATTTGGAAAAGGCGATATTTCTACGATGCGAAGGCGAGTCGATGCCAAGTATTTTGGATGGATGCAAGTTGCCCACATGGAAATACGGTCAGAAAGTCGAGGAATTTGTTTGCCAATTTGTTGGGTTGCAAAAAAGCATGCGAAAAAGATTGGGCGGTAATTTTGGGTGGAAATGGGGAAAAATAAAATGAAATTTGATTTAAGGTTGAAAAATGGGGCCAAAATGAAGGAAATGAAAGAGGCGGAGGAGCATCCGGAGTAATTCAAGCAAGTTTTTTGAGCAAAGGAGGAAATGGGAAGGATAATACGGATTGCAAGGAGACGAATTTAGCCGATTGGATGATGGCTTTGGAGGGGAAGAAAGGGAGGATGGCCAAATTGAAGGCAAAAATGAAGAAGGAGGAAGGAAGGGGAAGGAATCCATGTTTGGACAAATTTGATTGGAATCTGACAAAAAGTTGCGGGAATGGGCCATGGCAAGTGCAATACTATTTTGACCAGCGTCGGGCAAAATGTCGACCATTTTGGAATAATGGATGCAAAAGTAGCAGTACACGAAATCATTTTGGCGATGGCAAAACATGCCGGCGAATGTGTGAACGGAAAGGGAATGACAATGAAGGGGAATTGGGCCAAAAAATGATGGAAGGAATATGTGCCGAACCATTTGACCAAGAATATCGAAGGGCATGCCAAAATGGGAAAGGATGGATAAGGAAATGGTTTTTTGAAAAACAAACCGGATATTGCCGATATTTTTGGTAATACATTGTATTAAAAAATGAAGAATAAAATTTATTTGGGAAGGTATGATGGATGCAAGGCACAATCGAGGAATATTTTTGATGGGCTAAAGGAATGCATGGACACATGTTTGGGAGAAAATGGTGAATTTTAATTTGTTTATGAGGGGAATTCATTCATAAAAACAGATATTGAAATGGAGAGGACAAGGGAATTTAAATATTTTGGAAGCGGAGAAGAAGCAATCACAACGATGGGATTTTGGGCAGCCAACAAAAATTATTTGAGCTCTGAACAAATTATTCTGGATGAAAATGAATGCACTGGATTTTCTTATAATGCCAGTGGGAAGGCCAGATTGAGTGCATTCCTTTGTTTGCTGGAGGAGGGCGGCGGATGCCAACACAAAGTAACTAATCATTGTCTAATAATTCTCTTATTTTGGCTAAGAAATTAAAATTATTCTTGTTTTAATTCCATTTTCCTAGATTAATTCCGCCTGGTGGACTAAGTTTTAATTCCGCCTATTTGCCTCAAAATTTTAATTCTCTTATTTGCCCCAAACATAATTCCGCCTGTTTTATTTGCACCAAAATAATTCCGCCTGTTTTATTTGCACCAAAATAATTCCGCCTGTTTTATTTGCACCAAAATAATTCCGCCTGTTTTATTTGCCCCAAACATAATTCCGCCTGTTTTATTTGCCCCAAACATAATTCCGCCTGTTTTATTTGCCCCAAACATAATTCCGCCTGTTTTATTTGCCCCAAACATAATTCAGCCTGTTTTATTTGCACCAAAATAATTCCGCCTGTTTTATTTGCACCAAAATAATTCCGCCTGTTTTATTTGCACCAAAATAATTCCGCCTGTTTTATTTGCACCAAAATAATTCCGCCTGTTTTATTTGCACCAAAATAATTCCGCCTGTTTTATTTGCCCCAAACATAATTCCGCCTGTTTTATTTGCACCAAAATAATTCCGCCTGTTTTATTTGCCCCAAACATAATTCCGCCTGTTTTATTTGCCCCAAACATAATTCCGCCTGTTTTATTTGCCCCAAACATAATTCCGCCTGTTTTATTTGCCCCAAACATAATTCAGCCTGTTTTATTTGCACCAAAATAATTCCGCCTGTTTTATTTGCACCAAAATAATTCCGCCTGTTTTATTTGCCCCAAACATAATTCCGCCTGTTTTGTTTGCCCCAAACATAATTCCGCCTGTTTTATTTGCCCCAAACATAATTCCGCCTGTTTTATTTGCCCCAAACATAATTCCGCCTGTTTTATTTGCCCCAAACATAATTCAGCCTGTTTTATTTGCACCAAAATAATTCCGCCTGTTTTATTTGCACCAAAATAATTCCGCCTGTTTTATTTGCCCCAAACATAATTCCGCCTGTTTTGTTTGCCCCAAACATAATTCCGCCTGTTTTATTTGCCCCAAACATAATTCCGCCTGTTTTATTTGCCCCAAACATAATTCCGCCTGTTTTATTTGCCCCAAACATAATTCCGCCTGTTTTATTTGCCCCAAACATAATTCCGCCTGTTTTATTTGCCCCAAACATAATTCAGCCTGTTTTATTTGCACCAAAATAATTCCGCTTGTTTTATTTGCCCCAATTTAACTCCGCCTATTTGCCCCAAACATTTTAGTTCCGCCTATTCTAAAATTAATTCATCCTGTTTCTAATAAGAATTATTCTGTCTTTTAACTAAAAAATAATTCTGTCAATTTTATTTAGGTCCTTTTCGCCAATAATGGGGCCCAACAATGCTATAAAAGTCGCCCATGGCTTCGGGGCAAACATTCGTATGTTTTTCTTCCAACTTTCCCTCAAAATTTTCCATTCATTTTTCATTCAGTTATTCTTGGTTTTTCACACTTGAGCGAAATTCAATGGTCAAAGAGGAGGGTGGAAATAGTCGATCAGGTTCCGGAATGTTAACTTTGCGCCAATCTGACATGAATTTAACAAAATCGGCCAATGTACAAATTGAACCATTTGGCCAACAAAATGAGACAATTGCTTGGATTGATCTTTATGCCCCTACCAAAAATGAATGCCATCAAATTTGCTGATCATCAAATTTATTGTCCATCTTTATTTTTGTGCCATTAAAATATATTTAGGATAATTAATAAAAATTTATTGCCAAATTGAGGGAAAAATGACCAACAAAAAACGCACAAATTGGTAGAAAAATTAAATAAAAAACAAAATTGAATATTGAACCGATTTTTCGAATTCGATGATCATATGGACAGGAGAGGAGGAGAAGATGGCCAAAAATTGTTAGCACATTTCGGTTAGTCGGGTTGAAGGATCGATCAAATGGATGGATTGATTGATTGATGATCATTAATGGATTGATTTGACTTTGGGTTAAGTGCTAAAGCGCTGCTTCACCACATTGTTCACGCCTCGGAATTCTCCACTGTTTGGAGTTGTACCGAGGGAGGTGCCATCATTGTCATGGAGTTCAATTGATTTAACATCAGAAGCAGGGGCGATCTGGAACATGGTGCCAAGGATCTGGACGAGGAATTGAAGGGGCCCATACTTTATGGCTTTTTTCGTTGGCCGCTCCCTCTCGCATGTCAAAATCTGCTTGAATGCCTTCCGAAAGTCCCGACTGAATCGGGAATAGATCAGCGGATTGAGCATCGAGTTCAAATGGCCGGCCCATGTGATTATAGAGAAGACGGCCTCATTGTTGGCGAAGCACTGTGAATGAATGGGAAGGGGAATGGGCATTCCTTTCAAAACTAACTTTGTCCCCGCAAATGGCAATTATTGGCGAGAACAGGAAGAAAGGAGTCCAACAGAGGATGAACACCCCAACAACGATGGACAATGTTCGGGCCGCCCTTTGCTCATTCAATTGTTTTATCATTTGACGACTTTTCTCGCGCACTCCACCGCCCAACTTTCTCCTCTGGCTTGTCGAATTCACAGTACCTTTGAGCAATGCAATGGCCTGATGTTGGTCAATAGCATCCTTAAAACCAAATCTTAATCCATTTCCAATATATCCTTAAAACCAAATCTCAATCCATTTCCCACATATTCATATAATTTCCACTGGCAAACTTGCCGCCATTCAAAATAATTCATCAAAGTCTGAACCAATCCTATATATAATTTTTGTATCAAATTAAAGAGTAGACTTTTGGCTATCCAACGATATTAAATTTATTTAATTTGGTTCAGAGATGATGGAGTTAGGTCCAAAAAGTATTTAAAATGACCTCCGTACTATGAATTAGCGAAATTTTCAATGTTTTTTTAAGCATAACTTTATTAAAACTATACCAATTTAAATAAAATTAATATTATTTGTTAGCTGAAAGTCTGTTCTTTAATTCGATACTAAAATTATCAAAATTGGTTCAGCCCTTAATCAGTTATTATAAAGGGCGCCAAGTTGACCCCCGGCTACAAGTTGGGCTGCTCGGATTTCCACTTGCCTGGCCATTAGGCGTTAATTCATGCCTTCTCGATTCAGGGCTGTCACCATTGGCCCGAGAAGACCCAATCGACGATTTTGGGGTGCATGCGCTCAAAGTGCAAGTCAATTGGGTGGGACTTTTCTTCTTGAGCAAAAGTGTAGCCGGATTCTCAGGGTGGAATATTCGTTTGCCTTCGGCTGTCATCATCGAGAATGAGGAAGTGCGCGAATTCTTCATTGCCGTCGATTCCCTGCCCGAATTAAATAAAATCCCATCAATTTGCCCCATTTTGAGACCTGCACGAATTTTGATGTCCGACAATGGTGGATGCGGACAACATCAACGAATTACTGGACCCTTTCCTGCCTTCGGCCCTGGCAACTCCATTCAACATTTTCCTCCTCAATTCCAGCGTATCTTCCCCATCTTCATGCCCTCGATGATGATGATGATTTGCCACCTTCTCCAAATTCTTCCGTTGGCCAAAATGAATCCGTAATGTTTCCGATCCGCATGAAGGCTGCCTTGGGGATCCCTCCGTTCCAGCTTGACTGGATTTTGTCGATTTTCTACTGTCTCGGTTCCTTCGCTTCAATAAAATCTGAAACCCAATTCCATCGATGAATATAAATTGATTTAGCCTAAAGCATTTTTCACCTTCTTTTCGCCACTTTTTAATGATTTTGAATGGGTCGTTGCGATGCAATAAACTCGACCGTAGGCAAATAAAATGAGCACCAATGGGACGTAAAAGGAAATTAGTGAAGAAAACACAACATAATAGGCATCATCGGTGAACAAACATTTTCCCTTAAATCATATATAAATTAATATTGAAAATTAAATATTTAAATGTGGAACACCGCAAATTGGCGCGCCTAACTTGTCGCCATTTTTAATAATTCATCAAAAACTGAACTAATTTAGATTATTTTAATAACATATTAAAGAAGGGACTCTTGGATATCCAAAAATATTAAATTTATTGAAAATGATCCAGAATTGATGGAGTTATGTACAAAAAACTAATCGAAGATCTCGCTAATCCGTAGTAAAGGTCATTTTAAATTGTTTTTAGGTTATGAATTTATCTTCTGAACTAATTTAGATAAAATTAATATCATTGGATAGTCAGCACTTTTCTCTTTAATTTGAAACTAAAATTATCCAAATTGGCTCATTCCTTTATGAATTAATTTTAACGACGTCAAGTTGGCAAATGACAAATTTGGTTATATTTTATTTAAATATTTGCCTGATCAACATAAAGGTGGGGCGATGAAGTTCGCCACCAATAAATTGCCGGAAATGAAATGCCTAAAATGACATTTATTTTTGGTTAAATTAATATTCCCTTACATGCTGAGACCATCCAAACAAAGAAAATGCAATAAATAATTCGCCTCTTGGATACTCGATCTCGGTAACCTGTCCAAATAATTCTGTGGTTCTTTCTATTTTTGTCCTTTACCAATTGGATCCACCCCGGCCATATATCGGTCCAAACTGATAACGCACAAATTCCAAATGGAACTTGTCGATGCCAAAATGTCCAACGCATGCCAAAGGTCACAGGTTGTTTGGCCTATATTTATTTATTTGTACTTTTGCCAATTCCCATTCACAGGAATATTTGGTTTTTCCCAATGTTTTTCTCATTCAAATTACATTATTTTCCCTTTCTTCTAATGCCCTTTTGTGTGCCCTTTGGCCTTTTCCATATTTGCCCCCATTTTTGGCCATATATTTACCCACCAAGTAGCCAAATGTGTCGGGACATTTCAAACAACGAATTCAATGGCATCACGACAAGACCTGAATTTAGAAATGATAGGGTGAAGGATAATTTATGGTCTTATTTTTGAATTCTTTGAATTGGATGAGGAAGTTTTGGGTTGGAAATCGCGTGATTTTCTCATTGTCAAATGTGCGCAACCCCCAAAACCCTTCTATTTATTTGAATTCTAAGAAACAAAGAAAGCTAATTTGGGAATTTTTTTGGGTGCAAAGAAACAAAATAAAATAAAAAAAAATTATTTTTATTTGAGAATTGCATGCACAAAAACTGACCAACAATCAAATCGGCCACAGCCAATGAAACAATCAAATAGCCTAAAATTAGGAGAATTGTTTTGAGAATTAAATGGAAGGGGAGAATTATTGACCAGTTGGATTGCGCAAATATCTTTTAGTGAAGACGGCCAACACAACAAGGCAATTACCAAAAACGGTGGCCATACAAAAGAAGAGGAAAAGTACGGCCAAAAGCGGATGGCGCCATTTGATGGATTCATCCAACAAATCATCCGATGAGGAGGAATTAATGAATGGGCCAAGTGGCATGGAAAAAGGATGAAATGGAGGGGACCCGTGAATTTGTGAAGATGATTGGGATTTGGAGGAGGAGGAGGAAAGAACGGAACGATTTAAGCTGGCGGCGAGCACCCAAAACCAAATTGTTGTTGATGGCAACAGCGGGGGTGAAGGCAATTTGAGGCTGCTGGATGTGGAGGAAGAATGTTGGTGGCCCAATGGGCCAATAGAGCTCATTGATTTGGAGCTGTGGGCGAAGGCATTTTTCGGATTTTAAATCTGAAAATTGGCAAAAAAAAAACTAAATAAAAATATTCAAATTGTGAGAATATTGGGTTGGGGGATAATTGAGTTCCTGTATCGGTTTTTAGACAATATCAACTGCCCTCTGATTCTTGATCGTTTCTTGTGGCTATAAATGAGAAGAAGGGAGGAATACGATATTCAATGTGTTGTAAAGGAGGGAAAACAAATCTTCCCTGCCTTCGGCTAGCACAATGAAATATATTTCTTCCCTCTACCGATTAATTTGTGATTTTGACCTATATCTCAGCGAGGCAATAACCAATTCAGGATTCAGGAAGGCGATATACCGTTGGAAAGCCAAAAGTGTCCTCTAGAAATTGGCTATAAAATTATTAAGAAATTTTTCCTATTAATTTAGTTATTTATCTTTGATTATAATATGCACAAATCCGCTTATTTTACAAATGTTATTTTAGCCAATATCTCAGAGAAACATTAATCAATTTAAGAAGGCGATATGTCGGCGGAGAAGTTGAAATTCAGGAGAAGTTGAAATCTCCTAGGAGAAGTTGAAATTTTTCAACTTCTCCTAAATTTTAGGAGAAGTTGAATATTATTCTAATTCTCCTAGGAAAATTCAACTTCTCCTGAAAGTTAGGAGAAGTTGAAATATCTACCCCCATCTCTACAACAAATCTCTAATAAAAATCGAGAAAAGTTTTTTTGTCCCAAGAATCTGTACTTTTTGTCCTTAAAGGCCAAAATGGATAAAAAAGGTGGTGCGCGGGATATATGGGGATTAGGGTGGATATGGTGCGATTAAGGGGGATTAATGCTGAAAATTGATGGGTGATGATTCGGATGGATTAGGGAAGGTATAGAAATGAGCCGGAAGCTTTGAGAGTGGGCGGGATTAAGCCGGATATATGGGGATTAAAGTGGATTTGGTAAAATTAAGGGGGATTAATTGCGGAAATTGATGGTCGATGATTCGGTTGGATTAGGAAAGGGCGGGAATTGGGCCAAAGGCCCTGAGAAGGCACAGATCCGGATATAGGAGGATTAAGGTGGATAGAGGGGGATTAAGCCCCGAAATAGATGAGAAATGGCCCGGAAGGCCAGTGGAAGGATGGAAAAGTACGACAGAGGCTTGGAGAATGTGCGGGATATAGCCGGATATAAAGTGATTAAGATGGATATAGGGGGATTAGATAGGATTAAGCTCCGAAAAAGATGGGCATGAGTCCTGATTTAGGCTGTTATGCTTCCGGCTTCGCGAGAATCCTATGCTCCGAACCCCTAATCCTAATCCCTAGCCACTAATTAGGTTTTTTTTGGCTTAATCTCCCTATATCCGGCTATATCCTACGCATTCTCAGCACTTTCAGCTAACTTCTCCTACATTCCACTGGTCTTCTGGGCGATTTACCATCTAATTCGGGGCTTAAAACGCTTAATCCCCCTATATCCATCTTAATCCCCTTATTATTTTTCACTTTTTTTTTGCAAAAAAAATTTTCCATTAATAATTAGTAAGTATTTTTTTCGATTTCCAATTAAAAAATTAAATTAGTAACCAATTTCTTCGAATTTCCAATTAAAAATTTAATCTTGCCGAAAATGTAGTGATTTGGTAGAAATTGGTTGTAGATGTTTCAACTTCTCCTAACTTTCAGGAGAAGTTGAATTTTCCTAGGAGAATTAGAATAATATTCAACTTCTCCTAAATTTTAGGAGAAGTTGAAAAATTTCAACTTCTCCTAGGAGATTTCAACTTCTCCTGAATTTCAACTTCTCCGCCGACAGATATATCATTTTAAAGCCTAAAATGTCTTCTAAAAAGTAGCAATAAAATTATTATGAAATTTAACCTTTTGATTTAAATATTCGTCTTTGAGTATAAAGAACCCAAGTTTTTAGTGAAAAATCTGCTTATTTTAAAACTTGATTTAATTTTCATAAAATTGTCAAGCCACTTTTTAAAATTTAAATATCACTTTTAGAAGAAATTTAAAGCTTTCAAATGGCATATCGCCTTCCAGAATTGGTTGATTCCTTCTCGAGCTATGGCCAAAAGAACGGTTCGGGTAGGTGATAAACGAATTCCGCATCGGTTTTTGGCTAATAACTCAACGAAGCAATAACCAATTTTGGAAGGCGTTACAAAATTGGAAAGCCAAAAGTATCCTCTAAAAAGAGAGTCCAAAATTATTTTAGAATTTACCTTTTTAATTTAATTATGCAGCTTTGACTAATAATGAACTCAAGTTTTTGAGGAAAGGTCGCTTATTTATAAATTAATTTAAATTTTAAAAAAATTAGGAAAGCCAATTTTTTGAATTTATAGGCCACTTTTTAGAGGATATTAAGTGCTTTCGAATGGCATGTTGCCTTCTTGAATTGGTTGATTTTTTATTGATCTATGACCAAAAGAACGGCACCAGTTTCGTAAACATCCAAATTGACACATTTTTCAAGGAAAAGTAGCTCAATTTAAAAATTGAATTAATTTTCAAAAATATTATTTAGCCACATTTTAGAGGACTTTTAGGGCTTTCAAATGGCATATTGCCTCCTTGAATGGGTAGCTTCACTATTGAGTTATAGCCAAAAGAACATCACAGGTATTCAATTTATCTTGTTTTTAAAAACATTTGCCAATTTGGATTAAGGATTTGGCAAAAGTCCACGAACAAATAAATCCCAATTTTTGTTTGTTTCCTGTGTACTAATTAGTGTCACGCGTACCCGAGATTGGATTGGAAAATTGGTCTTTTGGACAAAAATTGTGTGCAGCCAGGAATGGATGGATGGGATTAGGGTCGAATGCTTCATTCTTCATTCCCCCATCGCCTCCCTCCAATTCCCATCCCATAAATTAGCACAAAAAAGGGGAAATGGGGTAACGGAGACATTTTTGCATTGGTAGAAAGGGGAAAAGGGAAATGGAACCCCCTAACCAAAAATGGCCAATATTACACGGGGGTTTCTCGCTTTGCTTTGTCGGCGCAAAATAGGCCAAAAAAGGGGTAAAGGGGGCACCTTGAAAGGGGGAAGGCCATCTGCTGGGGCCAACATAAAGAAATGAGCTCACGCGCGAATGGAGAGAAAAATGCCAACACAAAAAAGGGGAATGGGAAAGGAAGGAATTGGCCAAGTGGAAAATGCGCGGGGCCGTCTGTGCTGGCCCTTCCAACATTGTGCTTTTTCCGCTTATACGGATGGGGGGGCCACTTCAATCGTCATTCATTATTGCACATTAGTCAACGACCGAATGAACTCAACTCGTCGATGAGTGAAAGGACAAAAGGGGGAAGGGGAGTGCCAGTCAATGGGCCGGCAACAATTCCCCTCAAATCCCTTCCCTTTTTTTTTGAAAGTGGGGAAGAGGAGCAGCCAAAACTGACTGACTATTTGATGGTTGTTTGGTTGGCCTTTTAGGGCCAATGTGTGCCGTGCCGTGGCCTCGGTGAATTTTTTGCCGTACGGCCGAGTTGTGTTCAGCACAAAAAGTGAGGAAAAGGAGGGAAGGAGGAGGCCGTCCTCTGGGCATAAATGGATTGCATCCATAATGACTTGGCCCCAACAGGTCCCGCCGGACCAACCAACCAACCAACCCGTCAATCCTTGGCACCATCGAAGGCGCTTGGAAGGCAGAAAGGAGGGAAGGGAGGAGGACCAAAAAATGGAAAGGAAAGGAGGAAAAGCACACATTTTTGGGAGGAATGGGAATTGTCGGGTTTAAGGTAGTGGGGGAATGGATTGGGCCCAAAAATGTTTTCCCCCATTCGGTGCCTGAGGGCACATCACGCCAATTTTCTGTCCCTTTCGGACAACATTTTATGCAAAATTGCCGCCGCCACCGCCACCGAATGTCCATCCGGCGCCTTCCTCCTTTGAGTTTGGCTTTGTGTGCTACTTTTTAATTCCCGTTGACAGGCAAAAAAAAACGAAAAGTCGAAATGGGAAAAAAAGTGGAAAAGGAGGAAAAGGGGAGGGAGGGAGGGGGAAGGTGGGTGGAAAAGGAGGGGATAAAGGGAGGGGAAAGGGGCCATTAATTGGCTGGCTGGAGAATGGCGCCGAAGGCAGTAGAATGGCCAACGGGGATTGGGTGGCGGTACCCTTTTTGGGTGAGTAAAATGAGAAGAACTTATTTTAAAAATTTTGATTCGATTCCCCACCCAAAAATTATGAAATATGGCGATTGAATACCACAGATTGAATATTCATTTGGCCATAACTCAACGAGGCAATAAACAATTGAGGAAGGCGATATGCCATTCGAAAGCCTAAAATGTCCTCTAAAAAGTGGCCATTAAATTCTAAAAAGTGGCTTTAATTTCTTTTGAAAATTAAATTAATTTATAAAGTAAGTCGCTTTTCCTACAAAATTCGGCTAATTAGACCCAATAGAAAATAACTAAATTAAAAAGGTCAAATTGATAATAATTTTTGGCCACTTTTTTGGCTACTGTTAGGGCTTTAAAATGGGATATCAGCTAATTATTTTGCCTATTTCCTTAGTGAGTTATGAGTCAAAAACTTATGCGAATACTCAATTTTCCACAAACCAAAAAACAATACTTCCTTAATAATATTAAATTCATTTTGGTTCCTTAATAATAAATCCATTTTGAATGGGGGATGGAATAAACAATCAGACTAGAAAATGCCACTTTTTGGGGAGATAGAATCGATTAGCAAAAATGTGCAAAAAATGATTATTGAGAGGAAAATGGAAATAAATAATATTAAATTTTGGAGCAACAATGGATCCTCATCCTCCACACATTTTGTGGCATTATGGCCAAAAGAGTGGATTGGCTGAAGTGGACATTTTAGGCAGAGGCAAAGGAGGAGGATTTGAGGGGAACGGCACACCGACAAAAAATTATTGGCCGGCTGGAAAGAGGAATTGGCGCCGATTGTTGACTGAAGTGGGATTGAGGAGGCCACCTCTTTCGTGAATTGGCACTAATGGAAGGAATAAGGAGGGAGCAAATTGAGGTCATCCATCGCCACTTTGGCCAGAAATTTTAATGGACTTAAATGCAAAAAGAAAAGGATGGCCTTATTCCTCCTTTGTTGCCACTTTACTTTGGTCCTTTGGCCTTTTTGTTGGCCACCACCTAAATTGGAGGAGAATACGGCGTTAAAGGGGTCCATCAATTCGGCAGGAATTGAAAATGTACATAAATGGGCCAATAAACCGCCTTGAGGGGGAATTGTGGAAGGACACGTTGCTGGTGACTGGAAAGGAAAAGAAAGTGCTGGGAAAATGGGGACAGGGGGAATTGTGGCAAATGTGGGTGGTGGATTGGAGGGGAGATTATGATGGCCATATTTGGGAAGGGGGAGGCTGTAGAAGACAAGCCGGGGCCAAAACTCGAATGGAATCCTTGCATATTGGTTGGTAGTGCCAAATGCACTGAAGGGAATGGAAGGGGAGGGAGAGGAGGTGTTGCCATTGGTTGAGCCAAAATTGGAGCTTTTTTGAGGCCCCGACAATGAGGCGGAAATGCTAATTTTGTCCTTCCCTCCTCCCCTTTTCTCACTTTCCATGAATCCCCTCCTCTTCCCCCTCTTCGTCATCCATCCTCCATTCTTGCTTCTGTTGTTCCCGTTGGCAACCATCCCAATCCCAACCCCAATTCTTCATTCCCTCCCTCCAATACTTCATTTTTTGTTGTCCAATTTTAAATTTGTTTTCGTCCCAAAAATGGTCCAATGAATGACGAGGCCATAGACCAAGACCAAAATAGGAGAAGGAAATGATGCTTCCTAGGTCAAAATTCATTCTCCATCCTTTTTTCCAGTATATTTTTCCTTGGATTTTATTGTGGCCAATTAATTTTTTTTGCCTTAAATTGGATTGAATTAATTTTAGTGCCAAAAATGTCAACGACACAATTCCCTTTCTCCATTTCCCGCAAATTGTGATTGACGCACTTTTCCCTTTCTTTTTTTATTATTTAATTAAAATTATGGGAAAATTTGCCCAAAGACAAAATAAAAGGTCGAAATTAAATTTCGAGAAAACCGGCGGATGTTGAAAATTTATATTTTATTTGAAGAATTGCTTCTAAAAAAGATTTTGCGGGAAAAATGATGGAAGCTATATGAAATGGAAAGGGGAATGCTGAATTTGTCAGAATATATTGGGACATTGGAGATTTTATCGAGAAAATGGACTGCAAAAGGGGATGGGGGTACATTCATTTCCCACAAAAAATATGCAGCAATATTCAATGCACTTTCGGGGAGGAAATTGGAATGAAACGGGAAAAACGAAATTTGAGAAAAAAATTTTGAATAAGAATTGGGACAAAGTTCACAGAATGGAGGATGAAAGTTGCGGAATTTGTTGGAGACAAATTTAGATGAAAACGGAAATGGAAAATTGTAGAATAAAAAAATTAAAAATCTCCTCCGCCGGAGGATATTCTTTAAATTTCAAAATATTCTCTGCTGATTTACATCCAATTTATGCCATCATTGCAGATTGCACCAACTAAAATGAACTACCATTTGCCAGTATCATGTGAAATTATTTTGGCTAAATAGGCGGAATTAAAACAGGCGGAAATATTCTTAGAAACAGGCGGAATTATTAAAACTTAGTCAAACAGGCGGAATTATTAAAACTTAGTCAACCAGGCGGAATTATTAAAACTTAGTCAAACAGGCGGAATTATTAAAACTTAGTCAACCAGGCGGAATTATTAAAACTTAGTCAAACAGGCGGAATTATTAAAACTTAGTCAACCAGGCGGAATTATTAAAACTTAGTCAAACAGGCGGAATTATTAAAACTTAGTCAAACAGGCGGAATTATTAAAACTTAGTCAAACAGGCGGAATTATTAAAACTTAGTCAAACAGGCGGAATTATTAAAACTTAGTCAACCAGGCGGAATTATTAAAACTTAGTCAACCAGGCGGAATTATTAAAACTTAGTCAACCAGGCGGAATTATTAAAACTTAGTCAACCAGGCGGAATTATTAAAACTTAGTCAACCAGGCGGAATTATTAAAACTTAGTCAACCAGGCGGAATTATTAAAACTTAGTCAACCAGGCGGAATTATTAAAACTTAGTCAACCAGGCGGAATTATTAAAACTTAGTCAACCAGGCGGAATTATTAAAACTTAGTCAAACAGGCGGAATTATTAAAACTTAGTCAACCAGGCGGAATTATTAAAACTTAGTCAAACAGGCGGAATTATTAAAACTTAGTCAAACAGGCGGAATTATTAAAACTTAGTCAAACAGGCGGAATTATTAAAACTTAGTCAAACAGGCGGAATTATTAAAACTTAGTCAACCAGGCGGAATTATTAAAACTTAGTCAACCAGGCGGAATTATTAAAACTTAGTCAACCAGGCGGAATTATTAAAACTTAGTCAAACAGGCGGAATTATTAAAACTTAGTCAAACAGGCGGAATTATTAAAACTTAGTCAAACAGGCGGAATTATTAAAACTTAGTCAAACAGGCGGAATTATTAAAACTTAGTCAACCAGGCGGAATTATTAAAACTTAGTCAAACAGGCGGAATTATTAAAACTTAGTCAAACAGGCGGAATTATTAAAACTTAGTCAAACAGGCGGAATTATTAAAACTTAGTCAAACAGGCGGAATTATTAAAACTTAGTCAAACAGGCGGAATTATTAAAACTTAGTCAACCAGGCGGAATTATTAAAACTTAGTCAACCAGGCGGAATTATTAAAACTTAGTCAACCAGGCGGAATTATTAAAACTTAGTCAACCAGCAGGAATTTAAGAAAAAGAACTATAACCATTTAAAAGTCCTAATTATCCTCTATTTGTGAAAAGAAATGGGAGTAATCAAAATTTGATTAATTGTTAAATTTAATCGGTTTTCAAATATTGTAAAATAAAACACATTAAAACCATTTTTGTCAAACCCTTTTTAACAAAATGAGCCTTAAACAAAAAAGTTCAGCAAACGAATTTCTAGATATATATAAAATTCCATCATATATACAGGCAAGCATTCCCGAATAATTTGTTTATTCATCTACAAGAATTCTACTGCAAAAGTTTTATCAGTTTGTTTTTCCTAATTCCTTGTCCAGATCATGTTCAATTCGATTTCTGTCCGCCTCCACCAATCCTGCGAACATAAATTCCGTTTTAATTTTTTGGCCATTTTTCTTCTTCCCTATCTCCGCCATTTTTTATTTGCTCCATTTTATCGCATTTTCCCCTTTTCATTTCATTTCATCTTCCAATTAACGACCATTGATGAGATGCTACAAAAGTCAACAAACCATCGGCCTAAACCAACAACCTCATCAGCCAATTAAACACAATTCCTCCCCAAATCCCTCCTCATTTTCACATTCCTTCTCAAATATGGAAAATGTTGGGAATGAAAATGGCATTTTATTCACGGGGATTTGCTGTTTGGACATTGTCAGCTATTTGGATGGCTTCCCAGTGGAGGACACCGATTCACGGAATGTTGAACAGGCAAATTATTGGATTGAAGGGCATTTCAATTTTTTTATTATTTATTGGATTATAGGTGTTCACTTTGGGCGGAAATGCTGTAAGTGTTGAAGCTCCCCATTCATTCATTGTGCCCCTAAATTTCAAGACAAATAGCACCAAAGTGGCCACCCAATTGAATGCACATTCTTTCCTCTATTCCGCCATTCCTTATCAAAATCCAATTTTCCAAAGGTGGTTTTTTTACGAATCAACACGATTGAGTACCATCGAATGAGCCTTTAGGCCGCTCTTTTAGCCATAACTCAACGAGGCGAAAGCCAATTTTAGAAGGCGATATGCCATTTTAAAGCTCGAAATCTCCTCTATAAAATGGCATTTCTAATTATTTAAAATTTATAATAATTTACAAAATAAGCAGCTTTTCCTTAAAATATTCGAATATATTACAAACAGTTAATTTTTTAAGAAGCTTGGATTCCAAAAATTTAAAGCCATCTTATGGAGGGCATCATTTTGGCTTATCAACGATATATCATCGCCTTCCCGAATGGGCTCTTGTCTCGTTGAATAATGAGCCAAAAAACAATTCTCTGATACTCAACCGATGGTACAGTAATCATGGCCTTGGATTTTATTTTATTTCACTTCAATCATTAATTTCCCCTAGCATTTTTGAACAATTCCGATTGAACACTTCATTTTGCCTTCAAAGGGATGAGGCGGAAGAAAAGGCAAAAGGTGTGCCAGCCACCGTTGTTCTGGTCAATTTGAAGAATGGGTCGAGGACAATGTTCTCTTCACTTGGTGGCAAACAATGGCCAACGGCGGCACATTTCAAGGACAAATTCCCTTCCCTTAATGGATTCGGCTGGTTCCATTTTGAAGGTACATTTATTTGGTATATTCTAATTGGGTCGCCGTTTATAATAAATTCATCAAGGACTAAATCAATTTTAAATTATTTTTGTATCAAATTAAAGAGCAGACTTTTGGCTATCCAATGATATTAATTTTATTTAAATAGAATTGTGGCCATAAAAAAACCATTTAAAATGACTTTACTATAACCTAGAATCAGACAAATTTTGGAATTAAATAATAAATTGTTCCACTTTTCACCCATCTTTTTGTCCTTTATCCCATTTTAGCTGCATTTTCAACTGTAAAATTCAGATAATGCCATTTAATCGAGCTGCAAAAATTGATTTTTTAAGAATGATTTCCCAATTAATTTATTTTCCGAATCTATTAAATTTATTTGTGGTTCATAATTGGCGATGCTGCGCCAAAAAAAACGCTGAAAATTTCGCTAATTCATAGGTACTGAGGTCATTTTAAATGGTTTTTGAACATTCCAGCAATTCTTAATCAAATTGAGTTAAATTAATATGATTAGATAGCTATCTGCCCTTCGATTTGATAACATCAGAATTGTTTCGTCCTTGATGAGTTAGTTATTTTATACGGCGACAAATTGGACTGCTCCGTTATTTTCAGTTGTGGACACTTTTGGCTTGAATGAAATTGTTGAAATGATTAAACATGTGAATGGGCTTAGGGCTAAAGGGAGACGGCCGGTGATCTCAATTGAAGTCAGAAACGGGGAAGAATATTGGCCAAATAAGAACATTCGTTTAGTTGGAACAAAATGTTGAAGATTGTTGGCTTCATCAAATGTTCCCATTTGTGGATTTGGTGTTCACAGCAAAGGATTTTGCCAAACAATTGGGCAAGTTTTAAAGGATAGGGAATGCCCAACAATTCTAAAATGTGAAGGTTGGCAATCAATGCGTGAATGCGTTCAAAATTTCCAATCAAAATTCGGTGCCCCTCATTTGACCGTGATTTGTCCTTGGGGCGAAAAGGTTCCCCTCTCACTTTTTACTGTACCAAATAAAATATTTCTCATAAAAGGGAGTTGCCGCCAAATCTGGCAATTCCAAACGAATTCCCAGCATTGAGGGAATTTTGGAATTGGCCGCCCATCCTCCATCATCTGGCATTGTTTTGGACACTTTGGCCGCCGGCGATTGTTTCATCGCTGGAACGGTGCATTTTTTGAATGAAGGATTTGGGCTGAAGGAGGCATTGGAAAAGGCCACAATTTTGAGTGGGGAAAGTGTGGGCCAGAGGGGATTGGCCGCATTGAAAATACCAAAATAATAATGTTAAACATTTTAATAATTAATATATTTATGTTATAGTATGAATATAATTTGTTCTATTTTTAAAACTGATTATGACAATTGTCTATTCAATAATTTGAGATGTAAAATCGAAGGTGATAAAGCTTCAGGGTAATTATACGGTACATGAAATTGGCTACAAAAATAATATCAAAAACATTGGTCATTAGTGGATATTTAGTCAATTATGGTCAAATAACGGTGAGATACAAATTTTAATTAAGCCAACGGTTGGTCTTTTGACCATAACTCGCTAATTATCCAACATTAATCAATGCTTTTGATATAATTTTGTAGCCAATTTTGTGCCTAATAAAAGGATATATAAATTATTCATTATCTTTATCACCTTCAACACTAGACCTTTCCGCCCCAATTTTCGTAGAATCAAATTTATCAAAGAAATAATTAATAAGTATTTATGAATGCAAATTTGTTCCATTTTTTGTTGGATAAACTCGAATTGGACCGCTAAATTCCATTGTCATTATTTGCCCTCCCTCCAGCCAAATTGGAATCCAATCATCAGGGAAATTTTCGCGGGTATAATGAGTGAAATTGAGGTTGGAATTATAGAAAACGTGTCCGCCTTTGTTGCCCATCAAATAGCCAATCCACCAGCCAAATGTGCTGGCACTGGCCGTCAACAGGAGGGAATGGCACGAATGAATGGCCAAACAAAATTCCTCATTTCGTGAATAACCTTCGACAAAATGAGGCCGAATTTGCTTAAATATAGTAGAAGATTACTTATTTTGGAGGCTAATGTGGACTTACATCCAATTTAAGACTCCGTAAAAATTTTTTATCTTCACCAAAAAACACAACCTGAGGTGAATTTTGATGAATTTGCTGAAAAATTGGAATTTAGGAATACGGTGGATGAAATGACCTCCAATTTTTTGTATAAAAATGTGACTGCCTTTTCCGTGAATTCCTTTTTTGATTCAAACCATAATGCTTCAAAATCACCTCTCCTCGTATGAACGCACAATTTGTGTCTTTTGTCCACACTAAATTTGTTGAATTTTTGGCAAAAATCGAGTTAAGCTAACCCAAATAATTTTGAATGAATTTGGCGGGCATTTCTAATCAATTCAGGGGAACATTGGAAAATTTGACGAATTTGATGCCGAAATTTATGAAAATATTTATATGATTGAAGATAATTGGCCAATGTTTGCAAAAAGCGAATATTGACCGAATTTGGTGGGAATTTGGCCGACAGCAAATTCGGATCATCGAATTTGCAGCAATCCAAGCCAAAATTGGGCAAAAATGCAGTTTCATTCGAAGGAGTGTCCGAAAATAGTCAAAAATAAATTGGGGATGGAATGGACTGACCATAAAACGTAAATATTTTTTATAGAGGGGAAATGGAAGGTTGGTTTCATTGAACCATTCTTTTCCATTCCCGTGATCCTCCATTCCACCACAATGCTGATATTTTGCGAAGGCGGGCACTCGATTCAATGGCCGACCAATTCCATAAAGTGATGCGAAACGGAACATCTTTGAATAAAAGAAAGGGAATACTCAAAGAGAGTAAATAAATACTAAATTTATTTTTAGTTTTATTAGAAAATTGGATTTTTAGTGAATATAAAATGTTATTTATCGTGTGATGCCTAAAGGCGATTCAAAACAATTCAATCTGGAAAACTAATATAATATTCGAAAGCCGAAAGTAACTTTAATTTTAAAATCCATTTTAAAAAGTTTTAAAAAGGCGGAATTATTCTAATTTGATCAAGCGGAATTAAAATGTTTGGAGCAAATAAAACAGGCGGAATTATTTTGGTGCAAATAAAACAGGCGGAATTATTTTGGTGCAAATAAAACAGGCGGAATTATTTTGGTGCAAATAAAACAGGCGGAATTATGTTTGGGGCAAATAAAACAGGCGGAATTATTTTGGTGCAAATAAAACAGGCGGAATTATGTTTGGGGCAAATAAAACAGGCGGAATTATGTTTGGGGCAAATAAAACAGGCGGAATTATGTTTGGGGCAAATAAAACAGGCGGAATTATGTTTGGTGCAAATAAAACAGGCGGAATTATTTTGGTGCAAATAAAACAGGCGGAATTATTTTAGTGCAAATAAAACAGGCGGAATTATTTTGGTGCAAATAAAACAGGCGGAATTATGTTTGGGGCAAATAAAACAGGCGGAATTATTTTGGTGCAAATAAAACAGGCGGAATTATGTTTGGGGCAAATAAAACAGGCGGAATTATTTTGGGGCAAATAAAACAGGCGGAATTATGTTTGGGGCAAATAAAACAGGCGGAATTATTTTGGTGCAAATAAAACAGGCGGAATTATGTTTGGGGCAAATAAAACAGGCGGAATTATGTTTGGGGCAAATAAAACAGGCGGATACTTCCCAATAAAAATTGTTCTGCATCATTTTGAGATACAGTAATCCTCTCCCTTCCATCCAAAACCTGATTGCCTAATCCGCCGCATTGTCCTTTTGGGAAACTGGGCAAAATAAAATTTGCATCCTCCGGGAATATTATCATTTCCTCCTCTTTTGTGTTCACATCAAATTCGCTAGAATTCCAGAATCCCCAAATCCTCTTATTTTTGTCGGTTTTTTGTAGAAGAAAATGGGGCGAAAATGAATTGAATGCAAAATTACAAAAAAGAAGGAATAAAGTTGAAATGAAGGAAAATAACAAAATCAAAGGAAAATCGCAGCAAAATCCAACTGCTCCCATTTTTGGGTAGAAAATAAATATGGGAGAAGGAAAGTACATAAATTGCGGTCGCCGTTTTGGGAGGAATATTTTCCGGGTCAATTTTGAAAATGATGAAAAAAACCGAAGAAACATTGAAGGAAAAAAGCTAGAAAAAATTTATTCAGATTAATTTTCAAAATACAAAAATGAATAATTGTTGGATATTATTGGGGTTAGGAGGATGATTATGACGAAAATTGTTATTTCCTTTTCACCGGTCAATGTATTCTTAAATTCTTAATTCTAGTAAAAATGCGCATCCAAATTTTCTGCCTAATTATTCTTCAATTTTGTTTGGGTCTTCATTTGGTCACTTCATGCAGGGCATGGGCCAAATATTCGATATTCTTTGAGGAAACACCGGCCATCGAAATTCGTCCATCCTTTGTCAAATAAATGCTAAATTCCTTGGTGAGACGATCCACCTTAAAATTAATATATTTAATTATGGAAATTGTTTTTTTACTTGTTCAGGTCCAATCCCAGTGAAGCAAAACATTCCAATTTGGTTGACAATATGGTCCCAATTTCGTTTTGAACCATTTTTGACCAGCAATTCCTTCAGCTGAGTGCGCATTGTGATTATCCGGTCGGCCATTCCTTTCACATCAATTAGCCTAAAAATAGGTAAATCGAAATATTTGGAATTGTCCCCTTCCCTCACCATTGTTGCCGAAGTTTCGGGTCGGAGAGGATTTTGTTGGCTATTCTGGCACCGTGAATGGGTGGATTGGAAATCATTGGGCGGATTAATATTTTGAGCTGAAATTTAAATTAATTTATTAATTATTATTTTAAATTGAATTCACCTGGGACATGACGCGTGCCGCCTCATCCTGATCCTGGCAAATCACCGTGAATGCACCAACACGTTCTCCTATAAATCCAAAGGGATTGGGGAATTCTTCTTCTGGAAAAGGCAAAATAAAAAGCGGAATTTTAAATATTAGGTAGCGGATTCCGGATTTTTAGGGTTTGACCATGTAACAGATTTTAAACAAAAAAAATGTTTTTGAGCTTTATTTCATGTCTTAATGTAATTTTTTTTACTTATTTTAGATTTTCCTCAGAGGAAATTTTATTAAAAAATTCAATATAAATCCAAAAATCATCTATTTTATGGACCTAAAACCAATGCAATTTCATAAAAAAATAAATAGGAATATTTTACCGATTTTTTCCTTAAAAATCCGCCCCATATTATTGTTTTATGCATTAAATTGATGCAAAAGAAAATATAAAATCAAACCATAAAGGCCCATATTTTTGGCGAACGATTGGGAAAGGCAAATATTATGGTCGGATTGGACAAAATATCGGACAGCGTGGGCGTCTCGGTCCACATCCCCGGTTGCAAATCCTTGATAGGCCATATCGAAGAACACAAACAAATTGCGTTTTTTGCATGCTTCCGCAATTTTGATCCATTGTTCGGGCTAAATTTATTCAATTTTAATTAAATATTAGATTATTCTAGTGCATTTCCCAACTCGTTTTTGGGGGCTCAAGGGTTAGGATTAGACTTAAGTTTATGTTTCAAGAATAGTGATTTTGCGGTTGGATTAGAGTTATGTTTAGTCTGGGATGGATTTAGAAAGAATTTGAATTTTTGATCAAAATTTAGGTCTCGGGTTCGAATCTGCTCATCAGAGGAAATTGTTTTTTTCTGGGCTATCAAACACTTTTGTGATTTTTTTCTACAATACATTTCACATAAAAATTGTAATTCTAGAAAAAAAACGAGTTGGGAAATGCTTTAGTATCACAAAATATTTGAGTAAATAAAATGCAAACCGATGGATCCACTCCAGTTGGATTGTGGGCGCAAGCATGGAGAAGAATGATTGACTTTTCGGGAATTTGCAAAATGTCATCCAGGCATCCTTTCTCGTCGAATCCGCACGTTTTCGGGTCATAATATCGATATTTTTTCACTTCAATTCCGGCAAATTTGAACACCGGGACATGATTGCCCCAAGTGGGCGTTGGCTGGTAAACACATTTGTTGTGGGGAAACCATTTTGACTTAAAATTAATTTAATTAAAAATTAAATAATTAAATTTTCCTACCAAAAATTCGGATCCAATCCTCAATGCCCCAGTGCCGGACACCGATTGAACAGTGGCATTCCGTTTTGCCTTCAAAATGGGTGAATCATCGCCCAATGCCAGTTTAATTGCATTTGCCGTGAATTCCGGAACACTTTAAATTATACAAATTTATTTTTTTTTCAATGTTTTATGGGTTACCCTGCAATTCCAGCATATTCTTTATCCATTTTGGCATTAATAATTTCTAACTCTGCTTGGCGAACACTGGGCAACACAAATGGCTTCCCTTGATCTGAAAACATATAAAATTAGTTTTAAATTTCTTCTTAATGGGAAATATTAAAATGGCGTAAATTTCCTAGACCCCCAAACCTAATACATCGATAGACATTCTTCGAGAAGCATCGTTTGATAATGATTTGGCTTGGGTTTAACCAATTTTAAAATAGTTTTGAACCAAAAATCATAAGGTGGTTTAAACGGTTTAATACCCTTTCATTTTTGATCAAACCATGACAAATTATATACAGATCGACGGAACTTGGTGAGATCGATCGATTGGGTATACGGTTTGGATAAGACAAATCATTAAACCGCTATAATCTTCGCCAATTTCAATGTTTTTGACAAATTAAATATTATTCAATTATTAATTATGATTACCGTCTCGATATGCGCCAACTCCAAGGTTAACTTTCTTCGGGTTTGTGTCACGTTTGTATGCTTCCGTCACTCCCAATATTGCATCCGGCGGTCCCATTTCCACATTTCCAAACCATGCGGAACTAAAAATAATTTGAGTGTATAAATATAAATATTAAATGAGTATAAACCTTGATCGAATGGAAAATGCCGGTTGGAAAATGCAAATTTGACCGAATCTTTTCATTGTCGAAAGCATTTTTATTAAATTTTTTCTAACTTGCAAAATTAAAAAACAAAATTATTAGATACATTTTTAAACATTTATTGATTAAATTAAAGTTTTTTTCTTTTTTTTCAAGTTCAATCGAAGAAAGAAAAAATGCAGTGAGCGTAAATAATTTGGTATTTGATTTTGCGGCCCGAAACTTTTTTTATTTTATAAAATAAAAGTAAAAAATTTTGCTTCCCATTGAAGATTAAAATATAAAGAAAATTCTTTCAATTCATATTAAAAAATATTAAAATAAAATCAATTTAAATTTATCCAATTATAATCAAAAATTCAATTAATTAATGTTTATAAATCAACTTTGCAGACATGGAAAAGTGTGTAAAGTGGGAAATACAATAAATGCAGCAATTTCAAATAGCTCTCGAAATTTTGTTTTGTCCGTATTGTCAATTTAAGGAGATTTAAACCAATTTTACATTTTACAAATTAGAAAAATTGGGAAAAGTGAAAGGAAATGTTGTTGAAAAATTCTGGGAAAATTACATAAAAGAATGTCATATTTTTTTCTCCATTCAATCTCAAATTTCGCTGGCCATTGTCATAAATCGTTTTGTGCTGGACATTTCATTATTATTGCCATTGCCAATTTGGGCATTTTCCAGAATTGCTTGGGCCACCGAAGGCAAATGTCCATAACCGGTCACTTGGGATGAATTGTGCCGACGAATTACGGGGAATTCCGAAGAGGAGGATGAAACGGATTCGGCCTCACCAATTGAGAACATTCCGGAACCACTAAAAAATTAATATATTTGTTTAATAATTTTTAAAATTTTACTTTTTCTGTGCATTTTTGTTCGCTTCCTGTTGTGAATTGGACCATGCCGTCGCACTTGACCCCCTCGCCCGCCCTCCTTGATTATTCAGTTGGGTATGGGATGAACAACGGGGCGGGGCAATTGGCGAATGGCTGGTGGATTTTTTCGAAGCAAACAATGCCGCCTTCATTGCCTTTTCCAGACTGAACACATTCGTTCGGGTTTCGCCTTCACCAATTCTTTAAATTATCAATTTTAATATTATTAAAAAATAACAAAAATTAACCTATCATAAATGATTCCCTCCACCAGCAAAGTCTTCTTGAAATATTCAACGTGGCGTTTTTCGGCCAGCTCATCGCCCCAAACAAATGAGACCAGTCCCAACTCTTTGGCCTTCCCAACTGGACTCGGGTCACGGAGCAAATCTTCGGAATTGAAATTGACGCCCTTTAAACGAATAATTATTAAATTAATATTTAAATAAATGAACCATCAATCCACTGGCATATGCGAATTTTACGGCGGTCATGGATGTTCGCGTCCGTTCATCCGAATAATTGATGTGCCGAGTGGATTCGCCCAAACACAAAAGCAGCACTGGATATTTCTTCTGCTTGGCAGAAATCCTTAAATTTAATAAAAATTTTAATCCATTCGGCTAATTAAGGTTTTAAAAATTCTACTATCATAAATTTAAAAAATTTTTCAACCCAGAATTTAGGTCACGGGTTCGAACCCGTTTAGGAGAAGTTAATTTTTTTCTGACAATTTTTATTAATTTTAATATATTCTAATTCGACAGTACATTTGGTAGATCTACAGTAATTCTAACAAAAAATCCTTCCCATCAATGCATTAGTATTACCAAATTTAAATTAAATTAAAAAAAAAAACAAACATTTTACAAATGTCGGCCTCAAATGAGGAGAACACAATTCGGCGATGGCCAGCATTGTTCAGCACCTCCGCCAGAATAATGTCCACAAATTCATTGCGTTCAAAATATGTGTCGCATTCATTCTCTCCGTTCACTTGCATTTGTGGATATTTCAGTTCAATGTTGAAGCCAACTTCTTCCGAAATATTTTTGAACGTCTCAAACAAAGATGGGAATGGTCTAAAAATTGGTGGGGAATTAATTTAGATTTAGAATATTCCGATTTTTAGGGCTAAGCTTAAGATGGATAAAATAAAATTTTCAAATCTAAAGTTCTTTAGTCGAAATGGTAACCCTCTACTTTTAGAAAATTTAAGTCTCGGGTTCGAATCCGCTTGGAGGGAGCTATTTTTTTCTGACTTGATTTCTACTTTTATGCATCTTTATATTTTCAATTTTATATTTCTAATCGAAAATATAATAATTTTAGGTGGGTAAAGGCTCTATTTGTGTCCCTTTTACCCTTCCTTACTTATGTTCCTCCGCCTCATCATGTTCGCCGGTGATTCGATGATGCGAATTTGAGGTTGAAACTTCCGCACTTTGAATTGGCACTGGCTCACTTTCTCCGTGTCCCTTTTTGTGAATATGATCCAAATGGAGTAGCCGGAGTTGATTCAAATTCAAATCTTTCACTGCCAGTTGGTAGAAATCGACGCCCTCCGTCAATGCTGGTTTTTTGCCTCCATCATCCGTGTCACTGTCCGTTGCCGAGGTTGGCTGCCTTTTGGCCACTGTGACCATCACGTGGAAATCGTGGAAGACGACGGGCACTTTGTCTTTTGTAAGTTGGACGTCAAATTCAACAAAATCTGCTCCATTCCGTGCGGCACTATTCAGCGAATGCAAAGTGTTTTCACGGGCAACGGCCAATCTTAAAAATAAATAAAAATTGAAATTTCGTTTTTTTTGTATCTAAATACTGAATTTTCGCTCAAAAATGTTAAAGAAAACTGGGATAAAAATGTAAAAAAATGACTAAAAAATGCGAAAAAAAATAACTTCTTTCGAGCGGGTTCGAACTCGTGACTTAAATTTTTCTTGTCTCGATGAGTAACCCACTTGACTAACAACTTTTATATAATTTTTATTAAAATTTCACTTTGTGTATGAATTTCCCATGCCTCGATGCCCAACTTCCAGTGTTGTCCGTTTCTTCCAATGTTTTGCATAACAATTGTGCATTGTTGGATGCGGATAAGGCAATCGAATTGGCCGGACGAAAAGATAGCCAACTGAATGTGATTTAATTTGAATTTAATTATTTTAATTAATTTTTTACTCACAATAAACTTTTCCAATTGGCAATCCCTTTTGGGTGAGAAGTGGGACCCAAGTTTTGCCGAATGAATCATGCAAAGTTGATGGCAGAGCATAGCCTTGGGCAACAAGATTGCTCGTTTTGGCCGAATAAATTTCAATTCGAAAACTCTGAAATCAAAAATTAATTATTTTATTTAAATTGAATGAAACTTGCCAAATTCTCGACCGAAACTGAATAGGTGCGGAACATGTAATAGTCCATTGTGTTGTGGAAAGGTTCGCCAAATTCTTGTTGCTCCCGGAATTTTGGGCATTCTTCCTGGGTGAGCGCCTGCGAAAAATAGGGTTAAATTTTAAATATCTAATTTTAAAATAATTATTAAAATATAAATGGATTTGGGAGAATGAAAGATTGAAGGGACGGGGAGAATGCAACAATTAATTAATTAATTTATGGGGAAGGCAGAAAAGGGTGTGGATTATTTACTAATTTCTACAAAAGCGAAGACCCTCCTACATTTTAGATTTTACCAAACCAAAAGTTGCATTCTTTTTTTAGACGGCTGGATGCGCCACCAACAAATCCATCATCGAATAAGTCGATCCGTGGGATAAATATCGATGATTTAAATAAATTGAATAAATTGATGAGTGAAAAGATGGCCAATAATAGATAAGAAAGAAAATTGGAAAATGATTATTCACCTTATTTGGATGATTTGAAGCCACTGAATTGAACAATTCTCCTCTTCTTCTTGATCAATTAATCGGAATTGATGCAGTAGTAGTAGTGAAAAATACAAAGCCAGGAAGAAAATTGGGAAGAGATGGGAAGAAAAATGGAAGAATACAAATAATAATTAAATGAAAGAGGAGGAATGAATAGAAGTGGCATTTTTGTTTTTGGCAATTTGGGCCAAATGTGTGAGATTGATGTGGATCTTACGGCAATCTCTGTGCTGGAATGGCTGGGAAGTGTTGGCGGCATTGTTTCCTCTTCGGTCATCATCAATGCTTGCTCATCTTCATCATCCAAATTGGAAATATCCTACAAAAAAACCAGAAATCAATCATTTTCCAATAATTTTTTTACTCACAAATTTATTTCGCAAATCAAATGGGATAATTTTGAGTCGATAATTCTGTTGCCCTTTTCCATGTTTGTAAAATTTCAAAGCAGCTCCGGAGACGGTCAACGTGATTTGGTGCATTTCTTCGGTGAGTGCAAAACTTTCGCTGATATGTTCCCGGCCACCATTGTATCCGAAAATGTCGTTCAAATTCGCTCGACAAATACCCGTTTTGCTTGCTTCCACGGGGGGCATTACGCAACGCTTAAAAATATTTTGGGTATATTTGAGTGGATTTCCAAAAAAACTGACCGGAGTCAAATGCGTTTCCCACTTGGAAATGGCCAAAATTGGTTCTTTTCCGGATTCGGATTGGAGAAAATAGCCAATAAAATATCGGAATTTGACGGTGTCAACGCCCAAATTTATTGTTCCTGTCCAATATCTAAATAAAAAATATTAAAATGATTTAATAAATTTCAATTACCCAGTTTCGGTTCTGCTCAATTTTAGAGCTCGGCTCGTTTCCCAATTGCCCAACCGTTCATGGGATCCACTAACAAAAACGTATTGATCATCATGAATTGTGAAAGGCACGGAGACGGAAAAATGGACGGTAAACATTATTTTTTGTTGTGTCTGAAATTTAAAAAAATTAATTTATTGATATAGTCAGCAGGTGAGATGATGGATGAGGAAGGAAATAAGCGATACACGAGGTAGGATAACCCATTTATTCCTATGATGGCCTAGCCAGATGACTGGCTCCTCAAAAATGTGATATTGGCCAGCAGATGCTTCCTAATTTCCTTCCCTCATCAAAAATAATTTTACCCTTCTCCCCATCAACACTCACCGTTGAATAAATGCACACACTACTGCTGGTTGAAGGAAGTAGTAGACGAAAAACAAGACGCGGAATGAAATTTATGGGCGATAAATTGGAAAATTGTTTGATGATTTATAGACTTTCTACTCTGTTTACCACGTGTTTTTTGCTGAAATTTGGGAATAAATTGGATTGGATTTTGTGCTCTATTTTTTGGTAAACAATAAATCTAAATAATGAGATATGAGACTTATGATTTATGATGTGATGATTGTTGTTTATGCTAATGCTAATTTAATTGATGATTTTATTTGATTTGATTGATTTAATTTTTAATTAATTAAAAAATATAAATAATCATTAAACAAAACGCCAATAAAAACATTTATAAATTTTTAATACAGTATCCCTAGAGGCATTTGCTTATTTTGGGTGCCATTCCCATCGTTCGATTAAAGCAATAAATTATTTCATTGCATTCATTAAATATAGTGTGTATGCTCTGGGAAATATTGAATATTTAAAAATGAGGCAAAATTGGAGTAGTTTGAGCTTTTGGGGCCCAAAATGTGACCTTGAGGGATGGGAATTGCCACAAAACTAACCAAAGATTGCCTTATTAATTGAATTCGGGATTGGAGAGAAAACAAAATACGAAGATTGGTTTTATTTTTTGGTCGGAAGATTAAATAACAAACATATGTGGTGTGGAAGAAGACGATTATTGAGAGGAGCATTTGCTCAAATGCATAAAACGGATTATTGGAAGGGAAAATTGAGAAGGACAAAAGTTGGGAAAGGGTTCGATGATGAGAAGATTTGCTTCTTCTCAATCATCATTTTCATCGGAAGCAAATATTAAAGTTGAAAGAAACCAATTGGATTTGAAGGAAATTGACAAAATGGCCAAATGCAAATGGGAAAACAACTGTTTAGAAATGAATAAATGCAGGAAAAAAATTGGAGACTGATCCAAGGGCATATAATTTTTGTTTATTGAATATAAAAAGGGGGTAGAATTCATCAGTAAAAAAAATAAAATTGTGAAAGGTAAAAGTCCTCGTGTATTGTTGGTTGATGATGACGAAAATGGCGAAGATGAAGAAAGAGGGAAGAGGAAGAAGAAGAATTAAATCGGCGGCCTTCAAAAAGGCAAATACGGGAAAGGAAAATGGGGAAAGGTTGCTGTTGGTCGCCACAACATTTTAATTTTCCCATCCATCAAAGTCATCGGTGGTGTGCCCGGCACCCACCAATTAAATAATTTCCACATTTTGCTTCCCTGGATAAATGGATGAATGTCGTGGAAATGGTAATGGGAGAATGAATGAATGGATTGTGCAAACGGGGATATTTATGAGTTTCCCTGGGGGAAATTTATAGCAAAAGGAAAAGCGGCAAGAACAAAGATTGGAATGGATGGATTAAAAGGGATTGGGACGGTCTGCTAGAAATAAAGGTTTATTTGAGGATGGAATGATCCTGATCCGGTTGATTAAGTGATTTAAATAATTTGAGGAAGTTTCGAGACAAAAAGTTTACTGATGCTAATTTTACTAATCTTTGGGGCTAAGAATGAGGAAATGGAATTAGGAGGAGGAAGATGATAAACGGATTATCATTTAAGCAAAGTGGAAAAGCGAAGGGAAAAGTCTGAGAGAGGAATTAGCCGACTAAACACTAATAAACTATTCATCAGTAGAGGGGCAAAGGGCATTCAAAAAAGGGATGACGCAATCATCAGCAGAATACATTTGGGTCCGTCTGGAGATGAACCATTAAGAAGAAAATTGTATTGTAAATTGGGGGATGGGAATTGGCCAAATTGTAGATGATTAATACAATTGGACGAATTTGGAGAAGTTTGGAGGGAAATAATGTGAATTAACATAAAATAACCCTGAAGGATGATGAAATTAAATCCATCCATTCAAAAATGGGGTTGATAATAGACGGCCTAGGCCATAATTTTGTCTCTGTTGCTCTAAAATTTACTTCTAATTTCACATTTGAATGTACCCAATTTGTAAATAAATTGGAAGAATATGGCCCTTTTGAATGGGATTCTTATCTACATTTTTTTGATAATTTTGAGAGAAATGGGACAATAAATGTAAAGCAAAAAATGTTGATTAGGCAAAATATTTCAAAGGGAATTTAATACCTTTTTTATTGAGTTTACTTCAAAATTGGGAATGTGCGTAAAATGGAATAAATAATTGTTTGCTTTTGGGGCACACAATTTTGTTTAATATTTGAATGGGAAAAACCGTGGCCGAATGAACCTTTTTGAATGAAAAGAAAGTGGATGGCGAAACGGAAAGTATAGTTGGTCATAGCTTTAGTGAGGAGACTATACTGCTGCTGCCAGCCGCTGCTGGAATTTCCGTCGACCCTTTTGGCCACATCGTCTGTGCCATCCCCCACCTCACTCCCATATACTCACAAGCTGTCCAAATGGGGTGAATACTGAATACTTCACTCCGCTCGCCTGTCTCCATTTTTTTTCTTTTTCCTTGGCCATTTCGGGGGCTTGGCCATATTTCTTTCTCCTCCCTTCCCCATTGATTGGTTGCGTAGATATTTAGCCGCTACTGCTGGTTGGATTTGGATGTAATGAAAAGAATGAAGGAGGATGGAGATGGGAATTGGGGAATGAACATTGGTTTATTAGCATTAGGACAAAACGGGAATGAGAGGGAACAGCACAGGGAAATTGGGCCCCAAATGGTTTCTGAGTCCAAAAATCATCCTCCATTTTAATTAGCTGGGGAATTTCCAACCGAAAATTTACCAAAAATAAATTTTCTTAATGGAATGGTCAAAACAATTTGCTTGGATAATAAATTTGATGGGAGAAAACATTGAATTACCATTTATGTTAATAATTGTTTTTTGAATTTATATTATATTTCTCATAGGCATAATTGGACTTGGAATTGTCTCATTCCATTCTTTAGCAGAGGAATTTTAAGAATTGTGAAGAGTTCACATAAAATGTATCCAAAACGTCAGCTCCGACAGGAGTAGGATTTTTAGGTACCTTCAAAAATTTTTTATACTTAACCAAAAAAATTAAATATTATATAAAAAAATAGAGGACACTTTTCTGTATAAGGTATATTAATTTTAAAAATTTTAGAACGTTAAAATTTTTTATAAGGATGCAAATGCCATCGACGATGGAGCTAACAGCTAATGATTTTTTTTTGAATTCATCGGCTCCATGAATCTAGCTTGAGGCATTCATCAATTCAACTTATCAATGGTACAATAATAAAAATGAAATTGTGCAAATTTATCCAATAAATTCAAAAATATAAAAAAGAACCCCTTCAAAAAGTGATATTATTTCGATATATTCATTACATGTTATATATGTATATGAGAAATTAAAATTGAATAAAGTCAAAGTTCGGTGGAGGCCATATCCTGAAGAAACTTCATTTGGATCCTTGAAGAATGTGCCATTGTCGATTCTCCGTCCTCCTCCCCAGAATTCTCGCCTATTCTGGCTGGCATTATGGAAGAGAAACAACTGCGCCGTTCCCTTGCAAAAATAGGCAGATTTTGATGATTGTTAGCTCCACCTAAAGTGCCAATGCCGCCAATTTCTTCCTCCATCAATGTAATTGTCCTTCGCCTTCCTGCTGACGGCGAATTTTGTTGATAAATGGCCAACTGAATAAGATTGATTCAAATTTGAATTATTTCCACCCATTTTCGGACCTCATCGCCCAATTGTTGAACTTGATTTGGCATTCCCCCTCCTTCTCCTTCTGCTGAAGTTCCCTCCTTTCCATTAATTTGTTGATTTTCTGAATTGATTTTTGTCAATATTAATTTAAATTATGATTAAATGGATCGAAACAGGACAATCGAATATCCCGATGGACGATAGGTCAAAAAGGAATCAATTCAGGAAGTCGATATGACATTATAAAAGCTAAAAATGTTCTCAAAAATTGTTTTACCCATTTTTTGGAAAGTAAAACAATCTAAAGTTGGCGATTTTTCCTCAAAAAATTTGGATTTATTACATTCAAAAACATAAAAATAAATCCGCCTGTTTTAATTTCATCTATTTCTAAGAATAATTCCGCCTGGCAAACATTTTAATTCCGCCTGTTTTATTTGCCCCAAACATAATTACGCCTGTTTTATTTGCACTAAAATAATTCCGCCTGTTTTATTTGCACTAAAATAATTCCGCCTGTTTTATTTGCCCCAAAATAATTCCGCCTGTTTTATTTGCACTAAAATAATTCCGCCTGTTTTATTTGCACTAAAATAATTCCGCCTGTTTTATTTGCACTAAAATAATTCCGCCTGTTTTATTTGCCCCAAAATAATTCCGCCTGTTTTATTTGCCCCAAAATAATTCCGCCTGTTTTATTTGCCCCAAAATAATTCCGCCTGTTTTATTTGCCCCAAACATAATTCCGCCTGTTTTATTTGCCCCAAAATAATTCCGCCTGTTTTATTTGCCCCAAACATAATTCCGCCTGTTTTATTTGCCCCAAAATAATTCCGCCTGTTTTATTTGCCCCAAACATAATTCCGCCTGTTTTATTTGCCCCAAAATAATTCCGCCTGTTTTATTTGCCCCAAAATAATTCCGCCTGTTTGTTTTATTTGCCCCAAAATAATTCCGCCTGTTTTATTTGCCCCAAAATAATTCCGCCTGTTTTATTTGCACTAAAATAATTCCGCCTGTTTTATTTGCCCCAAACATAATTCCGCCTGTTTTATTTGCCCCAAAATAATTCCGCCTGTTTTATTTGCCCCAAACATAATTCCGCCTGTTTTATTTGCCCCAAAATAATTCCGCCTGTTTTATTTGCCCCAAACATAATTCCGCCTGTTTTATTTGCCCCAAAATAATTCCGCCTGTTTTATTTGCCCCAAACATAATTCCGCCTGTTTTATTTGCCCCAAAATAATTCCGCCTGTTTTATTTGCACTAAAATAATTCCGCCTGTTTTATTTGCCCCAAACATAATTCCGCCTGTTTTATTTGCCCCAAAATAATTCCGCCTGTTTTATTTGCCCCAAACATAATTCCGCCTGTTTTATTTGCCCCAAAATAATTCCGCCTGTTTTATTTGCCCCAAAATAATTCCGCCTGTTTTATTTGCCCCAAAATAATTCCGCCTGTTTTATTTGCCCCAAAATAATTCCGCCTGTTTTATTTGCCCCAAACATAATTCCGCCTGTTTTATTTGCCCCAAAATAATTCCGCCTGTTTGTTTTATTTGCCCCAAAATAATTCCGCCTGTTTTATTTGCCCCAAAATAATTCCGCCTGTTTTATTTGCCCCAAAATAATTCCGCCTGTTTTATTTGCCCCAAAATAATTCCGCCTGTTTTATTTGCCCCAAAATAATTCCGCCTGTTTTATTTGCACTAAAATAATTCCGCCTGTTTTATTTGCACTAAAATAATTCCACCTGTTTTATTTGCCCCAAACATAATTCAGCCTGTTTTATTTGCCCCAAAATAATTCCGCCTGTTTTATTTGCCCCAAACATAATTCCGCCTGTTTTATTTGCCCCAAACATAATTCCGCCTGTTTTATTTGCCCCAAAATAATTCCGCCTGTTTTATTTGCCCCAAAATAATTCCGCCTGTTTTATTTGCCCCAAAATAATTCCGCCTGTTTTATTTGCCCCAAACATAATTCCGCCTGTTTTATTTGCCCCAAAATAATTCCGCCTGTTTTATTTGCCCCAAACATAATTCCGCCTGTTTTATTTGCCCCAAAATAATTCCGCCTGTTTTATTTGCCCCAAACATAATTCCGCCTGTTTTATTTGCCCCAAAATAATTCCGCCTGTTTTATTTGCCCCAAAATAATTCCGCCTGTTTGTTTTATTTGCCCCAAAATAATTCCGCCTGTTTTATTTGCCCCAAAATAATTCCGCCTGTTTTATTTGCACTAAAATAATTCCGCCTGTTTTATTTGCCCCAAACATAATTCCGCCTGTTTTATTTGCCCCAAAATAATTCCGCCTGTTTTATTTGCCCCAAACATAATTCCGCCTGTTTTATTTGCCCCAAAATAATTCCGCCTGTTTTATTTGCCCCAAACATAATTCCGCCTGTTTTATTTGCCCCAAAATAATTCCGCCTGTTTTATTTGCCCCAAACATAATTCCGCCTGTTTTATTTGCCCCAAAATAATTCCGCCTGTTTTATTTGCACTAAAATAATTCCGCCTGTTTTATTTGCCCCAAACATAATTCCGCCTGTTTTATTTGCCCCAAAATAATTCCGCCTGTTTTATTTGCCCCAAACATAATTCCGCCTGTTTTATTTGCCCCAAAATAATTCCGCCTGTTTTATTTGCCCCAAAATAATTCCGCCTGTTTTATTTGCCCCAAAATAATTCCGCCTGTTTGTTTTATTTGCCCCAAAATAATTCCGCCTGTTTTATTTGCCCCAAAATAATTCCGCCTGTTTTATTTGCCCCAAAATAATTCCGCCTGTTTTATTTGCCCCAAAATAATTCCGCCTGTTTTATTTGCCCCAAAATAATTCCGCCTGTTTTATTTGCACTAAAATAATTCCGCCTGTTTTATTTGCACTAAAATAATTCCACCTGTTTTATTTGCCCCAAACATAATTCAGCCTGTTTTATTTGCCCCAAAATAATTCCGCCTGTTTTATTTGCCCCAAACATAATTCCGCCTGTTTTATTTGCCCCAAACATAATTCCGCCTGTTTTATTTGCCCCAAAATAATTCCGCCTGTTTTATTTGCCCCAAACATAATTCCGCCTGTTTTATTTGCACCAAAATAATTCCGCCTGTTTTGTTTGCCCCAAACATAATTCCGCCTGTTTTATTTGCCCCAAAATAATTCCGCCTGTTTTATTTGCCCCAAAATAATTCCGCCTGTTTTATTTGCCCCAAACATAATTCCGCCTGTTTTATTTGCCCCAAACATAATTCCGCCTGTTTTATTTGCACTAAAATAATTCCGCCTGTTTTATTTGCCCCAAAATAATTCCGCCTGTTTTATTTGCCCCAAACATAATTCCGCCTGTTTTATTTGCCCCAAAATAATTCCGCCTGTTTTATTTGCCCCAAAATAATTCCGCCTGTTTTATTTGCCCCAAAATAATTCCGCCTGTTTGTTTTATTTGCCCCAAAATAATTCCGCCTGTTTTATTTGCCCCAAAATAATTCCGCCTGTTTTATTTGCCCCAAAATAATTCCGCCTGTTTTATTTGCCCCAAAATAATTCCGCCTGTTTTATTTGCCCCAAAATAATTCCGCCTGTTTTATTTGCACTAAAATAATTCCGCCTGTTTTATTTGCACTAAAATAATTCCACCTGTTTTATTTGCCCCAAACATAATTCAGCCTGTTTTATTTGCCCCAAAATAATTCCGCCTGTTTTATTTGCCCCAAACATAATTCCGCCTGTTTTATTTGCCCCAAACATAATTCCGCCTGTTTTATTTGCCCCAAAATAATTCCGCCTGTTTTATTTGCCCCAAACATAATTCCGCCTGTTTTATTTGCACCAAAATAATTCCGCCTGTTTTGTTTGCCCCAAACATAATTCCGCCTGTTTTATTTGCCCCAAAATAATTCCGCCTGTTTTATTTGCCCCAAACATAATTCCGCCTGTTTTATTTGCCCCAAACATAATTCCGCCTGTTTTATTTGCACCAAAATAATTTTAATTCCGCCTATTTTGCCCATCTAATTTTTATAGGACACTTTGGGCTTTCGATTCATATATCGCTATCCTGAATTTGTTTTTTTATAGGATAAAATGTTGTGCTCAAATGTCCCTCTACCTTAAATGGATGTTATACCTTTTTGTTGATTCTTTTTGAAGGGACATTCCCGGACCGATTCAAAACCAGCTCGGAGTTGATCGACCAAACAAGCAGTCAAAACCACCCAAGCTTGACTGGCTCCGGGCAAATCTCGAACTGCCTCCTGATTCCTTTAAATTTTCATTCATAATAAATGCAATTTAATTTAATTGAAGCTCACAGAACAATGTCGATTACGGCTTCTCCAAAAGCTTCCCAAAGGGCACTTGTGAACCTGTAAAATTGGAAAACATTGATATCCCCTAAAAGCAAAATCTTACCCGTATGGTCGAAGGGCACTGTGTGCTTGGCCCAACAATTTTGGATCAAAATCTCCTGTCAATTAATGTAAATTTGGATACAAAAATAAATTGTATTGACCAGCTGTGTCCGTCCTTTTGCATTGTTCAACTTCCAAATTTTTGATTGCCTTAAGAAAAATTAATTTTAATTGGAAATTATTAATTTATTTACCGCTTCGAACATTTTTACAATTAATCGGGCATGATCCCGAGGAGTAGCAATTTCGCAACGGGACATTGCCGAAATGAATGTCCTAGTATTGAACATTTCCCGCATAATTGGCAAGGAACGCATCATTCGATCGAACACCTTTACAATGGATTACGGTGGAATAAATGCCACTGACAAAATGCCAACCTCCTCAAAAACACTCTCAATCCGTTTTCCCCCATTCCTGGTCAACAATCTTTGCCACGTGAATCTCAGCGCTCTTTTCTGCAATTTGGACAGCTTATCCTCATAATTGTAATGCCGAATTGGTCGAAGTAATCCTTTAAAATTGGCCACAATTAATTTCTCTCACAAAATTGGCACACCTTTCCTTGGGAATACGCTGAGTTGATGATGGGGCAAATGTAAATGATGCAAATGTTGTTCGGTGGATTCAACGATGGATGGCATTGAACTGGTTCGGCGCATTGCCTGTTCCCGGCTGGCCGCCAATGCCTGGTCCGCTTCTTCGCCCGATGGCAACGATGAATCCGTCCTTTGGCGAACAGCTCGCCTGGAAAAAATAATTTATTAATATTTATTTTGGATTTAATGGATGTCCTCAAATGGCTTTTGGTCTTTATTTTTGGAATTTGATGAAGGCAAAGGGGGTGGTGGAAGGGGAATTTGAGTCTGAATGAGGATTTCTTCTTTGTTTATTGCTTCCAGAATCCAAAGTGAAGTGCCCCTTTTCCGGAGGACATTTTCCTCATTTTTGCCATTTTCTTTCCATTTTCGTACTTTTACTTCCCTCCACCTAAATTAACATGTGCCTTTCCTCCTTCATCAGTGGTGTTAATAAGACAATTGGGAATGGAGCGGTCTATAATAGTATCGACGGTGGAAAAGCTGCCGGATAAATTTATATATCATTTTATAAAACATTAAGTTGGCTACAAAATGATATCAAATACATTGACCATTATTGGATATAAACTATAAGAAACAAAATTTTAATTAAACCAAGTTTTTTGGCCATAATTTAAGGAAATATCCCATATTGGCCCATACTTTTGATATTATTTTATATATATTATATAAATTTATTCCGAGGCTCAATCACCATTGACACTAAACCATTACATTGCTAATTGCTCCCCTTCGAGTCTATTGGTCTATTCCCCTCCTAATACTCTTTTTGATGGTCGGCGGTGGCCAAATCGTTGGAGGATCGACGAAAATATTTGCATCCAATGCCGGTCAGAAAAATGGAAGTGGCTTTCACCAAATGAGATTGCAATAATTTTTGTTGGGAATGTGACGAAGAATTGATGGATGAAGGGGCAATATGATGAGGTGAACAGGGCATTTTTATTGGAGGAAATTTGAGGAAAAAATTTGTGTTTTTCTGTGATTTTTGAGGTTTTCAGTATGAATGAAAATGGCAGGATTGGATTTTAATTGCTCTGCCCAATTTATTTGTTCCTTTCACTTCATGCAGAGAATGGCTAAAGCCAATGTGTATTTTGGCCTTTTTTCTGACTAAACTGGAGCCAATTTTTTGGTTTTGACAACATTCAATTGGCTTGTTGGCACACTTTTGAAGGGGGGGGGGGGGGGGGAGGGAATTCTCGAATTGCATTCAATTGCCTCCAAGAAGGTTGCCTTTAGCCGAAAAGGATGCCATCCACCCGCTTTTACGAAAAGGACACCCCTGGATAATGTCTTCTTCTTTACATAGCCACTTGGCCACATTGATGAGGGATGGGGGGAAATTGGATTGGGACCGATGATTGGATAAACTAGTGAGGAAGCGGGCAATTGGCCATTTCCCCCAAATAAGGCCTTCAATGACGGATAATTTGTTAGGAGTTCACATAATTCAAGACTCACTTTCTTCTTTGTTTGATCCTTTCGGCCTGTTGTTGTTGTTGCTGTTGCTCCAACATTTCCTTCTGCTGATTTGAAGGGAATATTCAAATTAATATTTGCAAATGGAATGTATTAAAAGTCAAAAATGAGGGAATTTATCGAAATATTCTTGACATAAAATTAACTTTGTCTTTAAGGCCATATAACTTGGCCAAATCAGAGGCTTTAAGATTTCTAACCTAAATTACCCTACCTTAACCTTATTTTAAGCCCTACATTTATCCATGGCCAAGTTTTATGGCCTCAAAAAATTCTTTTTATAACAGAGAAAGGTTTCTATCGATAAATTCAGCCATTTTTTCGGACTTTTAACTTTATTTCTATTTCTAATAATTTATTACAATTTCCCAATCCGCCGTTCCACTGCCTAATTCCATGGCCAATGCTTGGGATATTGGCATTCCAGCATTCGCCATTCCCGCCTCCCCTCCTTTCAATTCAATTTCCATCTCTTGATTATTCATTTCTGTGGGCTGATTATGATGTGGAATTAGCCCATATTTTGCCAATTTCTCCCTTTGTTCCTGAACTTTTGCCGCCTTCTCTTTTTCCACTTCTTGTTCCAATTGATGGAGGAGGCGACGGCCCCGGACAATTTTGGCAATCAAAAACATCTAAAATAAATTGATAATAAATTGAGAATTGGGAAATTTGGATGAAGGCAATTTTGAATGGAAATGTGAGGCAATGACGACAATATATGGGAGGGGGGAAGGGGGTTGGCATTTTGCAGGAGGCCAATTGCTTTTGCCTTCCCCATTTCCTTCTTTCACAATAATTTTGGCTGTCATAAACACTGCAAAAACAGCAAATTCATCCATCCAGGCCAATCCACATTCCCATTTCTACTTATTCCTTTTTACACATATTTTAATTGGCCAATCATCACAATTGGCCACTAATGTAAAAAATATTCTCTTCCCTTTATTTTCTTCGAATTCGTGGGAATCCACTGCGCACACAAAATGTTCGCGCATTCACATGAATAATTATGATCGGCCAATGATGAGGAATGGAGTAATATTTTGTACAAAAGTGAATGTTTTTGTTGCATTTTTAATGGAAATATTTTGCAAAATTTCACTTATTTTACTTATTTTTATTTTGCCATTTTTCAGCTGCTCACCCAAAACTCTAAAATGGCATTCCCCTCTTTATACTTAGATTTCTTTTAAAGGAAATCTATGTTGTGTGTTTGTCGCGTGTCACATTCCCATTAAATGCCCTGGCATTTTTTCTTGCGCGCATTCTGAAATTATTCAAGAGTGGATTTTCGGGAAATGGTCGGAATGGGATGGGGAGGGGAGGATTAAGTTACTCTCATCAAATGACCTTCAGACACGTAAAAAAGCTTTCAAGAAAAAAGAGGAGGAAAAGTGGGGGATGAGATTGATACGGGGGGCCAAAGGTTAGGACAAAGTGCTTTTGTGAGGGAGGACACAAAATCGGTACACAAAAAATAAAAAAGGAAGGGGCCAAGGTAAATGCGACGGGAAATTGGCCAAGTGGGAACATTCTCCTGGAAAAAACCACCGGCACAAAAGGCCAAAGGGGAAAATAAAATAATAAATAAATCGCTGTTATATATGCCCGCAGGGCATGTCGCCACCCTCCCTTTCGCCCCCAAACATGCCTAGCGGCGCCATTCCCCCCATTTTCGGGTTTGTGAATGGTAATTCTATGCCAGCTGAGAGAATGGCAAAGAGAAAGGAGGGAATTGGATGTGAAAATTGGATAGATGGATGGATGGATGTGGTGGTGGGGAAATGGAAATGTGCGAAATGAAATGGATTTACTTGGTTTTGGGTATGGGCGGGGGGAAGGGGGAGGGTGGGGAACGACGAATGATTTTCGCTGCATTATTCACGAGAAGGGACCAACTGGGCCAAAAGGGTTAGAAGGGGGAAGGCTGGGAATGGCGACAAACGTCCTGGGGCGCCAACCTAGTCGAGACTCGGGATTGGATTCATTCCCGCCAGCCCCCTCCCCTCCCCTTCCACCTCAAATTCACACCTTCCCTCCCACCTCCTCTTCCTCCCCTCCATTTTGCCCTCTTTCCCATGGTGTTCTGTTGTTCACTGAAAAAACAACAAAAAGGTTAGCAAAAAGGAAGGTTTGGGAGAAAATGATGACAAAACATCAAGGAAAAGTGCGCGAACCGATGACGAATGAAGGACAAGAGGGGCCAAAATTTCAGACATTTTTATGTCTTTTTTGGGAACAAATTGGCCGATGGTCTTTTGGGATAATGAAGCCTTTAGGTCCAAAAAAATATTTAGTTCCCATATGTGCGAGGAAAGGGGATGGGATTATTTTCTGGATAGAAAATGTTAATTAGGCCCAATGGGGCCCCAAATGGATGGATATTATGTGGAAGGGAAAAATGGCCATAAAATAATATTCATCTAAAAAAGGGGAGGAAATGGCATTATTGAGGGAAGGTGGAATTAGGCGACCGACCGTGTTTAGTCCAATTCTGCTGCTTGCTTTGCCAAAAAGCATTGCGTGTTCCAATTTAGGGCCCAGGAAGCTGGGGGATTTGGCCTAATTGGCGTTGACGGCGGGGAGCAAGCAACAAAGGTGAGGTCCCCCCCCCCCCCCCCCCCCCCCCATTCAATTGTAGGTGGATTCGACGAGGAAGGGAATGGCAAAAAATCCAAAACAATTGGGACGACCTTTATTCAAAAAAGAATGAATGATGGGGGAAGGAAAAGCATGGAATATTTTGGAAAGGAAATTGAAAGGAAAAATGCAAATTACGAATTCGGGAAAGATTTTTTTAAAAAAATATATTTCGGTCCGTCTCATTTCAATTAATTTCCGTTCTTCTTTCTCATTTTTTAATTTCCTCCTTTTTTTCTCATTTTTTCCGTCCGCCTCCAACAATTCCAATGTTCAATGGTTGTTCCTTGCCCTCCAAGAAGAATGTGGTGCATTCACCTTTTCCCTAAAAAAATATATTTTTGTAATTTTTTTGTGAATTATTTTCAAATTGGAATTATATTAATTTTCCAAAAAAAAATAAAGAATTAATTTGCCGAAAATTTTTCATATCGAAAAAGTCTATAACTTGGCCATATCTGACTTCTTCAAGATTTCTTTACTCCGAGCACTGAATTCTAATCTAAATTTAACCATAATTTTAAGCCTTAATATTTGTTATGGCCAAATTATTTGGTTATTATTATTATTCCTAATCTAGGGTTAAAGTAGTTTTGGGCTATATCCGGGCCTAGGCTATAGCCCCGGGCCTTCGCTGGAAACCTAAACTCCCAGTGGCCCAATGAACGGGATAAGGGGAACTCGACTTTAACTTATTCTTTATTAATTGCGTGAAAAATGTGTTAATAATATTAATAAGGGGAAAAGATAATTCAGGGCGATTAAAAAGTGGCGGTACAGTAGGACAAATAGGAAAGGCCCCTATAGGTATTATTGGCATTGACATTGACAGTTCTCCAAAAAAAAAGAATATTTTTCGCACTAAAAGTTTTCAGCAAATTATAATTATTTTTTCTCAAATTTATTATTTCTTTTCAATTTCCCCAATTTTCACCTTTACATCCACTTTGCCACGTTCCACCATAATGAAATGATGGAAAAAGCAACGAAGCAAATTATATGAAGATTCACTAATCTGAAAATGAATTCCAAAAATATTCAAATAAATGTGAAAATGGCACTTGAATTTTGTTGGAAACTCCGCTGGATTCCTTTTTAAATGAAAAAATGTTTTAAATATGGATTAATTTTGAATGTTTTTAAACCATTCTGGATGCCATATTCACGGTGTCCCCAAAAAGGCAATAGCGAGGGGCGGCAATGCCAACAACGCCGGCTGCCACTGAACCACTGTGAAAACCGATGCGAACCTTTAAAAATGGTATAAAGATGAAAATATTCTGAGGGACCATCATAATTTCGTCCGGTTTATGTTGAACTTTGAAATTGGCCACCAACTTTTGGGTAATTACAATTTAGAATTGGGAACAAAACGTACGGAACGCATTTTGAGCGCAATGTCCGCAATATGTTGCACATGGGCATTGCCATTCTCGCGGGGAACGCCAGAAACAATCATATAGGCATCGCCAATCTAAATCACCAAATTATTCTCAAACATTATTTTGGTACTCACTGTTTCCACTTTGTATGCATCGTGTTTTGCAATGATTGAATCGAAGCCGGAGAAAAGATCATTCAAGAAATTGACAACCTTTTTATGAGGGAATTAATTTGTTTTTTGTTTTATAAGCCATTTAGCCATTTATGAAGGCGATAAAGAGATGTGGCTCATTCTTTTGGTCATAGGTTAGCGAGGCAACCACCAATCTTGGAAGACAATATACCATTAGAAAGCTCAAAGTGTCCTTTAAAAATTGGCCTATTTTAATTTTATAAATTCAGGCTTTGGAGAAATTTGCATGCTTTGAATTATTATATACCAAAATTTTTGAAAGAAAAGTCAATTATTCTAAAATTTGCTTTAAATTTTCATAATTTGTTTTAGCCGCTTTTTAGAGGACATTCTGGGCTCTCGATTTGCATATCGCCTTCCAATATTGGTTAATGCCTCGCTGAGATATGAGCAAAAAAACTAATGCCAGGTTAATCAAATCAGCACTTCAGCAGAGCGAATTTGTGTTCCCTCGATTTGAAGAAAGGAAAAATTGTGTTCCTTTGATATTTTACAATAACAGTGATACGGTATCCAAAGAAGGGAAAAATTTGTGCCCCTTCAATTTTGATGGAAGGGAATAACAAATTCTCTTTTCTTCTCATTTTATAGTTAAAGAAGGGAAAATTTGTGTTCCTTTTCCATTCCATTTCCACCATGGAGGACATCTACCGATTGAGTACCCCTATTTAGTCTTTGGCTCGTATCTCCGTAAGGCATTAACCAATTTGGGAAGGCAATATACCAATTGAAAGCCAAAAGTTTCCTCTACAAAGTGGCTTAAATAAATTTTATCAAATTTTCGGTTTAATAAATTTACACGTTATTTAATTTAATAAACCCTAATTTATTAAGGAAATGTCTTTTATTTTACAAAATTTTTTTATTTTTCTAAAAATTAGTTTAGCCACTTTTTAGAGGACTCCTAAATCTTTTCAATGGCATATTGCCTTCCAAAATTGTTTAATTCCTTATTGAGCTATTGCCAAAAGAATGGCCACAAGTATTGAAATTTGAGTAGGCAAAGGACCTGAAGTGGCGTCGAATTGCTGGCCATTCGGGTGAATCCTCGAATGTCCGAAAAGAGAACAGTGGAATTTAAATAGAGTTGAGGGGGCACGGCACGTCCCGCTTTCAGATCATCCGCAATCGATCTGTGAACATTTCAATTTAATCCAAATATTATATGCTAATTCTACGATGGTAGCATATTCTTCAAGAGTCTGTCCGCCTGTTGCTGTGCCTCATCCAACAATTGGGTCCTTTCTTTGACCAATTGTTCCAAATTTGTTGTGTAATCTTCCATCATTTTCATCATTTGATCCACCAATGTGCCATTGCCAGTCGACTTCAAATTTGCATTCACAATTGCCTTTATCCGCTTCATATTCGGACGCATTTCGGGCAATTCCAGCCAACATGCTTCCAATGCCTAAATTTTCAATTCCCACCAAATTCCATTTAGAATTCGTACTGAAAGTAATTGCAAATTGTAGGCCTCTTCGCTGGCCGCAATTTGTTGTTGATTTGGGAAAGTTGGCCGAATGATTTGATCATCCTCATTGGCCAATGCTATTTTTTGCATTATTTCTTAAATTATGGCAACTCATTTTGGCCTAAATATAATTCCCAGACTTGACGGTGGCAAATTTCGTTCATAAAATGGTTCCAGCTTGAATAAAATTTGATAAAGGACCATCCCAAGGGAATACATATCGGCCGCCGGTGACCCATTTGGAATGTGTTTTGTTGAGATGAATTCCCTGATTATTTCCGGTGCTTGTTGGATGAATTCTGGGGGCAAATTCAAATTGTTCAATGCCATTATTCATGGGTAAGGGATAATTAAGTAACGCCGATTGAGCATTTTCACCAGTTTTTGGCCCATTACTTAACGAGGCAATAACCAATTTGAGAAGGCGATATACCATTGTAAACCACAAAGTGTCCACTACAATGTGGCTCTAAAATTATTATGAAATTTATCTTTTTAATTTTATTATTCTTAATTGAGTTTAATAGACCCGAATTTTCTGAATTAGAGCCGATTATTTTATAAATTGTTTTAATAATTTCCAAAAAGAATTTAGCCTCTTTTTAGAGGACATTTAGGCTTTCAAATGGCATATCGCCTTCCTGAATTGGATGCTGCTTTGCAGAGCTATGGCCAAAAGAATGACACTGATATAATCAATCGTCCTGTTTCAATCAATTCTACGCCAAAACCAACTTTTTGTTGTGTTTTTCTCTCTCATTCGCAAATTGGCCAAATCCTCCTCCTCTTCCGATGCCCCACGGCTTTCATCCGAACTGTTCATCATATCCTTCCTTTGTTTTTCCTTCTCCTTCCTCGTCCTCCCCTTCTTTCCTCCATCCATTTCCCCATCATCCGCTTCATCCCCTCCTCCTCCACCTCTTTTTGCCTTTTCCAGCCGTGCCTTTTCCCTCTCCTTTTTTTGTCTCAATAATTCACTTTCACTGATATATTTCAGCTCATTATGCCGTAATTTGTCCCCAACTATTTCTTCGGTCACAAAATTTGTCAGCTTTATATTCCAATTTGAATCAACCAAACAATTTTGGATGCACAAAAAGCCGTGGTATTTGATGATGGAAGTATGCAAGAAGAAGAGGCCCTAAAAAGAATGGCATTGTTATTTTTGGCATTGGCATAATTAACTCACTTTTACGACATCCTTGGCAAATGAAACTTGAAAATTGCGACTTATTTTCAATTCCTCATTGAAAAGAACATCCTAAAGAGATAAAAGAAAGGATCCAATTTTTTGATTGACATTTTTTACCTCCAAACTGCCCCTTTGGCAAAGTAACCAAAGGGAAATAAATCTGTGGCAAAAATTGAATTATTTTCATATATTTATTAGAAAATGTATACTCATTTTGTTGATTGAATGAAATTCCATAAAATTTGTTCAAATTCTCATTCTCCATCATTTTTAGCTCCTTTAATCGTGCCAAATCATGTTTATTGAATGTCACATTTCGAGTTTGGGCATATCGCTTATAGGAACATTTGACGCCATTGGCCAATGCCTGCTTGGCAGCTTTACAAAAATATTTGGAATTTGTTTTGTCTATTCAAAATATTCACCAAGTTTTGAATTGGCTTTGGAACCAATTGAGCCGCCAAATGAGGAGGTATCATGGGAAATTGTTTTGCTATGCAATGAGCCTGATTTCTGCTAGGAAATTTGAGGTGAGATAGCAAAACTGATGGAATTAAAATGTTTGGGGCAAATAAAACAGGCGGAATTATTTTGAAACAGGCGGAATTATTTTGCTGCAAATAAAACAGGCGGAATTAAAACTTATAGTCAAATAAGCGAAATTAGATAAACACTAAATTAACAGGTGGAATTAGAAAATTAAAGGCAAACTTTTTTGTTCTTGTCTTCCAAAAGACGAATTTGTTCACGCGGAATACGCCTAAAATTAATTCATCAAATTGGATGCCACTCAAAACAAACCAAGTCATGTCATAAAGCATTCGTTCCTTCCTGTTCAACATTAATTTTACACAATTAAATTATTCCCCTCAACCCACTCCTTTATATAAAGCAAATATCCAAGAGGAATGGCCACTAAAACGTACAGAAATATTAAATTAATTCGTAATTTTCCCATTGTTTTTAACCCCCAAAGAAGATGAGAATGCCAATGATCATGTAAATTGTGGTGTAGTCGCAAAGGCCACCATCAAATCCGCATTTTGGCATATCCGGTGGCATGGCTCCATCATGGCTGCTCCAATAGTGGCTCATCACTTCATGTGCTACATGTTCTGAGCAATCATTCTCGCTCATCGCGCATTTATGTTTGTCCCCAAGTCTGGCGGTCAATTCCACCACAATTCGCATTGTTCCTTCAAGCAAATTCATAAATTTATTTACATTATTTTTTACCATTTTTCGTATGATAAGTGGCATATGATGGCACTCGAATTGCTTTGTTATTCATTAGAACCTGGCCAGTGGATCCAATGAATTGTCGGGCGGTCATTTTCTTCCAAATGAATGCTCCGTCCATAAAAACACTTTCATTCTTATTTTCCTCATAGGCATCCCGAACGGCGAGGCCATAAAGGAAAAGGGCATCATAAAGGGACATATAACTATAAAATGGAAATGGAAATAATGATCAAAAGTGAAATTTGGCAACGATAAAGTTGCATAATAGCTGCTGATTATGCCTGTCATTTTGTTGAATCGCATCTCAAAATCCTCGATGAACTTTTTATCATAGCCATGTGCCGTAATCACAATGGTGTCATCGAATGCGGCGCGCGTTTCCACCTTCTCCACATTTGTTGCCTCCCATGGATAGTGGTCATGCATCTTGGAATATTAAATTGAATTCAAAATGGACATTTGGACAATTTTACATGTGCCAACCATGGAATTATGTACACATAATCGCCCGTTTTCATATGGGAACGGAGGGCGGCAATCATGAATGATTTTGAGGAGTGCAAATCCATTCCCATTTCAACAATAATTACTAAAGTAAATGTGAATTAGTCCATCAATCCCAGCCAACTTCTGGCTCGATTTCGAAGGGATTTCAATTTGCCGGTGGCAATAATTTCATCCGGTGTCATGTATGGGTCCAATTCAATTTCAACGTTAATTTCAATTTGATTGTCCTTCAAATAGTTTTTGAGTGAATGCAGCGAAAGTCGTTCAAAATTGACACTGGCTTTGACCAAACCAATCTTAAAAATGGGTGAATAAGAGAGGCGGAGGACAATTGAATGCCACTGATTGAGTAGTTTTTGACCCGTAGCTAAACAAGGAATTAGCCAATATGAGAAGGCGATATGCGAAAACACTAAAAGTACTCCAAAAAGTGGCTATAAAATTATTATAAATTTCACCGTTTTAATTTAGATATTTTTCTTTGAGTTTAATAAACCCAAATTTATGGAGGAAAAACTACTTATTTTATAAATCATTATTAATTTTAAAAAAATTTAAAAGCCATTTTTAAAGAATTTCTAGATCTTTTGAATGGCATATCCACTTCCAAAATTGTTTGCTTCCTAGTTGAGCTATGGCCAAAATAATGGCCCGGATACTGAATCAGCGTAATGATATTCCTGTTTCGGAATAATTAAATTTAATTTATTTTTTGCCTGTTTCCATCCATAAAGTTGAATGAATGTGAGGGTGGCCCTGGCCATTTCCGTTGCTGAGGTGAGCGCAACCGAGCCAAGTGTATCGAAGACTGGAATTATGGAAAGAAAGAATTAAATATTTAAATTTTGGGGACTAGTCCGATCGGAGAGGGCATCATCCCCGGACAAATGGGCAATGATGGGCACTAAATTTATGGGTGGCTAATTTATAAAAGAAATCAAAACCATTCCATCGAGAGGCCAATCGTCCAATGATCAACATTTCTGAAAAGGAAAAAAATAATATAAATGATAAGAGGGGGAAGGGCATTGCCATTATTGCAGCCTGGCCCAAAATAAACACTGGCATTTCGCAAATAATGCAACTGATTTAATAAAAGGGAAAATAATGGAATTGAACATTATTATGGCAAACTCACATATGCGGCATGTTCAACACCGTTCAGTCGATTGCAGGATTCCATTGTGATTACCTGAATGTATTGAATAAAAAAAAATGTGGATTTATTTTATAAATTATTTAAAAGCGAAAAATCTTTCCATTCTGGTAGGTACTGTTTCATATAACATATGATAACTATTCAGTACCTGGACCATTCTTTTGGACATAGCTCAATGGGGAAATAACCAATTTTGGAAGGCAATATGCCATTCGAAAGCCCAAAGTGTCCTCTAAAAAGTGGCCTCTTTAAATTTTAAAATTTTATCTCTACTAAAAAAAGTCCTGCCTTTAAATTTTATTTACTCGAATTTTTGAGTTCCTCTTCTACAAATTGCTTTCAATTTTCAAACTTAATTTAACCATTTTTTAGTGAATATTCAGGACTTTCAAATGATATATTTACTTTCCCAAATTTGTTATTGTTTAAAAAGCCCAAGTACTGAAACAAATGTACGGTAACTTGAATTTCATTTCTCTCTTAAAAAATGGACCTGAAAATTGATGGCTGTCGGTAAAATATTCCTCTCCTTCAAATCATTGTGGCACATTGCCAGCACTTGAGGCTGAAAATGATGCCAAATAATGGAGGAATGGGGGGGGGGGGCAAAAACTTCATTAATAATGTTTGGATTGTTCGGTTGCAAATGCGCAATTTTGATTACATTCATTGCCCAACAAATTGTCGACAATAATTGAGCCAATAAGAAGGCAAAATGGAGCATAGAAAATTGCATCATTTTCCCCTCTTTTACTAATGTTTGATGTGAATGAATTCATTCCATCCATTTTCACCCATTTTAAACCAAATTCTCGGCTGCAACCAATCCCCATAAAATGCGACGCCAAAAGACTTCGTCAAAGTTGCACTTCCGGGATAACCGTAAATAAAATGGTTATGGCAAAAATGGATGGCATTTTTTCATCATCCACATAAAACTTTTTTTTCGCAAAAAAATAATCCATCTTTGGCCATTAGGCGAAATGAAGACGGAGAAGAAGAAGGCGGCATTTTTAAATCAGTCGGTGGATGGATTATGCCCAGGAAATGCGCAAATTCGCTTAATGCACATTTTGGGGGGGGGGGGGGGGGGGGGGGGGAGGAGGCTTTAGGAGGAAGGGGAATTTTGTGAATGGAAGGGGAAAGGGAAGGGGAACTGTAGAATAGGTGGAGAAAGGCCAATGACATATATTCCTCCAATTGAAAGGGATATTGGAGACATTGACATTGCACAGTGCTGTATATGTATGACTTTGTTGCGAACTTTAGTAACTTATTGAGGACTGAACTGTTTTTGATAATTTTGATACCAAATTGCAGAAAAAGCTGATTGCTTTTTTTAAATAGGTTAAAAATTATTAGAATTAATGCCAAAACAATGCCTAAAGAGCCTTTCCTATTCATCCTACTGTACCCCCAACTTTTGTCTAATTGCCCTGTCACCCACCCAATCAATCAAATATTGCCCCAATCTGCCTTTTAACCCACTTTTTTTTTCCTCTCCAATGGCTTTTCTAACCTTCACATTTTTCAAAGAATAATTTAAAATTGAACTTAGGCGCCAATTCAATTTTGAAGCAAGCCATCCTTAACATTGGGTAATTTTATTATTGGCCAATATAAATAGAAAAAATGGAAAATAAGTTAATATTTTCTGCTCATTTCCGTTAGAGCCATGCCGTAAAAGCCAACCAAAAAGCCACAATGTATAACTAAAAAAAGGCTGAACATTCCCCCTTGAATTTTTGATATATTTTAGCTTATAATAAATAAAATTTATTCACAAATTTTGAGACCGATCTAACGGATGGATTTTGAAAAATTGATTTTTGAAATTTTATCTTTTATTGGTATTTTCAAGAAATTTTTAATATTCATAACCAATCAAAATAAAATTAAAAACATTGAATATTCATCTGCGTTTAATATAATTTGTTACCAAAATAATTAAAATCAATTTATTTCTCGTTAAGTTATGAACAATTGGGACAATTTTTGATACTCATATTCACTCACACTCACAATCAGTCAGTATTGACGGATCCAACAAATTGATTTTAAATTTATTTAAAAAAATTATAAAATAAATTGATTCAACATGAATTAAATGTAAAATATTAATGTAAATTTGTGATTGTTTTTCTTGTACATATTTCCCCGTTTTTGTTGCCACAATTTTATTCATTTCCAATTGCAGATTCGATGATTCGGCCACTCCCATTTCGGCTTATTGTCTCCCCCAATTCCTCCACGAAATCTTCTGCTGCTGAAGGCAACAATGGATTTGGCATATTCCGAAATTCTTCCAACATTTTTCGCACATTTTTTCGCTAAAATAAAATATATTATCCAATTTACTTTGACGGTACTATTTAATTAATGGGGCAGGCAGTCGAAAATTTCATTATTCTGCCTCTCCAGGTACTTTAATGAGTCTAAAAACATAAGGGGAAGTTCCAAGCCCTGAAAGTCTAAACTAGTCTAATCTTAAACCTCATCCTATCCTACTCTAAACTTCCTGACCTAGCCTAGCCTACCTTAAACTCTACCTACCTTAAACTCTATTCGGCATCTGAGCAACCCCTTTTAGGGTAGGTAAGATAAGATTTAATATAGTCCCGGGTGTGTTTAGGGTATGTATTTTCAGGTTTAGGAATAGATTTACTTAAAGCTACATTCATACAAATGGATCCGACACGTCGGAGTAAGCAGGAGTAGGAGTAGGAATTTTGGGTGCCTTCAAAAAACTTTTCTACTTGACCAAAAAAATAAATTTTTATATCCGAAAATAGAGGACATTTTTCTGCATCGGAGAGTATAATTTTTAAAACTTTTCTGACGTCTAAAAAATTTTTATAGGTCCTTCTCCGACACCGACTCCAACGATGCAAGTGAATTTGAATTGTCGGAATTGTCCCTATAAAATTTTTATAGGGTGGTAAAATTTTTTAAAATTATAGATTCCGATGCAGAAAAGTGACCTCTATTTTTTGGTATAAAAATTATTATTTAGGTCTCTTACAAAATTTTTCTATAATACTCAAAATTACTACTTCTGTCTTCTGTTGACTCCGACGGGGGTCGGATCCATTTGTGTGAATGTAGATTAAAGTTTAATAAATTTTCGGCTGCCTTCTCCAATGACCCTCATTCCTCCCAATTCCCACCTGTACAACTGGATTGGTGAAAATGCCATCAATCATTCCGTCGGTTTCCTCCCTGGACTGTCCGGAACTATTTTTGATGTCCTCGGCCACCTCTTGAAGCCACCGTTCCGCCTGCTTTATCACGGTGTCCCTTTTTAGCCAAAAATGGCGGCGAATAATGTCCTGGAAGTAGGCCGGTCCATTCTTCCATTGCTCATAGATTGCATAGACCAATGTGGCATTTTCAATGTGTAAATTGTATTTTCGCGAGAATTCCTCGCCCTTTGATGTGCCTTGGAACTTCTCGAAGCCTGGCTCATTGAAATAGGGTTGACGGACGAAAATGAGGCCCTGAAATAAGTGAATGATTTTGATTTGTTGAAAAAGCATTGAAAAATGATTATAACGCTTTAAGGTGTTGACCTACAACCATAAATCATATATATTTGAATAAAGCTGAACAAGGCGCGTCGAATGGTATATAATTTGCCATGGTTTGGTCGAAAATTAAGAGCATTAAACTGTTTTCCTTTTTTGGTTTAAAATGTAAATTGGTTAAATACAAGTCAAATCAATTATCAAAAAATATATCTCGATGATATTTAGTTTAAGTTGGGATATAAGGTTTGTGGCTTTATTAGGTGTAAATGCCAACAACACCTAAGCACCTTTCCTCCCCCCCCCCCCCCCCCCCCCCCCCCACTTTTTGCCCAATTGCCCCCTACCTCATTTTCCCTTATCATTGTTATCATATTTTCCCGCATAATTAATAAAGAATGATATATAAATAAAATCTAATCTAAAGTAATATTTTTTCAAACTAAATCTGGAGGGGAATTAAATAATTAAAAAATATGCAAGCACCTGAATGGAAATGAGCACTTGAAGAAGTGAACAAAATGGATTCCATTTCTCCTCCGGCCTTCCCTCCCATGTGCCCAAAATTGACAGGCATATTTTGCCATCATTGTACAAATTTGGATTGAATCGAACATTCCCCGCACCGGTGGTCAAAAATGAACATTTTGGTGGCTGTTGTGGATAATTTACGGGGAAGAAAACATCAAATTCGAAGAGGCCATTCTGATAGGGCGTATCGTCGGGTCCACTGATCAAAACCTGCAAAAAATGAATGGAATAAAGTGGATTATTCCACCCAAAATTACTTTGAGCATATCACATCGAGTCTCATCCATACAAACAAAAATGGCATTTGAGGCATTCAGCGGAAGGGAGTTATGCATTGAGGCCAATTCCCTGAAAAGGATTCATTTAATTCATATTTAATTCATTTTTGTGAGTGTTTTTTTCAACTCACTTTGCAATTCTTTTTGTCCTGTCTTTGTGGGTTGGCGAAAATGGATTCACCGAACGAAGTTCCTTTTTGAAGCTGAATCCGTGCACTGGTTTGCCGGCATCATTAATTAATCTGAAAAATTAATTAAGTAATTAATTCAAAGAAAGATGGCAAAGAAATAATCATTGAGCCATTTAAATACTTGGACCATTCTTTTGCCCATATCTCATCGAGGTAGCAACTAATTTTGGAAGGCTATATGACATTTGAAAGCTCTAAAACTCCTGTAAAAAGGGGCTTTTCTAATTTTTAAAAAAATTAAAATAATATGTAAAGTAAACAGCTTTTCTTTATAAATTCGGGGCCATTACATTAAATTACATATATAACTTTTTAAAAAAAATTTAATTTTTTAGAATTTAAACTGGCCAAAATGTAGAGTAAACTTTTAGCTTTCGATTGGTATATTGCTTTCTTTGATTGGTTAATTCCTTGCTGAGATATGTGCCAAAAACTAATATAGGCTCAATTCACTGATGTTCCTCTTTATTAGAGATTGAAAGGGAACACAAAATTTCACTTCTTTTAGTTATAAATGCGAAGAAAAGGGATACAGTTTTTCCCATCCATCAAAATGAGAGAGCACATATTTTCCCTTCTTCTGTGGAAGAGAGAATACGGTATTGGAAATCGAAGGAACACAAACTCCATTCTGTCGATTAACCAATTTGTAATTTTTGGCCCATATCTCTACAAGGCATTAGCCAATCTGGATATGTAATATACTAATCGAAAGCCCTAAGTGTCCTCTACAATTAGGCTAATTTCAATTCAATGAAATTCAACTTTTAAAGAAGCTTCATGTATTTTAGTTTGATGGATCCGAATTTATTAAGGAAAAGCCGCTTATTTTATAAAATATTTTCGTTTTATAAAATTACTACAGCCACTTTTTAGAGGATAATTAAGGCTATTGAATGGTATACCCCCTTCTCGAATTGATTACCGCCTCGTCGAGTTATGGTTTAAAATAATGGCCTAGGTAATGAAACATCTTTTTCATTGAAAGATTCCACCCACCCACACTCACTTCCAAGTGCACATTTGCATTTCCCTGAGCACTTCACTGTACTGTTCATTCATGGATTTGCCACCCAATTCCTCAATTTCCTCTCGGCTCATTTGCCTTGGCATTGGGCGTTGGCCTCGGCCAGTTCGTTGCCTTGCCGATTGGAGGATGGCCGCATTGAATAGTCCATTATAGGAAGTTGAATGAGGCAAATGGCCTCCTTCACGGTTGGATTCCGAAATATTGGCCAGCGAATTAGAGGAATCAACAGTGCCAATTGGGATGAGGCTTCGTCTTCGGGCAACATTCCCACCGTTGCCTGTTGGCTGCATTCGAAGTTTGAAACGAGCAGCATAGGATGTTTTAATGCGCTTTTCAATGGGAATTTGCCGTTCAAATTGACGGGCCATTCGAAGTATGACCTTTAAAAAGGGTAGATTAAAATTATGGGACCAAAATGATATTTAAAACCTCTGAAAAATCATTGATTTTGCGAATAAAATCCATAAAGGAAACATCTGCGTCGCTGATTCCCCTCACCAATATTGGATAATTATTCAGATTATCCCGAAATTGGGGAATCAATTCTTTGGCAATCGACTTTGATGATGGACCCTGAGGCAAAACGATATGGGGCAAAAGGGCGGGGATTCCGGCCAAACCGGCTGTCAATTCAAAAAGAACCTTAAAATGGAATAAAATTATTTAATTACAATTACAATCCTTTGTAAAACTTTTACAATTACAATTACAATCTTTTGTAAAACATTTACAATTACAATTACATCCTTTGTAAAACATTTACAATTACAATTACATCCTTTGTAAAACATTTACAATTACAATTACAATCCTTTGTAAAACATTTACAATTACAATCCTTTGTAAAACATTTACAATTACAATTACAATCCTTTGTAAAACATTTACAATTACAATCCTTTGCAAAACATTTACAATTACAATCCTTTGTAAAACATTTACAATTACAATTACAATCCTTTGTAAAACATTTACAATTACAATCCTTTGTAAAACTTTTACAATTACAATTACAATCTTTTGTAAAACATTTACAATTACAATTACATCCTTTGTAAAACATTTACAATTACAATTACAATCCTTTGTAAAACATTTACAATTACAATCCTTTGTAAAACATTTACAATTACAATTACAATCCTTTGTAAAACATTTACAATTACAATCCTTTGCAAAACATTTACAATTACAATCCTTTGTAAAACATTTACAATTACAATTACAATCCTTTGTAAAACATTTACAATTACAATTACAATCCTTTGTAAAACATTTACAATTACAATCCTTTGTAAAACATTTACAATTACAATCCTTTGTAAAACATTTACAATTACAATTACAATCCTTTGTAAAACATTTACAATTACAATTACAATCCTTTGTAAAACATTTACAATTACAATCCTTTGTAAAACATTTACAATTACAATCCTTTGTAAAACATTTACAATTACAATTACAATCCTTTGTAAAACATTTACAATTACAATTACAATCCTTTGTAAAACCTTTACAATTACAATCCTTTGTAAAACATTTAAAATTTTTAATTAATAAATGAAAGAAAAAAGACGAACTTGGTATAATTCCATATGTTGGCTAACATCCAACACCGAATCATTGCTGAGATGATGGCCAAGTAATGGAATAACCGCCGATTGGAGAATTTGTTCGGCCAATGCGCCCTCCATCAAATGGGAGGGCAAATCAGTCATAAAGATTGTTGGCACTGATCGGCGTCGTTCGCCACCTTTATGGCCCAATGCCATTTCCCAATCGCCAATTCTTTCCATCAATTGATCGCCCCAAAGGAAATTTATCAATGCCGACAAGAGCCAAATTAACTGTTCTTCTTGTAAATTTCGCTCCAAAACGGCTCGTTCAATGCTGAATTTGAATGAATTAATTGATTTCTGGCCCTGGAGTACTGCATCGGTTTTTAGGCCATTATGGAAGGCGATATACCGATGAAAAGCCCAAAGAGTCCTCTACAAAGTGGCCTTATCAAATATTTATGAAATTTAACCTTAATTTAATTAAGTTTCATGTTTTTGAATGAAATTGACCCGATTTTTGAGGAAAGGTTGTTTATTTAAAAATTAGAAAAGCAATTTCTTAGAGGATATTTAGGGTTTTCAAGTGTTATATTGCCTTCGTGAATTAGTTATTGCCTCGTTGAGATAAAGGCAAAAAGGCAAATATCCAATCGTTTTATTTTGGCCAATGCCCATCCACCCATTTCCTTCACTCACTTCCATTTGGATTTGGTTGAGCCCCGGCCATATCCGATGCCATTGTTTTTAACGGATTCCGCACTGCCCGGTCTCTTTTGGCCTGCCCTTTTGCCTCCATTTGCCTTTTCGGCATTTCCTTGTCCCCCTCCTTGTGTTGTACTGCTTCTTCTTCCTGGTTTCCTCTTTTCGCTTCCTCCGCCCACAATGAACTTCTTTCGTCCTTCCCTTTCTTCGCCTCCAACTTCGCCGGATTGTTCCCCCGAAGGGGTCATCACGTCCAAACTGTTCACGGATGCCACTCTTTGGGATTTGTCCAAAATTGGCGGTAAATCCAAATTGCTGTATTCCGTGATTAGGGTACAAATTTGCCGTAAAATTCCCTTTTCCATCATCAGCTTTTTCTCCTCCGGTGTGGCCATTGCCAACAAATTTACAGCCCTTTGCATCCCGTAATTTTGGCGAACCGGCTTCCTTCTCAACAGCTTCAAAATCAGTTCAATTGTGGCATCCAATGTGGCCGGTCGACGTTCCGGGGAATGGCATGGGGAGGAATAGGAGGAGGCGGAGGGTGAAGAGGTCGATGAGGATTGGACAGCGCCCATCAATGAATCAAGCAATTGGCCAACCAAACGACTGATTGACAATGGACAAACTGCAATTTTGTATTAATATTAATTGTTGAACATTTTGTCAATTTAATTGGAAAAGGGCAATTTTCCTGGTTGGTCCCAAAATTGAATAAATTTTCGCGTCTCAGAAATTTTTAATGAAATTTGCTTTAAGGTAATTTCTAATTTGACAGAAAGCTAAGAAAAGGGTGAAGTAGAGAGAAAGGGTTGATGACGACTTTAGGGTAAATTAAGGGGGAAGGTGAGAAAGAGTTCATCAGAATCAGAAGCACGTATTTTCGTCATAGTTCATCCATATATTCCTTTCACCCGAGGACAGTATAATATTTAAATTGGCAGGTAGGGAAGGCGGCTACAATTTGGATATAAGAAAATGAAGCATATTATAGAACTACAGATACAGTGATCCAAAATTGGAATGGGAAAAATTAATGCATTATATTAAATTGGATAGTATAATTGGCAAAAAATAATGGAATGGTGAAAAACTTTTCGTGTTGAAAAATATATTTTTCGTGGCCATATAACTTGGTACTTGGCTAAAGCAGACTTTTTTAATGATTTCTAACCTATCTAAGCCTAATTAAGCCTATACCCCATCCTTGGGATTAATTTAATTCTGAGCTCAAATAAGTAGCTATGGCCAATTTATATTGCCTCAAGGCAAAAAATATTATTTATCGACAAGAAAAAGTTTTTCACCGTTTCTAATAAATATTTTTTGGTCAAATTTAATATATTTTCCTATTTGGCCACAACTATTGTACAAATAATTCCTTAATGAATGAAGTGAATAAAAAAAACCGACAGACAATCCAATGAGAGAGGGGAAAAATGAATGAATTAATTTTGGATAGAAATATTGGAATTGGAGGAATTGGATTGATTTTGGTTTACCTTAAATTATAAAATGGAGTAAAATGGGGCAAAAATGTGAATGAAGTGAGGAATGCCACGGCATACACAAAATGGGTTCAATCTTTTGGGTGGAGGACCACCGTTTGGCATTGGCATATATTTCGTGCCATTTTCCAATTAATGGAACTACAAAATTGGTGGCTTAGTTGGTACAAAAAATTGATTGGGAAAATACAAAATTTTGGTTGGAAAAATGCAAATGAAAAAATATTATAAGAAAATTATTATATAATTTGGAGTATTGTGGGAATTTATTTGGAGGGTGGATTGTACAGCAAAAATAGAATAAAAATATCCAAAATTGGAATTATTTCGAAAGGTGGATATCTAAAATAAATTCATTTTATTTTAAATATATTTGTGAATTCACAAAAATCCGAAAATTTTTGGGCACTTTTCGGCTGCAAATGACAATGACGTGCCATTGCCATGTGCAAATTTACAATTTTCCTGCCCTTTCATTCATCTGGACTTAATTATCATTTCCCCATATTAGATTGAGTACTTACGTAGATGTCTCCAGATTTGAAAAAATTTTAAGATTCTTATTTTATTATTCATATTTGATAGCATAAACCGATGAAAAAAACACTATTTTAGGGCTAAATCTTATGACCAATTTTGGGGGTAACATATGGCGATTTTGGGAGTGAAAAATCTGCTGGAAACAGAAAATACATGAGTACTCTATGCAATGAGCCTGATTTATGCTATGGGGAGGAAATTTGAAGTGAGATAAAAAACAGGCAGAATTATTGCGGAATTATTCGTAAAACAGGCGGAATTATTAAAACTTAGTCAAACAGGCGGAATTATTAAAACTTAGTCAAACAGGCGGAATTATTTAAAACTTAGTCAAACAGGCGGAATTATTAAAACTTAGTCAACCAGGCGGAATTATTAAAACTTAGTCAACCAGGCGGAATTATTAAAACTTAGTCAACCAGGCGGAATTATTAAAACTTAGTCAACCAGGCGGAATTATTAAAACTTAGTCAAACAGGCGGAATTATTAAAACTTAGTCAAACAGGCGGAATTATTAAAACTTAGTCAACCAGGCGGAATTATTAAAACTTAGTCAACCAGGCGGAATTATTAAAACTTAGTCAAACAGGCGGAATTATTTAAAACTTAGTCAACCAGGCGGAATTATTAAAACTTAGTCAACCAGGCGGAATTATTAAAACTTAGCCAACCAGGCGGAATTATTAAAACTTAGTCAACCAGGCGGAATTATTAAAACTTAGTCAACCAGGCGGAATTATTAAAACTTAGTCAAACAGGCGGAATTATTAAAACTTAGTCAAACAGGCGGAATTATTAAAACTTAGTCAACCAGGCGGAATTATTAAAACTTAGTCAAACAGGCGGAATTATTAAAACTTAGTCAACCAGGCGGAATTATTAAAACTTTGTCAAACAGACGGAATTAAAACTTAGTGTGCGCATTTTCTACCAAAAATGACGTACCAATGCCATTCCCCGATAATTTTTTCTTGCCATTTTTCATCCTTTCAGGCTTATTCATCGTTTCCCCATTAATTTATACTTACAAATTCCACAGCAAAATAATTTGGATTTGGATGTTCCTTCGCCGGCATCCGCCGTGTCAAAATGGACTTTGGCCAATTTTGCATCCATTTGGGCAAAGCGACAAAATCCGATGGATGGAAATGGCCTTTTATGGATGGTTAATTTTGGTGGGGAAGGTGGCCAAAATGAATGAATTGGACTGAAAATTGAAAAAGAAATTTTTAATAAATTATGGATTAATAGAAAGAGGGAGGGGGGTTAGCGGAAATGAAGCAAATGATGAGGCCAAGGAATTTTTTGGAAGGAAGAAATGAATGAAAAATTGAGTATGATTGGAGGAGATTGAATGAATGGCCACAAATTGAGCGGAATTTGGCCGAATGAATTAAATGGCCATTTAATTACATGTTCAAAAAACATCAAGTACTTCTCCTCAAATATTCAATAAATTTCCTCCAACCTTTTTATTACCATTTTTATTTCAAATTGAATTATTGGGGAAAAATGGAGTGGATTTCTGTGAAATTAAATAAATTTGGAGTAGTCTGGCTGCGAAAACGGTAGGTAAAATGGAAAAGGGCACACATTGATTCATCAACGGGTGGACGGGGAATACAAAAATGCTCGGCAATTGAGGCACATTTATTTGTTTAACTTTTGGGCCTAATAGTCATAAACAAAACAATCCGTCCAACGGATGGCATTGACACTAAAAAATCCATGAAAATTGTACATTTTGGGATGGCACAAAACGTAAATAAATTGACTTTGGCCAATCTTTGTTGCGCAAATTTTGGATGAAAATAAAAACAAATGGAAATGGATGAATGGCATTTTGGCTTTGGGTGAAAGGGAGTGGATTTGTCATTCATCATTGGACATCATTGATGAAAGGTAAAAATGAATGTGAATGAATGAAATTGTTGGGTATGGAAAAGTGAAAATTAATTTAAATTATACCCTCTTTTCCATCAAATTTACGGTTGCCATCGCCAAAATTCATAATCAAATTTGTGTAATTGGAATCGAAAGAAGGCGCCAATGTGAATGTTTGTGCTTTCGGCAAATTTGGCCACCGAAAATGGATTGGAAAATTGAAGTGGGAGGGGACGGAAGGACACCAATGCCCTCTGTGTGGGTAATTATATCAAATGCCTTCGAGGGCCAACCCAATAATTCACTTTTCCATCAACCCATCAAAAACACATGTTTGCCCTCCCATTAGAGTTCCTTCGAATTCGACAAATCGTGGTGTCCTTCACAGCACCCGACCATTTTGCCGGCTATTGCGCAAAATGATGGTCGGGTCATCGGTAGAAGCAGGTGGAAATTTTTAAAGTGTGTGGAAAAGGGCAAAAAGTGGGGGAGGAGGATGTTTTTTACTTGGAAATTAATGGGAATAAATGTCTGATGGAAATGTGGAAATTGGAATTGAATAAAAGTTTATTGAGGGCTTGGAAAAAAAGTGGCTGACTCAATTTTAATAAATTGGAATGTTTTTGCATTTATTTATTTAAAATTAATTGGCTCTTTTCTAAAAATGTTTGCAATATTTTGAACATTTTTTGTAGGCTAAATTCAAAACAAATTGCCGGTTAAATTGTGCCGTTTTGTCTACTAAATGTTATCAAATATTTTTGTCAGGAAATAATAATTTGAAGTGAGAAAATCAAAATATGTAAATATTTCCTGAGCGAATATCATATATAATAAAAAGGGAGAGAATGAGTTTTTATTGAAGGCTCGGAAAAGTTGCTAACAAATTGGAATGTTTTTGTATTAAATTAACCACTTATTAATTGGCCCTTTCGTGGTGCTACATTTTGGACATTTTTTTGTAGAGACCAATACACAAAATGACGATGAAATTGGTTGTTTTTATTTTTTTATTAATTTAATCTAAATCAATGTTTTTTTGCCAGAAAATAATAATTCCAAACAATTTCCAAGAGACGATAATTTGTATTATTTGATAATGCCCTCAGGGAATATTATATAAAAAGGGAGAAGAGGATCATTTTGACTAAAATTGGTCGTTAAAAATATTCATTAAAGACCAACTATTGTATTTATTATTTATTTTCATTTCCTCAATCTCTTATTGTTGAATGAAATAAATAGAATAAGTATTGTGGCTGCCTTTGATGAGGAAATTAATTTTATTCTGGGTTTTATTAATAAATATTTTGTCAATAAAAAATGTCTGATTTCAATTCATTTAATTTAATTCCAACAAAGAAAGAGTGGATTCAAATTCCCCAATTCTTCCCCTTTTCTTCATTATTTCATCCAATTTGAGTTCATTTTGCTTCAAAATTGGTTTCACATCAGCCAAAATTATTTCCGGATTAATTGGAATATTTGGGCATTGTTTCATTTCATCAATAAATTCGCGCATTTTTTCAAATTTGCCTAATAAAAAAAAACAATTAAAAATGAATGAATTTGGAATATTTTTTTTACCATTTTTAATCAATTTCTGAAGATAAATTGCAGCCAATAGTCGAAATTCCTCTGGGGCTTCCAATTCGGTTGCCTATGGAAAATTGAATCCAATTTTTTTAGGATAAAAATAGAATAAATGAACTTACGGCACGAAGCAACATTTCCATTTGGGCATCACTGTTGGCCAATTCCATTTGTTGGTCATCAATTTGCGGCGTTGAGGTCGAAGGGGCCAATTTGCCACAATTCAACAGTTCAATGAACATTGAAATCAATCCATTCGGCAATGAATGGGAAATTAATTGGAATGAGGCCATGTGGGAGAGAAGAAAATCCCCGCTCAAATTCAAAGAAAGCCAAGAATGGAGGGAACGTGAAAAGAGGAAGGCATCACCGTTGTTGAGCACCAAAATGGGAACACCATTCGTGGAAATTGTTGCATGGATGATTTGAAGAGTGCCTGAAGGGATATTTGAAATGAATTGATGAGGGAAAGGGAATTAAAATTTTATGGAAAATTAGTCTTTAACTAAAATACCGGAAAACTTAATTACAATTCTTTGTAAAAATATTTAATTAGAATTACTCTCACTGTTTGGCGGGGACCCTTACATTAGTTGAGGTTTATAAAGAAGATTTAACCAATAAACTAAAAACGACGATTTTAGCTTAGTGGTTTGATGCTTTTTTTGTAAAATTGAAGTCACAGGTTCGAACCCGCTCACAGTCCGGTAATTTTTTCGGACTTGTTTGCCACTTTTATCGACTTTTATTTATTTTACTATGAAAATCTAGGCCAAAAATAATATTTAGACCAAAAAACATGGCATTAAAAGCGCTAGATAAATTAAAATAAAAGCTCATAAAAATTTAAATCATTTCCCCTTTATTAACAATTTAGGAAACGCAATATTTTCGATATTTTTAGGTAATTGGACGGAACCAAAATTACCTGAAGTGCAGCCAAGAAGCAAAGTTTTGATGGAAGTTTGCAATAGACGAATTGATTTCCGCAAATCCCTTTAAATATTAGTTTAATTATTAATAATTAATTAATTAATGCCAAACCAAATTGTCAATTCCCCTTCAATGCCCACTGCCAAACACAAATCATTTCGAATTTCCAAAATGGCAATTGTGGAATTTGTGTGAACTGAAAATGAAATTTTGCCGTTTGGAGTGGAATAAACGATCAAATTTCTGTCCTCATGTGTGCAACAAGTCCAATCACTAAATAAAATTTAAAATTGAGGAATATTTAAAATTAAATTTAATCAACCCATTTGCTTGCATCAAAATTAATGGACTTCCAATTGTTCGTTCCCATTTCAATTCTCTGCCAAATTTTGCCTGCATTTTTGAATATTTTATTCCTCTTTTCAGCGCATTTTTTGCTAAAATTTGATCAACACCACATTTTGGACCCTATTAAAAATTAATTTAATAAAATAATTTAAAAAATTAATACCATTGGAATTTGAATGGAAACATTTCGGCGAATTTGAGGGGTCGGCAACCGAACATTTGCAATATTTTGTAAATTAATTGCCTGAGGGAATGGCTTCAATTCGCAACCAATTTCGGGAATAATTTCAGGCAATTGGCGTAATTTATCATCCTTTTTTATTAAATAAATTATAATAAAAATTAAGCCTAAAATTCACCTGATTTTTGTCATTATTGTCGACGGATGCATTCAAAAATGATGTGGAATAATTCATTGAATCCTCATTCATGTCCAATATTTCCTTATTATTTGTTCCGGCCTCCTCCTCATTGCCTACTCGATCTATTAATGATGGATTGGCTCGCAACGCTGTTTCCGATTGTTTTGGTTCTTTTGTTGTTGAAGTTAAAACATTTGATGTTGTAAATGATGGTCTAAAATATTAAATAAAAAGAATACAATTAAAAGTCGTCGGCGGATTTTTAAGGTTTGATCTATTTTTTGCATCGGATTTGATGAGAAGAGTACAAAAATGACTTTTTTGACATTTAATTTTTATTTTTTTTGTGAAAAAATTTCGTATTTTTGGATTTTTCGGGGAAATTTTGTTAGAAAAATGCAATTAAAAAACCCCAAATAGACACCTATTTTGTGATTTTTTTTATCTAAAACCCGCCCTTAATAGTTTATAATTAATTAATTAATAACCCCGGTGGTTGTGACTGTTCCAATCCGCTGCCAATGCATCCCAGAAAAACTGGCTGAATTTTTCGTTTCTTCGGCACTTCTTTTTGCATATCACCGGTCAAATGCCGAACAGTTGGCCTTTTCATTTACTGCTAATTTAATTAATATAATTAATTATGTTTTTAATAGAAATAAAATGGATGAAATCCATTAAACAAAAAAATCATCATTTAAATAAAAAATAAATTTATAACATTAAAAAAACAAAAATAAATTATTTATAATTTCTTTTCTTTGTCCGCATTTTTCGATTCTTTAAACCAATTCCACAATTTATTATGTCCATCATAGAATGTAAAAGTGCCAATTAAAACCAACAATGTTGGGAATAGATGTTGAAGGCCAAAATCATTTTTAAAAATTATTACAGAGAAAAAAATGTTCAAAAATTTGCGCAGGGATAAAATCAAATTGACTTGAAGGGAATTCAGCTCAGCGGCCAATTCATAAACACTTCTAATACAAAAATATTGAAAAAGAATTGAAGAAAATAGGAATAGCATTGAAATTTGAGCATTTCTTTGGCCAATAAATAATTCAGTAAAATCATTTGTAATTTCATTGTGCACAAAAATGAACAAAGGCAATGAGAAAAGATGCTAAATTAATTAATTTATTAAATTAAAATTAAATTAAATAAAAAAGCGAACCACATAAAACATCATTTCTTCGGGGTGTTTCCCATAAAGCATAAATATTTTCTCTTGTAAAATTCCCAAATAGGCAGAAGCAAAAGTTGTCAAAAACATTATAAATATTCCTTATAATAATAATAAATTAAATAATTGAATTAATTAAAACCTATAAAAAATAAAGAAGTCCTTTCGGAGGCAAATGATGTTGAATTATTGCTGATTTTTTGTTCATTTGCGGCCAATGTAAATAAAATAATGCCAAAAGTTACAGCCAAAACGGAACAAATCCTTCCAAAAGAGAATTGTCTATTTTGGAGAAGCCAAGTCAAAATCACATTTGCTGTCAATGTACCCTTAAATAATAAAATTATTTGGTCAAATTTTAAATTATAAAATGAACCGACCGATCGAAAAATAATAATTAATGGGAATGGAATGGACTCAAAAGTGAACACCCGATTATTGGCCACATTGGTGATGAAGAAAATTAAAATTATTGGGAGATATGTTCTGAATAAAATTAAAATTAATTTAATTAAAAATAGTAATAAAACCTCAATGGAATTCGTCTGTTCCAAATAAATTCCGGATGCCGAATAAACCCTTCAACGGTCATAAAAATGAATATTGCAAATGTGAGTAGGCTAAATGATGAATTTCCTGAATTCCTTTAAATTCATTTTTAAATTAAATTTTAATAAATTAAAAATATTAACCGGCTAATCATTTCCATTGTAATTGTATTGCATGTACAACTGGTCAATGCCCAAATGGTTGTTGTGGCCATTTTTAATATAATTTTTGAACAAAATTTGCATAAATAAATTGATTACATCTCTTTTAATAAAAAAAAATTAATTTAAATACTTCTCCAATTAAGTAATCATTTTTTTTATTTCATTGATAAATTAAAATATTTAATAGTTTAAAATATACTCAAAATCAATCAAAAATGGTCAAATCTTTATTCTTTATTATAGGTAGCTCTTTCATTTTTATATATAATATATATTCAAATATATTCAAAATAATTTGTTTAATTTAAATAAACAGAAAAGAATCTCTGTGCAATTTTGAGCAAAAATATACATTTTTTTCATTCAAAATAACAAAACAATTCATTTATATATAAAAAGAAGGTCGAACTAGTTGGTGGATGAGCAAAGGATGGAATGAGAAATATAGATACATTCATTTTTACATTTACATTATGTACACAGAGGGAAGCAGAATAATTGAGGATAAATGTCAAATTAAAGTTGACTGTTTCAGAAGAGGTTTTCATTTCAAATTGCAAAATTAAAGAAAAGAAAAAAGTCATAAAATTGAGGAAAGATTGGAAGTAAGCCAAAGAAAATTTGAGGCAAATTAATTAAAATTAATTTTGTGAAAGTCAGACAATGGTGGTTTTTAAAATTCCGGGAGCCCAAACGGAGGCAATATTCAAAATCAATCGGAGATCGGAAATTGAACAATCCAAAATGGATGAGACTTGTTCCATTGAAAGCGGTTCTTCTTCCATTCCTATAAATAAAAAATAAATTATTATTAAATTTATAATTAAAAAAATAAAAATTTTAAAAAAAAATTCCCAATCAAAAATAAATAAAAATAATTACCTGTTGTGATCAAATTAACAAGGACATTCGATTTAGCGAGCAATGAGCTGAGTTTGTCTTCAATGAATGAGAGCAAAAAGTCGGGTGCACATTTGTAGCTAATTTTTTACAAATAAATTTAAAATTAAAAGGACAATCTTACTCATATAATTCAGCGAATTCCTCCAACATTGATGTGATCGCATCGGATGGACAAATGAATGGAACATCTTCGACGTGACAATTCTCGGCGGAAATTATCTTAAAAAATCAATTTTTTATATATTTTTTTTAAATTATCAAAAATTGGCTAGATTAGTTTTTTTCTATAGATTTTTTGGGACATAATGATTTTAAAAATGTATAAAAGTGCATCAAAAGTAGTAACCAAAAAGGCTTAGAATTGGTTAGAGTTTATAAATATTTTCAAAAAATTTAGGTCTCGGGTTCGAACCCGCTTGGAGGAAGCTATTTTTTCTCTGACTTGATTCCCACTTTTATGTATTTTTAACTAATTTTAAAATATATTTCACTGTAAAATATTGTCATTTGACAAAAATACTTTTATTAGTATTATTGTAAAAATTACCCGAACTGCAAAATCGAACATATCAATTAGGACAATCAGCGAATCCCTTCTTCCCTCCGGCATTTGCGATTTGGCCAATTTCTCTGGACTTTTGGTTGAAATTGGCGAAAATTTATTATTCATTTGTTGATTCTCAGATGAAGATGAGGGGGAGGTAATGGCAATTGTGTGGGATTGACTGGGTGAAAGATGGCCCAACATTAATTTGCTATTTGTGCACGGCTCCCCCGTTGGATGGCGAACATCCTCAAATATTGAGGAAAGTATTTGGCCATTAAATGAGTTCCGATCCGCTTGAATGCCTGAATTAATTTATGGAAAATTATGAAAAAGTAATTTTTGCTTTTCGTGTGTTATGGGTCATTGGAATCATAAAATATAAAAAAATTTACCAAAAAAATTCTCGAAATTTTTAGCTAAATGGGTTACTCTCCATTTTGATAAAATTTAGGTCGCGGGTTCAAATCCGCTCCGAGGAAGTTAATTTTTTCATGGCTTGGAAAATATTTTTATCCTTTTTTACACATTATATACTATTTTTTTTAAATTTTCAATCAGACCTGATAGGACAAAATGTGGCGAATATGAGGAACAAAAACCGGCCAAAAGTGAATGCCCAAAATCCAATAGGCATTCTTCCTCATTTTCATCGGTGGAAATGCAAATTTCAATTGGTTCTTTAAAATATTAATTTTTAATTATTAAAAATAAATTATTTTAAAAACCTTTTCGTTGATTTTCCACACTTGAACATCGAATAAAATATGAGAGAATTTGCAGTAATTTTGCAATTAAATTTGAATTTTCACCGACAATAACAATTTTTGTGAATCGCCGGATTCCACCTTCACTTTGATTTGTTGATGATGATGATGTTCCAATTCCATAATATAATTCTAATAGTTGGGCAACCGTTGGATTATAGAACATTTGTTTTGTGTCAATTACGCTCTAAAAATAATTAAAAAATTAGAGACGGGATTTTTGGGTTTTTGAATCTATTTTAATGCATTTTTATTTTTTACAATGCAATTTCTAGTTGAAAAATGCCAAAATAAGTAATAATTTTGATCATTTATTTCAATGTTTTTTAAATAATATTTTGATCTATTTTTGGGTAAATTTAATTATAAAATGCAACATATTTAAAAATGCATCTTTTGAGTTTCCCCAAACCTATTTTTGGGCAAATTTCACTCAAAAAATATTAAATTATTTTACTATTTTATCTTTAATTTTAAATAATTTTAATTAATTTAAAATTTTACCATTCCCAAAAGGAGTGAACGATGGTCATATGAACATTTTTCCGGCGGTGCTACACTGGCAACCCAGGTCAGCTGGTTCATCAAAATGGCCGACAAAAGTGTTGATAAAAAGCTAAAAATGTATATAAATTTATAATTAATATTATTTAAACAAACAATTTTGTCTCTTTTGTATTTAAGCATTCATTTAATTCGGCCAATTGATCACAAAATTCGGCAGCAATTAATTCTCTTTTTCCATTTTCTGTGGATGCGGCCAAACTTAGCCAAACTGGCGATTTGAGTCGAAATGAATTGCAAAGAAGACAAAGTGAATGGCAAATTCCTTTCCAACCCTAAAATAATTTAATATTAATAAAATTATATTTATTTTAATTATTTAATTTACTTCCGAAATTTGTTGGAAAAATTGTGATTTGTCCTGAACCGCTTTATGAATTTGAATTGATAAAATGTCCAATTCGCATTCAATTTGAATGATATGTTGGAAAATGAATGAACGAAATTCACCTTTAAAATTGAATAATAATTAAAAAAGGTAAAAATTAAAACTTGGCAAAATGATGGCAAGTCCATAGCCTTGATGGCATTCGGCCGACGAATCACTGGCACCAATTGAAGAACAACTGCTCAATCTACTTCGATTGCTGAGTCGGACGGAAAGGCCTAGTAAAAAATTAATTAATTTTAAATTTAATAAATTAATTATTAATAATTACTGTCATCCATTCCAAATTGCGAAAGTTGCCGTCGACGTGTCCTGGACAGTCGATTCGGTGAAAAAGCACGCAGCTCCTCTATTAAATCCTCCATTGCGTTGGATTCCAATTGAAGTGATGAATTTCGGACACGAACGAATTTTTCCGGTGGATCAGGATTTGTGAATGTTTTTGAGGAAATTAGTGGAAATTTTGTGCAATCCTTGTTGTCTCGAATTCCTTCCAATGAGCGAATTGTGGAATAATTTGAATTTGATTGATTGTCCGAATCGGTTGAACTCAAACTGCCAACCATGCATTTGTATAGGTCTCTTTAAAAAATATTTATTTTTAGTACCAAATAATTAACATTTATTTTATAATTTTTTGGTGCAAAAATTAATTAATTTTTAAGTGAATTTAGTCGGTGAAAAAATGGAAAATTTATTTTTATTGAAAATTTTTTTACCTGGATTTGAACGGCGAAAAATTCTTTCCAAATTTTGGAATTGAAAAAATCCGAGATATCATTATTGAATCAGACTCTCTGAATATAATTAATTAAATTAATTTTAAAAATATTAAAATACCTTAATGAATGGATTTTTAAGCTGTCCGAATTTAGCGAAGTTGGGAGTGTTCCAAATAGCATTTTTGCTATCCTCAATGTGTCATATTTGTGCGGTAAAAACTATAAAATTAATTAATTAATTAGCTTATTAAAATAATTTACCTGAAAACGGCCACATTGAGATCTATGCGATCCGGGGACAATTCGATCCGAAACAGCTACAACTGTGTCGGAGTCATAAATAAGCCGGAAATCTTTCTCCGAAAAAACAATAAGTCTGATGTCGGTTGGCTTAAGAAGTCGGAGGTAAATGTGACAACTAAAAAATTATAATTATTTTTTATTAAATTGATTTATAAAAAATACCAAAAATCTCGTATATTTTCCGGAATCTCTTCTTCGACGATGACTTCGCCATTTAGAGAAGTGCTTTCATTATTGGAACTGCATGATGATGGCTGCGTTTTACATCCCGCCGCCGAATTGGGAGTAATAGAAGTAATTGTATTGGTGGAGATCTTTTGGTTTTGTGATGAATTCTCAACAATAAATATTTTCTTGAATATTGCCATTTATTGTTTTCTTCTTCGTAAGTCTAATTGCGAGTTCTGACATATCAATTATAATAAAATATTTATTACTTATTGTATTAATCTGAAAAAAGTTGGAATAAATTAATAAAATTAGGGAAGAACATGGATAATTAAAGCTTAAGGTTTAAATTTCAAAATTATTGCATCAAAATATGAATGGTTTGAGCTTTGAGGATGGAAGATGACTATGGCAGTTAATAAAAAAAAGAATTCACGTGATTGGCAACTGACCAAATAAAAAAAATTCGTAGACAGACACTGAGAAAAGGAAATGAAGCAACCAGTGAAGTGGAACGACTGGCTGTACATTTATGTATGACATGCTTTACTTCAATGAATGTTTAGGATTGGCAAACAGCCAGTCGCTAGCCAGCATCGGCTGTCATCATTATGTGGCTGTTCAGCCAGCCGCCATCGCCAGCCGCTTCTGCCTTGCCTTCTGTGACTGATGCTAGCGGCTGGCGCTGGCGCCAAGCCAAAATAAAAACATTATGCCAATAATTTTATTTTGCATATATTTAAAAGAAATAACAATTCCCGCTACAATACGAAAAACGAAAATCAATTTTTGCAAAAAAATCAAGAAAAATGGAAACATTTCTAAAAACTAGACCTAAAACCATGGTGCTTTTTAAAATAATTTTGCTTAAATTCAGGTAGATGTAAATTATTAAAAATTTGCTAATAATTTATAAATTAATTTACTTATTCACTTTTTTTATCATCAAATGTTTGAGAATGGCAAATAGAAGGCTAAATAGTAATAATAATAACCACATCAATCATCAACGCCATCATGGGGTAATTTTAATGCTAAATGTTTTTTAATTAATATTTTTAATTTAGATTAGAAATCCAAGCGTCAATCGTCGGCGAAGGAATCGATCGGAAATTAGCTTTTGTGTCAAATATACCGTTTTTGGGTACTTATTAGAAATATAATTAAATTAATAATGAATTTATAGCTTCAATGTGGTCTTTTGGGCTCTTGGATTTTTGCTCTTAGGAGTTGGAACTTGGTCAAGATTGGAGAAGAATAATTTGTACAGCCAACTTTCACTCTTTTATCTCGACCCCGCTTGGATATTGATTATTATTGGGGCAATTATTTGGTCAATTGGCTTTAGTGGTAATCATTTTCATCATTTTATTGCCTTAAATTCTGTATATTTTAGGCTGTGTCGGAGCTTTGCGTGAAAACACATGCTTTTTGGCAATTTATTCATCAATTCTTGGCCTTCTTCTCCTCTCCGAGGCATTGATTGTTATTTTGGCATTTGTGGCCAAGGATTTTATCGAGGGTGATTTGAATAATCGACTCGACTATATGGTTAAATTCATTAATTAATTTTAATTAATTAATTTATTTATTAGATTTTCCATTATCGAGATGATCCAGATTTGCAGACAATAATTGACTGGATGCAAATGGATTTCCAATGTTGCGGAATTAGTGACCCAGATGGTTTACTTTATTTACAAAAAATAGTTTTATTAATTTTAATTAAGATTGGGACAAGAATATTTATTTCAATTCTTCCGCAATGGCATTGAAATCACCTGAAGTAATTATTTAAAAATAATTAATTTAAATTTAATTATTATTTTTGTAGGCCGGCGGTGTGCCCTATTCATGTTGCAAAAATATCGACACTGCTCTCATCAATTATGCATGCGGCTACCGGACTCGAATTAGCCAAATGGACAATGTAATATTTATTTTTAAATATAATTTTTAATTGATTTTTAGGGTCCAAAGCAATCATATCACAGCAATATTTACACGGAAGGATGTTTGCCAAAATTGCAATATTGGTTGAATAATAATTTCCTCTATGTTGGCGCTGCCATTTTTGTGGTCGCCGTCGTTCAGGTTGATTCATTCAATTTTTGAATAAATTTTTAATTAATTTTTTAGTTTCTTGGAATTTGTTTTGCCCAAGACTTGAGAAGTGACATTTTTGCGCAACGGTCAAAATGGAATCGACAAATTTGAGACACATTTTTGAGATGGGAAAAGCCCAAAAACATTGCCCATTCAGCCACCGAAATTCCAAAACATTTAAATTGCCATTATTATTTTTTATTTCCAATTTTGTTCACTTTATCGACTTAATCAACCCTAAATTTATCCTAAACAGATATTTAATATTTGACTAATATACTTATTTTGTGTAATTTGCCTTCCTTTCTGGCTTTCACCTCATTTTTATTTTATTGATAATGCCTTTCCCACATTTTTTTGAACTCATTTTTAATTAATTCCTATGCGCATTTGGATTTTGAATAAATTATGCTTTAATTCTATTCATTAATTTAATTATAAATTAATTTTATTTTCCGTAAATTTTATTTTGTTTATTTAAAGAAAATAAATAATTTTTAAGGCAAAAAAAAAACCTCCCAAAATGTCCTTTGGTCAACAATTTCAGAATTATTTGAACAATGAGGCAATTTTATTTAATTTTTAAAATTAAATTAAAAATATAAATTTAGACTGAATTCAATGAAAAAGAAATGTTGGAGGCAAAATGGAGACGAATTTCTTTCCAATCATTTGTAATTTTTATTTTAATTGGAATTCCAATTTGGTGGATAGCCACCACCCCATATCGGGCAAAATTGCCACAAATTGAGCCAACAATTTTGGAAACACTCAAAAAAGTTTATTTTAATATTTTAAATTTAAGTAATAAAAATATTTTAAGGATTTGGAATTAATTCAGCCAAATTCAAGTGGCAATGGAATTTGGGATAATTTGGGCCAATCGCCGGATTATAATTTGCATTTTATTTTCATTCAAAATGCAACAAATGCCGAAGATGGAATAAATTCGGCAAAAATAATTTTGGAAAAAATAAATTTATTTTCGAAAAAATATTTTCGACCAATTGGAATGAAATGTAATTAATTAATTTTAATTAATAAATTTATTGCAATTTTAGTGGGCCTCAGTTCAGAGCATATTTGGGATTTTAATTTGGCCGAATTTTTGCTCATCAACTTTGACTCAACTGCCAATATTAATTTTGTTGATGAAAACATTGCCTCGGCAATTTCCACTGAATTGGACAAAATTAGTTCGCCGCCGGTTGGCAAAGAAACATTTCTCAAAATTTCAATATTTTTTAATGCAATTGACAAAAACAAACAAAATGAAAATGATGGAATTGCAATTGCCTCCTGGGGCGGTCTTTTCTTCCATCAAATCAATGAAGGGAATATTGAATTATTATTGAATTCAATTTTGGCCAATCTTCAATTACAATTTGGAATTCCTCCAATTGGTAAAGAAAATGCCAAAATGGAAACATTGGAAATGGCATTAAAATTGCATCAAAAAAGAATTTGCCTCAAAAATATGCTCCAAACTGTTCAAATGCTAAATTCATTGCATCAATGTGAATTAAAAATTAATTAATTTAATTATTATTTTTATTGTTTAGTGGCATCAAAAATTGAAGATTTGGTCATTTCGGATGAAGTTGCCCAATTTGCGGCCGAATCAAGCAAACAATTTTTTAAAGCCTTCAATGCCCTCAAGCAAAGTGGAAAATTTGGTCCAATTTTAAATCAATAATTTTTAATATTTCCCCAAATTATTTTTAGATTCCGAATCTGCGGCCGAAGCACGCCGACTGGCTGAATTTGCCAATGGCCATCATTCCCTCCTGGAATTGCTCAATTTCCCCGCCGATCAAAAATATGGAATTTATGTGCCATTGTTTTTGCCCATTTTGGCACCAATTTTTCAACCTTTGACTCTATTTTTCCTCTTTTTAATTGCAAAATTCAAAGAATGGAAGAATAAGAGGAAACCAACGGGAGAAGAAAAGAATGACACAAAAATTGATTAATTTGTTTATTTGTATTGTACACACTACACACATTTTATTCCATAATAATTTATTCATAATTAAAAAACAGAAAACACATAAATAATATTATTTATTGCATTTGATAGGGAACAAGTAAGGCTATAATATCGACAATTGAATAGGAGGAGAATACTGTGAATAAGAAATTTGGACAAAAATGAGTTCATTTGGGACACTAATAATAACGGCATACTTTTCAATAAATTGGCTAAAAATGTTGAATAAAAAAATATTTTAAATTAAAGTGCACATTCTATGGCCACAATAGTTGTACGGATTTATTTTCCTTCTTTTGTTGTCCAATGCCAAAGTGGACTTCCGCCGAATTGCTTCCACACAGCCAACAAAATACACTCTTTTGGCCCATCCTTTTCTTCCGTTTTTTATGCTGACTAATGTGCCGTCCTTGGGATTGTTGGATAAATGGCCGCCACAACACAAAGGGGCATTGGAATTGACAATGCCAATGCCGCCACTTCCCCTCTCCACATCCATATTTTTGGACGGATGGATGGCTAAAGTCATTCGGCCCATCCAAAAAAAAGCAAAAACATTCTTCCACCCTTTTCAAAATGTTTTAAACTTGTAAATTAGATAATTTTCGCCACCAATGCCCTCGCCAATTTCTGCCACTTTTGCCAAATTTTTGTTGGCAATTTTCCTCTCATTTTTCCATCAAATTCCTTCCTCCCTCCATTCACCGCAATCACAATCAATCGCCGATTCAATTTATGGTTATTCAATTGAGGAGGATTTGCCAATGCCAACATTGACTAGCAGGGAGGAAAGGCCAATTTCCCCACCACCAACTATGCCAAAACAATTGAGGAAAAGTCATCCAATTGAATTGTCAGTGTTCCTTTCACTTTCTTTTGTTGATGAATACTTTTAAAGGAGCATTGATTCCGGATCAATCCGTGGCGAATATTTGGTCTTTTTTAATTCATTTTCCTCCTTTATTAATTAAACCGTAGACCATCGATGCCAACGAATTTGCCGTCTTCAAGGGAATCCCATATGCCGCCCCTCCCGTCGGCTCACTTCGTTTCCAGATGCCGGAGCCGCCGGCAAAATGGCGAGGCGTAATGAATGTTCGTTCAATTTAATTTTGATTTTTAATGTTGTTTCCCTACCGTAGGCTTCACAGTATCCTCCAGTGGGTTTTTTGTGCCAATCATAAATATACGTAAATGAATAGATGTGCGCCCAACGGCAAAGGGACCGGCCAATTGATCCAATCAATTTGTACAAAATTCACGTTTCCGAGGATTGCCTCTATTTGAATGTTTTCGCTCCTCCACAAGTCCTCTTTCTTAAATTTTCATACCGTATTTCCTCTATTATCGACCCTAGGGGTATTATTTTTCAGACCATCCAAAGGGGCCAAAAATTCATATTTTTTAATTTTTTTCGCCTTAAAAATCCTCAAAATGGGGGCTATTATTAGAACAAAGGGGCTGGCTATTATTAGAGGGAGGCGGCTCTTATTTTTTAAACCCTCCAAGAGGGCTTACTATTAGAGGGGAGGGCGCTTCTACTAGGAGGGGAGCCAATAGACGAAAGACGGTAATAATTGGCCAATTATACGAATTCATTCACAGTTCACAAATGACACATATCCTTTGATTGTTTGGATCCATGGAGGTCGTTTCCAATTTGGCTCCAGTGCAGATTGTATAAATTAAATTGCTCCAAATCCCTTCCAATTATTCACCCCATATCCATATCCATCACAGATCCCCAGCAGGCAATTCTCAACAATTTTGTGTCCCGAAAGGTCATCTTCATTTCCCTGAATTTTCGTCTTGGCCCAATTGGTTATTTCCTCCTTCCTCTTTCCCATTCTTCCCTTATCCCACAATTTTAGGTTTTCTTTCCACCGGTGATTCAGTTTTGCCCGGCAATTTGGGTCTTTGGGACATTCTTTTGGCCCTAAAATGGGTCCAAATCAACGTTTGTCATTTTCCCATCCTTCCTTTCTAAATTTTTGTTTCCCTTCAAAGGCACATGTTTTTGGCGGTGACCCAAACAATGTGATGTTAATGGGACAAGGCTCGGGCGCTTCTGCCGCCTCCTTACTTGCACTTTCACCAAAAGCAAATGGTTGTTTTTATTGGAGTAAAATGGATGGAATAATCAAATATTTTGAGGCCTTTTCCACAAAGTAATGTTGTTGAGTGGGACGGCAATTACGCCCGGCGCCGTTCGGGACACGTCCATAAATGGCACCTGGGCATTGGATGCCCAATTGCATTGTCGTTCATTCAATTCCAGCGAATTGTTGGAATGTTTCAAAAAACAATTGCGCGATGAAATTTTGGCATTTGAAGTTTTTTGAATTGATTTATTGAATTCATTCCATCGATTTTAGCCAAATCCTGACCCGGACTATGATGTTTTTGTGCCAATTGTGGACGGCGAGGATGGACTGATCCCGGAGGACCCAGAAACGATGGCCATCTCACGGAGGAAGATTCCAATAATGTTGGGTACCACACGGGACGAAAGTGCCCTTCAATTATGTAAATTTAATAAATTAATTGGGAGGGGAGACTTATTAGTGTGAATAAAATCTTTCCGGAACTTTTTAATTAAAATTACAATCCATCCCGAAAACTTAATGTGAAAATTGTCCCCAATATTTTGAGTGCTTTTGAACGAAAAAGAGACGAATATGAGCAGCGAATTGGAAGTGGAAATTGCGGAAAAATTGGTCTCCAATTTGGTTCATTCCTTTTCCGGCTTCACCAACCATCAATTAATTCGTGAGGGCGCAAAACATGAATACATTTGGACAAGAGTGGATCCATCGATGCCGCCCACCCTCAATGAATCCATTCTCAAAGTGGGAATTTGGAGCATAAATATATTAATTGAATTGGCCATTCCAATTTGAAGATGTTCTCACATTTTTGGTTCGATTCGCCCACAGCAAGGCTGGCCACATATTATGCCCGTCAGGAAATGCCCGTTTTCCTCTATTCCTTTGATCATGTCAGTGAAAACTTCGAAACCGACAGTAAAAATAGGAAATTCATTCTGGCTAAAAAATATTCATAAATTTAAGGAGTTTTTCATGGTTGCGATGAAATTTTCCTATTCGAATTGGAACGTCGTTTTTTGAGCAAAAGGAAGGATCGAAATTGGCAATTGGATCGAAGAGTGACGGAATTGTTTGCCACAATGATTGTTAATTTCCTCAAATATGGGTATTTTACCATTACCCAAAACACAATTTAATTTATTTCCCTCATCGAAAGTGAACCAACACCGGAATCTGCCCGTCTCTCCTTCAATTGGACTTCCACTACAACCTCCCAACTTGATTATTTATCCATTACGGATTCTCCGAAAATGGAAGTTGGATTCCGATGGCAGGCACATGCTTTTTGGAATAAATATGGTCAGTTTCAATTTAGCTAATAAAAGAATTAATTCCATATGTTTTTAAGAATAATTTCGCACATTTTAATTCCGCCTGGTTAGAATAATTCCGCCTGTTTGACTAAGTTTTAATAATTCCGCCTGCTTGACTAAGTTTTAATAATTCCGCCTGGTTGACTAAGTTTTAAATAATTCCGCCTGTTTGACTAAGTTTTAATAATTCCGCCTGTTTGACTAACTTTTAATAATTCCGCCTGGTTGACTAAGTTTTAATAATTCCGCCTGTTTGACTAAGTTTTAATAATTCCGCCTGCTTGACTAAGTTTTAATAATTCCGCCTGCTTGACTAAGTTTTAATAATTCCGCCTGGTTGACTAAGTTTTAATAATTCCGCCTGTTTGACTAAGTTTTAATAATTCCGCCTGTTTGACTAAGTTTTAATAATTCCGCCTGCTTGACTAAGTTTTAATAATTCCGCCTGGTTGACTAACTTTTAATAATTCCGCCTGGTTGACTAAGTTTTAATAATTCCGCCTGGTTGACTAAGTTTTAATAATTCCGCCTGGTTGACTAAGTTTTAATAATTCCGCCTGTTTGACTAAGTTTTAATAATTCCGCCTGTTTGACTAAGTTTTAATAATTCCGCCTGCTTGACTAAGTTTTAATAATTCCGCCTGGTTGACTAACTTTTAATAATTCCGCCTGGTTGACTAAGTTTTAATAATTCCGCCTGTTTGACTAAGTTTTAATAATTCCGCCTGGTTGACTAAGTTTTAATAATTCCGCCTGTTTGACTAAGTTTTAATAATTCCGCCTGTTTGACTAAGTTTTAATAATTCCGCCTGCTTGACTAAGTTTTAATAATTCCGCCTGCTTGACTAAGTTTTAATAATTCCGCCTGGTTGACTAAGTTTTAATAATTCCGCCTGTTTGACTAAGTTTTAATAATTCCGCCTGCTTGACTAAGTTTTAATAATTCCGCCTGGTTGACTAAGTTTTAAATAATTCCGCCTGTTTGACTAAGTTTTAATAATTCCGCCTGTTTGACTAAGTTTTAATAATTCCGCCTGTTTGACTAAGTTTTAATAATTCCGCCTGTTTGACTAAGTTTTAATAATTCCGCCTGGTTGACTAAGTTTTAATAATTCCGCCTGGTTGACTAAGTTTTAATAATTCCGCCTGGTTGACTAAGTTTTAATAATTCCGCCTGTTTGACTAACTTTTAATAATTCCGCCTGGTTGACTAAGTTTTAATAATTCCGCCTGGTTGACTAAGTTTTAATAATTCCGCCTGGTTGACTAAGTTTTAATAATTCCGCCTGTTTGACTAAGTTTTAATAATTCCGCCTGTTTGACTAAGTTTTAATAATTCCGCCTGTTTGACTAAGTTTTAATAATTCCGCCTGTTTGACTAAGTTTTAATAATTCCGTCTGGTTGACTAAGTTTTAATAATTCCGCCTGGTTGACTAAGTTTTAATAATTCCGCCTGGTTGACTAAGTTTTAATAATTCCGCCTGTTTGACTAACTTTTAATAATTCCGCCTGGTTGACTAAGTTTTAATAATTCCGCCTGGTTGACTAAGTTTTAATAATTCCGCCTGGCTGACTAAGTTTTAATAATTCCGCCTGTTTGACTAAGTTTTAATAATTCCGCCTGCTTGACTAAGTTTTAATAATTCCGCCTGTTTGACTAAGTTTTAATAATTCCGCCTGCTTGACTAAGTTTTAATAATTCCGCCTGGTTAGAATAATTCTGCCTAAGAGCGAATAAAAAATTAATTCCAACTATTTTAAAAATAATTCCCGGGGAAAATGAATGGAAAAAATGAATTAATTTAATTAAAATAGTTCGCCATTTGGACTCAATGGATGTTGGCAATTTGCAGAAGATTTCAATGCTTGACAAGCAACTTGGCGATTATCAAGTCAATTTTACCCATTTCATATTTAATTATTATTATTAATTTCACAGTTGGCCACTTGGATGCTCCTATTTTGTGCACTTTTCTTCTTCGCTATCCTAGTCGGTTTGGCCTGTTATTGTACTCGAAAGGAACCGGATGAAGATGAACTCTAAATTTGAAAAACACAATTTGCATTTTCCTTTTTATTTTTTCATTTGTCTTTCGCTTCATTTTCCACAAAATGACCTCCTCCTGAAATTCCTCCAGGGCACAATCCATTCGCCTTTATTTGAATAAAAAAAATGCTTTCCATTATTTTTATACCATATTATTATTATTTTCTCCATTTGCCCATTTTCTGCTCTTTTCTTCCTTTATCAAATTCCTCTTTTTGTTATTATTGTTGGCCACTATTTCGGGATGCATTCGACGAAATTCCAGCAATAATGTTTTCAATGCGTTCACCCAAAATTGGCGTCCACTTTGTTGTTTGCCCTTTCCCTCCTCTTCAATCAAATTATTTTCTTCTGCCGTTGCCCGCAAAATTGGAGCCGCCTTTGCCTGTGGCACATGCAATGGAGGCAGCTTAACTGATTCTGAAATTGCCGTTTTTTCTATTAGAAGCCCATGGGTTTATATTTTTCGGAGCTTCTCTTGAGCTTTTACTATAGAGTGGAATTCTACTTGGGAGTGGGCTTAAACTAGAAAAAATACGGTATTTTGAATGTACCATAATCCACTCACTTCTTTTTATGTTTCCCGCCTTCTTCAATCCCTTCAAAATTGGCACTCTTTGTTTGACAGGTTGCTTCCTCCGAATTTCCTTCTCCTCCATTTCAAATTGGCTCAAATCTTCGGCAGTAAATTCCTCCGATTCATTCTTCTTCTTCCCATTTTCTTCTTCCTCCTCCTCCTCCTCCTTTTCTGCCACAATGTCCACATCCACGACGGCCAATGGCATTTTTTCATCTAATATTCTCATTGTTTTCTTTTCCTTCACCTCCGGCATGAACATTCGAATCATTAATGGTTTTTGGTCATCCACCTCCTTTGAATTATGCTGATCTTCCACTTTGTATGTTATCCAATCCTCTAAAAAGAATTAAACCAATTTAATTCTGAATCATTTATTTTTACTATCAATTCCGGCCTCAATTTCCATTTTGGCCATTTGATCCTTGGGAACACTGGTTACAATTTCAACCAAAATTGCATAATTAATGAGGCAAATAAAGAGGAAAAATGATGGCAATTTTGAATGCATTTATTAATGGAAATTGGGGGTTTAGGTTTGGAAAAAATGATTGAAAAAGGAGAAGGAAAAGGAACAGGAAAAGCCCCCGACAAAAATGGATATGATGGGAGGAAGTCGATGCCCATGACCCAAGACGAATTGGGGTTAACCCAAAGAGGAGAAGTCGAGTCACCGATCCCATCAAAACCAACAAGGAACTGCGCACTGCGCGAGTCAAAAGAAAGTCCGGATTAGGAGAAATTCATTTATTTGCGAAAATGCCAATATTATTGATCAACGGGCATAAAATGGGATTAAAACTGAATAAAAATGGAATTAAACAAATTAAATGGGAAATTATTGAATTGAATATGGATGGATTGGAAGGGACAAAACAATATTTTTTTGAAAGCCAATCGGCAAATTGATATTGATATGCATTTTTTATTCTAATCTAATTGGAACTAATCGACTCATTCATTCCATTCTCCTTTTCCTTTACATTCATTTTTGATTTTGTTGCCAAAATTCATCCAGCGAAATTGCCGAAACATTGTCCAATGGTCCAACCGGAGGTGGCCTATCGAATGATTTCCGTCTAGTGCGCATTCTGCCTCCTCCTGTCCCAGTTCCACTTTCCATTCCTCCGGTGCTACTGAACATTGTGGCTTCTCGATTCGGTGCTCCGTCCACCATTTCCATCTTTCCTTCTCGCATCAATTCAATTGGTGGCCGTAATGGATGTTCGGTGACTGGTGCCGTTTGGAATTTGCCCAACATTTCATCGGCCACTCCTCCTCCTACATTCTTCTCTTCTATTATTTCCATTTGAACAAATTCCTCATCCTCCATTTGATGTAATTCCGCCTTCACTGTTTCTCTTCTCTCCTCAAATTCACCTTCTTGGCCATATTGTTCTTCCTCTTCCTTTCCATTTTCATCCCTTCTCCTCCTTCTTCCCCCAATTTCCCTTCTTCTTCCCATTTCTTCTTCCTCCGAATCCGGTTCATATCCCATATTGTGCCTTTCTTCCTCCTCTTCTTCTTCCATTTCTTCCTTCCTATTTTCCCTTTTCTCCACAATTTCCGGCTGATTTGGGCTCAAACTAATTCTCGGCGATTGTGGAGCCGATGATTCAATTGCTTGGCCCATCCCTTGGTTTGCCTCCTCCCTTTGTTGATGGGAAATTGTCTCAATTTGTTGTTGTTGCATTGTTCGAGTAAATCCGTGCATTAATTGCATCGGGAATGATGCGGAACTGTCCTGTGGCTCCAAAGGTTTTGGTGTCATTCCTCCATTCTTTCCTCCTCCTCCCACTGTCCCTTTTTGTTCATATCTTTGCTCCCTTTCCCTCCTTTCCTTCTCCTTTGCCTTCTCTTTGGCCAATGCGGCCGCTGCTGCAGCCTTTTGGCCAGAAAATGTTTTTGATTGCGCCACCCCTCCTCTTTTTGAGCCCAAAATTGAGGAACTGCTGCCCACTTGTTGTTGATTTTGAACTAATCTTTGATTCAAATCCACATTCATCACTCGAGAACGTTCCTTGAATTTTTGGTAAAAAACGCAGCCAACAACGAGTGCCAAAAGCAAAAGAATGATTACACCGATTAAAATTGTGTAATCAATGGAGAAGTCGCGAAATCCATGTCGAATTAAGCCAGAGGGAAGGATCACCGGCTCGTCGGTTCCATCTGACAATGAATTGTGGGAATAATTTAAATATGTCATTAAATTATGCCTTTTCGCCTTTTGCATAGAAAAGGCCTTCGAGTTCGGCAATCGTCAATTTCGTAATGCACAAATTTTTCACGTTTATTCCAATCCAAATAGACGCAATCCTTCCCTTCATTCTCTTGCTTCAGAGGAAAACTGAAATTTGCAAAAAAATTTGCTTAAATTCATTTCCAATTTGAATTTTACTTTTCAGGCCAAATTGGGCTGCTCCTATCAACGGCTTCAAACACTGAAAATATGGATCAAATATTATTGTGGATTATTTTAAACATACCTCCTTCCATATTAGCATCCGAATAACCAATCCAGGGGAAGGAATGGGTCTGCGAGAATTTTTCTGAAAAAAATAGTCAAAAAATGAATATTCAATCCCAAATAGGGTAGAGGGAGAGGGTACAATAATTTTATTTCATATTAAAGTTTTTGCACTTAATTTCAAGTAAGAGAATACGATATTGTATTTTCCTTTCTATTCATTTATAGCTGCAGGCAAGGAAAAGAAATTATTATTTGTATTGCTCTCAATTTTTCTTAAAACATGTTGTGTTTTTATTTTCTTATAAACATAGCGCACTAAATAATTCCGCCTGTTTTATTTGCACCAAAATAATTCCGCCTGTTTTATTTGCCCCAAAATAATTCCGCCTGTTTTATTTGCACTAAAATAATTCCGCCTGTTTTATTTGCACCAAAATAATTCCGCCTGTTTTATTTGCACCAAAATAATTCCGCCTGTTTTATTTGCACTAAAATAATTCCGCCTGTTTTATTTGCCCCAAAATAATTCCGCCTGTTTTATTTGCACTAAAATAATTCCGCCTGTTTTATTTGCACCAAAATAATTCCGCCTGTTTTATTTGCACCAAAATAATTCCGCCTGTTTTATTTGCACTAAAATAATTCCGCCTGTTTTATTTGCCCCAAATTAATTCCGCCTGTTTTATTTGCCCCAAACATAATTCCGCCTGTTTTATTTGCACCAAAATAATTCCGCCTGTTTTATTTGCACCAAAATAATTCCGCCTGTTTTATTTGCACTAAAATAATTCCGCCTGTTTTATTTGCACCAAAATAATTCCGCCTGTTTTATTTGCACTAAAATAATTCCGCCTGTTTTATTTGCACCAAAATAATTCCGCCTGTTTTATTTGCACCAAAATAATTCCGCCTGTTTTATTTGCACTAAAATAATTCCGCCTGTTTTATTTGCCCCAAATTAATTCCGCCTGTTTTATTTGCCCCAAAATAATTCCGCCTGTTTTATTTGCACCAAAATAATTCCGCCTGTTTTAATTGCCCCATCTCTAATTCCGCCTGTTTTATTTGCCCCAAAATAATTCCGCCTGTTTTATTTGCCCCATCTCTAATTCCGCCTGTTTTATAGCTGAATAAGTGAAGATTTATGTTCCTATCCAATTTTTTGATACTAAAATAAATCGCCCTCTCCTTCCCATTTAAAAAAATTTGGATGGACTTGCCTATAATGAAGGTATAATCCTGTTCATTTTGAAAAACGGCTAAATTTGCTCGTTCATAAGTGCATTCTTTTTGGGCATCAGCCCATGGCAGGATGTGTGGAAGGACAAATTGTTTATAGCTTAAAATTTAGGACAATAATAAAAGCGAAAGGAATTGATAGGAATTAGCACCAAAATTGCGATGCAGTATCCCATGTCCATTCTGGCGGGCATCCAGGAATTTCTGGAAAAGAAAAATGAAGTCAAAAAATAAAATTGGCCACCAACCAAATTGAACAAATGAAATGTTGAATCCACGTTTTTGGATGACCTGAATGGTAGAAAATGAAATGAAAAGAATTTTAACAATATTTTTGAAAAATTAAAAATATGAAAATAATGTAGCTCATTCACGCACCGTATCTGAATGGAAATGGACAAGAATGGAATTTGAGGCACTGGTTATTGCCGCAGGAAAATCTATATAAATTAGGGGAAATCATTCAAATGTCAATGGCCAATCCATCAAAACCAGCCTTGTCCACACCAACGGACAATCTCCTTCCTGCTGCTTGTCCCATTCACTGTAAAAACAAATCCATTCGCTCAAATCCTATTTATTCACCTTCAATGTCCTGAATGCTCACAAAATCTTTGCAATCCGTGAAAAGTGGCTCCTCCAATTCACTTTCCAAAACGGTCAAATGGATTCGATTGGATTTGTCGCTGACCTATATCCACAAAAAAGCCTAGTTTAAATGAATATTTGGCCGCAACTACTTCGATTAGAAATTGGCAATCCGTGTCCGGAGGATAGAGCCGATGTTCATCGAATGGTGAATAAATGTATTGTGGATATCTGTGAGCCTTCAGACGGATTGGATTCTCTGGACAAGGTTGTGGTCCGTCCATATTGAAGAGGAATTGTTGGGATGAACTGCAAGGCTGAATGGCCAATAACAACAAAAGGATGATCGGGAAAATATGAAATTGATTTGTTGTTGTTGAACATGAACAAAATGAGGAGAAGGAGAAGTGCATTTGGCGCAAAAAGTTTGGATGGGCGACGGCATCGAATGGAGGGTGGATGGGCCCAAGAAGGGGACGACGGCGACGAACTTGGATGAAGGAAGAAGGAGGATTGAAGGGATTTGGTGGAGCCAGTCAAGGACGGATTAGAGCAAAAGCACCATTCACAGTCAGCAGTTGATAAGCATCTTTCCGAGGTCGTTCAATTAGGCACCCCTCTCTATGCTGGAAGGATTAGGCGTCAATTAGGAAACATATCAAGAAGATAGGAAAATGACGGAAATGACGAAGAAGGAGGTATGGAATGATGGTTTACTGGCTTTAAGGGAGATAAGTGCTTTAAAGGTAGTGGGGGAAAGGGATAATGCGATGGCACGAAACATGCCGGGAATGGAATATTGACATTGGCAAAGTGTTGGAAAAAATAATAATTGTAAGAATAATTTTTATGTTGAATAGAAAATAATGAAGATAAAAAGCGGATTTGGGCTAGATGATTGGATTTTGTGTGAGGAATTCCAATTTGATGCCATAAACATTTTATTTGAGGCCTTTTTTCCATTCTTTCTTTGCCTTCCGCCTGCTGTTGACCATCACACAAAATGGACATTATTTTCCGGTGCTTTTTTCTTCTGGTTGTCATGGGGATTAGACAATAATGGGCATTTGTTTGGTCATGTCCATTTTCGTGCCAAAATTGATGGCGGTGGTGAAAAAGTGGCCAAAGAATGAAAAATGAACAAAATTTGATGGGGAATGGAATTCGGGGCCAAAATCAGCTGGATATTTTCAAATTGGTCAAACATTCAAATTTTACGAAATATTTAATACTTTTTTATTCAATTAAATTATTCAAAATACTTTACATTCATTAATTCAATATTTATCCTCTCATTTTCTTCTTCTATGCCTTCTTCGATGTTTTAACATTTTGCATTGAATTGGCCTCAATGTTTGGCCATCCCTTTTCTTTTTTAAACATGCCATCCGCCTAAATGCACATTCATCCGCGTATATTCTGCCCAAATTGTCGCAAATTTGCCCTCCATTCCCTTGAATGTTTGTGCATTCCGTTACCGTCTCACAACATTCTCCTTAAATTTAAAATCATTTTATTTTCGTATTAATTTCCACCAACCAATATAATCCAATGCCAATGTGAATGTTGTGGTATTATCCTCTAGTTCTTCCATTCGTTTTCTCATTTTTGCACTCCTCACAATGCAAACACTTTTGTCCAATTCGCATAAATTTGCATATGTTTTGCCTTGAATTTATTAATTAATCCATCATTAATTCAATTTCTTGCCATTTGTGCCACAAACTGGTTCATATCTTGATTCGCATTTGTCCGTTGGGCAATGTAAACCGGGGCAAGCCGAATATGAAACGATGGTCAAATTGTGGGCTCTGCTGCGTTCAGCCAAACATCGTTGACGGCCAAATTCACAAAAATTCTAAAATGAAATGGAATTAAACTAAAGAAATGATTCAAAAAACCAAATGTGTTGTCCCTTCATTGTCACAAATTGGCGAATATTCGGGTCCACATTCTTCTGGCCCCGGGCAACATTCACCCATATAAATTGCTTTTATTATTCCATTTCCATTCTTTGTACCATTTCTCCTTTCCAAATGGCATCCATTACGGTATGATCGTCCATCCGATCCACAAACCTTTTCCAAAGAAAAGGCAGAATTTTAAAATTAAAATAAATCAGGAAAAGCGAAATTGCAAATTATAACAGGCCAGATTAAAACAGGCGGAATTATGTTTGGGGCAAATTAAACAGGCGGAATTATTTTGGGGCAAATAAAACAGGCGGAATTATTTTGGTGCAAATAAAACAGGCGGAATTATTTTGGTGCAAATAAAACAGGCGGAATTATTTTGGGGCAAATTAAACAGGCGGAATTATTTTGGGGCAAATTAAACAGGCGGAATTATTTTGGGGCAAATTAAACAGGCGGAATTATTTTGGGGCAAATTAAACAGGCGGAATTATTTTGGTGCAAATAAAACAGGCGGAATTATTTTGGGGCAAATTAAACAGGCGGAATTATTTTGGGGCAAATTAAACAGGCGGAATTATTTTGGGGCAAATTAAACAGGCGGAATTATGTTTGGGGCAAATAAAACAGGCGGAATTATTTTGGTGCAAATAAAACAGGCGGAATTATTTTGGTGCAAATAAAACAGGCGGAATTATTTTAGGGCAAATAAAACAGGCGGAATTATTTTGGTGCAAATAAAACAGGCGGAATTATGTTTGGGGCAAATAAAACAGGCGGAATTATTTTGGTGCAAATAAAACAGGCGGAATTATTTTGGTGCAAATAAAACAGGCGGAATTATTTTGGTGCAAATAAAACAGGCGGAGAATTAAATCCCATAGAGAATGGGCCCATCCTCCACATATTCCCCCTCTACTCACTGGTTCATATCGATCATTGCATATTAATTCATTCACGGCCAACAATTCCGCCGAAACATTTTTTGGTGGTACCGTAGTCGTCATTTCCTTTTCAACCATTTCCCTTCCTCCATATGCCTCAACTGCTTCCACAATTTTGCTTGTCTTTTTCTCATTTTCCCCTTGACCATTTACTTCTTCTTCACATTTTCTTTCCATCAATTCTATTTTGCCAATTTTTTCAGATCTACATTTGGCCACTTCAAATTGACATCGATTCCCATGTTTTCGGCCCATTGAATCGCAAATGATCAAATGTTCTTCCTCATCCTTTTCTCTACAAATTTCCACATTTGGGCAACATTTTCCCTCATAAGCCGCCGTAATATTGTAGCCAAATTTGGCCTCATAAATGCATCGGAGCATTTCGAATTCGCACCGGCTTTTTATTTCGCCACTTTGATCGCAAACAAATTGGGAATCAACTGCAGTTGGGCTAGGCAATGCGCATGGCTGGGCCAAACAATGTTCGCATCCACCTTTGAAGAGAATTTCCACTCGATTGTCCAAACATTGGGCCCTCTAAATATAATTTTGCCAAATAATTTGTTAAAATGTTCACCTGAATGGCACATAAATTTCTGTATGTGATAAAATCCGATCCACAATATGGATCCGGTTGAGCATTCACACAATTTGGCCATTTTCGTTCACAATTTGTCATTTTCCCCCTCATCAATTTATTGTTGTTATTTTCGCCAATCAAATGGGCACATTTCTGTTGGTTCGCCTCAATCCTCAATGTTTTTCCCTCTTTTGCCGCCAAACAATGTGCATGCGCAAAAAAAAAGGCAAGTATTCCTTTTAATATGAGGGAATAAATGGGCTAATCCCCTTTTTCATACCTATGTAGCCTTCCTTGATTATCGCAAATTGGCCCATCCTCCTCTTCCTCATCTGTGCCACAATTAGGTTCCACCGGGCATTCAATGCTTCTAATTGTTGCCAACTGCTGCCTTTCCTTTGATGGCATTTTTGCGGTCTGATTAGTACATTCTCGAAGGGAAATGAGCCAACCGAAGGGACGACCCTGCGATGGGAATAATTTGATTACTGTATTGGGGGTACGGTACGCCCTAACTTATTGCCCTCAATAATAATTCATCAAGGGCTGAACGAATTTTGATAGTTTTAATATCAAATTAGACAAAAGACTTTTGGCTATCCAATGATATTAATTTTATTTAAATGGATTCTGAATTGATGGAAATGTGAACCGAAAAACCATTTAAACTGATTTTTACTATGGATTAGCAAAATTGTCAGTAATTTTTGACACATAATTCCGTCAAATCTTAACCAATCTAAATAAAATTAATATTATTGGATAGCCAAAAGTATTTTCTTTAATTAGATTACAAAATTGTCAAAAATGGTCCAGTCTCTGATGAGTTAATAAAAGAATATTTGAAGTGCCACTGACCGCCTTTCTTTGATGGCAACTGTGCATTTGGAATGTGCACAAATTTGGATGGGTTATTCCATTGGAATCGCAAACTGGCTTAAAATGTCGACTACATTTGGATGGACAAATTTCATCCTAAAATTAAAATGAACAAAAATTAAAATATTCACAACAAACTTTCAGCTCAAAAATTGGCGAAAGCTTAAAAAGATGGGGGAAAATAAAATTTAATTTAATTAAAGAAAGGGGAATTGTGTGCTTGCCAAATTGCATTCGCCAATATGGCCAAGAATATGCTCCTCAATTTGCCTCAACCTTTTGTCACAATTCCATTGAGCGAAAAGGCAAATGCCTGTCCAAAAAATAATAATTATTAATTAATTGACCCCTTTTATCCCACTTTGATGTGTCAAATTTGTATTGTCGCAAATTGGGACCTGAAAATTTGGGATAAATTTTGTTGTTATTGACCATTTCACCAACAATTTGTTCGAATGGCCCATTCTGTTCTTCTTTGCAGAAATCACATTCCAATGCGGGTCCATTCGATCGACTCTGTCAAATTTGTTTATTCATTTTTCATTCAAAAATTAGGATAAGGGATAGCTATCGCCGATTGAATTTTTGTATCTGTTTTTAACCGATAATTCGACGAGGCAATAACCAATTCGGGAAGGAGATATAGCAATGGAAAGCCCAAAATGTCCTCTATAAAGTGGCCTTATAAAATTTTTATATAATTTTGAATTTAAAAATTTACATGTCTTTATAAGAAAAACAGAATGTTTTGGAGGAAAAGCCGCTTATTTTATAAATTAATTAAATTTTCAAAAGAAAGGAAAGCCACTTTTTAGAATTTAAAAGCCACTTTTTAATGGGTTATTAGGGCTTTCGAATGGCATATCACCTTCCTAAATTGGTTACTTCCTTATTGAACTATGCCCAAAATAATGGCTCAGATTCTTAATTGCCCTATTTCGCGCAATTCCCCCATTTCTCGACCGAAATTTTTGTGCATTTTCCTCTGTATGCAATTCTGGGTGGATGATCTGTGCCGCTGGCATTTTGGGCAAATTGGCAACGGTGCACATTGAATCGGCATTCATTTTGATGGGTCAAATTATGCGAATCGCAAATGGGGTCCAAAATGTTGGTACAGGTGGATATTGAAGGGCAATGGACAATGGTGGATGATTCCTTTTTTTGGATGGGATTATTTTAATTTGAATTTACACCAAATTTACGTGATGTTCTCTTTGTTTTTGTTGTGTTTGTTTTGATGGTGGCGGTGATGGAAGGGGCGATTCCGTTTGCCATTGCATCAATTGCCATCTTTCTGTTCCATTTTGGTGTTGTTTTTGTTCATCTCGCATTAATATTGGCTGTGGCTGAAAATTTGGCAATGTCAAATCACAATTCACTTTGAATGGTCCTAACTTGACGCTGTTTATAATAACTCATCAATGACTTAAATAATTTTGATGATTTTAATATCAAATTAAAGAGCAGACTTTTGGCTATCCAATAATGATTATTTTGTTTAAATTAGTTCAGAAATGATAGACCTAGGCACAAAAAAAAAACTGAAAATTTGGCAAATCTAAAGGAAAGGATATAATAAATATTTTTGGGCATAACTTCAAAAATTCTGAACCAATTTAAATAAAATTTATATTATTTTATAACCAAACGTTTTCACTTTAATTTGATACTAAAATTATCAAAATTGATTCAGTTCTTGATGAGTTATTATAAACGGCGCAAGTTGGACTGTTCCATTCCATTTCAATTTTAAAATCCAACCAAATTTTCCCTTGATTGTCCCCCATTTTCGCCATTTTTCTGTTCATTTCGCCTTCGATGACTTTCCCCATTTTCCATTGTTATTGGTAAATTCGGCTTTTTTCTGGTCCTTTCCCTTCGAATTCCTTCAACCAAATTTGCCATCAACATTCTTCGCATACTGTTCGCATTCGGGAATTGGCCTTTATTCAAATATTTAAATATTATTTAAATTATTAAATTTACCAAAATTGTTATCTTCTTTACGACAAGGTCCTTCCTTAATAAGTCAATTAATTAAATTAAATGATTTTCCCAATTCAATTCACCGTATTTCTTTGAATCTGTCTTCAGCAGATTTTAAACAACTTCAAGGAGTTCTCTCATATCAATCAGAGTGACCCAACTTACTCTCAAGGCCTCTTAATATGATATTGTAGGGATCCTAATAAGATAATATAATGATGAGCCAATCACAGTGACTTATTATTATACAATATATGGAAACCATGGAGGGTGTATCAATGCCAATAATACCTAATAAGGATGAGGGCCTTTCCTTTTTCTCCTACTGTACCCCCACTTTTTGCCTCAATCGATCTACTTGTCACCAAATCAATCAAATATTGCCCTAAGCTGTCTTTTTAAACCTACCCTTTTCCTCTCCTAATTTATTCTTTTTTCCCTTCTTTTTATTATCACATTTTCCCGTAAAATTTATAAAATTTTAAGGTTCTTCCCCTCAAATCCCTATCCAATTTTTGGGCCACTGCGGGGCTTATAGGGCACGGCGAAGGCCCGGACCTGAGAGCCTAGGACCACTCTCACCCAAAATAGTTTTAGCCCTAAATTAGGACTAATAGAGTGTTTAAAATTTGGAGACAAATAATGAAGAAATAGCCAATATTCGCACCTTCACAATGTGCAATGCCGAAACAATTCCCCGGGAACGAAGTCGACAATTACTCAAATTGAACCTTCACAATGGACATTGCAAAAAATAAATTAAATATTTTTTATGCCTTTTCCAACTTGCAACGATTTTTGTGTGTCCTTCCTTGGCTATCGCAAACCGGTGCCACAATTTCCTCACAAACCAATTCACAGTTCCTCCCTTCCGTGCCTCCTTTTTGCCTTTCCCCCACCATTTGGCCCATTGAAATGCCATCCACAATTCCTCTCTTCCTTAAGCACATTTCCTCGCCCCTTCCCTCAATTCGTAACAATTTTCCACTGCTTCTTCGTTGAACGCATTTATGGAATTCAAAAATGCAATCATTCTCGAAGAAATTTCCTTCAAATTCAAATTTAAATGGATCAAAAAACATTGAATAAGGCAGGTAGAGGATAATTAAAGTATCGACGATTAAGTACTTGTTTTTTAGCCCATATCTCAATGAGGCAATAGCCAATTCAGGAAAGCGATATACCATTTGTAAGCCCAAAGTTTATTCTACAAAGTTGCATATTTTAAATTATATTAAATTAAGCTTTAAAAAGTTAAATGTCTTTAATTGTAACAGACCATACAAATGTTTTTTTTGTTAATGAGGAAAAGCCGGTTATTTACTAATTGTTTAAATATTTCAAAAAAATAGTTAATCCAGTTTAGAGGACATTTATGGCTTTCAAAAGATATATAGCCTTCCTGAATTGGCTATTGCCTCGCTGAGATATGAGGTAAAAGAATTGCACAGGTACTCAATCGGCGCCTATTGAGTACTTGTATCGGTTTTTGGCCCATATCTCAATGAGACAATAGCTAATTTTGGAAGGCAATATACCAATGGAAAGCCCAAAGTGTCCTCTAAAAAGTGGCTAAATTTAAATTTAATAAAATTATGAGATTTATTGATTGAATAAACCGAATATTTTTGAAGGAAAAGGCATTTTTTCTATAATTTATTTTAAATTTCAAAAACATATTTAGCCACTTATTAGAGAACATTTAGGGCTTTCGAATGGAATATCGCCATCCTGAATTGGCTGCTTCCTTTTCGAGTTACGGTCAAAAGAATGATAGGGTGGATAATTGAGTACTGCCGATTGCACCTGTATCAGTTTTTGACACATAGCTCAACTAGGAGCAAACCAATTTTTGATGGCGATATACCATTAGAAGGCCGTAATTTTACTCTACAAAGTAGCTATTTAAAATTTTATAAAGTTCTAGCTTTATTGGAAAAATTACATATCTTTGAGTGTAATAAATCGACAGTTTTCGAGGAATAACCCTTACTTTAAAAAATATTAAAAAATTCATAAAATTAGCAAAGCCACTTTTTAAAATTTAAAAGCCACTTTTTAGAGGACATTTAGGGCTTTCAAATGATATATCGCCTTCTCGAATTGGCTGTTGCCTCGCTGCGATATTATGGCCTAAAAGAATATAGGAATTCAATCGGCGCCTATTGAGTACTAACATCTGTTTTTAGACCATAATTCAGCAAGGCAATAACCAATTTGGGAAGGCAATATACCAATGGATAGCCCAAAATGTCCTCTATAAAGTGGCAAAATTTAAATTTTATGAAATTTAGGTTTTAGAAAAGTTACATGTCTCTGAGTGGGTTAAATATTAAATTAAATAATTCCGAGGAATCGCTGCTTATTTTACTTTTTAATATTTAAAAAATTAAGAAGGCCACTTTTTAAAAGATATTTAGAGCTCCCAAATGGCATATCGTCTTCCGGATTGGCTATTGGCTCGGTAAGATATGAGCCAAAATAAAGGCTGTGATACTTAATTAGCGGTACTATTTAAATTCTCCTGTTTTGGGGGCCAACCAAACCAACCCATTTGATCGCAGACAGGATCAAAATAATCGGCACAAAGTTCGGCACTTGGACAGCAAACGCCATCATATGCCTTGGTCAATTCTTTGTGGCAAAATTGGAATACAATTTCAGACTAATATTATTTAAAGGATTTAATTTGCATCAAACTTAAAAATTATATTTTTTGAGGCCACGTAAGTTTGTTAAATTGGTTTTTTTTCAGATTCCTATATTCCAAGAATAAAGCACTAATTTTAAGTTAAATCTAATCCCAGGCCTAATCCCCTCACATCAACACTTTATTATGACCTAGTAATATGGATTTGAAAAAGGATGTGCAAATTTAAATATTTATTTCCATTATTTAATTAACCCCGATTATATTTGGCCGCGCATTCCAGGAAGCAGGCACTGTCATAAGTTTGATGGTCATTTCCACAAATTGGATGAAATTCCCGGGGGCAAGAGCAGTCGAGAAGGGTGATATCTGCGATTAAATAAGAAAGAATGGGTGAATGAATGAATGCGGTTGAAGATATTTCAGAACCCGTACCATTCTTTTGGCCTATAACTCATTGAGGCAATAACCAATCAGGGAAGGCGATATACCATTTTAAAGCCCAAAATGCCCTCTACAAAGTGGCCAATTTGAATTTTAATAATTCAAGCATTATAAAAAATTACATGCCTTTGAGTGTAATATAATCTATTTTTGGAGGAAAAGCCACTTTTTCTGGTAGATTTTTAAAATTTTCAAAAATTAGTTTAGCCACTTTGTAGATGACATTTAAGGCTTTCAAATGGCATATCGCCTTTCTAAATTGGCTACTTCCTTATTGAGATATGACCAAAAGAAAGGTCCAGGTATTGAAATATCCTGTTGGAATGAATGGGATGGACCAACCTCGGGAATTGACGAAAAGCATCAAAAGGGCAAAGAGCAAAAATATAGGCCAGAGGCATTTTTGTTCAGGACACATTCTTCCACCTTCTTTTATTGTTTGAAAGTTTTTTGACGGTGGCCAATTTCAGAGACGGGGATTGCGCGCGCGTCAAATGAACATTGAATGTGTGGGGCACGCGGGAAAATAATTATTGGCGGCAAATTGGCGCTCGATTGATGGGTTTTGATGGTTTGGACGGACAAAGGGAGGGCGGAATGGGCCTGAATGAATGCAAAATTAATGGGATTTAATGAAGGGTGGAGGTGGACACTGGAAAATCAGCTGAATCAATGAAGGGCAAAATGGATGATTTAAAGGGAATGTACAAAAAGGAGGAGGCTGGCTAACATAATAATAAAATAACCAAAAAAAGAGGGGAAGGAATGGAATCATTTCCGCCTCTCGATTGGAATCATCAACGACGATGGGGTCGAGTGGTCGAGAAGGAAGGAGGAGAGGATGTAAATTGCTTCGTTTTCGTTGCATTTTTGACGGCGGGGGGCCCCTTTTTTGAAGCACCGATTGAACGAGAGAAGGAAGGGGAGGGGAAAGGAGGGGAATGGGGTGCGCAACGTTTTCTGACCTTGAAAGACACTTTTGTGCGTGGAAAATGAAAAAAAAGTTGATGAACCCTCTGTCCCCCCAAACGGGTTGGAATGTCCCAACCATACGTTGCATAATTGAGTGGGGGCAAAGAATTTATGTTGATTATTTCAGTGAAAATGATGATTTTATGGACGGAAAATTTTTGTAATATTTATTCGAATTTAATTTAAATTATGACTTTAGAATGCTTTATTTAAAAACAAAGGGTCAACGGAAAGAATGGCATGAATAAAGTGGAAGGAAGGAGCATTTTATTAAAAATAAAGCCAAATGAGGATAAATAAATGTGAGATTATTTATTTAGATAAAATAAATTCTATTTGGGCATAATTTTGGCATTCCAACAGAGAGGAATAAAATGGATTCATTCATTCATTTATATAGGAAAAAGTTCGGTCACTAAAAAGGAAACAAAAATGAGGTCAAATTTATGGGACACAAAACAATCATAAAATAATCAAATTCATTCATCTAATTCCATTCCGTTGTTGTTCTCCCACTCCTCTGGCCGAATTTATGCCTCCTTCTCCTCCTCTTCCTTTCCTCCGTACTTTTGGTGTCTCTTTCCCAGTGTTGGTCATTGTTGGCCCCGATTCGCCCTCATTCAATTCAATTCTGATGTGTTTTTGCACAAATTCTCGGCTTTCCTCGGCCAATTTCAGTTCATTTGGCAGTGATAAATTCAATTGTTTTTCCTTCTGTTCTTGGCTCGTCCCTTGTCCGGGTTCACTCAATTCGTCCATACTGGCTCGACGGGAAAAGAAGAATTCGGCGCTTGATTCGGACATGGCAAAGTCGTTGTCATTTTGTGCTTCTTCCTCCATTTCCATATCGGCCATTGCCATCGCCAGCTGTTCTTCCGCCTCAAATTCGGCCATTTCATCGCATTTTCCAAGACCCTAAAAATTCATTTTATTTGGTTTTAATTCTGCCTGTTTTTTAAAATTGAGTTTTTAAAAAAAATTTTAAAATTAAATTTTTTGAAAATTTTAAAATTAAATTTTTTGAAAATTTTAAAATTAAATTTTTTGAAAATTTTAAAATTAAATTTTTTGAAAATTTTAATAAGTTTTTCGAAAATTTTAAAAATTGAATTTTTTGAAAATTTTAATAAGTTTTTCGAAAATTTTAAAAATTGAATTTTTTGAAAATTTTAAAAATGAATTTTTCGAAAAATTTAAAATTGAATTTTCGAAAATTTTCAAAAATTTTATAATTAATTTTTCCGGAAAGATTTTAATTAAAAATTCCCAAAAGTTTTATTTAATTAATTCCCCAATTTCTTACCTTTGTCCAATGCCAATTCATGGCCTCCATTGCGGACAATCGCAAATTCGGGTCATTGTTGAGCAGCCGAACAATCAGCAATTTTGAGGAGGCACTGACCGAGGCAAACGAAGGCAATGGGAAATCGAATTGGCCGCGCAGAATTCGATTGAAAAGCACTTCATCCGGCTCATCCACTCCAAATGGGGGAAATCCGCAAAGCAAAATGTAGAGAATAATTCCCAGCGACCAGCAATCCGCCTTGAATGAATAGCCAAATTCGGCCAGCACTTCCGGGGCAACATAGGTCGGCTAAAATTATTGGAATGAGGTGAGAAATGAACATTTTAGGGAGCAAACCGTTCCACAAAGTTGGTACAATAATTGGTCGGCGGTGGCCAGCCGAATGGCCAATCCAAAATCGGCCAATTTTGTCATCAATCGGCCATCACCCGGCGATGTATAAACCTGAAAAAAATTAATTTTAATATATATTTGAATTAAATTTACCAAAAGATTTTCCAATTTGACATCCCGATGCACAATTAAATGTTCGGAATGCAAATAATCCAATGCCCTGCAAATGCATTCCACACAACTTGCCCTGCAAATTTACAATGAATTAATCAATTTAATCATTTTAAATTGTTCTCACGTTTCTGTCTCATTGAATGTCCTCCTTTTGCGCAACAATTCGAACATGTCCCCATCCTTAAATCAATTAAAAATTAATAATTAATTAATTAATTAATAAAAATATTAATTAATTAAAAATTTTTTTTTGTTAATTATTCTTTTAAAAAAACTATAAAATTTAATTGATTTTTTTTGTTTATAAATTCCTCTCCGACTTACCGGCACCAATTCCATTCGAATGTACCAATTCTGGTCGACAATTTGCCAATCCCTCAGCAGCACAATTTGTTCATGCCTCAATTTGCCCAGCAATTCAATTTCCGTCCTCACAAATGCCATCACTTCATCATTGGCCAATGTTTCCCGCCGAACAATTTTCAGCGCGTCCATTTCCCATTGACCGGTGTCCAAATCGAGGAATGCCGCTTTGTAGACCAGCGCCGTGTTCCCATCGCCCAACATTTCCATCACCAGAATTTTGTCCTTCAGTTCCAATGGCAATTCTACGCCGGCTAAATTTAAAAATAAATTATTTTAATATTCATCCAATTTTACCGTTCGAAAATGGAGTTGGCTCTTTTTGGAATGCATTTTGATTCCGTTTTGTCAACATTTTCATTTGGCCCGGTTTCAGCCGGAATTGGCGACCAAATCTGCTCCTTGGCGGTCTTCTCTTCCCAATTTCCATTCTTTTATATTCTAAAAATTTTACCAATAATTTTTTTTTGGTGACACTTAGTGCTTTTGGCACTCTATTCTTATTTTTCTTTAGATTTATGCTGGTTAAGATTTATAAAGAAGATTTAATCTTTTAACTAAAAACGACAATTTTAGCTTAGTGGTTTGATGCTTTTTTTTGTAAAATAGAGGTCACGGGTTCGAATCCTCTCCAAGGCAAATATTTTTTTTTTGCTTGATTGTCACTTTTTATGCATTTTTATATATTTTCTACTTAAATTTTTATCAAAAAATAAAATTTTTGGTGCCTATTTTTTTAAATAAAAAAATAAAACCTTCAGTGATGACATAAAAATCATCGCAACAAATTCGTTCAGTGCCATATGCAATGAAAATGTAATCTTCGTCGAAAAAATCCGCCAAATTGTTCACCTTAAAATAAATTAATTTTTAACAAAATATTAAAAAAGGTAAACTTGTTTTCCACTAATTGAATACAATTTTCGCACTGCTCCAGTGTTCAATTTTATTATGGCCGTTATGTCGCTGATCACCTAAAATAAATTAATATTAAATTATTAATTAAAATAAACAAAATTGACCATGTCGAATGATTGTGCCGTCCTTTTGTTCAGCAAATGGCGAACCACCCGCCTTGGTTTAATCCCATTCCGAATTATTGTGATTATTCTGGCAAATTTGATTTAAAAATTAAAATTAAATTAATTTCTTCATTGAGATTACCTTGGCTTCACAAATTCATTTGGTTCCTAAATATTTTAAATAAAATTATTTTTAAATTAATGTCCAACCCGTTTGAATGTTTCCCTTAATGCGCCCGTTGGCAATTCCGGCGGTCTATTCGACACAAATGACCACATTGGTTGAGCCGCATTCGCATAATCAATTCGCTTGAATTTGTCGGTCGATGAAACCACATAGCTTTGTCCTTAAATAATTTCAAATATATTATTCCTTTTTTAATTTTACCATGTTGTATTTCCTCCAATCCGTTGCACTGTTCGCCGCCATTTGTGTGGAAAATGAATCGAATTCCATGGGGCAATGTGAGCGAATCAATTAGGAAATGAATTTTTTGTAAATCCTCCAAAAATGCTGTCCATGAACGCAGTGAGGGAATTATTGTATACCAAATGCCCTATAATTTTGATTAAATTTAGTCAGTAAATTAATTAAATTACCTTAAAAAATCGATCGCCATTTCGGTAAAGCCTAATCCGTCGACCCTGTTCATTTGATTGCAGTCTTTGTATTAATGATTGCGAATTTGAATTGTGTTCTGTTGCGGCATTTTCTGGAGGATTGCCTCTAGGCGTTTTACGTTTGGCCGACTCGTCCATTATTTCGCTGGCCTCCGTTGAAGTCGATGAACTACTGCCGATCATCATTGCTTCGTCCATTTCCATTTTCCTCCAAAGATTAATTAATTAAATCAAATAAATTAATTGAATAAAAGCGGGTGGCAGTGACAGCTGTCGTTTTTATTACAAAGATCCAATTAATTAAAATTAAAACCAAAGAAAAGCCTTCGGGCGGTTTAAAAATAAAATTATCCGAATAGGATATTATGTCTTAATATTATAAAATGCCAGAAATAAATATTTAATTTATTGGAATATAGTATCTAGAAAGTTTAGCACGTGCATCATTCTTTTGGCCATAACTCAACTAGGAAGCAACGAAGTAAGGAATTCAATATATCATTTGAAAGCCCAAAATGTCTTCTATAAAATGGTCTTTCTAGATTTTATGATTTCGAATTTTAAAAATAATTACGTGCCTTTGAGTGAAATAAGTCGAAATTTTGCTGGAAGAGCCAGTTTTTCTACTAGTAGGTCTTTTATGTTTACATAAATTAGTATGCCACTTTTCAGAGGCTATTTAGGGCTTTTGAATGGCATATCGCCTCCCTAAATTAGTTGCTTCCTTCTCGAGCTATGATCAAAATAATGGTTCGAATAGGTGACAATTGATTCCTGCATCGGTTTTGGGCCTATGGCTCAACGAGGCAATAACCAATCTGTGAAGGCGATATACCGATAGAAAGCCAAAAGTGTCTTCTACAAAGTGGCCTTTTAAATTTTTATAAAATTCACCATTTAATTTAGTTATTCTTTTTTGAGTATAATGAACCGTAGATTTTTGCAGAAAAGCCGCTTATTTCAAATTGATTTAAATTTTCAAAAAAATAGCGAAGCCACTTTTTAGAATTTAAAGCCACTTTTTAGAGTACATTTAGGGCTTTTGAATGACATATCGCCTTTTCTAATTGGCTGTTTCCTTACTGAACTATGGCCAAAAGAAGCCCATGTAGTGAAACGTCCCCGCTTCATAAAAATTATTATCACGTAATATTATCCAGTTTAAAAATGATGAATTCCATGACAAAATTAACATAATTATTATGATCAAATAATCCGATTTTATTTCTTCTTCTTTTAATATTCTTCATCGTCTGCATTTGGTTCACTATCGGCAGCAACCTTTAATTTAATTTAGTTAAAAAGATATGGAAATTTTTGTATTTTTACCTCCTCATAATCCTTTTCCAATGCTGCCAAGTCTTCCCGTGCTTCCGAGAATTCTCCCTCCTCCATTCCCTCACCCACGTACCTAAAATTACAAATATTTGTGAATCCATTTCCCCAAAATTAATAAACCAATGGACGAATGCCCTTTTGGAATACATCAAATCAAATTTGTGATTCAGACGGCCCCAGGCCTCTGCAATGGAAGTCGTGTTCGAAAGCATACAAACAGCACGGTGAACCTTAAAACCATTCAAAAATGGACAAAATGGATTAGAATACTTTGGCCAAATCCCCTCCAGGCACCACACTTGGTGGCTGATAATTGATTCCAACTTTGAATCCCGTAGGGCACCAATCCACAAATTGAATGCCTCTTTTCGTCTTCACTTGGGCAATCGCAGCATTCACGTCTTTTGGCACCACATCGCCACGGTAGAGCAGACAAACGGCCATATATTTGCCCTTCCTCGGATCACATTTTACCATTTGATTGGCCGGATCAAAGCACATTTGAGTGATTTCCGAAACGGAAAGGGACTCATGATAGGCCTAAAAATAAGGAAATTTAGTGAAAGAGAATGGGAACGAACTTTATCGGCCGAAATCACAGGCGCATATGTGGCCAATGGGAAATGAATTCGTGGATACGGCACCAAATTTGTTTGGAATTCGGTCAAATCCACATTCAAAGCACCGTCAAAACGAAGGGAAGCAGTGATTGAGGACACAATTTGGGCAATCTACGAAAAGGAGACCGTTTATTTTGCAAAAAAATTCCCACCAATCGGTTTAAATTGTTATAGGATGGCCGCTGAAAATGAAAGAAATGAAATTCATGCAAAAATGAACCCCCAATTTTGGTACTTGTCGACTTTGTATATAACATTTATGGTTCAACATTGCATAAGTGAAGGGTCCTCTAATATGGGTCATCAATATCAGGGTTAGGGTTATTATTAGTCCTAATCAAGGGCTAATGTTTTTTGGGGCTTACGTTGGGGTGGGGTTCTAATAAGCCCAAAAGGAGGAGATAGGGATCAAAGGGGAATGTGACTTTAAATTTTATTAATTGTGCAGAAAAATGTAAAAATAATGGGTACTTGTATACTTTGTATCCGCCAGAACCCTTAAAAAATTTCGATTTTTTTTTTCGCTTTAAAATCAATTTTAAATGTTTAATTTATGTTTTTTAGCTATGGAAGAATTAAAAGAGTTCAAATTACGCGATTTATTCGACAAATTACGCCTTTCTGACAAGGAATTTGAAAATTGGTTCAAAGAATTAAATTTACTTCACACACAAAGAGTTTGCGAATGTGGCAAGGCAATGTGCTACAAATGGATTAAAAATCGTCGGAATCCACTATGGATTTGCAATTGGCGGTAAAATCATAACGGAAAACAACCATCAAAAGGATTTTACGAGGGAACTTTTTTTGCTGATAGTCACTTATCAATCAAACAGGTGAGAAAAAGGGATCAAAAATTAATAATTTTCTACTTCAGGTTTGTGAATTTACATATTACTGGGTACGAAATCACGTGGCAGAAATTCAAACATGGGCATAAGAAACGCTTTGACACACACCAATCAGCAGTTATAAGCTATGTGCATGAATTTATGTAACGAAAAGAATTTGAAGGACCCGATATTTTTTTCCATTTTTGGTCTCAAGTTTCACAAATATACCCCATTTAATTCACTTTGTTGTTTTTTTTTTGTTATAAAAATGCATTAATAAACATTTAAAATTGATTTTAAAGCGAAAAAAAAAATCGAAATTTTTTAAGGGTTCTGGCGGATACAAAGTATACAAGTACCAAAATAATGTGAAGAGGAAAAAGACATATATTATATAGGAAGAAAAGGGGCTAGTTTATAAATGCAGATTGAGGCAATATTTGATTGATGGGTGACAGGACGATATAGGCAAAAAGTTGGGGTACAGTAGGACAAAAAGGAAAGGCACTTAATAAACAGAATTGGCATTGGAATTCATTCTGGAATAGGTAGAGGACAAAGCCACCTCACGTAATCCTAAACCCTATCTCTATAACACCCATTTGGGGTGAGGGACCCTTCATTTGCCCCTTTTGATACAAAAATGGAGTACAAAAGTCGTCAAGTACTCTACCAATTTTAAACCTCAACATCCAAACTTTTTCGGCAAATATCATAGATTGCCTCATTGTCAACCATAAATGAACAATCGGAATGATTCAGTGTGGTATGTGTGGTCAAAATTGAATTGTAGGGTTCAACGACGGCAGTGGCCACTTGCGGGGCCGGATAGACGGAGAATTCCAACTTGGACTTTTTCCCATATTCCACAGAGAGACGTTCCATTAGGAGGGAACTGAAGCCGGAACCAGTGCCACCGCCGAAGGAATGGAAAACGAGGAATCCTTGGAGGCCGGAACAATTTTCTGCCTGAATAAATTTGTAAATTTGATCAACCATTTATGTATTAATTTGCCTGTTTTCGGACTCGATCAAGCACACGGTCAATTTGTTCCTTGCCTTAATTGATTCATTCCATGTTAATTCCCCAAAATAGGAGGTTTCATTACCGCCTATTAATTACTTGAGCTATAATTTTGGCCATATCTCAAAAAGGAATCAACCAATTTTGGAAGGCGATATGCCATTGGAAAGCACTAAAACTCCTCTAAAAAGTGGCTTATCTATTTTTTTTTTGAAAATATTTAAATAATTAGAAAATTAGCGGCTCATAAACATTTAACTTAATGTTAATTCCACTCAAAGACATGTAACTTTTCTAAAACCTAGATTTCATAAAATTTTATTTTGACCACTTTTTAGAGGACACTTTTATTTTTAAAATGGTATATCATTTTCCCAAATTGGCTGCTTCTTCGCAGAATTATAAACAAAAGAATGATTCAGGTATGGAAATGGTGGTACTAAAACGTCTCCAAACGTTTCAAATTAATTCCCCCACACCAATTGTGTAATGTCCACGTGCATAATTATTCGCGGCATCCTCCTTCCCATTGATTAATTGTTCCGGATGGAATAGCTGACGATATGGCCCAGTACGGATTTCGTCAATCACCGTTGGCTCCAAATCGACGAAAATTGCTCGAGGCACAAATTTTCCATTGTTCGATTCAGTGTAGAATGTATTGTAATACTAAAAAATATGAGGAATATTTCCAAAGATTTTCAATGTGTTTGCCTCGCATTTTTCCCTTTCACTTGTTTTTTCTTTTTCTTTTTCGGCTTCATCTTTTTCCAACAAAAATCCATCATTTCCAATGCCATGTTCCAAATTGTACAATTCCCAACAAGCATTCCCAATTTGGGCGCCGGCTTGGCCAATATGGATGGAAATGCATTCACGCTGGAAATGGGGGAAAGAATTCTTTGGATTGGAGGATGGCTTACTCCTTCGCTGGAGGGCATTTTTATAAAATTTTACAGAGGTAGATGAAAGGTAAATTTGCAAATTGCGCACAAAGAAATGAGCCGATTGAGTCAAATTCAAAGGTGAATGAGGGGAATTTGTGCTATTGGCGCAACTGCTACTGATCATTATCTCCCCCTTCTTCCGATTTATGGCATGAATGTTGGAGCGTCCTTGGATTCGATTTTGCATAATTCAAATTCAAGATAAATAAAACCATGTAAATGGAGCAGCGGAAATGAATTCGAAATAAAACAAAATTTTCACATTTTTGAATTGAAATTAATGAAAATGAAGAATACAAATTATTTAAAAATAAATAATGTTATAATTCTAAAGAAATTGATGATAAATATTGAAAAATTTTAAAATTCTAAAGAAATTTATGATAAATATTGAAAAATTTTAAAATTCTAAAGAAATTTATGATAAATATTGAAAAATAAATTAATTTGATAGAGGAAAGAGCTTGTTATTATTTTATTTATCAGTAAAACCAAATTGATAACGAAAAAGAACGAATTCATTCATTTCATATCATCAATAATTTTGTTATTCATTTTTGTTCGATTATTATTCATTCAATGATGCCTTCTGATACTTCTACCGATACCCAATTAATAAAGCGAGAATGCTGTAAAATTTGTGGTGATTCAATTGGTTGTGGAATGAATTTTGGCTGCATAAGTTGTGAATCATGCAAAGCATTTTTCCGTCGAAGTTGTTCAAAATCGGGAAAAAATCAGCAACAATGTCCATTCACTGGAAAATGCCAAATTACGAAGGCATCAAGGAAGGCATGTCCGGCATGTCGGCTGGAAAAATGCATTCAAGTTGGGTTTAAAAAATTGGGAAAAAATACAAAAATTTATATAAATTATAAAATGAACACAGATGGGAATGCGCGGAGAAATGGTGGATGCCTGGAAAAAGCATTGGGCCAAAGAAAATGGCCAAAATGAAGGGGAAAGATGGAGAAATGTGCCGAGGAAAAGGAAAAAGTTGGAATTACGGAATGAGAAAATTTGTGTTTGTAAATGTCGATGTTGTGGAGCAAATGAAAATGGGCAAATTGGCATTGAGAAGAGCACACAAACTGAGGAAGAATTGGTAGAAAAAATGATGGAATTGGACAATATTGAGAAGGAAATGTTGGATGTAAGCCTTTTAAACAAATTCTCAATGACATTCAAAGGAATTGAATCGGGCAAGTCTCATTTTGGACAGCCCAATTCCCATGGCACAACATTTTGGCCCATTCAATTTAACGTTGATTGACGCATTTCGTGCCAGCGAATTTGGGATGCGTCGAATGGTGGCAATGTGCAAACAAATTGCCGCATTTCGTGCCCTCGATCCACGTGACCAAATTGCAATATTGAGGTATTAAATATGTACAAATAGGTGGAATGAAATTTACGCCCGAATTTTGCCCACCAGCAGATCAAATTTAATTGATTATTGCCTTAGGCATGCAAATTTGTTATCATTTACAAATAAATAGTTTCCTTTGATTGAGATAAATATAAATATTGTAGATTATAAAATGGATGATAGATTTGAAAGAAATTGGGAAAAAAGTTGCAAAAAGTTATGACCAAAAAAGCAGCTAAATAGACCAAAATCAGGGAACTTTCGTATATTTAATTTACTGGTTAATTATATTTGATAACTAGGCGGAATTATTCTAACCAGGCGGAATTATTCTAACCAGGCGTGGTTAATTATATTTGATAACTAGGCGGAATTATTCTAACAAGGCGGAATTATTCTAAGTTCGCCAGGCGGAATTATTCTAAGTTCGCCAGGCAGAATTATTCTAAATTCGCCAGGCGGAATTATTCTAATAAGTTCGCCAGGCGGAATTAAAACAGGCGGAATTATTCTAAGTTCGCCAGGCGGAATTAAAACAGGCGGAATTATTCTAAGTTCGCCAGGCGGAATTAAAACAGGCGGAATTATTCTAAGTTCGCCAGGCGGAATTATTCTAAGTTCGCCAGGCGGAATTAAAACAGGCGGAATTATTCTAAGTTCGCCAAGCGGAATTATTCTAAGTTCGCCAGGCGGAATTAAAACAGGCGGAATTATTCTAAGTTCGCCAGGCGGAATTAAAACAGGCGGAATTATTCTTAGTTCGCCAGGCGGAAAGTTCGCCAGGCGGAATTAAAACAGGCGGAATTATTCTAAGTTCGCCAGGCGGAATTATTCTAAGTTCGCCAGGCAGAATTATTCTAAGTTCGCCAGGCGGAAAGTTCGCCAGGCGGAATTAAAACAGGCGGAATTATTCTAAGTTCGCCAGGCGGAATTATTCTAAATTCGCCAGGCGGAATTATTCTAATAAGTTCGCCAGGCGGAATTAAAACAGGCGGAATTATTCTAAGTTCGCCAGGCGGAATTATTCTAAGTTCGCCAGGCGGAATTATTCTAAGTTCGCCAGGCGGAATTATTCTAAGTTCGCCAGGCGGAATTAAAACAGGCGGAATTATTCTAAGTTCGCCAAGCGGAATTATTCTAAGTTCGCCAGGCGGAATTAAAACAGGCGGAATTATTCTAAGTTCGCCAGGCGGAATTAAAACAGGCGGAATTATTCTTAGTTCGCCAGGCGGAAAGTTCGCCAGGCGGAATTAAAACAGGCGGAATTATTCTAAGTTCGCCAGGCGGAATTATTCTAAGTTCGCCAGGCAGAATTATTCTAAGTTCGCCAGGCGGAAAGTTCGCCAGGCGGAATTAAAACAGGCGGAATTATTCTAAGTTCGCCAGGCGGAATTATTCTAAATTCGCCAGGCGGAATTATTCTAATAAGTTCGCCAGGCGGAATTAAAACAGGCGGAATTATTCTAAGTTCGCCAGGCGGAATTAAAACAGGCGGAATTATTCTAAGTTCGCCAGGCGGAATTATTCTAAGTTCGCCAGGCGGAATTATTCTAAGTTCGCCAGGCGGAATTATTCTATGTTCGCCAGGCGGAATTAAAACTAATATCAAAATGTTTCTCAGAAAGAGCTTATTCCATTAAATTTTATTGATAAGCTAGAAGATTGCTAAAATATTTTAGTGCGCAAATTTCGGGTGTGCTAATTTTGGATATCAGTGAAAATGTGACAATTCCTATAGGAATTCCCTTCTTGGACTGCTAATTCTACGTGGAGCAATGGCCTTCGATTCGAGCAATGAGGCATGGCGTCATGCAATTCTGAATGGAACCGGAGGTCAACAATTGCCTTTTTGCTTGAATTTAAATGTTCTTCCACCGAAGGAACAGCATTCGGAAGAACATCGACATTTTTTAATGACATTTGAGGAGAAATGGCGCACTAATCGACCAATAATGCTCATTTTGCATGCAATCGCACTATTCACGGTACCAAATGGCATTTTACTAATGTCAAAGGAAATGATTGAGGAATCGAAACAAAAATATTGCGCATTGTTGAAAAGGCAAGCTGCAGAGGATAAATGGACGAAGACGAGAATTTTAAAGGTGTTTATGGATGGAAAGCAGCAGAAGGGACAATATTGACCAGGCATTTGGCCATTTGATGGGCAAATTGGAGGAATTGGGCCAATTGAGTGGTTCATTCCAACAATTATATTCTCGACTGAATGCAACAGGCGAATTGGGTGAATCACTATTGAGGGAATTGTTGCTGGCAACCAAATAATAAAGTAATACATGGACGGGGATCGGAGAATGGATTGTGCGCTGATTTGCTACAAATAATTAAATAAATATTAATATTTCCTTGATTGTAATTAAAAAGTTTTGTGAAAAGACTATAATTAAAAAATATAATAAATTTTGCGCATTATATCAAAATCAATTTTATTGCCGACTAAATCAAGCAGGAATTGTGAGGAACATTGTTTAAGAAAATTTTCTGCTGGCAAAATGATAAAAAAAATGATAACCTCTCGGCTCTCGGGGAATTTATTGTGCTCTGATTTGACATTGACCTCCAGCCACATTATTAAACATTAATATTTTCTCGGTTTCCAGTTTTTTGGTTTGGATTTGGGCGTTCTGTTGATTTATGGCTTTGCCCTTGGATAAAGCCGACCTTGTTCCCCTCAATTTTCCCCATTATTCTATATTCATTCAATCCAATTCCCATCCAAATTCATCCCCCCATAAAATGCCTACATTCATTACCATTTTGATCCTTTCTCCAATTTTCCTTTTGCCAACCCATTGCCAACATTTTCAACCCTATTTTTATGCCAATAATGGCCAACAACAACCACTCAATCCATGGGATCATCGCAATTGGGCCGACACTTCACCGTATACACAAAATACCCAACAACAAGTCAATTCTGCCTACATTTATAAGGCACAAAATGTGCCATCCAGATTTGGGAATGGCTGGTTCCTCACTTGTACAACAAAAAATTGCGCTGGAAAATGAAAAATGACAAAATGAAATAATATTTACTGAAGGATTGGAATGGATTTATGTTAATTGGCCACAAAATATACAAAAATGAAATTAAATTTGAATATTTGTATAAAATTGGTCAAGGTTGGAGAAAGGCAAAACAAGTAACGGGGCCACGAGAAGCTTCACAAAAAATTTTTGAACTGACCTAGAAAAGGGTAAAACATTTAAAAGAAATGTTAATTAGGTAGTTGCAAAAAACTGACCACTGTATAGGAAAATTTATTTTTGCTGCAAATAACATCGATGGAAGCGCCAAACGCCAATCGGCCTGCACTGAAAATTAATTGCTTGGAGATGGTCGGACTGAGCACAATATTCTGTGAAAATGTTTGAGGAATAATATTAATTAAAATAAATTTGCCTCCAGCATGATGGCGCGAAGAGTTTCTGAACCTACAAATTATTTTGATTATTTGGGAGGAAGGAATGTTGAATTTATTCAATAAAAAACCAACTGCATTTTGGGTCATCAGCTCCCAGTCGTTCCTGATCGGCAGTTTGAACCGAGGCATGCACTTTCTTGAAGGAATTCTCAGAAAAATCATCGGTTAATCGCTGAATTTCCTCAATAAATTCATTGATCTAAAATCCCCCTATTTCCCACATCATCCTTTTCTCTCTCATTCGTCCCAGCTTCTGTTGTGGTTCTTTCCAAAGCATTTTGTCCTCCCAAAATGCTGGCATTTTTCGGCCGAACAATTGGATCCAGGGTGGATGTTGTTTTCGCATCCCATTCTCTTTCATAATCGGCCAAATCTGGCAATTCGCCTGGTTCCTCATAAATGTCCATTGGCAATGTGGATTTCAACTGCAAATTTAGGTCAAAAATTATTGATTTTTTCCAATGTGGATTATTTCACCGTTGTTGTCACTTTGGCCAATTTATTTCCCAACAAGCTTGGCCCTTCTTTTCCACCGCTCACATTTACCTGATGAATATTTGTGTATTTATGGCCAAATTCCATTTCCACAAACCGTATCCCTATTGTACGATCCACCATTATTTCCTCCACTTCCTCCACCTGAATTCCCGCCTCCTCCATTGCCTCCCCCGCTTGTTGCTTCATTCTCGGTTTTGTAAGAATTATTGTCGGGTTCGGGAGCAGGGGCGGGTGCCGGGGGTTGGATTGGGGGTTGGGCAGGCGCCTGAATGGCCGGTGGCTGGTCATAGGGGGCTTGAGGAGGCTGAGGAGGTGGCACAAAATTGTCGGGTGGAGGCAAAGGCTGGGGCTGTTCCTGTGGACCAATTTGGATTTGATATGAATGAATGGAGAATAGTCCAATTTATCGCCGTTTATAATAACTCATCAAGGACTGAACCAATTTTGATGATTTTAGTATCAAATTAAAGGGCAGACTTTTGGCTATCATAAGATATTAATTTTTACCTAAATTGGTCTAGAAACTGATGAATTTATGACCAAAAAACACAATGAACATTTCATTAATCCATAGTGGAGGTGTCTAAATGGTTTTTTGTTGGGTATAACTTCATAATGTATGTATCAATTTAAATAAAATTTATATTCATAGTCTGCTCTTTAATTTGATACCAAAATCATCAAAATTGATTCAGAGCTAAATGAGTTATTATAAACGGCGCCAAGTTGGTTCATATACCAGAAGCGCCTCCCTCTACAACCCATTCTCACATATCCGCCCCCGCCTTGGGCATATTCCGTCGGCTGTGGCTGTCCTCCAAATCCGCCTCCACCTCCTTGAGGCCCAGATTGGGCATAGGTGCCCCCTGCACCGGATGTACTCTGTTGCTGGGGCGAAGGTGCGCAATTTGTAGGGGCACTGTGGCATTCAATGGTGGTGGCGGCCGGTGCCACGGATTGTGGGGCGGCATAGCCACCGCTGGAAGGTGGTGCTGATGGAGGAGGACATGGAGCAGCTGAAAATGAGGGATTTAAACTAATAAATAAGGAATATTCCTACATTGGCCAGAAGGGGCGCATCCATTGCTTTGGGAAGCAGTACCAGAACCTAAATTCATTCAAAAACATTAAAATAGACTTTTATTGGTTTCTTAGGGCAATACACTGAAAATGGTGGTTTAAAACATTCTATCCAAACCGGTTTTCATCCATTTGAAAGGATTAAACCCAATAATGAAGTTTCCGGATTCAATGTGTTGGAAAGCATAAAACCGGTTTCAAAACATAAAATTGTAAATATTAAACAAACTGCCAATGCCAATAATACCTAACATAAGGGCCTTTTTCCTATTTGTCTTACTGTACCCCCACTTTTTGCCTAATCGCTCACTCAGTCACCATATCAATCAAATATTGCTCCAATCTGTCTCTTTAAAACAGCCCTTTTTCCCTCCTATATGTCTTTTCCCCTCATATTATTATTCCCGCATAATGAATATAGAATAATTTTATTTATTCGCCTCTAAGCCCTATCCGTTTTTTGGGCCACTGGGAGCTTTAGGTCTCCGGCAAAGGCCTGGGGCGAGTAAATAGGCTCAGCTTTCGCCCCAAACAATCTTAGTCCAAGCTGACAATAAGAAATAATATGGTTTAATTAAAATGTCTTAAATGACTTTTTCGGTGAAATTAGCAGGGGTAGAATTGACCTCCTCCCCCACCTCCACAACTAATGGAATATGTTCCACTGCTCAAAGATTGGCCATCGCCTCCACATCCAGAGGATTGGGATTGAGATGGATAAGCGGAAGGAGATGGCTGAGAACAACCTGCGAAAAAAATTTTATTTAAATATTATTTTGAATTTCAGTATGCCTCCTCCACCACCATTTCCACAACCGGAAGAGGATTGGGATGGGGTAGGTGGACATGAAGGTGTACAGCCTTGAATTAATAAGTATTAATAGAAATAAAATTAATGAAAGAATTCCTACCTCCGCCACTGCTGCTTCCTCCACCACAACCTCCCGATGAATATGAATTTGAACAACCTCCGGAAGAAGGGCAACCTGAAAATTTAAATAAACAATGGATAAAAATGGCAGCAAGAACCTCCTCCTCCACCACCACAACCGGCGGATGCAGAAGTACAGCCTTAAAATAGGATAAAGATAAATGAATAGTGGCTAATTGAGTACTGCCGATTGAGTACCCACATCGGTTTTTGGCTCATAGCACTACGAGGCAATAACCTATTCTGGAAGGCGATATATCATTTTAAAGCCTAAAATGTCCTCTATAAAATGGCGAGATTTAAATTTTATAAAATCTAGACTTTAGAAAAGTTACATGTCTCTGATTATAAAAGGCCCAAATGTTTATGTTAATGAGGAAAAGCCGCTTATTTTACAAATTGTTTTAATATTTCAAAAAATTATTAAGCCACTTTTTAGAGGATATTTAGGGCTTCAAATGTTATATCGCCTTCCTGAATTAGCTATTTCCTTGTTGAGTTATGGCCAAAAGAATGGCACAACCTAATCAAACGGCAATACTTTCTATGTTTTGTTTTGATAGTGAACAAATAAATATTAAATCGACCTCCTCCTCCACCACAACCCGATGATTGGGAAGTACAACCTTCAAATGAAAATATCATGAATAAATATGCCAAAAATCTACCTCCACTTCCGCCACTTGGCGCACATGATGGTGAGCAACCTTTTTTTGTTCAAATTGTTTCAATTAAAAAGGCTAAATTTGATTTTCTTGAACCTCCGTTTCCTCCCCCACATCCTCCTCCTCCGCCTCCTCCCGTTGATGGCACAGTTTCAATTGTTATTTGGCAACCACCTCCCGATGATGAAGATCCACATCCGCCTCCTCCACAACCATTGCCTCCCCCGCATCCGTTTCCACCGCCACATCCTTCTGATGTTGATGAACATCCATTGCTCCCACCGCAACCACCGCCACAATTATTGCCTCCACCACAACCTCCACTTCCCCCTCCTCCACCGCATTCACAAACCGGACAAACCATTGGAGGACAAGAACATCCTAACATTGTTTGAAGGGAATTTTATCATTTTCGCCAACAACTTCTAATACCTCCCATGTTGAAGAAAAATGAAAGGGAAGGATTCGGTGATTGCAAAAAGAAAATGAAGAAAAATAAAAGGGAACCAAATAAATTGGCCAAAATGAACATTGGCGGTGATTAAAAACGGAAAAATTTCAAAATATTTTAATTAGGATGACAGTTGGAGGGAATTTTAGTGGACATTAATAAAATTGGCAGGTCAAGAAAAAGAATATTCCGAATTAGTTCTACGAATCGCCACTCCGCTACAAATGCCCTCGAGGGCCCTCAATCATCATTCTGGGAAGGCGTCAAGATGGAAATTAGGTTAGCAAAACCACAAAACAACATTTCCCTCTCTCCCTTCATTTCGAACTTTTTATTTTAAAAAAAGCATTCATAATTGCCATCATTCCCCGCCCTTCCTCCCTTTTGCTGCCTCGATGATGGCGCAACAACCAATTGAAAATCGAGGGCGAAGTATTGAGCATCCAAAACAAAAATCATCCTTTTCAATTTAGAAAATACAAACTTTCACTAAAAAAAGTGAAGTTAAAACTTGCAAATGAATTAAGAATGGATAGATAGTATTTAATTTGCAGAAAAAATAATGAAAATATAGAAAATTTTATAATGATTTAGTGGTTTTTCCTAGACCCCTAAATCATATAACCATTCATAGATCTAATCGGGGCCTATGTTTCTAATCAGAAAAATGTTCGCAAAATAAACCGAATAAAATGTTGGGACAAACGGGCGGAATTATGTTTGGGGCAAATAAAACAGGCGGAATTATGTTTGGGGCAAATAAAACAGGCGGAATTATGTTTGGGGCAAATAAAACAGGCGGAATTATGTTTGGGGCAAATAAAACAGGCGGAATTATGTTTGGGGCAAATAAAACAGGCGGAATTATGTTTGGGGCAAATAAAACAGGCGGAATTATGTTTGGGGCAAATAAAACAGGCGGAAATATGTTTGGGGCAAATAAAACAGGCGGAATTATTTTAGTGCAAATAAAACAGGCGGAATTATTTTGGGGCAAATAAAACAGGCGGAATTAGAGAATAGGATGAAATTCTAAACAATTAAATCGGTATAATCTTTTTATTTTTTTAAATTTTTTCTGAAAATTCAATCTATTTCTTATGCAAATTAAATATATTTCCCTTAGAATGGCAAAATTAATTTATTCACTTTTAAATAAATAGACAAATTTAGAAGTCGAATTCGACTAAATTTATTTTGATTGAAGAGAATATTGTCGCTAAGTCCCTCATTCAATTCATTCATTTTCATCAGATCATTTTGGGCCCTTTCGCATCCAAAACAGTGCAGTGCCAATAACCCCTGCGCCAACGGTCCCAATGATATATGGCATATAGTCCGAACGAGATGGAACTGGTGCAGAATCACCCGCAGTTGTGGCAGGAACGGTGTCCTAAAATAAACGACTTGAAAAGAATTAGTGGATAAAATTGCCTTACAATTTTCTGTGGGATTTGTTTCTCAACCGGAAATTGGCCCTTCTCATCGAGTTGTCCCTTCATTGATTGGTTCAAATCTTGCTTTCGCCACGATGGATTGGTCCGGTCCTCTCGATTTTCTTTCAGTGCATTCTGTCGAGAAATGAATGAAAATTAGAATTTTTAAAATATTTTTTAGATATTTTTTTTAATTTTTTAAATTTTTGACTTAATTTTTTGTATTTTATTATTTATATTTATGATTAACTTACCCCCAATTCATCGCGATTGGGTGGAGGATTCGCACCTTTGTATAAGGACATTTTCTTGTTTTAATATTTATTTGGAAATTGATATTCAAATAATCTAAAAAATGGATTTATTTTTAAAAGAATAAAGTTTAATTTAGTGAATGGGAGTGGTAAAAAGCGAAAGCTTATTTCTTATTTATTCTCCCCTCACATTCTACTTAAATGTTCAAAGACCAACAAAACAACAAAAACAAATGGTGGAAAATCAATAATGGTGAATAAAATGGTTTTCCAAAATATTAAAAGTATATAAAATTGAAAACATTATCAAATGTTTTAATGTGAAGAATAGCACAAAATTTAAACATATTTATTCCAAATTCAAATCCTACACAAATAATAAATTCATCATCACATCAATTCATCCATCCATCATTCCATTCATCGTTTACCCAATCTGTACTTCCGATTAAACCAAATAACAAATGTCAAAAATGCCATGGCCGCGGCAGCAGATTTGTACGGGTGATTGTCGACGGTCATATAAATAATTCCTTTTGGTGCCGTGTCCGGTATAATATAGTCTTCTTTCTTTATGAAATGTGCGGATTGAGTGCTGCCTTTTGAAGGTGTAAAAAGTGGAGGCCATTCGCTTCTCGGTTTTCGCCACCATTTTGCTGAGAAAATATGTAAAATTAGTTTGTTGATTTCATTTTTCTATTTTACTTAGTTTGGATTTATATTTTTTAATTAAATTAAAATTAAACCCACCATCTTCTTCCGCGACCATCTCTGCAATTTATTTCCTTTTTTTGTATGTAGTTTAATGATCTCGAATTATTTATGTTTCGGAAGCTGAAAATATAAAAATTAATGTAAACCACAATTTTCACTGCTGCAATCAAAATCAAAAACAAAAATCAAATTCGTCTAAAATCAATCCAAAATTTTCAAAATCCTCCAAAGTCCAAACTCCAAATCCAAAAAAGGATTTAATGTCATTATACATTATGCCACGATTAATATTATTTAAATGTAATACTAAATATTATTTTTGTTACAGTAATCGATATAAAGGGGAATTGGGAAGAATGGGAATTCGCATTTTAATGGAAAGTGGAAAATTAATTAAAATAATTTAACGGTCCACATATGCTAAATAGAATTATTTTACGATTCGGTCATAAATTTTCTCAACCACTCTGCCTCAAAAAATTTAATTCCGGTGTTTTAAAAACCGAGAATTCCTCCAAACTACCAACAAAATATGCCGTGGAATTTCATGAAGCTAGACTACACTTTTGTGCCGAATCCAAATTTGCATCTGTTGAATTAATCCAAAAAGGCAGAGGATTATTTTTTTCTAGATTGTTTTTTGGGTTCAGATTCGGATCCAATGTTGGATGTTGTTGGCCCATTGCGAATTCCGTTGGTTTGGCTTCGCGATCATTGCCGAAATGTGGCAAATTTTAATGAAAAAACAAAACAGCGGAAAGGGGATTGTACAAAATTATTCAGCGGGGCTGAATTGGCTGATGATTGGTTTGCGCCAAAATTAGGAATAATCCCACATTTTGCATTTGAAGTTATCCAATCAATTTTGATGTTGATAATCAAAAACTTCATTTGCATTGGGCCGATGGATTGGAGAGTTGTTTTCGGGTGCAAGAATTGCTTGAATGGGCCATTTTTTCCAAAAAGGTTACAACAGATTGGGCCAATTTGTTCCAATTTATTCAGAAACATGGGGAAGAATGTTTGGATGATTGGGAGGCGGCTGAATGCCCTTCTCGCACACTTTGGACTGGAGAAAGCCTAAAAGAAGTGCCGAATTTGTCATGGCCAGTATAATCCTCCTTTTAATGGAATATTTTGGCAAATTTGCAGTAAAAATTTTGACTTTTCAATGTTTGCCCGTCTTTTTGTTCGTTTTGGTGCTGTCGCCGTAAATGGGGTGGAAGTGGGCGAAAAAGCAACCAGAGAATTGTGCGAATCAATTTCCCCAATTCATAACACATTTTTCGGTGACTTTTGGACATTTGGCACGGGGAAAGAGCAAAGCATGGTCATTTTTGAAGGAATTTGGCCAATTTTCACAATTTGTTTAGGCTGCTTTTGATGACACCGCCTATGGGAATGAGGGAATTGGCCCACACACGGATGGAACATATTTTGACCAACCACCCGGAATTCAGGCAAAATATTCCATACGGAAATAATAATCGGCCAAAATTTCAAGGTTTTTCATTGCTTGAGGCCATCCACCCATGGAGGTGGTTCAACTATTTTGGTGGACGGATTTTCGGCAGCCGAAAGACTAAGAATGGAAGGACCCGAATATTTTCGTTTGCTTTCACAAATTCCCATTGAACATCATTATTTGGAGGGAAAAACGCTGTATTCCCGTTCCGCCTTGGAACCAGTGATTCGACAATTTCCACGGGTCGAAAAAATTGCCCAAATTCGTTTCAATCCATACGATCGAGCGCCAATGAGGACAATGGCCATTGGAGGAACGGAGGAAGAACGGCAAAAAGCATTAGGTTGAATATTATGAAGAATTTAGGAAATCATAAATAATTGTTTAACAGAGGAAACCGTTCTATTCTATGAATCCTATCAAAGATTTGCCCGAATTGTGAATGATCCAACCCAACAAGTCCAAATTCGACTTCGACCCGGCACTGTCCTTTTCATTGACAATTTCCGTGTACTCCATGGCCGTCAACCATTCCAAGGGGAGAGAACAATGTGCGGATGCTATTTGTCCAGGGATTGTTTATTGGCAAGGGCCAGGCCACTTCTTTCCCCCAATCTTTATGGAAACGTGTAATCCAACCAATGTGCCATTTTCATATCATATTTAGCTTTATTTAGTCTATTTTAAATGTCATATTTATTTATATTATATCCCTGCACTTTGTTAATTTGGCTCAATAAAATAAATTTTTTACAAAAAATGAGGATTAATTAAAATGGCATTTCAATATTTTTCCTTTTTATTTTGGCGATTTTCTGCTATGCCTTCCTTTCAGCAAAGCTCTACGTCCACTGTTGCCGGACGATTGTTGGCCATGATGAAGGGAAAATGCCCCATCGAATGGGGAAAGAATTCCGCCATGGCCAGCGCTGTTCTGTCTGCCCCATTTACATTGTAATATTCGCATATAAGTCATTCGGAATCGAGCATTACACAATGCATAGCAGAGGGGATTAATGGTGGAATTGATGTAGGAAAGGACTGTGAAATTAATTAAATTAAATTGGAATTTGGAGGGACACTGACAATAGCTGAGCGTAAAAAGGGAGGCTGGTACTGAATTTGGATAGAAGGCCTCCAAGCATACGATAACTGAAAAATACATTATTAAATTGGAGGAATATTTATGGGGTTAATGACCATTATAAGGAGTCCAAGTGATGATGAAGGCGAATAGAATGGCTGAAAATGGTAAAACAACATTATAAAATATTTGAACAATTGGCACCAGAAAGGGTTTTGGCAGCCTTGCTCTCCTGCTTCCTTTCATTTCGTCTTCGCTCCTTTTCACTACGACGCATCTGTTTTTTAATAAATTCCAATATAAATTCATTTTGTTAAACAATTATACAACTTTCCGGAAGCATTTAATTACAATTACAATCCTTTGTAAAACATTTGCAATTACAATCCTTTGTAAAACATTTACAATTAAAATTACAATCCTTTGTAAAACATTTACAATTACAATCCTTTGTAAAACATTTACAATTACAATTACAATCCTTTGTAAAACATTTACAATTACAATCCTTTGTAAAACATTTACAATTACAATTACAATCCTTTGTAAAACATTTACAATTACAATTACAATCCTTTGTAAAACATTTACAATTACAATTACAATCCTTTGTAAAACATTTACAATTACAATTACAATCCTTTGTAAAACATTTACAATTACAATCCTTTGTAAAACAATTACAATTACAATCCTTTGTAAAACATTTACAATTACAATCCTTTGTAAAACATTTACAATTACAATTACAATCCTTTGTAAAACATTTACAATTACAATCCTTTGTAAAACATTTGCAATTACAATCCTTTGTAAAATATTTACAATTACAATTACAATCCTTTGTAAAACATTTACAATTACAATTACAATCCTTTGTAAAACATTTACAATTACAATTACAATCCTTTGTAAAACATTTACAATTACAATCCTTTGTAAAACAATTACAATTACAATCCTTTGTAAAACAATTACAATTACAATCCTTTGTAAAACATTTACAATTACAATTACAATCCTTTGTAAAACATTTACAATTACAATCCTTTGTAAAACATTTACAATTACAATTACAATCCTTTGTAAAACATTTACAATTACAATCCTCTGTAAAACATTTACAATTACAATTACAATCCTTACAATCCTTTGTAAAACATTTACAATTACAATTTTACATGCCCCCTACCTGTTCCTCTCGGAGCATTTGAATTTCTCGCTTCTTCATTAGCCCATTTTGTTGTTGTTGGCCTCCAATTGCTGTTTGTGGTGGCCCAGTTGGGCAACTTTTTGTCAATCTCACTTTTTGCCGTTCACTTCCGTTCATTTCATTTTCCTCTTTTTTCTCCTTATTCAATGGCACTTTTTCCTCCCTATCCGGCTCCAATCTTCTTTCCACCGAATTTCTGGTACTCAATGATTCAACTTCGGCATGACTAAAAAAGGTGAGGGGAGGAAATGAGCTAATTAATTTGCAACTAACGAAGAAAGACGAACTGAAGGCCGTTTACTGCCACTTTCATTGTTATTGTCCGGATATTCAATAATGACAATGGAATTATATCTTCAATAAAAAAAAAGTATTTATTCCCCATATGATAAAATTATTACGTGTGCACGGAGGATGGCCTCGATGTTCTGCCCAATTCCAGGGCATTTCCGGTAACACTCAACGGCACTGAACATTCCTTCATCACTCTTTTTTGTTCATTTTCTTCTTCTTTCTCCTTTTCAACCTCCGATTGGGCCAATTCCACCGCAGTTTGATCGGCCAAAATTGAATCCAAATTTGAGGTTGTTTGCCCTCCGGTCTCATCACCAGCCAAATCGTCCATCACCGAATCCTCGGAGGAAACATCCGTTTGGGCTTTTCCGGTGCAAAATTTGATTAATGAAAAACGTTCTTTTTTCCTTAAAATTTAAAATATATTTATTAGGGATTGCCACCAACTTGAATGAAGTTGGTGCCGTTGGGATTGTGGAAATGTTGCTGACCAATTCCATGAAATTTATTCGGCTGGAAGCAGTGGATTTTTGGGGTTGAGGAGGAGGGGAAATGGGTCCCATGGAAATTGGTGTATTCCTTGGAGTGGTCAATGCCGCAAGTGAGGAAGGTGGAATGGCAGAATCAGAAGCCGATTGAAGGCCACGAATCTGATGTAAAGGTAACATTATTTGGGAAAAGGTGGGGAAATATTAAGCAAGGAAAAAGCAAAGATTCAGGGAAATAGAGTCCAAAAGGAAAAGCAGAAAAATCAAATAAAACAACCAGCGGGGCCAACGGCAACATCAAGGAATGAAGTGCTGAGGTGCCGGCCAATTTGGTTGGCGAGAATAGCTGAAAATGATTCAATCAATGTTCGGCAAATTCAAATGGGGAAAATTGGGGAAATTTTTATGTAGAAAGGTTAGAATGTTTTTTTTGGGGGCAAATCAACTCAATTCAATTAAAAAAAAGGCCAAACACTTTTTTTGCACACCCCAAAAGGCACACACCTGTTGGCCATCCTGCAATTTTCTCAGCTCCTTTTGTCGCCTTCTCGTTTCCAAATAAACTTTATAGTAGAGAATCATCATTAACTTAAATTTGTACATTTTTAATTAATTCATATTTGGTTTCTACCGTGACTGGGATGTAAAATGCCGCTGCAGCTGTGACCACCGTAGCCAATTGATTTCGCCAATTTCGATTGTTTCCAAGTGCCAAGAACTTAAAAAGAAATTGAATTTATTTAATAAAACGGAAAAGGATACCTGAACAACGCAAAGGGCACTTTCCTCAATAATGAACCGGCCCTCCAAATAGGGCCAAAGCACAATCCAAGGGGGCCAAAGTATTAGGGAAATTATGTAGGTGGCCGCAATCATGAAAAGTGCCTTTCGTGTTGTCCTCCTTCACAAATGGGAGGGGGTATTATTTAAAGTAAAAGGTGAATTTGGAACTTTGGACGATAAGTGAGTGGACGGGTGACGGAGAAATAGCGATCAAAACTGATCAGCAACAAATTCAACACGGAAGCATTGCACATGAGGTAGTCAATGCAAAGCCAAACTGAAAATTATTAATTGAATTGAGTATTTGGGTTGGGAAAAGGGAAACTATTATGTTCCTACTTGGCGCCTTTTATAATAACTCATTAAAGTACGAACAAATTTTAATAATTTTATTATCCGATTAAAGAGCAGATTCTTGGTTATCAAATGATATAAAAAATGTATTTAAATTAGTTCAGAATTGTCTGAATTGAGTTGGAAAATTCAGTGAGAATTTCGCTAATCTATAGTTATGGTCATTTTAAATGATTTTTGGGTATAATTTCATTAATTTTAACTCAAATTGAATAAAATTATTATCCTTGGATAGCCGAGAATCTGTTCTTTAATTTTATACTAAAATTATTAAAATTGCTTCATATCTTGATTAATTATTATAAAATAAACAGTGACAAATTGGAGCATATCCTGAGGGAAACTCACATTGACAAAGGGCATAGCCAAAGGACCAATTCTCGTTGGCCTTCAGAAAAGAATGAAAATATTTGATTTGATAGGGAATATGGTAACCGTATATAGCGTCATCAATGGGATGGAAATGAGCTGTAAATTGAATTGGATTAATTTAGATAGGAGGATAAGGAATTGGGGCCAACCCCAATGGTCAAATCGGCAACGGCCAAGGAGAAGAGGAAATAGTTGCTGATGGTCTAAATATAAATAAATATTTAAATACATTTTATTATGTTTGGAATGCCTGCAATTTTCGATCAACGCAAATGGAAATCTAACAAATTTAAAAATAAATTAAATTTAATCAAAAATGGACCATGACGAGGGCATTGCCAATTGTTGTGGCCAATGAGAAGAAAAGGCCAATGAGGATGATGGCAGTGACTCGACTGATTTGAAGAAATGTTGGTGGCCAAATTTGACTACTTGAAGCGGAAGAAGAAGAAGCCAATTTTGGATTTGAGCCAGTCGTCGAGAAGGACATTGAAGAGGAGGATGAAGATGGAGTGGATGGACGAGAAGTTGGGGCAATGGAGGAGGAAGTGAGTACGGCACTGATGAAAGGTGGAGCTGAAAATGATTAGGTGAAATGAATGGAAGGGACGAAATTGGGACAGTTAGTAAATACTTTCAGTACCTAATAAGCGTTTCTTTTGGCCATGACTCAACAAGGAAGCAACCAATTCGAGGAGGCGATATTTCATTCCAAATTCCTTAATATTCAATAAAAAGTGGCTAAACTAATTTTTTTTGAAAATTTAAAATAATTGGTAAAGGGAAGCTTTTACTTTAAAAAAAATTGGTTTATAACAGTTTAAGATATGTAACTTTTTCAAAATTATGATTTTATAATTTTAATAAGGCCACTTTGTAGAGGAAACACAGATCTTTAAAATATTATATCGCCTCCAGAATTCATTATTACCTCATTTCATTATGGGCTAAAAACTGATGTAGGTACTCATTAGGCGCCGATTGAGTATTTGTTCCTTTCTTTTAGCCATATCTCTGCGAGGCATTGGCCAATTCAGGAAGGCGATATACCATTCGAAAGCACTAAATGTCTGCTAAAAAGTGGCTAAGAAATTTTTTGAAAATTTAGAATATTTTGTATATAGGCGGCTTTTCCTCAAAAAATTCTGGTTTATAATACTTAGAGGCATGTAATTTTTTGAAAATTATGATCTCATAAAATCGAATAAGGCCACTTTATAGAGGACAATTTAGGCTTTCAAAGAGTATATTGCCTTCCCAGATTGGCTATTGGCTAATCTATGACCAACAGAATAGTCCAGGTACTAAAATGGCTGTACTGAAAGGGCCCCAAACAAGGAAAGGAGGAAGCGATAATTTTATTAGCTGTCAAAAGTGATTATGTAAATTGGCCGGTGGGGGCACTCACTCACCTATTTTCCTCCTTCCCCCTCCTTTTTGGCCACCGCCACCTTTGCCGGTGGTCCCATTTGTCCTTCCATTCTTGGCAATGGCATTTGTCCTTCCACTTCCTCTCCTTCCCCCTCCCACGGTTGAATCGCCAGATTTAAGTCTTTGGTAGAGGAGGGCAATCTCCTCCCTTGGCAATTCATCGGCCATTATCAATTGTTCCGAATATTCAGTGAAGGCGGTTGAAGTTTGTACAAATAGGAAGAATATCAACAAGGGGAAAGTGATGGAAAATGATGGCAAAAAGGAGATGGAAATGGCCGATTTTTTCCTCCTCATATTCTTCTACTTCTTCCGGTAGCACCCAATAATAATTTTGGGAATGAAAAGGCCATATTCTAAAAAAGTAATTTGTGATGGGAATATAAAATGATTGGAAGAACATTGAAGTGAAATAAAATGAAAGGATGGAATCCAATGAAAAGGGCGGCGCAATTTCGTGCCAAATGGCAATTGACAATGTGAATCCGAAAACTCATTTTGGCACCAAAAAGATGCGCTTTTTTCACTCTACACACTTTTCCTTACCAATATTTGGCATCAATTGAAAAATTGGTTTTGGACGAGATGTGAGGGAAATAGCAGAAAGTGCCTTAAAATGGATTCCATTTTTGAGTGGGGAAAAGGGCATTGGAATTGGAAAGTTTTGGCTGCCGATTTATTCGGCCAAATGAGCGGAAACAAATTGGCACAAAGAAACGTGGCCTTTTACTGGCCCTGTCTATGGCTGCTTTCAAAGAATCAATTTTGGGTCAAAAAATTGTTAAATGAATAGAAAATATTATTGAAAGGTAGGGGAAGGAGGAATATGCGGACTTGGCAAATATTGAGCTGGCAAATTTAGCGTACGAGAGGCTCATGAAAAATAAACATAATAATAATATTTTTTTGTTTCCGCCTCCAACAATTCCTCCGCTTCAATTCCCCGCACAAATCAATTAGGAAAAGGGGAAAAGAGGGCAGCAGGCGGGGATTGAGCCCCCCGAAAAAGTCCACAGCTTAATTGTCCTTTCCTCCCCTAAATCCTTGGCAAACTTGGTCGGACGGATGCCGTCGCCCCAATTCTATGGCCGCAGGCGCCAATTGGTGGCCATTTTGGCTCTTCAATCGAATTTAGTGGGTGGCAAAAAATGTGGGAAGGGGGCATGAAAAAAGGGAGGAAAATGGAAGAAAAGTGCCAAATGTCAAAAGAATTAGCCGCTGGGTTTCCTTCTTCCTTCCATCCAAATCCTCGTTTTCTGGATCCTTTTTAAGGGGATTTTTGGGTTAAAAAAGAGGCATGGTTGCTTGGTGTATTTTTTGTCCCTATGCCAAATGAAAATTTCAACAACCAAAAGCAAACAAAAAGAGCAAAGAATCCATCCTTTTAGGATGCCAAAAAGGTTCAAGGGGTTTGTGGTTGGTTTGTGGTTTTGGTCAGCTGTTTGTTGCAAAAATTGGCCTTGAGGGAATATGAAATTCCCACGGGAATTTTTACGCTAATTTCCCTTACCCAATCCCCCACCTTTCCTTTGCCCAACAGACAATGAAGCCAACTCAAATATTATAATGGGAATTGTGCCGAAAATTAGGAAGAATGTTATGGCTTATGACTTATGAGTGTGGGTGGGAATATGCGTCAATGATCAGCAGATTTGTGGATGAATTAAAATTAAATAAAAATTGGAAACACTGACTGTTTTAATTCCGCCTATTTTATTTGCCCCAAACATAATTCCGCCTGTTTTATTTGCACTAAAATAATTCCGCCTGTTTTATTTGCACTAAAATAATTCCGCCTGTTTTATTTGCCCCAAAATAATTCCGCCTGTTTTATTTGCACCAAAATAATTCCGCCTGTTTTATTTGCACTAAAATAATTCCGCCTGTTTTATTTGCACCAAAATAATTCCGCCTGTTTTATTTGCACTAAAATAATTCCGCCTGTTTTATTTGCCCCAAAATAATTCCGCCTGTTTTATTTGCACCAAAATAATTCCGCCTGTTTTATTTGCACTAAAATAATTCCGCCTGTTTTATTTGCACCAAAATAATTCCGCCTGTTTTATTTGCCCCAAAATAATTCCGCCTGTTTTATTTGCCCCAAAATAATTCCGCCTGTTTTATTTGCACCAAAATAATTCCGCCTGTTTTATTTGCCCCAAAATAATTCCGCCTGTTTTATTTGCACCAAAATAATTCCGCCTGTTTTATTTGCACTAAAATAATTCCGCCTGTTTTATTTGCCCCAAAATAATTCCGCCTGTTTTATTTGCACTAAAATAATTCCGCCTGTTTTATTTGCACTAAAATAATTCCGCCTGTTTTATTTGCCCCAAAATAATTCCGCCTGTTTTATTTGCACCAAAATAATTCCGCCTGTTTTATTTGCACTAAAATAATTCCGCCTGTTTTATTTGCACCAAAATAATTCCGCCTGTTTTATTTGCACTAAAATAATTCCGCCTGTTTTATTTGCACCAAAATAATTCCGCCTGTTTTATTTGCCCCAAAATAATTCCGCCTGTTTTATTTGCCCCAAAATAATTCCGCCTGTTTTATTTGCACCAAAATAATTCCGCCTGTTTTATTTGCCCCAAAATAATTCCGCCTGTTTTATTTGCACCAAAATAATTCCGCCTGTTTTATTTGCACTAAAATAATTCCGCCTGTTTTATTTGCACCAAAATAATTCCGCCTGTTTTATTTGCCCCAAAATAATTCCGCCTGTTTTATTTGCACCAAAATAATTCCGCCTGTTTTATTTGCACTAAAATAATTCCGCCTGTTTTATTTGCACCAAAATAATTCCGCCTGTTTTATTTGCACTAAAATAATTCCGCCTGTTTTATTTGCACCAAAATAATTCCGCCTGTTTTATTTGCCCCAAAATAATTCCGCCTGTTTTATTTGCACTAAAATAATTCCGCCTGTTTTATTTGCACCAAAATAATTCCGCCTGTTTTATTTGCCCCAAAATAATTCCGCCTGTTTTATTTGCACCAAAATAATTCCGCCTGTTTTATTTGCACTAAAATAATTCCGCCTGTTTTATTTGCACCAAAATAATTCCGCCTGTTTTATTTGCACCAAAATAATTCCGCCTGTTTTATTTGCACTAAAATAATTCCGCCTGTTTTATTTGCACCAAAATAATTCCGCCTGTTTTATTTGCACTAAAATAATTCCGCCTGTTTTATTTGCACCAAAATAATTCCGCCTGTTTTATTTGCCCCAAAATAATTCCGCCTGTTTTATTTGCACTAAAATAATTCCGCCTGTTTTATTTGCACCAAAATAATTCCGCCTGTTTTATTTGCACTAAAATAATTCCGCCTGTTTTATTTGCACCAAAATAATTCCGCCTGTTTTATTTGCACTAAAATAATTCCGCCTGTTTTATTTGCACCAAAATAATTCCGCCTGTTTTATTTGCCCCAAAATAATTCCGCCTGTTTTATTTGCACTAAAATAATTCCGCCTGTTTTATTTGCACCAAAATAATTCCGCCTGTTTTATTTGCACTAAAATAATTCCGCCTGTTTTATTTGCACCAAAATAATTCCGCCTGTTTTATTTGCACTAAAATAATTCCGCCTGTTTTATTTGCACCAAAATAATTCCGCCTGTTTTATTTGCACCAAAATAATTCCGCCTGTTTTATTTGCACTAAAATAATTCCGCCTGTTTTATTTGCACCAAAATAATTCCGCCTGTTTTATTTGCCCCAAAATAATTCCGCCTATTTTATTTGCCCCAAACATAATTCCGCCTGTTTTATTTGCACTAAAATAATTCCGCCTGTTTTATTTGCCCCAAAATAATTCCGCCTGTTTTATTTGCACTAAAATAATTCCGCCTGTTTTATTTGCCCCAAAATAATTCCGCCTGTTTTATTTGCACCAAAATAATTCCGCCTGTTTTATTTGCACCAAAATAATTCCGCCTGTTTTATTTGCCCCAAAATAATTCCGCCTGTTTTATTTGCCCCAAAATAATTCCGCCTGTTTTATTTGCACCAAAATAATTCCGCCTGTTTTATTTGCACCAAAATAATTCCGCCTGTTTTATTTGCCCCAAAATAATTCCGCCTATTTTATTTGCCCCAAACATAATTCCGCCTGTTTTATTTGCACTAAAATAATTCCGCCTGTTTTATTTGCACTAAAATAATTCCGCCTGTTTTATTTGCCCCAAAATAATTCCGCCTGTTTTATTTGCACCAAAATAATTCCGCCTGTTTTATTTGCACTAAAATAATTCCGCCTGTTTTATTTGCACCAAAATAATTCCGCCTGTTTTATTTGCACTAAAATAATTCCGCCTGTTTTATTTGCCCCAAAATAATTCCGCCTGTTTTATTTGCACTAAAATAATTCCGCCTGTTTTATTTGCCCCAAAATAATTCCGCCTGTTTTATTTGCACCAAAATAATTCCGCCTGTTTTATTTGCACTAAAATAATTCCGCCTGTTTTATTTGCCCCAAAATAATTCCGCCTGTTTTATTTGCACCAAAATAATTCCGCCTGTTTTATTTGCACTAAAATAATTCCGCCTGTTTTATTTGCACCAAAATAATTCCGCCTGTTTTATTTGCCCCAAAATAATTCCGCCTGTTTTATTTGCCCCAAAATAATTCCGCCTGTTTTATTTGCACCAAAATAATTCCGCCTGTTTTATTTGCCCCAAAATAATTCCGCCTGTTTTATTTGCCCCATCTCTAATTCCGCTTGTTTATTTGATTTATTAAAATTAAAAGGTGGAAATATTGGATGGTTGGAACATTATGGAATAGAGTTGGTCTAAATAAGTTGGTTTTAAACCCGGATTTTAAAATCCAGTTTCGATTTATGAACAACCCTATTTTTGACCATTGATTGACAATGCTTTTGTGTGCTCTAATCCTGTGCTTCTGTTTGGGAAGGAGCAAAATTTTGGGGGTAAAATTGTTTATGGTGGTTTTGAGAAGGGTGGCGGGGAAGGGAAATGACTGGCTTTGAAAACCCCGAAAGGATTAGGGGTTTGAATGCCAATGGTGGGGAAGAATGGCTGGAATTGTTGGAAGGAAATGTGAAGTGCCATAAACTAACTATGGCATGCCGCCCTCCCATTCTTGTGTGTTTGAATTGTTCTACCATTTTTGTGCTTCCGTTATATTCATTTATAAGATGAGCAAAAGATGAAGGGAATTCCAAATAAAAGGGCTATTGCTGAAGTGTCCCTTAACACCATTTTTATTATTTTTTCAACCCTTTTTTTAATCTGGACCAGAAAATATGTGCGGGGAAAACTTTTGATTGACGCAGCTAATATCTATTATAAAACAATGGGGTTTTTTGAAGAATTGGATAAAAATTTGATGGAAAGATGGAAAAGAAACTGAAACATGTGGAAAATGGGATGGAATTTATTGGATAGACCAATAAAATGCATAAATGGCTTATTTGTGTCACCTTATGTGTCCGCTTTTCCAGCAGTTATATTTATGAAAAAGGGAAATATTTAAAATGTAAAAAGTATTGAAAATGGCGAAAAGATTATAGCGGTTCAATGGTTTGCCTTTTATACCCTCAAATCCTATACCGAAATGAAAATCTCATCAAGAGCATCGTTTGATAATGATTTGGCTTAAGGTATAACCAATTTTAAATTAGTTTTGAACACAAAACCATAAAATTATTTAAACGGTTTAATACCCTTAATTATTGATCGTACCATAAAATAAATTAAATACAAATCGACGCATTTTGATCAGATCTATCGGTTGGGCAATGGGCATAATATGGTTTGGGGGTCTAGGACAAACCATTGAAACGCTATAATCTTCGCCATTTTCAAAGTTTTTTCGCCAGATTAAATACTACCCTTAAGAAAATTTATAAGAATGGATTCTACGAGAATATTGGGAAATGAATAATATCCATCATTTCATTCGCTAACAAATTTTTTAACGAAACACAAACATTGTCCTCATTTTTTGATAATCGATCTGTGATTGAATTGAATTGATGACAGAGGAGGGATGAATCGGAATTCGGAATTAAGTGGCCAAATAGATTGAAAAGAGATGAGGAGAATTGTCCTCTAATCAAAAAAGCCCTTCAAGTTCCAATTTCCCCTCCTTCAATTTTATCCAAAAAGCAATTGGCCAAAGAAATTGAGACGGAAGGACGAATAACATTTGAAGACAGTTGCTCTTCTGATTTATCAATCCCTCTTTCTTATGAATTTCCTTAGGGCAATTCAGCCGCAATTTGTCACTTTTCTCGAATTTTTATTATTCAATCAAGCCAACATTGTCATTAAATAAGGAAGTATAAAGGCCAATTTTCATTCATATTTCATCAAAGTGGCCAGAAAAAATGTATAATTAATACTGTATTTTAAATTAAATTTTTAATTATATATATATATTATGATATAAAATTAATTAATTAATTTTATATATATGTTGTAATATAAAATTAAATTTATTATATATAAAATTTTTATTTATGTGTTCATTGTGAAATGGATGCTGAAAAATGAAACTGAAATTAGAAAGAGCCATGCTATGTTCGCTTCCAACATATGTATATTTATTCAAATTCAATAGCTGTGTTACCGGTGAATTTAATATTAAAATGGATGAAGAGAAAATGGAAATTCCCACTTGAGCAGAGTAAAAAATGGTGGAAATGCAAATATATAAGCAAAATCAATGAGAAAATGGATTGTGTGTCATTGGTGTTAGCTTATTTTGGCCAGATAGTGACAGCCGTTTTGGTGCCAGAGAGCCAAATGAATTCTCTGCTTTTGATGAATATATTGCCATGGAAGCCTTTTTCCCTCCACTCTCATTCCACATTCATTTATTTCCTCAAAGTTAATTGTTTCTATTATTTTCCCATAAAACATAAAATAAGCTCATAATCAGCTAATTCCATGATTTAGTTGGCAAAAAACATTCAAATTTACGGCGCAGGTGCAAAAAACAAATTGCTTCAAAAGAAGGAAGGAAATGAATATGCGAATGAGTGCCCACGAATTAGTTGTAGCCGGAATGTCGCTGAACGATGCCCAACAACAAAGTTCTGGCCGGAGACAAAGCAACTCTCGCAATCGGACACCATTATTTGGCGGCGGAATGAACACCCATCATCATCATCAGGGAAGCAGTGGACGGGCAATTTTTGGCGCAACTTTTAGGGTTCGTTTATTATTTTTTACAAAATAAAATGTCTCAAAATGGCTAAAACGTGTCGATAATAAAATTGCTGGAGGGAGCGTTTTCCATCCATTGAGGGCACATTTTCCATAAGATGCTTTGAATTCGCCCTTTGAGGGAATTTGGCCTATTATTTTCACTCAAGCTGGAATCCCCCTCCCGTCTTTACCTATTCCATTCCGTGTTTATCCTCTACCTAGCTTGGCATCCCATTAACGACCTCGGTGGCCACCAAAAATGGTGGATTCCGTGGCAAAGAAACATTCCAAAAATTCCCCATTATTGGAAAAAAGAATAGAAATCGGAAGAAATATTAGAAACCGCGTTGAAAATTTTACCATTGCCGAACAAAAAATTGCCTCCAACCCTCCATCCTCCTCCCAAAATAATCAACAACAAATTGTGACAACTGGGCGAAGGCAAAATAGTAACAATATTAGTGGGAGGAGTCGAATAGGTTGGATTAGGGGATCGTCGAGAAGGCGATCCACCACATTGACAACAACAAACACATCCACCATAACATCATTCCGAAACAATTATTTCTATTCACTTGACCAAGCGGACAGCAAAGATAGGGAAAGCAGAAAAAGTTTCCGTTCTGTTCAGGGCAAATTCTCGGAGCACAATTCGGAGGACGGAAGCCAAATCCCATTGATCACAAAATTGGACAAATACACACAAGAGGAATTGCGGGAATATAGACAGGCAAGCAAATTTACCGTAACATTCTCTTTGATAAGCCCCGAGGCTTCAAATTCTCAGAGACCCTTAAAAGAGGGCTCAAGCTTCAAGTGAAAGTAGGGGATTTTATTAGAAGGGAATTTTATTAGAGAATTTATGGTTTTAATATTATTCAATTTTATTTGATCATTTTTAAAGGTTTTTGACATGTTTGACGCGGACAGAAGTGGCGCTATTGGATTGGATGAATTGGAAAGTGCAATCACAAATTTGGGAATGGACCCAAAACAAATTGACGTTGAAATGTTGATGAAGGAAGCAGACAAAAGAGGAAATCATCAAATTGATTTTGATGAGGTGCCTTGGGGGCAAAATGAATCCAGCAATGATTTTACTTTTACTACCGTAATTTAGTTTTGTGAAGTGATGAAGGCGACCAGTGAAAAAACGCAAAGTTGGAATGAAGTAATCAAAGAATGTTTCAATGTTTTTGATCGGGTATTTCTCAATTTTTAATCCATTTTAAAATGGAAAAATGATTTAGAGTGAATCTGGCCTCGTTTCCAAAAAGGACTTTGAATTTGTTTTGGTAAATAATAAATGGGAAAATATTTGGAAAAATAATTAATTATTCAAATTTTAGCGAGAACTTGGCGACATCCAGAATGGAAGATTAATCGACGTGAGTATTTAAAATTGATAAAAATAAATTTTTTGAGAACAAAATTGCAAATTATTTTTTGGGAACAAAAACAAAATATATGGTATTAATTCCTCGTGGGTATTTCGATAGAAATATGATTTATTAGGTGATGGCAATTTCGATTCAGAATAATTGAATTAGTTTAGATTTTTCAATTTTAAATATTTTCGATAAGTGGTTCAAAAATATGGCCAATGTCCAATTTCATTGATTTTATATCGCGGAGAATTATTGACTCCTAAAAAATTGGAACAGGCGGAATTAAATTTAGTAAAAAACAGTCGGAATTAAAATTAAATGTTTGGGGCAAATAAAACAGGCGGAATTATTTTGGGGCAATTAAAACAGGCGGAATTATTTTGGGGCAAATAAAACAGGCGGAATTATTTTGGGGCAAATAAAACAGGCGGAATTATTTTGGGGCAAATAAAACAGGCGGAATTATTTTGGTGCAAATAAAACAGGCGGAATTATTTTGGTGCAAATAAAACAGGCGGAATTATTTTGGTGCAAATAAAACAGGCGGAATTATTTTGGTGCAAATAAAACAGGCGGAATTATTTTGGTGCAAATAAAACAGGCGGAATTATTTTGGTGCAAATAAAACAGGCGGAATTATTTTGGTGCAAATAAAACAGGCGGAATTATGTTTGGGGCAAATAAAACAGGCGGAATTATGTTTGGGGCAAATAAAACAGGCGGAATTATGTTTGGGGCAAATAAAACAGGCGGAATTATGTTTGGGGCAAATAAAACAGGCGGAATTATGTTTGGAGCAAATAAAACAGGCGGAATTATTCTAACCATGCGTAATTAAAACTTAATCAACCAAGCGGAATTAAAGCAATTAGGAGTCTAAATTCTTAATTTATGGACATTTTTGAACAAATGTTAGTGGATTTTTTACAGTTTCAGAGGGAATTAAAAAATGTATACAGTATAATTAAAATTAAATCAATTTCCATTTAGGAATTGTTCATGGAATACGATGTTGACGGAGATGGATATATCGATTTTGATGAATTTTCATTTTTAGTGAGAAATTATCTTTGCGATGAAGATGTTGTATAAAATTGATGAATTTTAAACATTTTTATAATTAATTAATTCAATTAAATGAAGAATAAAAAATTTAATTTTATTTATACATACATATTTATGAGAAAATGGCAATATATGTAAATATGAATTATATTTGAAAGAATAGTCAGTAAAAAAATGTTGAGACCCGGTTAATTGCACATTTTTGAAAGATTCTTCCTTCCTTTAAGCCTTTTCTGAACCAAATACTAAATTTTGCTCCAAACATTGATCATATTGTTGTGGTTGATTGAAGGATGGGAGCACTTTGGACGATGGAAAGAATTGTTTTTTGGGCATTGGAATGGATTTAATTGTGATTTGGCGCCTTTGATTCCTCCTTTTGATGAACATTGCATAGCAAAGTGGCAATAGGGCGAATGAACTCAATTTTAGCATTGTTATCGTTGAGAAGACATCATCCCAACTGTTCAGATCGGAGAGGATGAAACCGGCTTGGACACAAATAAAATTGTAAGGGGCAAGGCCAATGAAGACAGAAAAAGTGAAAATTGGAAGAGGAATATTCAGGAATGGGGCAACAATGTTCAGAAGCCAACTGGGCGAAATTGGAAACATTCTGGCGAATAGGAGGAAGGCCAAAAGTCGATGCGAATTATCATCAACCTTGGGGGAAATTATTTTCGAATAATCGAATGATTATTGAGTGGTCACCTTTCTTTGTAGATAAGTGATTTTCTCGCCAAAATAATAGAGAACATATTCTCGGCTGAAGAATTCCGAAAATAGGTAACAAAGTGTTGAGCCAATTGTTGTCAAAATGCAGCACAGGAGGAAACCGGACCAAAGTCCAAAGATTGTACCCGCAATGATGTTCTAAATTTATTGTGATTTTTGGTAAACAAATTATGATTGAAATGTACCAGAAGGAAACTTCCGGGTATTGCAAATGTTTGTTTATACAAATAAATGCAAACAAAAAGTGTGCAAATGTAGGCCGTATGCCTTTCCTTGTATTGACGGAATTTTTCGGCAAAGCTCGTAAAATTGTCAAATTTTGTGGGTAAATCAAAGGAAATTGGAGCTGAAGTGGAGCATTATTTTTTATACCGTACCCAATTGCCAACCTTCTGAATCATCGTTGCTATTTTTCTGCTGGTTTTCCCCTCCTCCCCAATCTGCCGAAGGCGCATTGCAAATCAGAAGCCAAAGGGAAAGAGTGGCCCCAATGAATATTGCCGGAAGAATGAATAGGCGGGTCATCCAATGTATTATGGCCAAACCGTAGTTTTAGAAGGACAATTATTTATAATAAAAACATTTGTTGGCGGTGGCAAGAATATGGACGACGCTGGAAGGGATGATGATGCGTTTATGTTTAATTTTGGTGATTTCGGGTCCAACAATTAAAAAAACGGGTTATTCCACTGTGAGGCGATCATCACAAAAACGTTAAAGCGACGATAATTGTGGCGAATGGTTGGTGGGAGGAGATGGACAAAAGTGGTGGACATTTGGGTGGCTATACTCGTTCAAAACGTAGGAGGAGGAGGAATAAGACCCGCGAGCCAAAAAAGCTGTCAAACTATTCTTCTTTCGCCATAAATTTTGTGTGAAGAAGAAGGCGCGGCGACAAACCATCCATCGGCTGGCTCATCTTTTAACCAGCCAGGTTCCTTCTTCCCTTTTATGTGGTCAACGTCAGCAGCAGCCCAAAAGGGATAAAAATAAGGGGAGGAAGTGGGTGCGCGATGGCAAATCGATTTGGAGTTTGGACGGAGGATGAAGGGCAAAAAACGGAGAATATGGAAGAGAAGAGGGATGAATGGGATATGGAATGGAAGATTGGATGAGGGAAATTGTTGGTGGTGGCGGCAACTTTTGGTGGGGGATGTGCTCAAATGAAGGAGGGTGGTGGACAATTTGAAGGGAATAAATGAGGGATGGGAAGACGAAAGATGAAGCCGGAAGTGGAACGGCGGATGGGAATCGGAGGAGCGGGGAATTGATTGAGACGGAAGTGCGCGACCCAGAATTGAAATTGAACCGAAAAAAATGGATGAATTCTGCTAAAATGAATTTATTTAGTAAATATTCATTCATTAATTGAGAAAGATGGAAGCACACAGCGAAAAATCGAATAGAATTTTCAACGAAATAAAAACACTTTGCTCAGTTGGTTTAGCGTTTGGCTTGAAATTTTGAAGGGAAAGTTCGAATCCCACCATCGGCAAATAATTTAAATAGCTGCCTTTTCAGGCAATTATGAATTTATTTATTATTAATCTAATGAATTGTAAAAGTTCTGATAATTTTTTAAAAGCATCTATTAATTTTAATGGGGGACAGCAGCAAACAAACATATTATTAGCAGAGGAAAAAATTGATCGGGCAAAGCAATGGGAAAAAAAAAAACAAAAATGAATCACATTTTATCGTTGAAAGAAAAACCCATCAATGAACATTTTTTTTCTATATTTTTTCTTATACTATTTAGAAAGAAAATTCTCCAATTTATTGTTGAATGGAATGTTATCAATTTGAATAAATTTTATCATTTAAAACACATTTGAGATAAATATTAATAAAAATGATGAGAAAAGGAGTTGGAAAAAAAGGGCACAAAACAACACAAAAAAATATTAATAATAAAATAAACAAATAATAAATTGTTGGAAAGATTATATTGGAATATTGCACGCATCCGCCGGCGGATTGTTAGCAATTTTTGCCTCATTCTTCGATTCATTTTCCTCAATTTTGTTTGATTCTTCTTCGGCTTTCCTCTTCCTCGTCGCAATTCCTTTCTTCTTCAATTGTTCGCCAATTTCAATTTCCAACGGATGTTTCGATTCCCAAACCAATTTTGGACATTCATTTGCCATCATTTCGCCCATTTCCACTTCAATTTCCATTTTGGCCATCACTCGGCGGAACACTTCATCCAATTTGCCGTTCACCACCAAATCCGCTTTTCCTTCCTTAAATTTATTTATTATTTAATTTTAATTTATTTTTTAAACGTGTTTTGTTCTCTGCAAATTGACGGTCACTAATTTGCCGCCATTCCTTTTGCAAATTAACGGCATATTTCCAACTGGATTAATTTGCAGGGTTGTGCCAAGACAAAGGACCAGATCGCATTTTCTTAATTTTAAATAATTAAATAAATTAATTAATTATTTAAAAATTTTTGAACCGAATAAAAAGTTGTGAATTTTGATATTCCGGTTCAGGCAGTGGATCCTCCCAGTCCAATGTTGTGTCCAGCAATTTTCCACGGCATCTTCGCCTTATTTCACTTCCTTCACAATGTCTTCCGGTGTGTTTGAGGCCAATTGAGGGGATTGGAAATGGACGAAAATATTTTCTAAAATTATTTTAATTAAATTAATTAATTAATTGAATTGTCAACCTGGAACATCGATCGCATTTCTCCATAAAAACATTTCCATGCATTTCGGCCATTCTGTTCATTGGAAAACCGGAAATTGCGTGCAATCCGTCCACATTTTGGGTGATCAAAAATTTGACAATTCCCTCCTTTTCGAGTGAATTCAGCGCAAAATGGGCAAATGTTGGTTTGGCATTCTCAAATTTGACGGTGCTTTTTGCCTCCAAATTGTCTCTTTCCAGTGTCCAAACACCGTTTGGTCCTCGAAAATCCGGAATTCCGGATGCTAAAATGACCCAAATTGTTTAAAATTGCCTTCTCAAATTAAAACCTGTGCTGATTCCTGCTCCTTTAAATATAAAAATATAAATTTTTAATTAATAAAAATAATATTTTAACCTGTAATGACCACACAAAATTTGCTACATTTCAATAATCGAGCCAATTCAGCACACTTTTCCTCTAAAATTTGTTCAGAATCGAATTTCTGCAAAATATATATAATTAATAAAAATATTTACAAAATAATTAAAATTACCTCAGGAAGGCCCAATTTTCCTTTATAATCATAGGGGGACAATGCCTTCGCATAATCAATTGACATATTTCACAGAAAATATTTACAAATAATTAATAATGAAATGGATACTAAATATTATTGCTAAAAAATGTTAATTAATTACATTGAAATAAAAAAAGATATTATAAAAATCAATATGAATGATTTATGGGTTGAATTGAATGTTTCGTGTCAAAAAATCAATAATCTTTTATAAATAATATAATTTAATATTATCTTATCTTGTATAAAATAAATAAACAATTTGAAAAAATCAATAAATAGGGTAAAATGGATCAATAATTTATTTTATTTGTTCAATTTTCTTCACAAATACTCCTCAACACGGATGGGTCAAGCAATTTTGGATGGGCGCATTGATTCACTGGAATAAATGGACAATGGAGGATTATTTTTTTTATTTTGATTTTGGACTCACCGGCCACTGTTAAAACATCCTCAATCAGCGTATTCAACATGTGTTCATCGCCAACGGTGGCCCACAATTTTTGTCGCATAAATGCACAATCCACTTGCATTTGCTCTAAACCCTCGGCCGAAAATGTTTGATTCCTCACAAAATCGCACATTGCCCGGAGCATTAATCGCACAATTGCATTTAAAATCTATTTTAATAATTGATAAAATTCACCAAATTCCCTTGGTTCAAACCATATCTCGTCTGAATTCCACGGGAATTGTCGCTATTTCTGTCGATTCACCCATATTATTCTCTTCCATCGGGTCGGAATCTGCCCAAAGTCGTTCCACAATTCCACCACCGCCGCTGCTCAATGAAATGCTGCTGGCGGCACTGGCCGCTCGACGAATTGCCGGAAAACTTTAATAATATTATTTAATATGTTTTGAATATTTATGTTTTACCTGTGAAGGGAATCCGGCGTTTTTTGTTTATGTTCTTTGGTTTTTGCCAATCCTCCATCATCCATCTGCCAAATTTAAATAAATTTGATTAGATTAAAAATTTAGCAAGAAAATTTTTATGGAAATCTTTGGCTAAATGAGTAAAGTTTTTGTTTTTTGCAAAATTTAGGTCGTGGGTTCGAATCCGCTCAAAGTTAAGTATTTTTTTAATGATTTGAAAAATAATTTTATGTATTTTTATACATTTTAAGTATAAAATTCTAATTAGAAATGTAAATTCAAAGAAAAACTCACAAAAACGGACAAATCTGCATCAATTTCTTCAATTGAATGGACCAAATGCCTAATCAAATTTCGAACTTTCCTTGGCGATTCCGATGCCGTTGCCCATTCAAATAAATCAATGCATTTTTTGGTCATCTTTTTTTTGGGAAATCTACAATTAAAATTGGGAAGTAAAATTGGTTCACCTGAATAATTGTGCCACTTTGAACTTCCACATATTTTCTCAACAAAATTTCCACCTCTCCTTTCATTTCTTCGGCCAATTCATTTCCCTCCGTTAATTTATTTGGATGCCCAAAAGTGAATTCCGAAAGTCTGAATTAATTTATATAATATTTAATATTATTTTTAATTATTTTACCGATATTGTTCTCGGCACAATTCCATCAAATAATCCAAATGTTTTAATTGTAAATTCCTCAAAAATGTGCAAAGCACCAAAATTTCAATTCCTTTTCCGCCTAATTCTTCTTTTTCCTCCTCTTCTGATTTATTTATTCCCACTCTTTTTTGTATTTGACCAATCAAATCTTTCATCGATCCAATCACAATTTGTTCATGAATATCTTAAAATAATTTTTTTAATTATTTTAAAAATTATTAAAAATATTTACCTAAACCAAAAAGTGGAGAAAATTGTGGAATTGTTGGGAAAATAATGTCGCTGGCTGTAAACCTAAAATATATTTTTATTTAATTTTTAATTTAATTTTTTAATTTAATTTTTTAATTTAATTTTTTAATTTAATTTTTTAATTTAATTTTTTAATTTAATTTTTTAATTTAATTTTTTACTTTAATTTTTTAATTTAATTTTTTAATTTAATTTTTTAATTTAATTTTTTAATTTAATTTTTTAATTTAATTTTTTAATTTAATTTTTTACTTTAATTTTTTAATTTAATTTTTTAATTTAATTTTTTAATTTAATTTTTTAATTTAATTTTTTAATTTAATTTTTTAATTTAATTTTTTAATTTAATTTTTTACTTTAATTTTTTAATTTAATTTTTTAATTTTATTTTTTAATTTTATTTTTTAATTTTATTTTTTAATTTTATTTTTTAATTTAATTTTTTAATTTAATTTTTTTATTTTAATTTTTTTAAAATTTTATTTAATTAATTTTATTTTAAAATTATTTTTTATTTAAAAATAATTTTAATACATTAATAAAGCAGCCAATGAACTTTTAATTGAATGAACAAATCCATTTTCCAATTTTTCCAACATTTTCCTCAATAATTCCTTTCGGTCATGGCGTTGGCTGGTTGAAAAATTGATTCGACCACTATCACTTTTTGATGAAGATTGCGCCGGTGCGGAATGGTTCAATCGGGAAATTACCTAAAAATGTCAATTTTACGGCCATTTCCAATTTAAATTGCGGACCTCTTCCATCGTTTTGTCGATTATTTCATTTGTGGATTGCCGGCAAACTTTGATTTGATGTTTTGCTGAAAATTGTAAAAATTAATTAATTTTAAATTTAAATTAATTTTTTACCAAAACGTTGAACAAATGCCGAATTCATTTTGGTAAAATTAAAACCTAAATTTAATATTTTTTTTGTTTTTTTATTTCATTTTTACTTGAGGCCAATCGAGTCAAAACGGAAATTTTTCGATAAATTCTATCCAATGCTTTGACAAAAAGTGCACAATCCGCCGGATTCCTTTCCAGCTCAAATCTTTCGCCCAAAATCAGCTCAAAATGTTCCATCAATTTTTCCAGCAAATGAACCAATTCCATTTTGGAATACTTCAAAAATTATTAAAAATTAATTTAATTAATTATTTAATATTTATTTTACTTGTTTTGGAAACAGTTGCAAAAAAGTGGATGCCATCAGAGATAAATTTGTAAGGAAATGGCAGCAACCAACGTCCACAAATTCGAATATATCCGGAAATCTGCCTCCACCATTCTCCGCCATTTTGGCATTCATTTTTAATTGTTCCAATTCATTGGTCATTTCTTTTTCCCAATTTCTCAGTAATTGCTTTTCCAATTCTTTTTCGGGTATATCCAATTTTTTGAGCATATTTACGGCCTCAATCACTTCCTCAGATGAAAGTAATCGGCCATTCAGTGTTTCGTAAAATTGTTCCTTAATTCCCTCAATAATTCGCTTCACATCTTTTGTGATTCCGGCAATTGATGGAATATCCTGGAATTTATCCAATTTTGAATGAATTGCCAAATATGCATCCACTGCCTTTGCCAATTGGCCTTGTTCAATATAATTCTTTAATTAATAAATTATTTTAATTAATTAAATTTAAATAAATGTTTTACCTGTAATATTTGAGGAGCCTTTATCAAAAATTCCAGCCTTTTTACTGAATTTTTTGCTTCATTCAGTTTTTTGACTTTTTCACAATTTTTTGAAAATTTTTCTGTCAAAAAATCTGATAAATTTGTTATTCGTTGAACTCTTGCTGAAAGGTCACGCATTTCCTTAAATTAATTTATTATTTCTATTTAATTCAATGTTTTTACATTGTGAGTATCGGCCAATCGAGTTTGCATATCTCTGACTTTAAAAAATAAATTTTTATTTATTCAATTTAACATATATAGATTAAACCTGTACTGGTTGCATTTAGGAATTTACTATAATTTTCATAAACCAATGATTGCATTTCGGAATCCAATCTTCGAACATTATTAACCTGAATTTAGATTATTAAATTTGGATTAATTTAATACCATGTCCTGTTCAACGGCAACCAATTCTTCAAGTCCTTTCTTTTGTAATAAATCTTGAACATAATACTCTGCATCGAATTCTGATGAATTTAAATCCAATACATTTTTTGTTATTGATGAAGAAACTGCCTCCCGTTTAGATGATGGAGTAGAATTCATTATTATTTAATTAATTTTGCACTTTATTTTAATTAGCCAATATAAATTTATGTTTTTTTTTTCTCTTTCTTTTCTGCAAATTATTTTTTATTTACCTATTTTTTGCAAAAAAAATTATCATCAAAGAATTAATAAATCATTATTGCCTGCCCATATCAATCTAATTAAAAATTGTCGTAAATAAAATTGCAAGTTGTTGGAACGGAAGGTAATCTTTGGTTTAAATTATTAGATTAATTTCATTCTTAATTATAATATATTATTAATTATATTAGATTAATTTCATTCTTAATTATAATATATTATTAATTATATTAGATTAATTTCATTCTTAATTATAATATATTATTAATTATATTAGATTAATTTCATTCTTAATTATAATATATTATTAATTATATTAGATTAATTTCATTCTTAATTATAATATATTATTAATTATATTAGATTAATTTCATTCTTAATTATAATATATTATTAATTATATTAGATTAATTTCATTCTTAATTATAATATATTATTAATTATATTAGATTAATTTCATTCTTAATTTATAATATATTATTAGATTATTTCACTCTTAAGTCTTAATTAGGTATATAATATATTATTATTATTACTTATACTTATTAGATTAATTTCACTCTTAATTATATAATATATTTTATTAGATTATTTCACTCTTGATCTTGATTATATAATATATTGTTAGGTAGATTATTTTAATTTATTAATTAAATAAACAGCAACAAATTTATCAAAAAATTTAGCAAAAATGTCATCAAATGAAGAGCCAATTTCCGTAAAAAGATTTCGCGATTTTCTACGTATTAATACTGAGCAACCAAATCCCGAATATTGTATGTAATTTTTTGATTTTTAATTTAATACAACATCATAGCAAATAGCAATATCAAACACAAATAAATTGATTAAATTCAGATAAATGTCGAGATTTCCTTTTTGAATATGCGAGGGAATTGGGCTTCAGTCCTTGGGAATATGAGGTAGATTAGAATTAATCACGAAGAATATATTTTATATTTTTAAAGTGCGTTCCGGGTAAACCATTGATCGGAATGACGTTTATTGGCACGGAACCTTCTTTACCCTCAATTTTGCTATATTGCCACACGGATGTTGTGCCAACATTTCCAGAACATTGGACATATCCCCCGTATAGTGCTCATAAAGATGCAAATGGGAATATTTATGCCAGAGGGGCACAAGTATTTAATAAAAATTAGCCAATTTTATTAAATTAATTCAAGGATATGAAATGTGTTGGTGTCCAATATATGGAGGCTTTGCGAATAATTTTGTCCGACAATGGGAATAAGCCATTCATTAGAACAATTCACCTTCTTTGGGGACCAGGTCAATTAAATAAAAGTTTATATTAAATTTATTTAAATATTTTTACAGATGAGGAAATTGGCGGTCACGACGGGATGGAAAAATTTGTGAAAACTGATCGATTCAAACAATTAAATGTTGGATTCATTTTGGATGAGGGATTGGCCAGTGAAAATGACGTTTACCGAGTATTTTATGCGGAACGCTGCGTTTGGTGTGAGTTTTAAAAATATTTGAATATTTAAAATTATATATTCGATTTAGGGTTCAAAATCATTTGCCCTGGAGGTATTTTAAAAAATTTACTCTCTTTAAATTTGATTTTAGCCCCCGGGCATGGCTCAAGATTCATTGAAAATACAACGGGTCCAAAATTAGTAAGGAATATTTTTTTGATTTATTTTAATTAATACAAAAAATTGAGCAGACTTCAATTTTGAATTCGGCAAATGAATTTCGAGAGCGGCAACACAAATTCCTTTTGGACAATCCAAATTTGAATTTGGGGGATGTGACCAGCATAAATTTAACAAAAATTGATGGAGGCGTTCAATGCAATGTAATCCCATCGGAAATGGTCGCATGTGAGTTCAAAAATTATATTGAAAATTCGAAATATATATTAAATGTTCAGATTTTGACATGCGAATAACGCCAAGCGATGATTTTGACAAAATGGAGGAAATGATCAAAAATTGGTGCAAAACCGCGGGAAAAGATGTTCATTATGAATTCATCCAAAAAGGGCTATGCAAAGTTTTAACACCCACGGATGAGTCCGATCCTTGGTGGCAACAATTGACTGCGGTGTTTAAAGAACAGTTCAGTTTAAATTAATCAAATCGATGTGATTTTATCTTTAGGGGATGCAAAATTCAAAAGGAAATATTCATCGGCGGGACGGATGCCCGTTATTCCCGAGAGGTCAATCAATCATTTCACTACCGTATCTTTTTTTTCAGTTGGGCATTCCGGCTATTGGCTTCTCCCCAATGATAAATACACCAATTCTTCTTCATGACCACAATGAGTTCCTCAATGAACGAATTTATTTGGAGGGAATTCGACTCTACACAAAGATCATTCCTCGATTAGCAAATTTGCCAAAAAGTTCGGAAAAATGATGGAAATTAATCAACAAATTTTGATTACAAACACATATCTTTTAGATTTTTTATTCACAATTTACAAAAAAATTTATATTCAGTTAATAAAGTCAATTTTTCATCAATTCCATTTTTTTGCCTCTGCTGATCAGTGGCAGATCAATCATCGGCCCCACCCACCTCGACCCCATCCATTTCCGCGCCCATTCCATCTGCCACCTCCCCATCTACCGTGCCCTAAATCAACAAAAAATAGTGGTTAAATTTAATTTGGAATTGTTGATTTTTCACCTCCGCGATGACGCCATTCTTCACTGCTGCTACTGTGATGATGATGACGAGACTGGGCCAAATTGATCGTGAGGAGAAGGACAATAAGGACAGAAAAGAATTTCAAAAGGAACATTTTTGTTTGATTGAATATTGTTGTGGATGAACTGGAAGAATATTGTGGTTGGATATAGATTGGAAGTTCGGAAGAAACTATCTATATTTATACGGACAATTGGCAATCCCGTTCCCTTATTAGCCAAAACAGGCTTTCCCCATCCATTTGACCAACTCAATTTGCGCATTAAACAAAGAATTTATTAGTAAATGTGATTATTAAAGCTGCTTCCTGTTTATTCCCAAACATTACTAAAAATAGAGCACAAGAATGTGGTTTAATGAAGGAGCGGAAATTGCGTATTAAATTCATTCATTCATTCAATTATTTGTTTGTCAAATTCCAATTATCAAAACATTCCATTCTTTGTTAGTCATCATTTTTGCCGATTTTCTTCCTGTTCCACCAATGCAGGCAGGTCATTTGCCGAAGCAGTGTATGTTTCTTTGTAGGTTGTAATTGTTTTTGGTGTGTGATCTTCCAAATCGAAAATATTCGTGTTCACTTCATTTCCGAAAATGTGAATGCTGGGATAAAATAAAATGTTTAAAAAATTTTATTGACATTTAATTACCATTCACGAGGGTTGGCAATGAATGTTATTTGCCATGGTTCTCTGGGAGGACCAGTGGAAGCAATGCTTGGTACAGCTGAATGAAAATGAAAGGATTAATTTCTCCTATTTTGCATTAATTTCGTCTGTTTGCTCCAACATTTATTCTGCTTGTTTAGTTAGAATAAATCCGCCTGTAGTTTTAAATAATTCCGCCTGGTTGACTAAGTTTTAATAATTCCGCCTCGTTGAGTAAGTTTTTAATAATTCCGCCTGTTTGACTAAGTTTTAATAATTCCGCCTGGTTGACTAAGTTTTAATAATTCCGCCTGTTTGACTAAGTTTTAATAATTCCGCCTGTTTGACTAAGTTTTAATAATTCCGCCTGGTTGACTAAGTTTTAATAATTCCGCCTGGTTAGAATAATTCCGCCTGGTTGACTAAGTTTTAATAATTCCGCCTGGTTGACTAAGTTTTAATAATTCCTCGTTTTGTTTTTCATCTAATTCCCTCTCATAAAAATCAATCTTTCTGGGAATATCGTAATAATTATAATTATAATTAAAAACAATTGCCAATTATTACCACTTGTGGGTCTCGCCCCAAGTCCATCGTCCAAATCGGGTCCATCACCTTTTCCTCTTCCCAGTCCATCATCCAGATTTGGCCAATTTGCGTCTCCAAATGGTGGTCTTAATTAAAATTCCCATAATTTCCCTTTAATTTCCTCATTTATACCCTTTCTTTCCATCTCCTTCCAAAGGTCCCATCATCACTGCCTTTGGGACATCATCAATTTTTGCTGCTGGCCTTCGTCCATCGTCAGCCAATGGTCTTTTATCCTCCTCCGGTGGTCCTTTATCTCCCGCACCAAATCCATCATCTGCTGGAGGTGCCGGTCCCCATCCAGCTCCTTTGCCATCATCTCCAAGCCCATCTCCTAATTCAAAATAAATATTGGCTGATCTAATTTTGGCCAAAACCTCCTTCATGCCAAACATTTTCAATTACTTTCAGTCCAGGTTGGCCAGGATCCTGTTCAACATAACGTTGATGATAGACATAACGGCGTGGGGTTAAATCACGTGGCGGATATTTCATTTCAATGCCATCCGCTTCCACCTAATCAACACAAATATTGCCTTTTTTCCTATAAACTGACCACTCCATCCCCAATTGGCGAGTAGAAAAGGCGTCTTGGTTTCAAGGATTTTTGCATAATTTTCGGATCGGTCACAATCTTCACAAATTGATTTATCATTTTGCCTGAATTCAATCAATTAAACCTCTCCTCCTTGCCATCGTTTCGGCTTCATTTCAATGCCAGAAACTCGATGATCGCCATATCCATAGAATTTGATGGATTCATCCCTTTCCTGACTTTTTCGTAGCCCAATTGCCTCTTCCCTATGAAGATGTGTTTGGAAGGGATTAAAGTCGTCTGGGTTTCGGTCCATCGCCGAATATGTAGGCAAATCGGGTTTGGCAAAACCCTGCCATCCTGGCTTCTCCCGCTCCTTACTCCCATCAATGCCTCGACGTTGCCATGAGCCCGAATCCCATGGGCTTGGGCTCCAATATGCTGAATCCCGATCATATGGAGTCTGGAAATGGTCAAGAAAATGGCAACCCATTTTGGAGCCGAGGCAGCTTAACTTGCCGTCGTTTATATCATCTCATCAAGGATTGAATCAATTTTGATAATTTTAATATCAAATTAAAGAGTAGACTTTTGGCTATCAAATAATATTAAATTTATTTAAATTAGTTAAAGAATTGATGGAATTATGACCAAAAAACCATTTAAAATGTCCTTCACATTAACGACATTTTTAATGTTTTTTTTTTGATATACTCCATAAATCTGAACCGATTTAATAAAATTAATATTATTTGATAGGCAAAAGTCTGCCCTTTAATTTGATACTAAAATGATCATAATTGGTTCGGTTCTTAATAAGTTATTATTAACGGCGACAAGTTGTGGCGTATCCCTTTTGAGCCCACCCTTTGTTTGTCAATCGCGGAATACGGTGGACTTCGCCCCCTTGCCATTTTCGCATGTCGATAATCTCCTCCTCGACCGCCACTTTCATCGAAAGTGCCAAAAGAGTCGCTGAAGTCGCCCTCAAAATGGATTATGGTTAAATCAAATAATTATTGGCTCATAAACCGAATTTCGATAATAATTTTGGGGCGGTGAATTGGAACGGGCACGGCCAGTGGGCACCGGACTTGGGTCAACATCTGACCAACTGACCCCTTTGCGTTTGCCTGGTCCACCGTATTCCGAATATGGACTGCCAGCGCCGATGGCCCTGTTCAAGGATTGGGTGGTGGATGGAGGACGGACATAGGCCGCCGAGGATGAATCGTCGAAAGAACGTTGTTGGTGGTGGGGGGCACGGTCGAGGGAAAATGAATTGTAGGAAGGTTTAGCATTGGTCTGTTGGGTTGTGGAAAAGTCGCCGAAAGGTGGTCGACTCATTGGGCCACTATATTTGGAGGCTCTTTGCGCCGCTTCGGCTGCCTCCTTTTCCTCCCTTTCTTTGTCCAAATATCCCAATAAATGGGCATTTGCGTCAATGTAGCGTTGCAATTCACGTTGTTGGGATTGGGAAAGTTCATCCCTGTTGACCAAATCGACTCCATTCACAACCAGTTTATCCTAAAAATATCAATATCCGGTGTGGAAACAATGGAATGGATTTAACCAACCGGCGCGGCCGGTCGTTGGCATTCACGGAATAAAATTCAATCTGAAAAGGAAAAAGTGGAAACTTAGGCGTGGGCGATCGATCGGTGATCGGTTGGATCGAATGGAATGATCTGATCTGATTTTTTGGGTGTCGATGAAAGATTTGGCCTAGAGGTAAATCCACCCCTCTCCCTCCAAATTCCCGAATGCTTTTCATTCCTTTCTTTTCTTTCTTTTGCCGTTCGGCTTCAGCTTCCCCTAGTCTCGAGGGGTGCATGGAAGTCGAAATAAGCATCTGCAATTGGTTGTTGAATGCCAATGGCCGGCCCTTCAGAGGGGTCGATTAGACCAACTGTCATTGAATGAATGAGGAATTTTGTTGATAAGTTTGATGGGCCTGAAGGAGGGTGGGCTGTGTTCCCATTTTCCCCTTTTCTTCTTAAAAACATTTGTTTTCATTAAAGAAGCTGATTTTGGGCCAAATAATAAAATTGAGGGATATAGCGTTATAGGAACACTTGCCTCCAAATAATGCACACGGATTATCCTCATTTTGAAAGCGAACAGCTGAGACCCTTCCCGAATGCCCAACAGCTTCCTTCTTTTTGGGATTCTTTCCAATTTTTTATTTTATCTGCAGGCCTAGAACATCTGTGCCATCAGAACAGTGGATGTAAAGGGCAAGATTGAGGGTTATTTTATTTTCAAAAGACGTGATTTTATGATTTTTTATTCATTTGGTTTTTATTTGCAGAACAATGAAAAATTGATTGGGAAATTGGGGAAAGTGGTCGAACAAATTCAATTTTAAAAAAACATTGTTTTGCCGTTGAATGATGTCAAGGAGATTATTTGGGGGCATCTACCCGCTCCGGGTTTTTTTGTTTTTATTTAAGCTATAATTTTGAGTAAATTAATATAATTGAAGAAGATGCAAAAATAATGAATGTGTTTTTTTGTGCTGAACAATTTGCGTGAAAATTGAGCAGAAATTGAAAAGGGAGACCTATTCTTTTTATATAGTGAAAAACTCAACAATTTAATCAACAATTGTTTTGGGTGAGAAAATTGGCACTAATTTAAGGAAAAATATGTTTGATTGATTGGATGTGGGAATAATGCAAAAATATGGATGGGTAGGAATTGCTATATTTTGGATGGCGCGTATTTTGCCGCACACCGCAAATCCTCTATTAGAATAGAATCCCACCTTTGAGAATTTTTAAGGTGGAAAAACGGTAAAAATGTTGATTTTTCCTGAGGCTCTAACCAATGAGCCTCTATTGTAATAGAGGGATTTACGGTAATAACATCATCATATGTTTTTAAGTGATTGCTTATTCATTTCTTTTTCCTTCTAATCCATCTAATCATTGTTCAATTCTCAAATTCGGCTATTTGATGCCATTTTGCCTCGATTTGCTCCTCCCGTGAATTGTTGAAAATATCTTTCACCCAATGAGCCAGCCTAAATAAAAATGAATTCAATTTTTGCCAAAATATTCCAATTTTTGACCTCAGTCCATTGACGGAATTTGGTGACATGTCGAAAAAGGCGAATGCTCGGTTTTTGGGACCAAATTCCACTGCCAATGCAAATTTTGAGGCAAAGTAAATCAATGTTCGAAGATTCATAGAGGAAATCAACGCCAACAGCGTAACTGAGCAAACGGGACAAATGTTCAAGTTGATTGGACTAAAAATGGTGGAAATGATTTTGTAAATATTACACTGATGAAACCTGCGAAGTGACAGTCAATTTCTTGAGGTTGGGGAAGAATGGCCCATAAGGAATATTTTGGGGTGGATTTACGCCAACCAAATCGGCGCTAATTTCGCCATCATTGCCACTGCATGTTCGGCTTTTACTCGGTGTGGAAATTACGGTCCGTGAGCTCTTCAAAATGTCCAAAAGGATGTTCATTTGTTGGCGATTAATCTGCAAATATTTAAATGATTATAAATCAATTATTGATTGATTGGGGCCACCTGTGAAACAAGCAATTCAATGATGGGTGAATCCATGCAAAGTTGTTCAACGGAACGGCGAAATGTGGACAACAATTGGACCAGCGCCCGCACATCCTCTTGGCGCATTTTTGTGTCCACGGCGATGCCCAATTCGGCTGGGCCCATTTCCAGGACCATTAAACAGGCATTCGGATGCCATTCAAATGAATCTGCTTTCGGATTTGAATTAATTTTGTTGCCAATTCATTTTCAACCTTTTCTGACACCTTCCTCGCACATTTGTGCCAATCCATTGTAGCAACGAACGTCGATTCGCTTGAATTTATGCAAACGTGAATCAATGGCCTTTCTGAAGCTTTTCGAAACACGACGCCAACGAATCTGTGCCAATTCAGATTTATATTTGACAGATAATATAGACAAAAAACCTGATCAAAAATGCTACAATGCTCGGACAAACATGAGGCCAATCGATGTTGTTCACTGGTGGACGGATGGGTGGAGGAACGGGCAGCCAACAATTTGCATAAACAAAAACCGGCAAAGGCCGTTGGAAGTGTCAAAGCCATTTGATGAGGGGGATAGATTGGGATTTGAATAGGGAAATATTGGAAAATTGAGCTGTTGGAATTAGGGGAATATTATGATCAAAAACAAATTGGACGCGAAAATTGGGGAGGGGGGGGGCAAACCAAAGAACGCGCCAACCATTAATTTGTTTGGGGGCAATAAATGATTGATAATAATATTCGGGAATTGGAGAGAATGGGACCACACACACGTGACGTGTTTTCTTCGATGGGACATTGATGAAGTTTTTGGGTTTAAATTGGTTTAATTTTTAATGTTTTGTGGCCACTTTATTCTACTTTTTGAGAATCGCACTTTTAGTATCGGAAAAATAAATAAATTCTGCTTAATTCTTGTTGGATTGTTATTTGCCTTTAGGATTATTTTGTTGCGAGAATACAATCAACCCAATCCAGAGACATTGGTTGGATTTGTTTTTGGCCAAAATGCATTCAATTCAATAATATTAATGGGCAAAGCTAACCACTTCCCTCTCATTTGTCTCAATCGATTCGCCAGGCTAATTCACAGCATCCCCCTCCATCCATCCATCCTTTGGCCATGTCAACCTTTGAAAGCACAGCTGCTTAAACCACTGCCCATATACCTTCCATTCATTTCTTCCTCCTACTTTTGATTGGCCAAGGCGAAGAGTCTAAAGTATCAACTTTCCGAGGAGAATTGTGGTGGATCAGTGGGAGGTCTGCTGATTTTGAATGGACAGCGGCGAAAACAACAATGGCCTCAAAAAGTTGGGAAAATGGACTGGCTTTTTTGGGTGGCATCAGTTGGCCAGACAAAACAATGGAATAAAGGAGAGAAGGTGAAAACACAAGAATGGGAAAAAGCAAAGGTAAATTGGATGATCAGCGGGGGACGGGAAATGGGGAGGAAAAGCAAGAATAAGCTTAATGAATGGATTTGGAGGGGATTTGAACAAGAAAAGCAAAGAAAAGGGGGAGAATGGGATTGGATGGAGTTGGATTGAATGGAGTTTCGTGGAGAAGAGCAAACATTGAGTATTCTAAAGCATTTGACAGGGAAAAGATGGGTTAAAATGAATGGGAAGCTTGGCCAATTGATAAAAAAAAGTAAGGCCAAGAAATTTTGGTAGGAGGCAAAGCACAGGTAATAATTTGGGACAAAACGTTGATAAAAAAAATGGGAAAAATTCGAGGGGAATGGACTTCTCCCCAATTTTTCTCCAAACCAAAAATGGTTTTTGCCAAAAGGAAGAGCCCACTTATTATTTGGGAAAGAAGATTAAGGGGTAGCAAAATAGAAATGAGCACAAAATGGAGAGAAATGGGAGGAGGAGAGATGGAAGAAGGAAGAATTGGAGCAATGGAAGAGAAGAGAAAACGCTGGGGGCGACAAATGCTTTAGAGAGTGGTAAAGGCCCCCGAAGGGAAGCAGCAGCAGAAAAAGTCTCGTGGTGGGAGGGAATCGATTGGAAGAGGAAAAGAAAATGGAAATGTTTGGTTGGGCGGAATATGTTGGAATGGGTAGCAGAGGAGCAAAGTGGCCAAAATGTTGGCAAAAGAAGTTTGGCCCAAAACGATGATGAGAAGGAGAAAGGGAAGAAAAAGGCAGGTTGAACCCCCAAACAATCTAATCCATCGGGCCAAAATGTGTCTGCGCTACCGCCGGTGTCAATTCAATTTCATCTGTCCCAGCAGCAGTTTTCATTTTCCCCTCTAGGGGTTCTATTTCCCCTCTCTCTTTTTTGATTGCTCTGGCTGTCCGGTAGTCGCGGCATTTTTTAGCGCCAGCTGCTCGGCTTATGTGTTGTTCCCCTTCCCCATTTCCCATTCAGCAAAAATGTTTACGCAGAACTCAAAGAACGTTGGTTGTACTTTGCTGTCGGCGGGGTGGCGGACTTTAATAGCGTGAGTGCGTGAGTTCAGAATGCCTCCCATATCTATATACATAATATTGGGAATATCGAACGAAAATAAAAAAAATACCATAAATTCTCTATGAATGATCCCCAGGGATATTTTTAAAGACCCACTAGAAGGGGCTATTATAGGAATAGGAGAGAGCTAGCTACCAGGGATACTGTAATGAAAAATTGGATGGAAAATGAAACATGGAAAGAAGGGAAAGGGAGAAGGGAATGAGGGTAGTTTGTGAGGATAATTTTCGGTCTAATTTTGGCGGAAAGGCAACAACCACGACCGACTATTGGTCTGGTCTGAGTGAGTCTGCTGATAATAATATTTTATTGCCACCATTGCCACCAAGATAATGTGTAGACGTTTATAAATGGAATGGATCGGAACATTGAAAAGCGAATTATTTTGTCTCATTATGGAAGGCAAATTTAAGTTGGGATTTGGGAAAATGTCTTCCAACTTTTTTATTTTAATAGACAAAAAGGCCGATGGAAATTGAATGGAAAGGAAGGATTGACTGAAGTGGTTGTGAGAAAATGGGTGGGCTGTGGAAAGCAATGACCTATTTCATCGACTACGTCCGTGGACGAAAATGGTACAAAGTCCATCCATAATAGACACGTTGGGGAGTGGTGCGTGGTACTGATATTAAAAAAGAAATGGGAAAGAAAAGATGAATTGGTTTAATGCGCAATATGATCAATGATCAGCAGATTCGGCGAATAACGAAACCAAAAATAAAATGGACAATGGCAACAAATTTGATCAAAAAAGAATTTTATCTGTGTGAAAGAGCGGATTATCATTTTATAATATAGGGGAATGAATTGGATAGTTCAACACTTGAACATAAAATGGGATTAGCCGATGTACATAGAAATTTCAAACCCAAACAATAAGTTTTGTATTGAAACAACAGGTTAGTTTATAATTTTAATTCCTCCTGTTTATTAGAATAATTCCGCCTGTTTGACTAAGTTTTTAATAATTCCGCCTGTTTGACTAAGTTTTAATAATTCCGCCTGGTTGACCAAGTTTTAAATAATTCCGCCTGGTTGACTAAGTTTTAATAATTCCGCCTGGTTGACCAAGTTTTAAATAATTCCGCCTTTTTGACTAAGTTTTAATAATTCCGCCTGGTTGACTAAGTTTTAAATAATTCCGCCTGTTTGACTAAGTTTTAATAATTCCGCCTGTTTGACTAAGTTTTAATAATTCCGCCTGTTTGACTAAGTTTTAATAATTCCGCCTGTTTGACTAAGTTTTAAATAATTCCGCCTGGTTGACTAAGTTTTAATAATTCCGCCTGGTTGACTAAGTTTTAATAATTCCGCCTGTTTGACTAAGTTTTAATAATTCCGCCTGGTTGACTAAGTTTTTAATAATTCCGCCTGGTTGACTAAGTTTTAATAATTCCGCCTGGTTGACTAAGTTTTAATTCCGCCTGTTTAGTTAGAATAATTCCGCCTGTTTCTAAGAATAAATTTTTTCGATTTAATTCAACATTTATTTCCCTTTCAATTTGCTTTGGTTTTCAATGAATTATCTTAATTCAAACATCCCTGCATTTTATAATAGGAGAGAATGAATTAAATGGTCTATTACTTGACAGCTTGATACTAAATGGGATTAGCCGATTTACAAAAAAAATTTCAAACCCGAATAATAATTAGTTTTGGAGAATGGAGGCATTACGGACACATTGTTTCCCTTTCAATGTTCCCCGCGGCATATTTCCCAAATTTATTATTATTAATTACTCTTTGTTCTCAATAAAATGGACAAATTCATTTTCGTTAGATTCCAATTCAATAAATCATTGAACTTCATTTAATGTTAAAATAAGTCTCTCTAGGAAACTGTCTTCGAATAAATCATTTGCGCATTCAAAAGGGGATAGAAAAATTGAGATTAAAATAGAAAAATTGAAGATAAAATAAAAAAAATTGAAAGAATTTTATCAAAAATTGCTTAAAATTGTTTGATAATTAAATAAATTTTATTGTTTATTAATGAATTAAATTTAGCTACATTTTGGGAGTGTTTAGAGAGGACCATATTCGAAAAATGAGGGCAATATATTTGTTGCTCTTTTCACTCATCATCAAATTCACAATCATCCCCGCATTTTGTTCTTTCTGCTGTTGCTGGGCCACATTCAAATCCATAATGGATGGGCAAACGTCCCTTTTTCTTGGCCTATTGTTGTTGTCTTGGATTGGAGGAATGGCATGATTGTCATTGGTGTCCACATTTGGCTCCGATGTTTGTTCGACATCTTCTTGATTGCCATTTATTGGTTCCATTCTTTTGTTTGAGTCGTTTGGATCCACATTTTCCCTCTCCTCATTCTCATTTTGTTCCTCTTCATCCTCCTTTTCACCGTATTTCACCCATTCGCAATTCCCAAAACGAACTCGTTTTCTTCCATTTTTCCCTTTTGTTGTATTTTCCATTTCGTTGTTTTCCAGCTGTGTTTTTGTAAAACTTTGATTTGGGAAAAACCATTCATTGAGTGTTTTGATTGGCGAATTCGGCATTTGATGTTTCTCTTTTAATGGGACTGATGAAGAACTTTTGGATTTGTATGGATGAGAAATTCGAGTTTTTTCTTCCTCTGTAATGAAAAATTTGAGTTAAAAATGAAAATGAGGGGGTTCAATGTTCACCTTTCAGGATTGATGAAGTGGATTCTGATCGCAAATTGACGTCGTGAAAATTGATAGGCAATGATTCACAACGACGTTTATGGATTGCCAATTTGTTTGGAGGTTGTCTTTGGGTAAAAAGTGGTGGAAGAATGAATGCCATTTTCAAAGATAAACTCTGGAAATTATTGGAATTAAATAGGGAAACATTCTTTTTGGGATTGAATGCGAAATATGAATTGAAAATCGAGCATATGAAAACAAGAATTAAAAAACCCAATCCGGGTTGCACTGAATTTGTAAGAATTAAGAACTCAATGCCCATGAATGAGAATGAATGGTCCTTTCCTTATATTTTTCCTCGCCATTTTCAGTAACATTATCAGTAAAAGGGATTCACATTGAAATGCCCCTAACAAATATTCTTCCTCCTCAATACTTTTTATCATAAAGCGAGCCATGAATTGTTCCATTTTTCAGAGTAATCCTCGAAATTTCCTGGACATTTTCTAAGAATACGAAGAAGAGAATCATTCAAATTCTACTCATACATGTGAGAAATAAACAATCGAAATATAAAATTAATGAGGAAAATAAAATGTTTTTTCTATTTTTGCATATTTAATTGCTGAAACTGAAATGTTGATAAACAATGCCTTCACAAAACAATTGATTAAAATAGAAGGGGACGGGGAAGAATACTTAAATATATGTAATAACAAATGGGAGATTCAGATTCAGAATCCAATATATTTACCCTCAACGATAATATCAAATTTATACAATCAATTGAAAAACATTCTTATCAAATCTGAATCAAAAATTTTAATTAACAATCTAAATCCTTTGTAAAGAAAGCCAAAAGGAGAATTGGTATAGTGAAAGAAATTATACGGTATGTTTTTAACAGGAAAATGTTCGCAAAAGAGATTGAATTAAATGTTTGGGGCAAATAAAACAGGCGGAATTATGTTTGGAGCAAATAAAACAGGCGGAATTATGTATGGGGCAAATAAAACAGGCGGAATTATGTTTGGGGCAAATTGAACAGGCGGAATTATGTTTGGGGCAAATAAAACAGGCGGAATTATGTTTGGGGCAAATAAAACAGGCGGAATTATTTTGGGGCAAATTGAACAGGCGGAGTTATTTTGGGGCAAATTGAACAGGCGGAATTATTTTGGGGCAAATTGAATAGGCGGAATTATTTTGAGGCAAATTGAACAGGCGGAATTATTTTGGGGCAAATTGAACAGGCGGAATTATTTTGGGGCAAATTGAACAGGCGGAATTATTTTGGGGCAAATTGAACAGGCGGAATTATTTTGGGGCAAATAAAACAGGCGGAATAAGAGATGGGGCAAATAAAACAGGCGGAATTATTTTGGGGCAAATAAAACAGGCGGAATTATTTTGGGGCAAATTGAATAGGCGGAATTATTTTGGGGCAAATTGAACTAGCGGAATTATTTTGGGGCAAATTGAACAGGCGGAATTATTTTGGGGCAAATTGAATAGGCGGAATTATTTTGGGGCAAATTGAACAGGCGGAGTTATTTTGGGGCAAATTGAACAGGCGGAATTATTTTGGGGCAAATTGAATAGGCGGAATTATTTTGAGGCAAATTGAACAGGCGGAATTATTTTGGGGCAAATTGAATAGGCGGAATTATTTTGGGGCAAATTGAACAGGCGGAATTATTTTGGGGCAAATTGAACAGGCGGAATTATGTTTGGGGCAAATTGAACAGGCGGAATTATTTTGGGGCAAATTGAACAGGCGGAATTATTTTGGGGCAAATTGAACAGGCGGAATTATTTTGGGGCAAATTGAACAGGCGGAATTATGTTTGGGGCAAATTGAATAGGCGGAATTATTTTGGGGCAAATTGAATAGGCGGAATTATTTTGGGGCAAATTGAACAGGCGGAGTTATTTTGGGGCAAATTGAACAGGCGGAATTATTTTGGGGCAAATTGAATAGGCGGAATTATTTTGAGGCAAATTGAACAGGCGGAATTATTTTGGGGCAAATTGAACAGGCGGAATTATTTTGGGGCAAATTGAACAGGCGGAATTATTTTGGGGCAAATTGAACAGGCGGAATTATTTTGGGGCAAATTGAACAGGCGGAATTATGTTTGGGGCAAATTGAACAGGCGGAATTATTTTGGGGCAAATTGAACAGGCGGAATTATTTTGGGGCAAATTGAACAGGCGGAATTATTTTGGGGCAAATAAAACAGGCGGAATAAGAGATGGGGCAAATAAAACAGGCGGAATTAAAATGTTTGACGAATTTTAATTTTCCAATAAATAAATGTTCATTTAAGGTTTTTAATCAATCCGAAATATCGTATTCCTTAATTCTCCTTTTTCTCCCCTTTTTGGCGAAGCGTCATTACTCATTACATAAAAATATTCAACACACATCACATATTAATAAATAGTAGTAATTTTTCCTTTCTTATATTAAGCAACTTTCACACTCGCGTAAGCATTCTTTATTAAGTCGTAATAATTTCTATTGTGAGCAATTTTATCAATATTTCTCGAATAAATAATTTTTATGTAAAATTAACAATTATATTTTCAGAATGGAAGCAATTGCTGAACATGATTTTAATGCAACTGAATCTGACGAATTAAGTTTTAAAAGAGGACAAACACTAAAGGTTTTTATCACAGAAATTACAACTTTTTTTAATTAAAATATTTAAGGTCTTAAACAAAGATGAGGATCCGCATTGGTATAAGGCTGAAGTCAACGGCATCGAAGGGCTTATCCCGTCCAATTACATTCGCATGCTAGAACATTCCTGGTACTTGGGCAATATAACTCGGGGCGATTCCGAGGTAAATTACACTTCATGTTAAATTATTAAACAATCATTTTTAGGCATTACTCATGAAAGTTGGTAACCCGGATGGGGCTTTCCTTGTCAGGAGATCCGAATCAACGCCTGGCGAGTTTTCAATTTCAGTCAGGTAATAAAATGGATCAATTATTTGTTGATTATTCCAATTCCCACATTAGATACGACAATTCCGTACAACACTTTAAAGTACTTCGAGACACAAAAGTTGGACAATATTACCTATGGTCAAAAAGATTCAACAGCCTCAATGAATTGATCAATTATCACAGGTTTAGGAAGGAATATAATTCACTGATTTTATTCTTTTTCAGATCAAATAGCATTTCCAAAACACACAATATACTTTTGCGATCCATGGATTCCGCTTTTTCAAACAAACATGGACTTGTTCAGGTTAGTTAATATATAAATATGGGAACTATATGTATTGGGATAAGCGATAAGCATTAGAATTTTTTCCTTAAAATTTATTAACAATATTTTCATTTCATTAAATGAATTAAGCCTTAAATTTTTAGGCACTTTTTGACTTCACGCCACAGGAGGAAGGCGAACTTGGCTTTCAACGCGGTGATATTATAACAGGTTTTCTTGTTAAAAATTCATTTGAAAAATTAAATTTTAGTGACGAAGAGGGAGGATGAAAATTGGTGGGAAGGAAGTTTGAATAACCGCGCAGGAATATTCCCGGCAACATATGTGTACGTATAAATATAATCAAATAAATTATTGAAATAATTTATGCCATTTTTCAGATGCCCGTACAATAGTGGATGAGGTTAAATGGCTCTGCAAATCTTCTTTCAATTTTTTTTCGCAAAATGTTCGTGTCATCCACAAAATTCACACAAATCTACTCATCAATTAATCTGCAGAACAAATTGAATGCTTTCATCGCCGCAATTTTGAAGATTTGCCACACAAACACAGAATTTCCCCATTAATTTCGACTTTCAAAAACCTCCACTCCCCACCTTCCATATATTTTATTTCTTGTGTGTTTTATTCATTCGTCCATCCATTCTAATATATTTTTGCAAATTATTTCACCCTCCCCTATCATTTCATTTTCAATTCTTTTATCAGATTTATTGTGGGAATTAAATATAATTACAAATTTCGGAATCAAATAAATTTACAATGTTTTCTTCGATTAATTTTAATTTTGGATTTACAAATTGGATGAAGAATGGGGTGGGAGAAGGTTTAGTTTTCATTCATAATTATTTTACTTGAAGGAATGCAAAATTAGTTAAATTAAAATGTTTTATTTGGATTTGAGGGGGGAAGGTTTATGTATGAAATATATTCACATTTCTTTTCATTATTTAAATTTCGTCCATTCATCAGTTCAGCCAATATGGGTAATTCTTGATTTCTTCGAATGGGTCGATGCTTTTGCGTCGGGCGAAATAATAACTTAAAATATCGGAAATAAATAATTTCAAAATTGGATAATAATTTACATGACTGCTCCAGTGCATAAATTAGTGATGAGAAGGAAAATGAAAACGTCGGTACGGCATAGAATGGACCAGAGCGATGCGTTTGCCTTCTTCGATGCCTTTTGGGCCATTTTGTTCCCAGCAGCAGACTTGATTGATTTGAAATCAAATTCCGAACTTTCCGGTTCCGGGCTATTCGGCGGAGTTGTCAATGTTGAACCAATTTGCTCTCCGCTTCGATGGCGCACAGTCCTGAATAATCGATTATTGAATTTAAATTGAATTTTGATTTACTTTTCAGTCGAAGTCGCTTGTTCGGTGCGGTTAGTCCAATCCCAAAGCCAATCAGTTGATTTTACACCCTCGGGGATCTAATATAATTTAAGTAAATTTAATTTTAATAATTAATTTACAATGTCCTTGACTAGTCGATATTTGACTTGTTCCAATGATGCCGAATCGAATTCCACATGAGGACTTTGCAGACTAACCGGGCTCAGGCGCGAGTCTTTGTTGACGCTGGCATCCCCGCCACTCGTACTTTCAACATTCACCGCCTCAATACTGCTGCATAGACTTGCCCGGCTGGGTGCCAATTCAACCCATGATTCTAAATTGTCAATCATAAATATTTGAATAAATTGCCATTAAAAACCTGGAACACTATCGATCTCATCCGGTGGTGGTGGCTTATTATCCGGTGCCATGGTCAGCGCAGCAGCGGCCAAATTGCTTCCACTCCCATGTGTGGTAGGAGTAGGAGGATTAATGCCGCCAAGCTTTTTGGTGTCGAAAAATTGTGGATGTTGTCGGAAAAATGACATTGAGTGCGGCTGTACAAAATACAAAATTTTTATTTTATTCTTAAAAATATTTTAATTAAAATATTTAACACGTAAATTAATTTTTTGTGAAGGATATCTACTCACAACTAGAACATATGTTTGTGTTGGCAATTGTTTTGTTCGATTTTACGATCGATTCTACTTTCAACTCATGACCGACACGATACCCAAAAAATCAAACAAAATAATAAGGTGGAAGAGGGAAGGGAAGGAGCAAAGAATGGCCAACACAGGCAGTGTAATATTTGGTGATGTTGTGGTGGTGCACAGCTGCTCGTCAACTGTTTCGCTGGCTGTTTAACAAATACTCAGTCAGCATTCCTCCTATTCTAACTAGCTAGTCATGTGAATATAGATTGGGAAGAGAAATTTGGATGGATGCAGATTGCAGATGCAGATGGTAGAGTTGGTAGGGTAGGAGTATGTGAAGTAAAGCATTTTCTCCGGCCTCCACGGTTTCTTTGGGTTTTTTTTTATGTTTATGGAAGAATATTCTATTTTCAAAGGATAATAAAGGCATATACCCTTTAATAAGTAAAAAAAATTATTTGTGATATTATTTACTATTTACTGATATTTTTTATTGAGATTTTGTTTTTACATAATAAAAATGATAAGAATGAATTAATAATAAGTGAATGAGTAATAAATTTTGCTCATCAAAAAATTAAGATATCATTTCTGCTGAATGGCAATTTGGCTCAATTGATCCCAATTCCAATGGTGGCAGATTCCAGTAGTCGATTGAGGGTGTTTGAGTCTCACAATGCCGGAGGGGGTTTAATATTTGCCCCATTGTTCCCCCATAATTTGATCCGATGGCGGGATGTTGTGCCGCAAAATCCGTTTGATACGGATAAATTGTTTGAGCATAAGAATGTTGATATTGTTGATAATTTTCCATTGCCTAAATTGATCAAATAATTAAATTAATTTAAAATAATTTTTACCTGTACCATTTGATCATTTGTTCTGCTGCTTGTAGTTGGATAAGGTGGATAAATGAATTCGTCCATATTTTGTTTTTGTACAATTATTTCATCTTGACGAATTTCTTCAGTTTGAGTTGAAATATCCACCAAATGTTTAGCTCTGAATTTACTCATTTATAAAAATAAAAATTTAAAGGAAATACTTTGGTTTAATTTCCTTAAATCTCTGAATGATTCGAATTTTTGCCGGTATCAGCCATTTTTCTGTTTGAACTTGGGCGTTTTTCTGAAGAATACTGCCGATTTTGTTTAATTCTTCATTAACAATTTTATCATTTGTTTGATTTTTATCACGATTCGGACACACCTAATTTTTGGATTAAAAATGATTAAATATTCCAAAAAGTAAAACCTTTTTCCGATGATAGCATAAATCTCGGTCCAGCGCAAATTTTGCTGAACAATCCGAACATTTCAACTTCTTTTCATAATGCACTTTTTGGAAATGTTGTATCAGTGATTTGACCGATTGAAAATAATTCTTCCTCTTCTTAATCAATTTGCATTCTTCGAATGGACAAAAAATTCGCAATTGTCCTTCATTGGGAGGTTTAATTCCCAATAAATCCTCAATTGTTTCTTCATGAATATCATGCGATTTCAAAAGGTGAAATCGTCTTGAGCCACGATTTTTGAATGTTTTTGCACAAACCGGACAATTTGGTGTGTTTTCCTTCCGGCCATTTGTTTGTGAATATGATGCCGGCGATATTGCATTAATTAATTGACTTATTGTTGGCCGGACTTCATGGAACATTTAACTATGGATTATTAATTAATTAAACATAAATAAATTTATTTTAAAATAAAATATGTTTTCAATGAAAAAAACATTGATAATAATTAAATATATTTATGTCAAAAGTAAATTTATGCGGCAATTATGAAACAATAAGTAAATAATACTGTCTATTATGCTTTCAAATATAATATTGTATATTGAGATGGAGACCCGGAATTGGAATAAAAATGAATTACAATTATGGTAGTCAACGGGAGGAAATAAAACTGAAAATCACAGTTAGTAGGAATTAATTATGCAAAGACAAGGCAAGTCTGTGATGAGAAAAAATTATAAGTCAAATCATTTTGAGAAAATAATTATACAAAAAATGGACTTCAGAAATGTCAAATTCGATCGTAACAAACGCAGTAAGAGGCCATAAAATAATTCTTCTTAATAATACAATGCGGATTGTCCCCGTATTTGTTGATGTGACTAATTGCATTCCAATTCACCGTAATTTGTTTTCCATCATAAAATAGAGTTACCTTAAATTTATTTTAATATTAATTTATTAATTAAAATAAAAATTAAACCTCATAATTGGCATTGCCTGGACTGGTTTCAAACAAAATTTGATAGGTGGCGAATGATGTTTTGGTTTTGCCCTGAAGTTGTGGAACAAATCCATCTTTGTCAAGGATACCGCTGTATTTTAGCAAATTTTCATTTGGGACCAATCTAAATAATAATTAAATTTGATTAATTAAAAAAAATAAAATTAATTTAAAAAAGAACAAACTTTTTGGCATTAATAACTCTGGCCAGCTTCAGCGGCGAACAAATTGTCTTTTCTGGTTCCAAATATTCATTAATTAATTTCAAAACTGCTTTTGCCAAAATTTCCGTTTCTTTCGAATTTTCCAGCTTTTGCCAATTCAAACAGGTACACCAATGTGCTTCAATGCCAGCTTGGTCGCATGTCCGGTTCAATGGAATTTCACGAAAAAGTGAGAATGCCCGTTGAGAAGTGGATTTTGCACCGGAAATTGAATATTGATTTGGCATTTTCAGTTCATCAATTGAAAGTGGGCAACTAAAATATTAGATCCTTTTTGATTGGAATTGAAATTAAAATTAACCGTAAAATATCCATCAATGTTGCATGTAAATCAAATGGAGTGGCCAAACGATCCAAGGCATTTTTGAGTAAATTTTCATGGGCAATTTTGTACACTTTATCATCATTTGAAGTTGGAAAATTAATTGAAATAAATGGAAGTCTTTCTTCTAATTGGCCTTAAAATTAAGAAATAAAATATGAAAATATTTGTAATAATTTTAAGAAATAAATGAATTAAAAATTTCAATAAATTGGTTACTTTATTATTTAATTATAAGATGGCTACGGGTTAATGGTTTATCCTAGACCCCAAAAATCGTATACCCAATCGATAGATCTCATCAAGTCGGGTCGATTGGTATAATTTGTGATGGTTTGATAAAAAAATTAAAAGGTTCTAAACCGTTTAACCCACTTATTCTTTTTGGTTCAAAACTAATTTAAAATCGGTTTAAAACTATGTAAAACCCTTGAACCGTTTTAAAATCTTTTCTAAATTTTTTAAATTTTCCAATCAATAATATTCTTACCTTGATGTGTTTGACGCAGTGCCGAAAATCTGGCCCCATGATCGGCCATAACAATGAATAGAGAATCTTCAAAAGCGCCCAATTCTTCCATTTTTTGTAAATGCAAAACCAAATCTTCATCGGCTTGTTGAACCTAATAAAATTTAATTTATTTTTATTAATTAAATTTAAATTAATTAATTTACTCGATTTAAATCATCATGGGAGAGGCAAGAATGATGCATTACACTGAACCGGGGCACACCAATTTTTTGGTATTCTCGCCAAAATGATTCAATGTATTGAAACCAAACCTTTAATTATTTAATTAAAAATTAAATAAATAAATTTTTTAAATTTTTATTAAGATAAATTTTTCAAATTTTTAAGTAAAATTCAAATAATAATTAAAAATAAAATTTTTACCACATGCTGCTTCTCTGGCCCAATGCATTGCCTCGGTCGCTTCATTTGTTCAGTGTATTGGAAAAATGTAATTGGGAAATGGTCGGTTGGAGTTTGGCGAAATCCTTTCAATCGATATGTGAAAGTGCCTATAAAAAAGCCGAAATAAATTTCATAATTTCATTTATTTATAATGAGGAGCCTACCCAATTCATGTCCATCTTCCCCATAAAGTGTGGCATATCCAGCATTGGAGAAATTTGTCCATATAAATGGATAAACATCATCCACAAAATTTGCTTCTTTATAGCGTTTTCTGGTCAATGGCTGATGAATAAAAATTATTTATTTTTATTTAATTAATTAAAATAAAATTATTTATTTTTTAAAATATTTACCAATTCCTCCTCTGTTTTGCCTGTGAAAATTGGGATAAATGCCTGTGGTGTGCCATCGCCAACAATGTTATAACCTTAAATAACAATTTTAAAAAATAATAAATTAAATAAAACCATTAAATATAATTGAATTTTTGTCCTGAAGAAATTTGACCGTTTTTGGTAGATTTCGACGAAATGACATTTGGGAAAGTGAATCAAATGAAAGAATGTAAACATTCAGCGGTTTCCCAGCAGTTTTGTTCAAAATAATTTTTTGTAATTTTTCCACACGTTCTTTGGTACTTGTATACTTTGTATCCGCCAGAACCCTTAAAAAATTTCGAAATTTTTTTCTACAAAATTATATACCAATCGACTCGTCTTGGCGAGCTGGTTATGAAAATGTTATTAGTTTCGCATAAAACCCAGAAATAAAAAAGTTATGACCTCAAAGAAATCGAAAAAGGTGCTTGGTCCCCCCTATGGGTCTGAGCTCGAAAAATTTTTTAACATTTTTTCGGTCGAATTATATCTCTGTCGACGCGTCTCGATGAGAGAAGCTCGAATCTGCCATCGATTTCGCATATAACATAAAAATAAAAAAGTTACGGCCATTTTAGTTTCGCTGGATGTGTTGGAACTGCGCAGACTTGCGCGACTGTAACTTTTTTATTTTTGTGTTTTATGCGAAACCGATAAGAGATTCGCATTCTGCTAGTCGAGACGCGTCGAATGAGCTATAAATTGACTAAAAAAATTTTCAAAAAATTTTTCGAGTTCAGACCCATAGGGGGGACCAAGTACTTTTTCAATTTTCATGAGTTCATAATTTTGCCAAATGTGCTGATGTTCAAAATTTTAACATTTTCATAACCAGCTCGCCAAGACGAATCGATTGGTATATAATTTTGTAGAGAAAAAATTTCGAAATTTTTTAAGGGTTCTGGCGGATACAAAGTATACAAGTACCCGTTCTTTTTGTGGAACGGCCACCATAAATGGATTTGACCTAAAATTATTATTTAATTTAATATTAAATTAAAATTACCAAATTGTATTTTCATATTTGCATTCCACTTTGAAGAAATCGCCTCCTTCAATTTTGTCGCCAAAATTAAATGCCACCTTTTTACTCCATTTTATTTTTAGATCATTTATTCGGCTGTAAAATGTCCATTCGCATTCAATTTTGTCCAAGCCAATTTCCTTTGCCCTTTTTGTTGGCTGAATTCTCCTTTCTTCGTCAATATAGACCAATGGCTGGGGTTGTCCTTCTTGGCAATCCAATTTTGGGAATTTCTTGTAAAATTTAATCACTTCTGATCCATTCATTTCCAGAATTGGAATTTGGCATGCCTAAAGAATAAAATTTTATTAAATAATATTAATAAATTTATATTAACCCCCAAATTTTGTCGAAAATAGTCCATATCTTTGCTGCTGGTCAAATTCACTGAATCGCCACCAAGTTTTACAATTTTAATTGCTTCCAATTCCTTCTGAAATATTTAATTAATTAATTTAATTAATTAATATTTTTATTTACATCATCCTCCTGCAGATTTCCATTTTCTTCATTGGCTTTGTATTCTCGCTTATTATTATTTTCCTCCAAAAATGTTCGGTCAAAATGAATACTGGATAAATTGAAAAGCACAAAAAATAGGCAAATGAGAATTGTACAGGCGAAAAAGCGTAGAATTGTTTTCATGAGGTTCCTCTTTAAATAGTATATTTTCATTTTTTTTAACAAAATTAATTTACCTCTAATGGCAATAAAATGGTCATTGAAATTAAAAGATGAGATCCTGAAATAATAATGATTCATCATTTTTACCGAAAATTATTCATAAATATAAAATGAATTATTCATCAATCAATTAACAGCAAGAGTATAATAAAAATTTAAAAATTTATTTACAAATATCCGTAAAAATAAATAAATAATATGATCTAATTTCACTCGGTTGTTCTTCAATTTAACTGGGCAAAAATTTCAGAAAAAGTTGGACGTGAAAATCGATTTTTCTGTAAAAAATATAAATTAAATTCATCTACTTTCTAAATTTACCTCTGTACAAGAGAGTCCAATTGATAAAAGTTTCTCAAAAATTTGTCGATTTTCAGCTGAAAGAATGGAAAATATTAAAAATATTTTAATAAAAAAATTACCCAAATTTGGTGTTCTTTTATCGGCCAATTTTTCCACATCTGCTGGCGTTGAATTCTTTTCGGAAAAATGTTTTCTCGTATAATCAACAAGACTTTGGGGATCACGTGAAGAAGTGAATGCTCTTTGACCTTAAAAATATTTTTTTAAATAAAAAGTTAAAATTCGTTGAAATTACCAGTCCCCATTTCCAATAGGACCACCCCAAAACTGTAAACATCCAATTTTGTTGTCAAAATTCGGCTAAAATAAATTCAAATAAGTGTGAAAATATATTCTAAATTGAAACAAATTGAAACCTTGTTGTGAATTCCGGCGGCAAATAGGCCAAAGTGCCTTTCACATGCGAAGCAATCATCGGTCGTTTGTCACCGCCACTTTCGCCTCCCTCAATTTGGCCATCTCGACTGAGGCCAAAATCACCCAATTTTGGGTCAAAATGTTTGTCGAGGAGAATATTGGCCGATTTCACATCGCCATGAATGATTGGCATTGTCCCAATGGAGTGAAGGAAATGCAGTCCACAGCTAATTCCTTTGCAAATTGCCAATTTCCTCGGCCAATTCAATGGTTCCGTTCCATTCTAAAATAATTAGTAATTTTATTTTTATTATAAATTTTAACGAACCTTGCAAAGGAGTCGATCTTCCAGCGATCCATTCGACATGAATTGATAAATTAAACACGGCTCTGAACCATCCAAAGAATAGCCATAAAGCGATAAAATATTGTCATGCCGGAATTTGGCCAAAGTGCGCAATTCTTGTAAACTTTGCCGAATCCGTTCTTTTTGTTGCTTTAAAATCCATAAAAATTAATTTAAAATATTCAAAAATTCCAAACTCGATCTTCTCCGCCGCCCTCCCGTTTTCCTTGAATTCTTTTGATCGCCACTTCCGTGTGTTTCCATATTCCTCTATAGACCACTCCATAACCGCCTTTGCCCAAAATATTTTCAGCACTGAATCCATTTGTGGCCGCCACAATGTCCTCATATTTGACTGCCAATGTGTTTTGAAGTCCACTCAAAATTGTTCCATTTTGGTCAAAATTATTCAAATTATTCGGCACATTTGAATTTGGAGTAGATTGTTGGTCTGCTGCTGCTGATGAGGCTGGTAATCCGGCGCCATCCAATCCAGCACTTGAAAATCCTTAATTTAATTTATTGATTTAATATTTTATATTAACCTTTTCTCGAATAAACTCCAATTGAATTCTTTTTTGAAATTGATTGATGAATTGGTTTGCTTAAATTCGCATTTCGTACACTCCTTGGAGATTGCTGAGGAAGTGATTGGTCGGATTCATCCGCACAAATTTGGGCATATTTATGGAATTTTGCATCAACTTAAAATAAATTAAAATTTAATAATAAATTAATTATTAACCGAATGGTAAAAGAATTTGCATGCATCGAAGTAGTTTTGCCATGAAAAATACTTTGTATAAATCCAAAATGGTGTAGCCTTTTGAGCCCCAAATGCGTAGAATTGTTTCCGTAGGATGTCCACCATTATTGCTGAGTCGTCTGCAAGCCTCTATGTCGATATATTGTATGCCAGGCATTATTGAGGCTTTAAATCACAGATTAATTTATATTTTTTATGGAAAAGCTCACCCATAATTTCCCAACAATCTTCAGGATCAAGTGATGCAGCAATTTCAGATATTAATTTTGCCGGCAATTGAAAAACATAGACAGGCGTTTCTTCGGTTTCCATTTCACAAAAATGAATTTAGATTATACATTTTAAAAATCTAAAAAACAAATCATTTATTCAAAAAACAATGTGTATTTATTTATTTTGTTAATTCCAATTCCTTAACCATGTCCATTTTATACTACAAATTCAATTCGGCAGGAAGGGAGATTAATATCGCGTCGCGTATCATTCTCATAAGATTCGATAAAATGCAAACCAAATCCAGTAAACGCCAAGAAGCTATGCAATCGCAATTCGCAACAACACACTCCGATTCCGACTCCGCTCCGCTGTCCGCTGTCCGCTCTCCATCTCCATCTCCAGCTCCACTATCATTTTTATTTCATACATGAAAATAAAATTAATAAAATTACGGTACCACAGAGATTACAGATGAGATAAGTTTTTTTGCCGAGAGATTTGGGTTCTTTTGCCGAGAGATCGGTTTCTTTTGTCAATACCTATAAAAAATAACTATGAGATTTCTGTTTTCAGATTAAATTTGCTGATTAGCAATCTAAGGAGTGCCTCCAGCAGAATTTTTTCCATCCACCTTTCAAATCTCCATTGAATCAATTTCCATCCATAAAAAGATTACAATACTTAATATTAATTATGTATGCTTCCTGATTCCATTCATTTAATTTTTGTCAAATTGTTGGTGCAAATATTTCGGAGAGCAAATTCATAATTTTTGCCCATAAAAACAAAAAAAAAATTGGCACATTTGGTAAATATTTGCTAGAAAGAAAAGGAAAGTGGCCACTCGGAAGCTTCTTCTTCGCTCGTTCATTTCGCTTAAGCCGAATTCCAATAACCCTTTTGCCCATCCTTCACATCCATTTATGTATGCCTATTTCCTCTCAAAAATATTAAAATTGATTTAAAACAATGTCTCCTCTGTCCAATTCAAATTTATTTTCATTTATTTTATTTTTATGCTTCATCAACATTGCCAAATGTTCCATTGTAATTAATCAGGCATTCCAAAATGCTGCAAAACATGAATTTGGATTGGATGAGGAGGGAAATAAGCATTGTTTAATGCTTAGATTTTACACAGTTTTGTTCAATTTGAATTTGGGCAGCAAAATTGGAATCGAGGCAAAGAAGGGGCATTTCAAATTTACTCGATTTTCTTTCAGAATGTGGATTTCACAAATGAAACAGTAAAATTAATTGGGTTTTGTTCGAAGAAAAATGAAATCCAAAAGCATTCCCAGGTAATGAAATCCAATAAAAATAATTTATTTTGAATCCATTTGATTTAAGTTGCAAGCCAGTTGGCGTGTCGGAGAACGTAGGAAAGCCCTAAAATTTGTTTTCCGTGAAAAGCCAATCAAATCCTCTGCCCATGTCGAGGAATTGCGATGGCAGCTTGATTTGGAATTTGCCGAAAAATTCAAAGGTCGTTCAGTGAAATTTTCGAGTGGTCAAAATGTTACATTGGCCGTGAATGCCCCTCTGAATCAGAAGTTTGTGTGTCGAGATGGTAAATGTCAAGAAAACATCAACAATAATATGAATTTGGCCATATTTAGCCATAAATTTGACCCTGCACAATCCCCGCTATAAAGATATAATTGTGCAATTACAGCCAGTGGCCAATCAACTCGAAATGCAGCCAATTTTTGGACTGGGAAACAATGGTAATAATAAAGGGATGGAGTAAATTAAAATATTTAATCATTTCAAGTGTTCATTTGTGAAAGGACTCGACGGAAAACATTGAGGGAAAGTTTCCAGAATCGGATGACAATATTTTCAGGCAATGTTTTAAAATAAAATAATAATTGGGCACATTTTTAGTCAAAATTAAGTTAAATTTTAATTTTTAGGGATTCTACTTGGCATGGGTTCCGTTGGGATGATTGTAGGATACAGTGTATGGAAGCAAATGCCGGCACAAAGGGATTCTGGTGAAAGAGCACACAAGAGGAGGCAATATGCAAATATTGATGAATAATATACCAATATTTTTTATTACAAAACATGAATAAAGAATATATTTCCCAGAGGAATAATTCACTTTGGCTTAAAAATGTTTTGGCCCAACTAACTAATAAAATATAAGCCGACAATTGAAGGAAGGGAATTTGTCGACGGTGAGCCTTATTCATTCCTTCCATCCACTTTTCTATGGCATCTCTCAAAGCAAAAAGAGGGGGAGGGGGGAGGCTTATAGACTTTCACTATTCTGTGTGCCACTGGGTATTGGATTTTGCCCGTAGAGGAAGATGTGACAGCCGACAAATTGAAGAAAATTTCCCTTCTTTCGGAAAAAAAATGAATTGGCCAACACCGATATTTCTTTTTTCCATATTTTTCTTTTATTTCTACCCTTTTTTATTGGCCACCAAATCCGTTGCCAAAATCAGCCGGAAAAGTTATGAAGCGCAACTTTATGAAGTCGGTGGATTTTTTTTGGAAGGAAAAGACAATGGTATTTCCAACTTTTAAGGACCTCCTTTTCGATTATAACAAAATTGCACGGCCAGTCAAAAATAGTTAATAAAATTTTGTAACCAAATTTTGCAACCGCAAATCCCAAAATTTAGGCACCGATGTTTTGCATATTGACGTTGGGGCATCTTTGATAAGGTGAAAATTGGAAATGGATAAACATTTTAAAATAAAATTGATTCAGAATAATCGATGTGGTCAGTTGAAGCCTAATAAATTCTCTAAAAAGTTCATTTGTATTCAATTAGGACGAAAAGAATCAAGTTTTGACTACAAATTTATGGCTCGAAATGGTGGGCGACTAAATTGAGGAGATTTATTTATTTCGTCATTGTTTTTCAGAGATGGAATGATTCACGACTTCAATGGGATCCGAATAAATATGGAGGTTAATTTTGGACTGAGGGGATTTCATTCACTTTGGAATTTGACAGGAATTATGCAACTTCACATCCCATCTACGGACATTTGGATTCCCGACTTTGTACTTTATGATAATGCAGCCGGCGATCCGGACATAACGTAAAATTTGGCACTAAATTATTGTGAATAATTTCATTAAAGAATATTCACGGATGCTTTGGTGGCATTCAATGGACGTGTGTTTTGGCAACCACCGGCCATTTACAAATCATTTTGTCCAGTTACGATTCCACCCTCTCTTAATGTTCATTTCCCCTTTCATTTAGATTAAAGTCCAATGGTTTCCTTACGATAAGCAGGTGACAATGATACTGTACAATTAGATTTATTCCCTCGGGCAATTTAATTTTAAAGGATTGTCGAATGAAATTTGGTGCCTGGTCCTATACGGGAAATTATGTGGATTTGCATTTGATTAGGCACAATGAACAAGGTGGCGTGTCGAATGATGAATGGGAAGGAGGGGAGGAGAAAATGGAGATGGGCATGGATTTGAGCTTCTTTTACAGGTAAAGAAATTATTTGTCATTTTATTTCCCGAGGAAAATTTAAGATCGGCGGAATGGGATCTGATGAATTTAACATCCGAACGTCATGCTGTACTCTACACAAGTTGTTGCGGCCCAGAAACGTAAATATTAATATGATATTTAATTGATAAATTCGTGCGAGTGTTTATGCAAAAATTCCGCCTGATTGATTAAGTTTTATTCCGTCTGTTTTATTTGCCCTAATAAAATTCCGCCTGTTTTATTTGCCCCAAACATAATTCCGCCTGTTCAATTTGCCCCAAAATAATTCCGCCTGTTCAATTTGCCCCAAAATAATTCCGCCTGTTCAATTTGCCCCAAAATAATTTCGCCTGTTTTATTTGCCCCAAAATAATTCCGCCTGTTCAATTTGCCCCAAAATAATTCCGCCTGTTTTATTTGCCCCAAAATAATTCCGCCTGTTTTATTTGCCCCAAAATAATTCCGCCTGTTCAATTTGCCCCAAAATAATTCCGCCTGTTCAATTTGCCCCAAAATAATTCCGCCTGTTCAATTTGCCCCAAAATAATTCCGCCTGTTCAATTTGCCCCAAAATAATTCCGCCTGTTCAATTTGCCCCAAAATAATTCCGCCTGTTCAATTTGCCCCAAAATAATTCCGCCTGTTCAATTTGCCTCAAAATAATTCCGCCTGTTCAATTTGCCTCAAAATAATTCCGCCTGTTCAATTTGCCCCAAAATAATTCCGCCTGTTCAATTTGCCCCAAAATAATTCCGCCTGTTCAATTTGCCCCAAAATAATTCCGCCTGTTCAATCTGCCCCAAAATAATTCCGCCTGTTTTATTTGCCCCAAACATTTAATTTTAATTCCGCCTATTCTTAGATTAATTCCGCCTGTTTCTAATAAGAATAAATCTGTTTTATTATATTATTTTTAGAAAACTATAACGATGAATGAATAATTTGCCCCTTTCTTTCAGTTATGTGGATATAACATATTATTTGGAGTTGAGGCGCAAAACATTGTTCTTCACATGCAATTTGATCATTCCCTGCTTTCTAATCTCATTCCTCACAACATTCGTCTTCTACCTTTCCGACCATAAAATCACATTTTCCATCTCAATTCTTGTCACTTTGACCGTCTTTTTCTTGGTCCTAATTGATTTGATGCCGCCAACCTCACTTGAAGTGCCAATGTTCGGCCAATATTTAATCACAACAATGATTTTGGTTGCCCTTTCCACAATGGTTTCCGTGGTAGGCAACAATGAATTTATCCATTCTAATTCACATTTTTCCCTACTTGCCCTAAGGTGACCGTCAATATTCGTTTTCGGAATGGGGCAACCCATCAAATGTCACCGTGGATTCGAATTGTTTTCCTTCAAATTTTGCCAAAGTATCAGCTCCATTTCTACTTTCAATACCTAAAAATATTCTCACCATTTCAGACTTCTTTTCATGAAAAGACCCGACCCACCGCCTAAAAGGGAATTACCTGAACAAAGTTCCCGAATAAATTCAATGGCCACAAGTCCAATTTCGGCGCCCACTGGATTCAACAGTCCAAATGCATTGGCCTCAATTTGTCCCAGCTTAATCCATTCCCAACCATCAAGAATTGAGGAAAATACGGTGTCAATGGATGAAGGCAAAATGATTGGAAGAAGGGCAAGACCGGATCGTCTAATTGAATTGAATCACATTGGAGTAAACAAAAGTACCCAATTCCATTGATTCGCAAATTTAGTCACCGGCATCACTCCAACAAATTGGCCCACATTCTTCCTCAATTTCCCTGACCAAAGGAAGTGGAGGCATTCGTCCTCCACCCCCACCATATTCTACCCAACAAAACGAAAAAACTGGACAAAAATGTGAAATGTGCTCGACCAATTCCATTTCTAAAAATCCAACTTTTTTGGTACGAATATTGGGAATAATAAATTATGGTGAATGATTTTATGATTGAAGGGTGGAAGAATGCAAATGGCAAAGACAAATTTGATTGGAAATGGCCGAAATGTGCGCAAAATGGAAATAGGGGGAAAAGGCCAAGGGCATCCTCAACAACAACAAATGTGGGGAAATGAAAGAGGAGGCGGAGGAATGGCCATAAAGGATGCAAAGCAAAGGGCAAATGAAATAATTTTCGGAAATTTGGTCAATCAGGTAAAATATTATTTCCTCTCTATTTGGGGGAATAAATATGGTTTAAAAGGTTCGATTCATTGCCGAATATTTTCGCCGATGCGAGGAGGAGGCCGAAATTTCCGACGATTGGACATTTGTGGCCATGGTTTTGGATCGGCTTTTCCTGGTCATTTTCTCCATTTTGAATATGGCAACATTCTCAATCATCATTTCTGCTCCAACATTATTTGATTTTCGCAATCCCCTCAATGTGACATTGCCAAGTATTTCTCATTCCCCAAATTTAATTATTCATTTTTTCCCATTTTAATTTAGCACGTCCACTTGGCCAAGCCAATTTGTTCAGCATCAACAAAGAATAATTTGGACTAATATTGGATGATATTGACGGATAAATCAAATCAACCCCTCCTTCCTTTTCCCACTTTTCCCCGATTCGCAATCTCGGTCAAGGCCAAATCCATCCAATTCCTCTCCTTCCATCTTCCCCCAATCCATTTCCCTAATTTTGATCAATCAAAAGAATGCCCCAAAAAATGTCAAAAGCCAAAGAAGATGAATTGAATTCTGCCGTATGGTTGGCACAACGTGCCACGGCAATTTTGGTTGCCGTTTGCTTCATTGGCCTCCCAATGTTTTGGCTCAATTTTATCATTCAATTCAGTGCCATTCAAACAACAATGATGATTGGGCACGAGGAGATGGAATATTTGGAATTGGAATATGGCAACAACAATCCAAACAATGACCCATGGTCCATTCCCACTCAATTAATATAATTTATTGTACATTTTCATTATGAGATCCTCTTTTTATTCAATGTTTATGGCAAATAAAAATGATTTCCTTGACTGAATTTGGGCAACGGTGCTTCACAATTTGGCTCACTTTCCACCAATTCCGCCTCCTTTTTTAGTCCAATCACAAAATCGCCAGCGGAATAGGCGAATTCATAGTCGACCATTGTGGCCATACAACTGATATTCCTATTGGGGAAAAAAGAAACATTTAAAGAGATATTGGCATCGCAATGAGATTAGGGTTGGGATAGTTGTCTCAAAAAGAAATCGAAATTTCGGAAGGTTAAAATTTTCAAAAAACGCAAATAAAAATTTTGGAGGGTGAAAAAAATTTCCGAAAAATCGCAATTCGAAATTTCGGAGCCAAAAATGATCAATATTTCGGACCGAAACGAAAGTAGTGTATTCGAAAATCGATCCCATTCCTGATTGACAAACCTGGCCAATCTTGAATAGCAAACATGTGGGGTTAGGCAACGGGAAACTCGCATGGAAAAATGCTCTTCATTGATTGCGATCACGCATTTATCAAAATCGGCGAAACTTTCCACCGAAGATGGGGACAAAAGCTTGTGTCTTGCTTCGGCACTGAATTCCTCGCCCATTCGTCGTTCCCATCTTTCATTGAGTATTCCCTGCAATTTTGTCATCTCAATTGGCCATTCATTCACGGCCATATTCTTGTAAGAATGCCGTAGGTGGTAAAAATGTGCTTGACGGCAAGGGACTCGAATTTGGGCGAATCCAAAACGATGAATGCCCGTTTCATGCATATTCACGGTGTCCACTCGACCTTTAGAGAACATCAAATTATCGTATTTTTTCTATTAGAATCCATTGGAGGGTCTCTGAAATTTATTAGCCCGGGCTTTTCATAGGAAAAATAAAGTAAAAATAAAATATTTGACCCACTCGCATTCACAGCAACTCGAGTTTTCATTCGCCAAATTTTACATTTTGTTTTCCATTGAGTTTGTTGAAGAAAATCAAAATTGAAGTTGGCCAATGTATTTTGTGGAGGAGTGGCTGGTAAAACAAACTACAAAAGTGTCAAATTCTAATTTACTAGCAAATTTTTTGACCTGAACATCTCGATGCTCGAATAAAAGTGAACCGGCATTTGGATGCTCACCAAAAATATCCTCAAATTGCATTAATTAATACCTTCCTAATTTATTAAAATACCCTCAAAATTTGTAAATTTATTCCCGGTTTAATTTCCAACGGATTCAAGGGCAATAGCCTGAATATTCAAAAAATAATTCACTCAATTTAATTCACTCACATATCGTCAAGATCAGTAAAAATAGCCATTTCAGCAAATGGCTTAACAAAATGAAGGCAATTCACGTGGGATTCCTCAATTCCTCTGGACAGGACCAATCCTATTTGTATTCAATTAAAATTAAAATCCTCTAATGTCCCTTTCCCATCAACCATTTGGGTTCAAATCCGAAAGCAATGGCCATTTTGGCCATTTCCGAATGTGAACAATGCCAATTCGTTCATATTCCCTCAAAATGAAGATTGTATCGGAGGAGGCGGATTGGATTGGCACAATCTAATGAAGGACAAATTTATTTAAAAATGAACAATTTTTGGGCACAATTTTCTCCGCTCCCAATGCAATCCATGTCTCAATACCCATCACCATAATTTGCCAATCAGTATACTGTACAAATGGGTCATAATCCTCTCTCCATCATTCCCCGCACAGTACCGTATACATTGGCGCAATGCAAACCACTAAAGGCAATTTCTTGCCTCCCTCCAATCTTTTCGGTGCTTCCAATTCAATTTGAATTGATTGTTCAAATGGATTTGTGCCTTCCAACAAATTTCCATTGGTTGTTAATCCAAAATAAACCAAATTAATTTATAATAATTAGCATTACTCAAAGTAAGTTTTAATTTAAACTGGGATTTTCCAGAAAATGTTTTCCGAATTTTTTAAAAATTTCAGTTTTGAAGATTAAAGATTCCTATTTCTGTTTTTAATTGAATTGATTTTTTGAGGCTGAATAAACAGGCAGAATAAAAACAAGCGGATTTATTCTTGGAAACAGGCAGAATTGAAACCTAGTCAAACAGGTGGAATTAAATTTTTGGTGGAGCAAAAAAAGGCGTAATTAGATGGGGTAAATAAAACAGGCGGAATTATGTTTGGGGCAAATAAAACAGGCGGAATTATTTTGGGGCAAATAAAACAGGCGGAATTATTTTAGTGCAAATAAAACAGGCGGAATTATTTTGGTGCAAATAAAACAGGCGGAATTATTTTGGGGCAAATAAAACAGGCGGAATTATTTTGGGGCAAATAAAACAGGCGGAATTATTTTGGGGCAAATAAAACAGGCGGAATTATTTTGGGGCAAATAAAACAGGCGGAATTATTTTGGGGCAAATAAAACAGGCGGAATTATTTTGAGGCAAATAAAACAGGCGGAATTATGTTTGGTGCAAATAAAACAGGCGGAATTATTTTGAGGCAAATAAAACAGGCGGAATTATGTTTGGTGCAAATAAAACAGGCGGAATTATGTTTGGTGCAAATAAAACAGGCGGAATTATTTTGGGGCAAATAAAACAGGCGGAATTATTTTAGTGCAAATAAAACAGGCGGAATTATTTTGGGGCAAATAAAACAGGCGAATTATTTTAGTGCAAATAAAACAGGCGGAATTATTTTAGTACAAATAAAACAGGCGGAATTATTTTAGTACAAATAAAACAGGCGGAATTATTTTGGTGCAAATAAAACAGGCGGAATTATGTTTGGGGCAAATAAAACAGGCGGAATTATGTTTGGGGCAAATAAAACAGGCGGAATTAAAACTTAATCAACCAGGTGGAATTACTAGGAACTGATATGAGAGTAAAACCGACTTTGAGTAACCCTATAATTATCCATCATTCAATCCACACCTAATTTCGTGCACATTTTCCTCGGAAATTTCGCATTCGGCCAAATGCCCTCCCCAGGAACACAAATCATTGGCCGCCCTTTTTCCCTTGTGAATTCGTTCAATATGGGCCTGACTCAACATTTTTTGCCCTTTTTTGTTTTGAGACAGGCAAAAAAGTGTGTGCGATTGGCGACTGTCCCCCAGGAATTGGATTACCTTTTTGAGGAAATTATCTAAAAATAGAATTGGACAAACCGCAAAATGGCCTTCAACATTTTGTTCCTCCTTCAATCGATGGAATGCGCCCAATAAAATTGGCCTTCTTCCGATGGATTTGACCATCCAAGTGTCACCCAGATTCTTCAGTGTCCACAAATTTGTGGTTCGATGATAAAGGGCGAAACCGGCGATCAACCCAGAGATGATGAAAATGAGACGAAAGAGGACCAAAACAATGAATTGAATTTTGGAATGGACTTGTGGAGAAGGGATGAGGGGGAAATGGCCTCCGGCGCCCAACATTTGATAGCATTTATTGATGCCCCTGACACGGCAAAAAACCAAACGGCAAAACATTCGAAGCAATTTACGCCGAATTTTGAATGTTGGAGGAGTTGGGATCGAGTTTACGGACGAAGATATCGATTCAATTGAGGGAGGAAGCAGGGAGGGCAAGAATTCTGGATGGAATATTCACTCGGGATGTTCTCTAATCAGTGAATTGAATCTTCAAATAGAAATCCTTCCTTTCCATTTTCAATTATTTATTCAAAACCAGCCGCTTTACGCGCATGGTTTAAAATTAAGCCTCCGGAGTCCGGAAATGAAAAAAACCCGAGGCGCATAAAGTACCCCGTAAGTAATTCAAAAATCAAAATTCTTACTCATTTTTCTATTTTTAAGCCTCAAATTTCCATATAATATGCATTCCAAAAATTAAAAAATATAACCACCTTGAAAACAATTTCCCACCTTTAATTCATCTTAAATAATTATTTGTTTTTTGACGGATTCGAACCCACGACCCCCGTCCAGTTCCTCCATTTGTCCATCTTCCAAGTCCTTCATCTTCGCCATTCGACTACGTAAATTAAATGATGAAGGAAATTCTGCGTCGAATGCCAAACTTATGGGAAAAAATCCCAAAAGCCTTTTATGAAAAAGTCAAAACGGATTTTATCTTCCACTTTCAATTTATTTATTCAAAGCAAACAAACATCAAATAGAAATAGGTGATTGATTATTTAATTATTTATGTGTTTTAATGCGTCATGGCTATACCCAAATTAAGGACAAATTTAAATTGGACAACTAAAGTGATTGGGTGGGTGGGGATTGGGGAATATCCAAAAAATATCGATCTTCTATTCAATTTTGCTCCTATCCTCCTCCTCTGTTCAATATGCATGTTTGGCCACATAAAGGGATTCGGCTGCCGATGCTGCTGCTTCCTCTCCAGTATATTTTCCTTGTTGGGCATCGCCATTCGCCTTAAAATGATCGAAATTAATCAAATAAATTATTGTTTTACCTTTGCTCGATGAAGAAGTACTTTTTGAGCCTCGCCAACATTCGCATCTTGGCCTTTCCATGTTTTCAGCACCGACGATTGGAGAGCTCGCCCATATGAGAATGACAGGGTCCATGGCTTTAGCCCCTCCACTTTGTTGATGGCATTCAAATTTTGAGTGGCCTCAATCTCGGATTGACCTCCGGACAGAAAAACGATGCCTTAAAATTATTTTGAATAAATTATTGTAAAAATGTGAACCTGGAACAGCCACTGGGACGGTGCGGCGAAGAGCAGTGACAGTGGCCAAGCCAATTTGTTCGGGGCTGGCCCTGGTTTTGGCCTGTTGACCGGGAGTGACCATATTTGGTTTGAGCAGTGTTCCCTCCAAATAGATGTGGTGGTCGGACAGTGCCTTGTATGTGTAGGCCAATGTTACTTCGGTGACCTGAAGTTTTTGAATATAAGAAGACTAAACATCGCCACTTACTTTCTGGCATCGCTCCAGGTCGTGTTCTCCGTCGCAAAGCACTTCCGGTTCGACAATTGGGACGAGTCCATTTTGTTGGCAAATGCTCGCATAACGGGCCAACACATTTGCATTCTCCATCAGGGCCAAATGAGATGGTTTATGGTCGCCAATGTGAAGGACGCAACGCCATTTGGCAAAGTGACAACCGCCTTTCTTGTATTCCGCACATCGTTCCGACAATTTGTCAAGTCCTTCAAATAATTCATTCATTACTATTAATCATTTTCCCCTTTTACCTTGGGTGGTTCCTTCATTCAATGTTCCGGCCAAATTGACAACTCCAGTGTCGACCTTAATTCCGGGCACCGCTCCAGCCTTTGCGATCACATCCACAAAACGCACTCCATTGTCAGTGCTCTACATTATTTTCCATAAAAATTTAATAGTAAATGAAAAACCTGTCGGAAAGTTTCGTCATAGAGAATAACCCCACTGAGATTTTGGCCGAAATTTGGTGTTGTGAACAGCAATTGGCGATATTTGCGTCGATTTTCCGCGTTGTTCTCCACATTTATGCCATCAAAACGTTTTCCAATTGAACCTTAAATTCAATTGGAATTTTATTGTTTTGCATTTTTTGATTACCTGTGCTTTCGTCGGCAGCGAGGATTCCTTTCCCAGGTTGGAGTATTTTCTGCGCAATTGATCGCAGTTCATCTTTTTGTTGTTGCGACAATGGGTCGGTGTAGGAATTTCCAACTTGCGCCATTGCTATTTTTATAATATTGGATTTATAAAATTGACTGAAAATTTTCTTCAAAATATAAATAGTTGGTAAACATTAAAACAGTTATAAATGATAGAAGAGGGGTCAGGGTCAATTTGTGGAGTGGAAGGAAGGCCGAAGAAATGGTGGGGGATGGTGTTTGTTGATTATTGGAATTGGAAATAGATTGGAACAAATGATATGGGAAGGACGATGGGTGGTGGAGAATGGGACGATGAAATTAACCCTCGCCATCCCATATTAATCATAATCAAATCACCTTATTTATATAAATTGGAAATTATTTTTGATGGGAATTGGGAACTAGGATAAAGAAAAAATGGTTTTTTTCTCGCTAATTTCTTATTGATTTTTATCCAAAAAAAAAAGATAAATTGTTAGCAAACAATTTAAAGCAATAAAAAAGCAAGTAGCTTCACCATTTCCCATTCCATTAAAAAAAATTCAATTGATGTTAGCATTTTTGTTGTTAAAAAGAAAAGAATGTTTGATTTAATCTTCTTCCGTTATCCGCCGTTTTTGGTTTTTCTATTAATTTTATTTTTTTTGGATAAATAATCATTTATAATTAAAATGCCAAAATTTCGTGAAAATCATTAAATTCAAATTTATGCTACAGTATGGGATATTTCGTTAACAGCGGAATCTGCGCAAGTTTTTGGCCCAGAGATCAGCAAAGAAGTTACCAATTTGAGGAAGCGATATACCATTCGAAAGCTTAAAATATTCTCTATAATTTAGCATCTATAAATTTTATTAAATCCAACTTTAAAAAAAGTTGTATGCCTTCGAGTGTAATAAACTCAAATTTTTGAAGGAAAAGCCACTTTTTCTCTAAATTAAAAAACAATTAATAGATGCGAAATAATCACTTAATGAAATTCAAAAATATAATTTTAATTTTGGGGTTTTTAAACATAAGTATTATTTCTCCTTTTAGCAAAGAATGAAGTGGATTAACAAAAGCTTTGAAGAAATGTGCCAGTACTTTGGGCTTTACTAAAAAAGGAAAACATTTTCCCATCCACCGCACCCATTTTTTGCACACTTCAATGTACTTTGAACTTTGTGCCATTTTTCATATTTATTCCCCCAAAATATGTGAGATTATATTGAAATTTTAATTGTTCTGATTCTGATGAATGAATTGCAATTATTCCACTTCAAAAGTTCCCCAAATTGAATCGCTGCCACGGGGAACCAGAAATGCGGAGAAATGGGACGGCATCCTTTGTTGTTTTCTTATCATCATTATTCATTCCATCTGCCTCATCATCGACCATAATCACTTTGTTGGCAGGCCAAATAAATTCATTGGCTTTTTGTCGACCGGAGGTGGCTTCTTGAAATTTCGATTAGGAATGTTTCTCGCAATTAAATATTACCTTTGCTATTCAATTCATTGTGATGTTGGCCAAAAAGACGATGATGAGGCAAACTGAACGTCCAACAATGAATTGAATTGATGAGGAAAATAGAAAATAAGAAAATGGAGCAGAAATGATAAAAATTGGGCATTCTGTTTTGGAAAAATGATGGTAAATAAGTATTCAAGTGGGGAAAATGGTTTCGGGTTTATAATACTTATTAGAAGGAACAACACAAGGACAAGAATGAGGGTTGCCAATTTTAATTAAACTTTTGGCGGATTAGCAGTGAACGATGGAAGGGAGAATGCTGCTCATTTTATGTGGCCAAAATGAAAATATATGCAAAAGGACGCGGGCACAAAAGTTCCAAGAAAATTGAGGGCGGGTGATGTCCAGCTGTGGGAAGAATGCCACTTTTTTGATGGAGGAATACTTTAATTTGTCTCACATCAATTGAACTGGAAAATGAATGGATTGGGGGAAGAATGTGGCCCAAAATGGACAATGACGATTTAATACGTCATAAAATTATATTTCTTTAGTTCATTTATTTTCATTGTTGTTGTTTTTGTCACAATTTTAATCAACATTTCCCTCAAATATATTTCTCCAAATTGGCCCAAAAATCCATTCTGCATTTTCCCCCAATTCCCGAGCATTGTTTTCCCCCAACAAATCTTTTGTTTTTACGATGTCCACCACAGCAAAGGTCAAGCAAATCTCATCCACATTTTGTTTGCACTTTGGCTTCTCCCTTATTTTGCTGTTCATTCAATGTGGCTGCCTACTTCATCAATCGGCGATCATTTGTCCATTTTCCCGTGCACACAAATTAGTACAACAAATGTCCAAGTTTTGTTGGATTCCCTTTTTTCTCCTATTCTTCCTCCCCAAAATTTCAACCACAAAGGGAGGATGCCCGGTTGCAGAATTACAAAAATGTGCTGAACCACTTAGGGCATTGGGTGTGCCTTTAAGCAAAAATCTCATTCGGCTTCTCCTACAAATTGCGTCGCCGACAAAATTGCTCAAAAGTTGCCAGTTCGTTCATTTCATCCACCGAAAATTTCAATTCCCCTCCCCAAAAGGGCCTATTCATTGGTGATGCCCTGTTTCCATTCAAAAGTGGCCGAATGTGGCAGTTCGGCCCAACGTGAAATTCTGCGTCAATTGACCAATGCCCTTCAATTCATTTGTTCACCATTTTCTGCCCAACAACAATCAAATTTGATGGTCCATCGAATTTGCATTGGTCGTGTTCTTGGCCAATCCTCGGCCCAAGGACAATGCCAAAATGATGGGAATGTCCAACAATCCGCAATTCTTCATCAATGCCGGTACAATTAATTTCCTTTTTTTGTAATTCCATTTCAATTCAAAGTGAACAATGTTTGCCAAAAATGGGGACATTCAAATTTGCTTGCCTAATTCGGACTTGGCTCAGTGAACAAAATATTTGCATGTTAGCCAAAATGAGGGCTGAATGTGGGAAAGATGCGGCCACATTTTATACTCAAATGCAAAAGGAAATATTCCATCCAAAATTCCCCCTGATTTGCGCGGATGAAAATGAAGAAAATGGAGGGAAAATAAAAGCAGAGAATGCTGAAATAAAAATGCAGGAAAAGCAGTCAAAACAATCAACACCGCCATCCATTATTGTCCCATCAAAAGTTGGCCAAAAAATGATGAAAATAATAATTGAATATTTTGTGCAGAAAAATAGAATGAAAAAGGTGGCAAAATTAAGCGAAATTCGCTTCAAATTTGGTGTGTCAAAAAGGACAACAACAAAAATGCCATCAGCGAATTCAACAATCGGTGGAGGGATGGCAATAGCATCGAGCACAATAATTCCAAAAATGAGCAACAAAACAATGGGAATAAATAAGAAAAGTAAATTTAATTGAATTATCATATATTTTCTTAATTTGAAGGCACTTCAACAACCCAAATTCCCCCCAGACCCATCATCAATAATAGTATTAATTCAACATCAATTCCCCCAAAATTGCCACAAACAATTCGACCAACAAATCCAATTCCCATAATTCCTTTTCCATTGGCAACAATGCCGCCCCCGTCAATGAAGAATAATAAATTTCATTCAAGAAAGAATTCGACGGTAGTGAGGAAGAAAGTGAATTTGTTGGCCCAAAGTGTCCCATTTATTCTCTTTCCCACTTCGGCTTCCGCCCAATCCAAATCCACCAATTCCCCAATTGAGCGAATGTATTTTGCGGCCCCAAATCCAGCAGAATGGATTAATCAATTCAAGAACACCAGGCTGGTCTTTTTTGAAGGTAACTTATGCATAAAATTATATAATTAAATTTGAATATTTCACAGTTGCTCCAATTGATGAACAATTCAAAAAAGAAGGAGGCCAATTTTTGGACTTTTCTGGGGGCAAAAAGGCACAAAAATAAAAATTAAATATTTCCATTTATCCACATCTTTTCTATTTTGTCCTCATTTTGTCTCAACATTTTGTATTGTATTATTTGTGTAGAAAATGCGAATCAAATCCATCAATGCCCCATTGCTGCTGCCAAATCCAACTTGGGGAATATAATCTCCTCCAAAGCCTGAACGGCCATCCTCAAATCGGACATCATATTTTTCCCATATTTGTGGAGGCATTCCTCGCCTCCTTTAAAATTATTAAAATTTGGATATTTAAAAAGTGGCTAACGGATGGAATAATCCATTGAATGCGGTGGTCAATAATCCGTCTGCAATTTTCTTCGCCATTTTCCATGCCTCCGAATTCACTGGCACACATTTTAGCAAGGAAAGCACCGTGAAGTGAATAATCCGCTTAAATCATAAAAATAAAAATGAAATGCCACCTAACTAATACCGTACCGGTTCCCCATTCGGAAAATCCCATCGCTCAACACTGCCTCGGGCCATACTCGATGGAATGCCACCTTTGAATTCCAATGCTCCACTCTTTTGCATGAATTTGATTGCCGCCCCACAATTCGCCTCCCATTGTTTACGGCCTTGACGATGATCCGCAAAAAGGAGCAATGGGAAAATGTTCACGGGAAAATATCGCCGGCGGAGACCGCCTTTCACCAAATCATAATCGAACCAAACGCCAGTGGCATTGGAATTGGCCCCATCTGCCGTTGATTCTTTGTCCCAGAAAATGGCTTCAATTGCTTCGACAAGGGATTCCGCCAAAACTTCATAGAATTTTTGTTTCCTTTATATTTGAATATTTATTTTGCTGTGGAGGGGAAACCTAATATTTCCCAATTCGCCGTAAAAGCGGGCAAGTGTTCGATAATTTAGTGCCATAAACACATTCAAATCCACTGGTAAAATGTCATTTGTACGTATTCCCTTTCGAGTATCTGATGAAAATAAATTGGGAATTCGGAGGAGATAAAGGATACTAACCAGAGATTGGTATAGCTATAGGAAAAAGTAGAGTATAGGTGATTCTATACCTATACCTATAGCTATAGCTTCCTATACCTATACTCTACCTAAGGCCAGCTAAAGGTAGATGTAGAGTAGAGCAAAAAATTTCCAGCTAAAGATAGAGGTGTTTTCCTATACTTTTTCCTATACCTATAGCTTCTTTCTATACCCAAAAATTTAGGAGAATTTCCTTAATTTTTCATATTTTTTTCTGTCATTTTGTAATTTTTTTTCGGAAATTAATCATTTACGGTTAAATTTTTTTTCACTGCGTGGCCATTATGGCCAGAATTTTTCGCTACCGCGGGAATTTTTAGCCAAATTTTTTGTTCAGGACCTCTTATGGCCAAATTTTTTTATTGCGTGATCATTTATGGCTTTTTTGCGAAGTTATTTATGGTAAATTTTTTTCACTCTGCAAATTTTTCGCTACATTACTAAAGAATTTCACAAGTGGATTTTCAGTAATCCGAACTTGGCTACCGAAAAGAAAAGGGGGTCATTTTAATATATGGTAGCAGAAATTGGAACATGTATGATATACCATTCTACACTCCTCGTCGAGCTGAGTACGAATCTGTAACTATTTTCTGCCGGAGGTGCCTAGTAAAAATGTTACAATATGATAAAGAAACAAAAGATCCTCCTTTGGGTCAAAAAATTTCAAAAATTTTCATGTTTCGACCCATAGGGGTGACCCTTCATTTTTCCAAATTTCATCATATTTTTTCTAGACGCCTCCGGCATAAAAATTTTGTAGATTCATAGTTCATACTCAGCTCGTCGAGAGGAATCGAATGATATATCATACATGTTCCAATTCCTGCTACCATATACTAAAGTAGAGCCAAAAAAGGGAACAAATTGTTCTGAACTTTTAAACCAGAAATCATTTATCCACATGACAAAGTAAATTTGATTAATTGTTACTCGATATAAATTTTGCAATATTTATTACATTTATTTTCATTTTAAATTAAAGAAAAAATTTTTTACTAAAAATTGAAATTTTCGAAAAGGTATAGGAAAAGGTATAGGAAACTGCTATACTCTACCTATACCTATACTCTACTCTACCTGCCAAAAAAAAAGTATAGGTAGATGTATAGGTAACTCTACCTGTGGTCAGGTATAGGTAGAGGTAGAGTATAGTTGGCAATTTCCCAAGTATACCAATCTCTGATACTAACAGGCCATTTCATCATCATCCGACTCAATTGAGAACCAACGAGTCTAAAAATGAGTCAAACAATTCAATTTTAAACAATGGAACAAACAGAAAAGTCCATTCCCGATTCGACGGCACTATGAATATTTGATAAATTTATCGAGAATATTTTCCCTATAGATGTAGACCAACCTGCTAATCGATGACCAAATATATTCTAAATCATCTCGACCACTTTCGAATGCATAATAATAATCGAGCATGAAACTTTCAGGCCTGGGGCAATTTGCTTTTGTCTTCAAATAGATTTATTTAAAATAAAATTCGGTTTATTCTATTTGTTTTAAATAATTCCGCCTATTCTATTTGCTTTAAAATAAATCCGTTTGTTTTATTTCCATCTGTTAAGAATAATTCCGCCTGGTTGACTAAGTTTTAATAATTCCGCCTGTTTGACTAAGTTTTAATAATTCCGCCTGTTTTAAGAATAATTCCGCCTGGTTGACTAAGTTTTAATAATTCCGCCTGTTTGACTAAGTTTTAATAATTCCGCCTGTTTTAAGAATAATTCCGCCTGGTTGACTAAGTTTTAATAATTCCGCCTGTTTTAAGAATAATTCCGCCTGGTTGACTAAGTTTTAATAATTCCGCCTGTTTTAAGAATAATTCCGCCTGGTTGACTAAGTTTTAATAATTCCGCCTGGCTGACTAAGTTTTAATAATTCCGCCTGTTTGACTAAGTTTTAATAATTCCGCCTGGTTGACTAAGTTTTAATAATTCCGCCTGGTTGACTAAGTTTTAATAATTCCGCCTGGCTGACTAAGTTTTAATAATTCCGCCTGTTTGACTAAGTTTTAATAATTCCGCCTGGTTGACTAAGTTTTAATAATTCCGCCTGGTTGACTAAGTTTTAATAATTCCGCCTGGTTGACTAAGTTTTAATAATTCCGCCTGGCTGACTAAGTTTTAATAATTCCGCCTGTTTGACTAATAAGTTTTAATAATTCCGCCTGTTTTAAGAATAATTCCGCCTGGTTGACTAAGTTTTAATAATTCCGCCTGGCTGACTAAGTTTTAATAATTCCGCCTGGCTGACTAAGTTTTAATAATTCCGCCTGGCTGACTAAGTTTTAATAATTCCGCCTGGCTGACTAAGTTTTAATAATTCCGCCTGTTTTTCCTTAAAATAAATCAGCTGTTTGCCTTAAAATTATTTCGCCTATTAGAAAAATAAAAGATGTTTTCAAATACTCCTATATATTTTTGATTGATTCAGTTTTTCTGAGGAACAGCTATTTGGGAAATCTTTTAATTCATAATTCATTTCTCATTTTACTATTAAAGTTTCAGTGTCCCGATTTCCCCATATATCCATATATTTACCCTATAAATATATGCCGTGTGTTGTTCGCCGCCAATTTTCAATTCAATTGTTCTATTCTTCCTCCACCAGACCAATTCCCTCTCCAAACTTGGCAAAATTTCCTCCAAAAGTGCCCGGTCTTTGGTCAACTCATAATAGTCCGCAACCATTTTGGCGAACAAAGGCGGCTGCGAACGTCGTTGATGCCTTCAATTTTAAGAAGAATATGAAGGAAAGGTGAGGAATTGACTTGATAAATCCCGAATTGGGAATGTGCCCTCTGGCCTTTGTCAAATGGCAGAAATTCATCAACATTCCTTTGGCAGTATCGAACATTTCCGAGAGGAGAATGCCCTTGAATATCCAATAATTGTCCCAATAATAATACATCTGCAAAATGGGAATTAATTTAATAAAAATATTTAATAAAAAAAATTATTTGTCCTACAGTAAATAATATGTTAATTTTTGGAATGTTGAATAATGACTGATGTGATGTTGAATTATCAAAAACCTGGACCAAATCGCCGGAAATGAAGAATGTGTTTGGCACAGGCAAAAGTGGATAATGTTCCTGACTTTGGTGCACATCCTCCACAAAACGTCTTGCCAATTGTGGCCATATTTTGTGCATTTCCGCGGCAAACATTCTTTACAAAAAAATGTTAGTTTTTTAGCCTAATTTACCTCATTTTCTTGTCTTTAATGGATTTCAACAATTTTGGTTGCGCTTTCCAATCCGGCAAATGTGTTTCCTCCAAATAGGGACGAGCATCGAAATTTTCCTCACAAAAACGCACAAATGCCTCTTTTCGAAGTTTTCCTTGCTCAAAACTTCTGAATTGTTTTTGAATTTTATTCTCTTTTTCCCTTTGATTGCCTGTCAAAATTCCTCAACACCGTTCTCGCATCGAATCGCATTTTATGGCCGGGGCATTCGCCTTGAAGGCCAAAATGCCAACTTGCCCATATAATTGGGCCTTGGCAATAAATGTCCCGAAATGGGCCAACACAAATTGGCTCTGAGCAATTCACCTCAATTTGGTCCTTTGTGAAAACGGCTGAGTCCCTCTGATAAGAAAATAATTTTTGATTGGAAAATATTCACAAACATTGTGGAATATTTTCATTCCATCACAAAAAGGCAACGGTAAAAAGAAGGAGGCAAAAAATGCCAATAATGCCTTTAAATTCCAATGCAAGAAAAAGCACATTATTTTCATTAATTCAACACAGAAATTTTTTGGTCTTTTACCCTAGCTTGAAATATGCCTTTTCCTTCAAATCTTTTTATCCACTTATTCAACTCAAATCCACCACTTGAACTTTGCTGGCAATTGGGCACAAAATGAACAAAAATTGAATGAATTGTGAAGGAGGTTAAAAAGGCCATCTTGTTTATTTCAACCACTTGAAAAGATCAACTTGTTTTTTCCAATTCAGAGCTGATTTTTCTTGGATCAACACACAGCATTTATTGGATTCTTTGGCCCCCTCCATCCCTTCTGCCCATTCCCGAATGGATCATGCCATCCAAACGACTACATAATTTCTCTTTCCACTCAATGTCAGTCCAATCACCCAATCCAACTCGTCCAAATCTGGTTATCCCCCACCAAAACGCAGATCAGTTATCTTCTTTTTGGATGGTGAGGGGCGATTGCGAGCAGATGACGTGAAGAATGATGGTCAAGACTAGCCTCCAATATATTCATTTCCAGTCTTTCTTTGGGAATGCATCATTTGTGGATGTTTTTCGCATAACAATTTACTCATATTCAGCTTCATCTTGGGGTGAAAACTGGATCGGCATTAGCTAGCACATTTGCCAGCCTAAATTGATTTGGATGGAGGAAATTGGGCGAAAGGCACAACACAATTGGTCGGCAATTGCAGCAGAAGCTTGATTGGATTTGGATGGACTCATTCATTTCATTTATTGCCCTTCGGCCCCCTTGTTCTTTTTGTCTACATTCAATCTCTATTTGCAATCCCCTTTGGCGAAAAAAGCCTTTAGCCTTTCTTTTTTTTTGGGTGGGATGCAAATTGGAGAGGGCAAATGGGATGGATTGGGAAAGTGGATGATGGTTTTGGAGAGTGGAATGCAACTGGATTTGGGAGGATTGAATTGAAATTGAATGATGATGGTCAAAACCAAAATAAATATTTTATGGACACTTGCAATGAAAATGGAAACGGACATTGCCAAAAATGCCAATGCCAATGTGAAGAATGTAAACTTTATTATATATCTTTTAAGGGCATATTTGTTGACAATTGTTGTCACTATTATAAACGGATGATATAAAAGTGAACATTGATGAAATTTGAATAAATTGAAAATCATCCAGAAAAACATTTACCTATATTTGTTGCGTCTTTCATTCACAATCCAACAACATTTTCGCTATCCTCCAATTTCTTGCCTTCCCCAAACTTTCACTTTTCTCCTCCGTCCATTCTCTGACCCGAATTGACGGCGCGGCATTTTCTTCTTCTGATTAATTGCAAATTGAAGGGGAAAATTGAGGGTGGCTTTTGGTTGCCTTTCCCTCGGTTTTTTCCTCCCCATTCCCATTTTCCCTTTCCAAATTCCACTTTTTGTGCCCCTCTGCCCCCTCAGATCCAATCCAATATATCCAATCCAATCCTCTCAACCCCAAATCCACGCCAAAATCGCGCACACACAGCGCCGATCCACAAATGGAACCTCTTTCCTATTTTTCTTACGCCCCCGAAGACACTTTCACTTTCGACCCCTTCCCCACCCTTCTCCTAGCCATTCGCCGTCATCCTTGGTCGACGGTTGCGCAGAACAGCCACCCCCATCCCAAACCCCGCGTAAGCACAGCTGGACAGCCGATGGCTGCGGGGGCACAAATCTCGTTTTGGCGGCGCTGTCCACTCACTCCAACATAGGGCACTTTCCCTTTCCTTGCCCGCACATTTCTTCGTTCCATTTCGCGCGGTGGCATAAAAAATTCGACGGGGGCAAAGGAGATTGTTGGTGAAGGGGCAAATGTGAAAGGCAAGGTGAGGCGAAGCAAAAATTAAGGAGGGAGGAAAAGCTGCGCAAAATGAGGGAAAAGCCGAGCCATTCGGTCAATGGGCGAAGGCGAAAATGCGTCGTTCTCCTCAATATCCAGCATCTGGAAATGCTTCTCCTCTTTGCAATCCAATTTAACCAATCCCACTTTTCCTTTGTTGCGTGGGAGGGTGGAGGGATGACACATTCAAAATTGTTTAATTTCCATCCAATTTTGGCCATTGACCTTCCCTCCTTTCATTCATTTGCTCCACCCAATTCAATGGCTTATCATTCAAAGCCCTAATTCCCTCCTTTCCCTCCTCCAATTTTGGTGCCTCTGTTTGGTGCGAACCCTCAAAATGCTATCAAAAATGGGTTTTTGTTTGGTGTGTTTAGCCAATAATTCACAGCTCCCTTTTTCGTTCGTCCTTTGTGGCACACCCCTACTCCTTCACCCAAAATTGGGCGAAATGATCGGCGCCTTTTTCCACGGCCCATCACCACTTTTCATTCATTTTCACCAAAAATGTCGCCCGTTTTATTTTCTCCATCCCATCAGCCCCGCTTCTCCTCCCTTTTGCCCACCCTTCAGTGCCAAATTTATGACAAACCAAAAAAAGATTCATTCGAAGATCAGCCGGAAAATGGCCAAAATAGATCATCAAAGGCCATCAAAATGAACAACGCAACAACAATTCTTGAAGGGAAGGCAACGACAAAAGAATTGGCATTTTTGAGTGCCGAAAATGACGACAATAGAAGAGTGGATGAAGCTTTGGGCATGGATTTGGGCTGTACAATGAAAAGGGAAGAAGAATCTAATCAAGAGACATTCGTGAAGCAGGAGGAGAGCAAAACGGAGAATGAAGGCCAAGGAAAGAGATCATTTTGTGGGGAAGAATTGGTGGGAGGCGAAGAGGAGAGTGGCGAATCACAAAATGGCCAACTGGACCAGACCGACATTTACCGTGAACTTATTCTGCGCCATCTGATTGCGGACATCAGTGGGACATGTACAAAATTGGGATTGCCAAATGAATTGGCCGCATGGTCTGGAGATGGTAATTTTTAATGGCAAAATGGCATTTTTGATGGAGAAAAATTTTTGTAAGATTGTCGTCGATGGGTGGCAGAAATGTGCGCACAATTCCAGTTGAATGTGCCTTCAAATGATGCATTTGTCAATTTGAATGGCCGCAAAATGTTGGCTTTAGGGGTGGAGGAATTCCAGTCGCATTTTCCTGCTGGAGGCGACACCCTACATGCCCAATTGCAACTTTGGAAAACTGGTCAGCTTTAAAAATCCAACAATTTTCCTTATCACTAAAGAAGTACCCACAATATTTTTTATTATTATTGGATATAAAATAGAGAAAATAATATTTAGATTCTGATTCATTAATATCATAATTACCTATATGTATGCGTTTCGCAAAAAACAAATAAAAAGAAGCGATATTATAGAAAATATGTGCAAATAGATTTAGCCAATTTTTGTCAAAAATATTAGAAATTTTATGCTCTTCAAAATGATATAACGATCAATGAAATTGGTTAACTCATTCGAAAGTTATGGCAAAAAGCTGGGGGGCAACTCAACAAGGGAAAGGGAAAAAAAAGGAAAAGAAATGTCCGTCCTCGATCTCAAATACAGTATCTCTTCTCATTTATAATAATAAAACTGAAGGAGGCGGAATTAATTTAAAGAACAGGCGGATTTATTCTTAGAAACAGGCGAATTAAAAGGGGGAAAAAGTCGGAATTAAAACTTAGTCAACCATGCGGAATTATTAAAACTTAGTCAAACAGGCGGAATTATTAAAACTTAGTCAACCAGGCGGAATTATTTAAAACTTAGTCAACCAGGCGGAATTATTTAAAACTTAGTCAAACAGGCGGAATTATTAAAACTTAGTCAACCAGGCGGAATTATTAAAACTTAGTCAACCAGGCGGAATTATTAAAACTTAGTCAGCCAGGCGGAATTATTAAAACTTAGTCAACCAGGCGGAATTATTTAAAACTTAGTCAAACAGGCGGAATTATTAAAACTTAGTCAACCAGGCGGAATTATTCTTAGAAACAGGAGGAATTATTCTTAATTAAACATTAATATTCTATTTTTAGACATAACTATGCTTAATCTGAACCAATTTTAATGGATTTAAGATCATTTTAAAGGGAAGAAAATTCTTTATCAATTCATATAGTATTTACATTTTTCACCAGAAAAATTTCACCAATAAAGTGAAACATAATTAATTAATTCATTATTTGATTAAAATTTATTTCTTCTTCTATTTTTTTGGAAAGCCCTACGGCTCCATCATAATAATATTTCTGTTTTGCGTTCAGCATTCGAATCCTGCGGCCAATTCAACAATGGACTTTTACCATCTTCACAACAATATAGCTATGAGCAACAACATCGGAATAATGGTACATCGCCCCCAACATCCAATCAACAGCAGCAAGGATGGGTCAGTTTGGGGCAAATATGTTTTTTGGCCTAATTTTCTCCCTCCACAGATGGTATCCCATTCGCCTGCAGGGGATAATTTCACTTCGGCCCCATCCTCTTGTTCCTCTTCTTCCCAATATTCCGCATCCAATATTAATAATATTTCGCCTCAATTTCCATCCACCCATCATCAAACAGCCCATCAACATTATTATGCTTCACAAAATGGTAAAATGCAATAATAATTAATTCAATTTTGTCTATTTCACATCCATAAAAGCCCATTTCCCTGATATTCATCAAAATCACCAATATTCTGGCCAACAACCGCATTTTATTGCCCAATCTGCTCATCCAAGAATGCCACCAATCCAATGTCTCCAAAATGGGCCAATTGGTCCTCGAAGTGATTGTTCTGCAACTGAATCCGTCTCATCAACGCAGCAAGACGATTCTTCCTCTGGTCCATTTGCTATTATAATTTTCAATCAATTTGGTCAATTTTAGTGGCCGAGGAGGACTTTCTCGGCCAAAATCATTCAGCCAATGATATTTGCCAGCATTTTTTCCTTACCACTCCCCATCACCAGCATCAACATTCAATGCTTTCCGCCAATTTTTGCCAACAATTCCCAGCCAATAATCCACAATTATTTCCCCATCAAATTTCCGCCTCACAGGGAGGAGCCCAACTTTCCCAACAAAATCAGCAGCCAACAATTCAGCAGCAACCGCATCAACAAAGATTGTCCAGCCATGGGACCGGAGGCACAATTCACTTATGGCATTTTATTCGGGAATTGTTGGAACAACCAAAGGAATATGGTGGATGCGTTCGATGGGTGGATCGAAAGGAGGGTAGGGGAAAAAAATAGTCCAAAATTTGGGAATTTTAGGAACATTCAAAATTGAATCCTCGCATCATTTGGCACGATACTGGGGAATACGTAAGAATAGATCGGCCATGAATTATGACAAATTGAGCCGATCATTGCGCCAATATTACAAAAAGGGAATCATCCAAAAGCCGGAAAAGAAGCAAAGATTGGTTTGTTCAAAATGGCATTCAGAATAATTTTTGATGGCATTTTCCCTCATTTAGGTTTATAAATTCTTGCCACCCTACAACCAATGATGGAAATTGAATATGGCCAAAATGAAATAAGAATGAATGATGGGCACAAAACAAATAAATAAATATTCATTGAAGTATCCTCAAAATGAGGAAAAGGGGTAGGCGGTAATGCCACTCAAAAAAAAACACAATTTACCCAACCAAATCCCAAATCAGCCAATAAATTAATTTTGCCTTTTAATCCCTTATTAGCCTAATAAATTGTTGTGATAATTCCCCAAAATACAAAAACAAATAATATTCCCTTTGATCTTTCCCATCAAATGAAAATGAGTCATTTCCCCTTATTATTTAATAAATTATTTAAATTTGCCTCCAATTCAAAATGGCAACTTTTTTCTCCTTTTCTTTCCACGCTTTGCCCTTTCCCCCTTTCAATTCAACTACAATCTTTGGACATTCAATTCATTTTTCCTTTGTTCAAATTGTTTGTTCCCCTGGTGGGAAAATTATGCCAAAATATGATTATGTAAATATAATATTAAATGGTAATTTCATTTTGTGTGAGGCATTTCCGCCCTTGCCAATTGGAAAGGGGGAAAAGAGGAATTAATTGAATGGATGAATTAAGGGTTTTCTTTTTTGGCAAATTTGCGGTCTTCTTTGGTGGTGGTGGAAGCGGGGGAGAAAAACATTTAAAAATAATCCATCTGTCCCGGGAATTTTGCGCACAAATTGAATGTGACATTTTGATGGCTTAATTCGCACTTTTTTGTGAATTCCGAAATTTAAAATTTACTTTTAATAAAAATGTGCATTTGGCATTGAAAGAAAAAAAAGAGAAAATATGAAAATAGTACAAATGAATGTGAGAATTGTAAATATATGTAAATTGTGATGGAAATTTTCATTTTGTGATTCAGCTTGCCAAAATTGTGCCCCCAATTTGTTGTTGTTGAATATGTTGCCGATGAAGACAGGCACAACAAATCTTGGCATTCACCAGTTTTTGCCTCTCAATCGCCATTTGTTCCTCCTCGTCCTCATCCATCATTTGGGGCAATCGACGAAATTCACGCTTATGTTCCACTCGAATTACCTATTTAAATTAAATTTAATTAATTAAATTAATTAATCAACCAACTTCTTTGCCATTCAATTCCACGGAATAGTAGGCCTCATGCACATGAACATGCAACCGTATTGGCTCATCCGATGCCGTTTCAGGCCGACATCGTTCAACCGAACCACTTGGCTGCCAATGGCCATATGTGGAAGGGAAAATTTGGAGATGTTCAGGTTGGGATGGCAAAAATCGAAATAGGATACAGAGGATTGGAGCCGAAAGACGGCATTCAGCAGGTTGGAGCAATTCGACAAAGAAATCACTGGAAATTTGGGGGCATTAATCCCCTCGTTTCATATTTGTACCACCCAATCTCCAACCTATTTTTTTTCTATTTTTTTCTTTGACCAAAGTTTCAATACAATTTTTGTGACCTTATTATTCATCGTTTGTTTGTGTTTTTCATTCATTTATTCCCACAATTCGCCGTCACTTTTCCCACCCAGCATTATTTCATTTTAAATTAATTTTTGTTTTTCTGCTTGATTTTTGTGGTTGCCAATTGTCCATAATTCATTTTTCCATTCACTCAATTTGCGTGCTCTTTCATTCATTCATTTGAAGGTAAAATTCTTTGAAAGCACATTTTGGAATGTCGCCTCACTGTCCCATTTCATTTTATTAAACTTTTTTTTATTCTCTTTGGCCATTATTTTTTTTATATTTTCCCAGAAATTTGAATTCCCTTGAGGCTACAATTCAAAAAGAACATTGTGGAAAATACAAATTTGCTTCATTTAATTGCCAAAAGCAAAATATCTCGAAATTTCAAATAATTTATGTATTTCCTTGCAATTTAATTAATCATCCACTTTTGTATTCTGTCAGCTGCTTGTTATTTGGCCTTTCCACTCATCAAATTCAATTCCCCCCTTTCCCCCTAAATTGGAGTCAATATGTATTCCTTCTTCACTACAAATCCCTTCCTTTCGCCCCTTTCCTTCCACCCACAACCACAAATCCCCCCACCAACAAACACATTTTCCCATTTCCGAGGCACGGCTCTTGGCTTTCCGTATACACCCCCCTTTTATGGCCTTTGCTTTGTCCGCCGCCTTCACCCAAAAGGTCCCTTTGCCCTTTGCCCTGGGAAATGGCACTCATTCTTGGTTTGGTTTGTTTGGCCTTACATTCCGCCACCCCCACCCTACTTGGCCACTTCCTTTGCCCTCCCCTAAAAAGATGGCACATTCACCATCCTTATAGTCGTCATTTTCTTCTTCGGACATTTTTTTCTACTGAAAGGGCCCCCCTCCACGTCTTTTCTGTCTGTTAGGTTGGCCTTGGCCTTTTTTCACACATTCCACAGGGACTGAATAATGGATGGGAAGGGGAAGGGGAAAAGGACTGACTGACTCGGGTGGGCCATAAGGCCACATTGAATAGGCTTGTATTGGCCGGCCGCCACCTTCAAATGTGCCTGCGTCAATGAATGCTGTGTGGTTGCTGCCAGAAAATATTTGCCCTTGGCCAAGGCGCGAACAAACAGAATCGCCGAATAAAAGGGTGGAAGGACACGAAAGCCTCAGTATGCTCATCGGCACGTGAGCAAAAAAAAATGAAAGAGGGGAAGAGGAAGAAGGGCAATTGAAGGAAAGGGGAATTGGTTGGAAAAAAAGGGGAATATGAGAAGAATGTGGCCATTGAGATAAACTGAACCGAAGACCACATTTGGAGGGAAGGAACCAAAGAACAACCACAGGAGGGGCGGAAGAGATTTGTGTGGATTAATATTATGGGAGGATGGAGGTTGTTTTTTTTTGAGGGAATTCCTCCTCCACAGATATTTCCATCAATTTTTTACTTTTGAGAATTTTGCATTTTTTTTATTTTTGAAATTGGCCCAAAAACTCACTTTGTTTGTTCATTGTGCGAAATGGAGAATTGGGCATCGAACAAATCGATGTGGCATGAGCAGCGAATTTCAACGCGCAAAATTTCCTTCTCCTTTGGAGGCAATTGAGGAATTGGCCAAAACGGAGGGGAAGAAGGTGAAGGAATGGAATTTGGGTCGACCATCATTTTGGCATTGGCACTTCTGGACGGAGAAGGGCAGAGGGCCGAAGGCAGAAATGGCAAAGTAGGTGGAAGCATTTTTATGGCCAAATCAAGAACAAAAATGAGGGGCTGAAATTTGGTTTGGGGGGATGAAATGGCAAATGGGAAGAATGGATTGGGGGAATGTGGGGAAAAAGGAGGCGAATTTGAATTGAAAAAGAGAAGGGCAATGGGCGGGCATATTTGTCGAGAGGGGAAGAACGGAAATTGGTTCGGGGAAATGGCAGCAGCAGTTCGGCAAAAGCAACAAATGGGGAGGGAGGGGGGACAATTGGACTGACGAGGCGGGTCATGAAAGGGCATTGGCCTCAAGCATAATGAGTAGAAGGAATTGGCCCCCGGAAGGTCCTTTTGCCCCCGGCGGCGGGTCGGTCTACTTGGGCGGCTCGAATGCCCGTCCCGCTTGCTTCGTCTTTGGCGTCCAAAGTCTTGGCCAAACAACTCGGCCCCGCCCTCCTTTTGCCCTTTCGGGCCCGGTGGGTCCAGCTGCTGCTGCTGCCACCCTCCGCCGACGAAGAAGGGAAAAATGGGAGACTGGCTGAATGTCACGCGGCGAAAAAGAAGGGAAAAAGAGGGAATGCCAGCGCAGGGAGAATGGGGAAGTAAAGAGAGGAAAATGAATTGAACACTGAGGAAAGAACGACATTTGGCCAGCCAAATAGGCCAAGCAATTACCAACAAAGAGCAGCAGCAGAAAGCGGAAAGGGCACACACACACACATGTGGGAATAATGGGGGAAATTGGAACACATAATTAAGGTTGTTGTTGAATTATAAGCCAAAAATTGGCAAAAATTGCCTAAAAGAAATGTGGGAAAGATGGGCCTATGTGCGGGGGGTTAAATAGCCGGGCTCGGACCTTTTGTGATGGTTGCACATTTTCCGGCTAAAATGAAATGTTTTTCTCCTCTTCCTTCCTTGCACTTTTACCACTCTTTTCCTTTTGTCTGGCCCAATGCCCTTTGTATTCCTTTTTGTGCTTTCAATTGGCCATAGCCGACTGGCCCTTTTCCCTCTTTCCTTTCATTTTCCGACCCATTGAATTCACCGAAATGCTGACAGCCAGACGGACAAAGCACGGGCAAAAAAACGGAGGATTCAATTGCAAATTTGCAAAAGCAGGATGGACGGACTGCTCCGGATGGGTGGAAAGCACCAATGGCCATTACATTACTCAATTCCCTTTCAATTATCCTCATCCGCTGTTTTAATTTCCGCGGGGGATGAGGAAAAAAAGACCAAAATGAGGGAAATAGTTTGAAATGTTAACATGGAAAAATGGGACGGCAATTTGTTTTGACCAACGAGGCATAAGATGAGATTAATCCTCTAAAAAGCCAGCATAATCCCCCTTTCATTTCGAAGTGAGTGGGCGGGATGAAGAAAGAATTGGCATGAATGAAGAAATGTCGTTGTAGTAGAAAAGGAGAACATCAACTACAAGGATTGTGATGAAACAAGGAAGAAAAATTTCAATTCAATGCATTTTTTAAAGATTGACGAGAATAGAGGATCTGCATTTCTGGCGAATAGGTCCGAAACATCGCCTATTCGTTACATATATTGGTTGAAAAAGTGGCTTTTTCTCAAAAATTTGGATTTATTACATTCAAAGACATGTATCTTAAAATTTGGATTTATTACATTCAAAGACATGTATCTTCTTGAAAAATTAGATTTCATAAAAATTAAAAATGTTAAATTATAGAGGAAAATTTCAGCTTTCCAATGATATATTACTTTCCTAGATTGGCAACTTCCTCACTGAGATATGGGCAAAAAACTTACTCAAGTTAGTTTTTCGATCGATTTGTTTCATTACTGTAGAGAATGATTACTGTATTCCTACCGTACATATCGATATCCATCATTCATCATTGACAATTGCTGCTAGACATTTAGTATAAAAACATTCATCTTTTCTTTATGCTTTAACCAAACCCAACAAAACTACCCAACATTCCTACCAAATTATTTTGCAATTAAATTCAACCCGCGGCATGGACTCCAACGACATCATACTCGACGAAGGGCAGGTAAATATTTTCGCCACGTTATTTTATCAATAATTCTTTTATTTTAAGGTGCTAGGCCATTACGATTTTACGGTACTGAAGAGACTCGGCGAAGGTGAGTTCAATGGCAATTTTGTTTGTGAGATAAAACTTTTAAAATTCAGGTGGCTGTGGCATTGTTTACAAGGTCCGCGGAAAGCACAACGAACAATTGGCGATGAAAGTGGAATCAACGGCGAGAAGAAGAACGGACCAACTTTTACCATTGGAAGCCCAAGTGTTGAAGCGCCTACAATTTTCTCCATATGCAGCAAAATTTATTCAATACGGCAAATGCACAGGTTGGTAACTTTCCTTTTTTGTTTGCAGATCTAATATTTTTTGTTTAAATTTCAGTTGAGCACCAGAAAGAATTTCGCTTTTTAATCATGGGACTTCTCGGGCCTTCGATCACACATCTTCAAGAGGAACAACCAGAATACAAATTTGCAATTGGCACCGTGTTGCGAGTGGGACTTCAGGCCGTACGTGTGAGTTTTTTACATCAAAATTTATTCGATAATTTGTTCAATTTTCACAGGCACTTGCTTACTTACATCATATCCATTTTGTGCATCGGGATGTCAAGCCAAGCAACTTCGCAATCGACCAAACCAATCCTAGACGAATTTACCTGATTGATTATGGATTGGCACGATCAATGAAGAAACGAGGGTGCACGAAATTGAGAAAGGAGCGTCAAGGTTAGTTAACCAATTTATTTATGACATTTAATAAAATCATGCAAATTTTCAGATGTCCCATTCCGCGGAACTTCAAGTTATTGCAGTCTAAATAGTAAGTTGGGGGTTTTGGGAAGTTGGCAAAAATAATTAAAACACAATTTAATTTTAGCCCACAGACGAAAGGAGCAGGGTAGGCATGACGACATTTGGTAATGAATTTATGGATGATATCTAATTTAATAGAGAACATTTTCAGGTCAATGATGTATATGTTGGTTGATCTCGCAACAGGATATTTACCTTGGTTCAGACATTCACGGACTTCAACAGCATTATTGAAAGAAAGGCTGAAGGATTTCGAATACATGAAGGTAGATAATACCCTAAATTCCTTTTAATTTGATAATGTTGTTAATTTTAGGACTGTCCGATTGCATTTACCACAATTCTGAATTATTTGAGGCGCTTGAAATACAACGAGAGACCGGTAATTATAAATTGCTGAATTATTCGACCTAATTTTTGTCAATTTTTAGGATTATCTTGGCCTTGAGCATGCCTTCATACAAATGATGCAACGACGCAATATCAAAGATGATCAGCCAATGTGTTGGGAAGTAAGTTTTGGGATGGGGAATGTGAATGCAAATAAATTTGGATAATTTTCAGGTCAATCAAAAGGTGCAACAAGAAAAACGGCTCAAAAAAGAATCCAAGGCGCAAATTGAATCTGGAGGCAGCAAACAAAGTTCAGGAACTTGGAAAGCGTATACCTTCTCTCACGATTCAGGCGATGATTAATTTGCGCAAAGAATGAAGATTAATAAACACACATTCATCCATATTTTTTGTTGTATATTTATTTGTCCATTATATTTCCCATTGAATTTATTGTAATATTTTTTTGTTTGTAATTGTCTTTTTTCAATTGTATAAAGTTTTTTTGAATTTCGTTTATTACTTTTTACTTCTTTTTTGGCTAATAATCGCCGTAATCCCTGTCTATGTTATTTAATTAATAATTATACCTAGTTTAGTCAGTGAAATATTTTAATTTTGTTAGATTCAGCAGATGAACCCTTCTTCATCATCTGCAGCTGAAGAGAATATAATAAAAATGGAACAATCCCATAGTTTATTGCTGAACGAGAATGCATTCCGTAAATGTCCGGATCCGCAAAAAAATATGTTCATTTATGAATGGTTGCGATATTTGGATAGGATTTTACCATTAACAAAAAAGGTAATTCTTACATTAAGGACTAACAAAATAAATAATTCAAATTTAAGTCTGATTTGAAAGATATTCAACAAAAATTGTTGGAACAATTGAGTTCAAGGATTTCATCGGTGGGTGGCGGTGGTTGTGCCCAACCAAGTCGGATATTGTTGGGCCGATGCATCGCAACTTTGTTCACAATAACCGATGCTTCCCATCTCTTCCATACAATCAATACTTGCAATGATTTGCTCAAAGATCCTTCAGTTCAAACTCAAGTCAAATCGTAAGGACATTTTTTATGAAAATTAAATAAAATATTAATTAAGAACGGCTCTCAGCGTTTTGGGCGAGATGTATGAAAATTTGGGGCGAATTGTTGGTCGAAGCTATGAAGAAACATTCCAAGCAATTTCTAAATGGATGAAAAGTGCAGAGGTTTTTAAATTATTTTAAAGTTAATTTACTTAAAAATTTTAAGTCGACATCGAGAATTGAAATTTTGACCGCCCTGTCCAAAATGATTCAAGGCCTTGGTGCTGGAATATTTCCAATCTATAAAGATTTGTTCAAATTATTGCTGAAGGCGCTAAACGATCGGCTAATGCCGGTACGTGCCGAAGCTGCAAAAGTATAAATTATTTGAAATTTAATTCATTTAAAAAGCAATTTTAAGTGTTTCAAACATTTGGTCTCTCTTACCGATTCACCGCTATTCGCCCAACGTGATTTGGACTCAATTTGCACTCTTTGCATCAAAGCTTTGCATTTGTCAAGCTATGAGGTGCGTCAAGAAATTGCAAATGTTTTTGCCAAATTAGCAATTTCTGCAAAAATTGCTCAACGAAAGGGAGAATGTAAATTTAAATCAATAATTTTATGTAATTTAAACATTAATTTTAAGCATCCAATAATCAAAAGGCACAGTCAAATTCACAAAATAGCAAATCGTCGGTGTCCCTGAATGAATTACTTCAATCTCTTTCAAATGGGATGGTTAAAGGCGGTGTCGGTGGATTCCTCAAAACCGCTAAAACCGCCACTGGAATTCAGCCCGGGGGCCAGAGGGAAACTCGAATTGGAATTGCCGAGGTTTTAAAATGCACATTTTTAAATCCATTAAATAAATCTTTAGGCTTATGTTGCGATAGCCACGGAACTAGGCTCGAATTGGTTAAAGCGAAATATTCAATTTTGGTGCCGTCATTTGCTGGATCTGGCCTCCAAATGTAGCAATTTGCCAAGTACAAGTGGCAGCGACAATTTTGATTCAACCGTGTCAGTGCGTCGTTGTATTCATTTTATTTTTCGCTCAACAATTGGAAAGCAATTATCCGAATCCGACCAAATAAATACGGTCAAATTTTTGGGCGCCGCATTGGCCGAATATATTAACAGTTTTGGTGAGAATTATTTAATTAATTGATTTAATCAATTTTATTATTTTTAGATTGTGCAATGGATTCAACAAAGGAAGAAGAGCGGCAAATTGATGCGGACGTAAATGCAAGTGCCAATCCAATTATTGTTTGCTTATTGGAAATTGGCTGCATCGGTAATTATTTTGAACTACCAAAATTTTTTTCAATTAATTTATTTTTTTCTTTACAGCACTTCAAGTCGACACAGTTATAAGTTCAATTTTTACGGACGCATCCGGCATTTTGGAGCCAATCTTTTCATGTTTACTTCATCCAATCCAATCCATCCGCATTTCAACTGCTTGGTGTTTAAAGTATTCCATTTTAAATTCCTAAAAATAATTAATTTCCTTCTCATTATCAGATGCGTTGTTTCCGCAATACCTTCCTTGGCTGTCCCACTGATCGATCGATGTTTGAACCGTTTGGAATATTTGAAGAAATCACCGGAAGCAATTAGCGGTTTTTCATTTGCTTTGGCCGCAATTGTTTCCCAATCAAAAATGTCCACACTTGGCATTCCCTTCGCCAAAACTCGGCAGATTTTTACGGTCACCGAGGAATTAATAAAATCCGCCACACAAACTCCTCGTTTAATGTTGCGTAAAGTTCAATCGGGATGGCTTATTATTTCAGCAATTATTTCATTAGGTAAATTTAATTAAATTATTTAATTTAAATGTTTTGTACAATTATTTATTTTAGGCTCTCCATTTATCCGACCAATTTTACCCCGTCTTTTCACACTTTGGCGAATTTCATTTCCAAGATCTGCTGAAGAAACAAGTAAGAATTAAATTTAATTAAAAATTCCGCCAACGGGGATGAATAGCCTACTGGTTAAGCTTTTTTGTTTTTACAAATTTAGGTCATGGGTTCGAATCCGCTCATAGGAAGTCATTTTTTTTCTGACTTGCTTTCTACTTTTATTTATATTTTTATGCATTCTTTAGTACATTTTTAGACAACACAAAATACATTAATTTTTGCAATAAATAAAATATTACATTTTTTTTAAGAAACGGAAAGAGGCTGCGGCGATGCGAACAGTTGGGAGGCAACATTGGAAGCCAGGGCCTGTGCCCTAGGGTCGATGGCCACTCTGGTGGAATATTGTCCAGAGCTGGTAACGGATGAATTGGCCAAGCGAATTGCCGTTCCAATTGAGACATCGGTGAGCAAATTAATCACATAAAATAAATTAATTAATTCATTTTTAGTTGAGTACAATGTCAATGGTCGGGGATTTGTTGTTGATGTATGGAATTCGAATACGCCCGGCAATTCAACTCCTCCATCTCCGCCTTTTCTCGCTGCTTTCCCGTCTTCCAATTGAACGATTCGAATCGGCCATAAATCCACTGCTGAAGGAATTGGTTGCGGAAATTACGCTCAGCGACAATTCACAAAGCAATCAGAGGACATCACTTTGTGTCGGTGCATGTTCAACCACCGAGAATACATTCCTGAATGGATGGATTTACAACACTGAATTGGCTTATTTGGAAAAAGATGTATAATTTATTATATTATTCTAAATTAATTATTGTTATTTATTTAGTTAAATTCATTGCAAACTGCCCAAATGGGTTCATTCGATGTTGATCCTTTGCTTCTATTAATCGAATATAAAGGTGGACATTTGGATGGCAACACAAATGGATGGTAAATTTTAGCAGAAATATTAAATATAATTATTAGGGTGTGGATTTATGCCCACGAAAAGTATCAAAATATGCAAATTCATCAGAAATTTATATATAGAAAATAGAAATTTTTGATCAAAAAACTATTAAAATTATGCAATTATTCGATTTTTATGCATCTATGGGCAGTTTTTGCCAAAAAATGATACATTATGCAAAAACATGTAAAATATAGAATGTTTTTAAAACATTCAAAATCCAAATATCTCAACTAAAAACATATAAATGCATATGAATCCAAATCCATCCGTTAATAATCATTAAATTTTTTAATTAAAGGTGGTGGTCTGAAAGTCAGCAATTGGCCGTTGCAGCATTGGATTCGGCAATTCAATTATTTGCCCGTGTATTCCCAATCATCTCATCGCGATGCAAATTACAATTAATTCAACATTTTGCCAATCAATTAAAAACCACAACAACAAAGCCAGGGCCTCGCCTGCAGGCATTACAATTGAATATTTTGACGGCAATTTGTTTGGCCCACAAAACAATTGGGGAAAGGAGGAATGGCCGAATTGATGATGAACAGCTGCAACAACAAAGTGTGGAATTGGTTTTGCCATTTTTGGCGACAGATTCCATTCTGTTGAAATGTTTAGCAGCCGAAACGTTGGGCAGAATTGTTCAGGCAGTTTCAAAACCACAAGTAAAAAATCAATAAATTTTGGAACAACTAAAATTAATTAACTAAAAATTAATAATTTTAAAAAAATTTGGAATTAATTTTTATATTTAAAGTTTGTGGCTTCAAATGCCCAATTTTGCTTCGATAAAATTCGGGCATTGAAGGATGAGAATTCCAGGCAAGGCTATGCCCTCTGCCTTGGCACATTGCACCGTTATATGGGAAGTTTGGGCAGTGGCCAACATTTGAACACTGCCATTGGAATTTTGCTGGCGCTGGCACAAGACGTGAATTGTTCATCAATAAAGGTGCTTTTATTTTTTATTAATATTTAATTAATTAATTTATATATAGCCATGGGCAATATTTTCTCTATCACTTATTGTCTCTACGGGTGGTGGCTTATTTTGGTTTGTTCGAAATTTTATTAATTTAATTAAATAATTTTTATTTTTAAATTTAATTAATTATTATTTTTAGTCCATATGCTGAACCAGTTAGAAATCTTTGCCTCCAATTACTTTTGAATAATTCCCAATTACAAATTGATGTTATTCGATCAATCGCAAAATTGGTTTGTGAAGAATAATAAATTAAAATACTGTAAAAATTAATTAAAAATTAGTTAAAATTCCTTATATTTTGAAAAGTCCAATTCCCATTGTGGAATTGGAATTTGTGGAATAATTGGAAGTCTCCCCAAAAATGAGGCCATTTCCAGTCCACCTTTTCATAAAACAAAGGTCCTTGTGGGACTACTTTGCATATTCCTGATCGCAGGGTACTGTCCCGATGGGATGAGGACCTATGGGAAAAACCATGCAAAGAACAATACAAAAATTTAATTTTAATTAAATTAAAAATGAAATTAATTAATAAAAATGAAATTTAATTAATTTAAAAATAATAAAATTTATTAAATAAAAAAATTAAATTTAAAATAAAAATGAAAAATTTATTTAAAAAAATACAAAAATTTATCAGATATTTGCACTGATCAATGCCATAGGCCCAGAATTGGCCACCACAACAATGGGAACAACAATTGAGTCCACGAGGAATGAATTCTTGACCGCTTGTTCCATTCTAATGCAATTCGATGATTCAATTGTCAAATCCGAGGCAATGACCTGCTATCAATATATTCATTTATTCGCACCACGATTTGTTGAATTGGATCGATTGGTTGTGAAAATAAGTGTAAGTAAAAAATTAAATTTTATTTAAAATTAATTTTTTCAGGAATTATTATTCAATTCCAATATTCTTTTGCGTAAATCCGCCATTCAATGCCTTCATCAATTGTTGCAACATGAAATTAAAGAAGTCCGTGAGCATGTAAAACAATTGATACCAACGGGAATTATTCAAGAACGGGAGCTGGAAAGAGAAAATAAATGCCGGATTTTGCCCGAAACTGGCCTAGAGGGAGCATTGTTCGAAATGTTGGATTTGGAGACGGACGCAGAAATACGAAAACATATTAAAGTAAAAATATTTTTTAATTGGAATTAAATCCAAATTATTTAAGCAATCCGTGTTATTTCTTTTGCAAACAAATTCCGATGAATTGTTGGGATTTTGGATATGTTTATGCAAAGATATATTGGCCAGTTCCCAGTTGGGACAAGAGAATTTACGCAGTACTTTATGCGTGAATTTGGAAGAATCCAACAAGGAAATGGACAATGAAATTGTGAGTAAATTCTATAATTTTATAATATTAATAAAACATAAAATTTGGGTAAATCTGTTTTGGGTACTTTTACCTTTTTTTTGTATTGGAAGGTTAATTATATTTTAAAAAATTTTTTCTCACATTTGCGAGAGTTTTATGCAAATTTTTGGATCTTCTTTATGTCCATGACCCTTTAGCTCATTGGTATATCGCTCGATTTAGAATAAAGAAATTGCAGAAGAGGACTCGGGTTCGATTCCAGTGGGGCATTATGATTTTAAATATTGGTTTTTCCTTTTTTTTCTTATTTTTCATCAGGACAGTTATAAATAATTTTTATTAAATATTATTTATATATTTTTTTAATATGTAAATTCATAGAGCACCAACGACGATGATATTCTCCAGCAAAGTAGTTCAGCGGAAAACCGAGAAAAGCTGACACCGCGGTGGCCAACACGAGTGTTCGCATTTGAAGTCATTCAAAAGCTTCTTTGCCTTACTGAAACAGAAAGGGCACATTTGGATTTGGCGCTGGCCAAAGAATTGCAAATGAGCAATGAAGATGGACATTCGGATTATTTAGTGCTGCATTTGTCCGATTTAGGTAAATTTTATTAATTTACAATTTAATTATAATTTTTTTTTGTTTTTCAGTTCGAATGGGATTCATGGGTATATCCTTAAATTTAATTATATTTTAATTAAATTATATTTTTGAATTTAAGGCGCAACGAGCGAAAATGACAATTTGAGAATTGCTGGTTTAAATTGTCTACAGGTTTGAATGAATATTTTTTTCATTATATTTCATTTATTTAATTAGAATGTAATCACAAAATTCGCAAAAGTTGCTGAGCCGGAATTTCCTGGTCATGTTTTGTTGGAACAATTTCAAGCACAGGTTGGAATATTATAGATGGATTTATTTGGAATAAAATGAAATTATTTTCAGATTGGCGCCGCATTAAGGCCAACATTTTCACCCGAAATACCCGGAAATATTACTGCATTGGTTGGTTTTATAATATAATTGTGGAATTAAATTTTGATTTTGTTTTGATCAGATTTTATGAGAAAAAGCAAATAAAAATTTTTAACCTAATCTTGTTTTTTGAGAAATTTCAAGAAAAAAAACCTAAAAATATGCGCACATTTTACTTTTTTTGCTCCTAAAAATCAGCCCTAAATAATAGTTATTAAAATCCTCTAATTAAAGGCTTGCCAAGTTGCCAGTACATGGATTTGTTCGGGAGTCGCAAGGGATTTAAATGATTTGAGGTTTTTTTTTTAAAATTAAATCCACATTATTATTTTGCCTTCACTATTTAGGAGAATTCATCAATTGTTGGCATCTTCATTGGCAAAATTAATTCAAAATTCATCGAGCGTTCATATTTACAATGAAAATATTTCAACTTTGGAGAAATTGTCCATTTTACGGGCCTGGTCAAAAATTTACATCAGTGCAATTGAACAGAAAAGAATGAGAAAAACAACGGAATCCGGAGAAGCTGCTGACGGCAATAATTGCCTTTTGGGATTGGTCGAAGCAGAATTGGAAACATTGATTGAATATTGGTTCGATGCATTAAGAGATTTTGCAATGCTTTCACTTCCTGAACAATTTAATGAACAAATCATCGAGAAGGGTGGAACATTCTTTACGCCCGACAGCATGGAGGTTTATTATTTAATTTATTAAAAAACAAATTATGGGAAATATTTAAAATATCCAAAGGAATAGTTAATAAATATATTATAGATTCATAAAACTTTTACCTACCCAATCGATTTATCTAATAATAATTTGGTCTAGTTTAAAACCAATTTTAAATTAGTTTTGAACCATTAAACCAAAACCGACGACCATTAAACCAAAACCGACTTAAGCAGTTTAATTCCCTTTAATTTTCGACCAAACTTTTACTAATTATATACCATTCGATGCGTCTTGATCAGCTCTATTCTAGGTATATGATTTGTTGTTGTAGGAAAAACAAAAACCCTTAAACAATTTAAATTATTTTTTGGCATTATAATATACTGTTTTTTGTCAATTTAAATATCCAAAAAATTACAGATTTGCAAAAAACATTATTCCTCTGCATGGCCTCTGATTTTGTTGGCATGCACAGTTTGGATTCGACAAAGGGATGAAGAATATTCCAATTCAAGCAAACAAAATATTCAAATGGAAAGACGACTTTATTTGATGATTGGAATTTGTTTGGATTTATTGAACCGAAATAGGCATTATTTATCGGATGAGAGGCCAATTCAGCTGTGTTTGAGTTCATTGTGCAATTTATTCACTTGCAAATGGGTTCAAATGGAATTGATGAGGGATGTGAGAATGCCAATTGAGGTTATTTAATTATTTTTAAATTAAAATTGCTCATTATCCTTTATTTTAGTTAATGAATGTTATTTATAAGTGAGTTTAATTTATTTGTCAACTTTTTAATATTTTAATTCAATTATGATAGGCTAACTTTAACTCGGGACAGTATGCAAACTCAAAAACTTTGCCTTGAATTGGTTGAATCAATATTGCGTGCTGGACGAAATAAATTGGCATTGGAGGCAGAGAAAAATGGTTAGTAAATTACTTTTGATTAATTTAAATATAATAATAAAAATTGGGTAAATCTTGGTTTTGTAACCTATTCTTTTGTAATTTATATTGAATAGATTTTAAAATTTAAGCTTTTTCTTAACCTAACTATGTTATATCTTTACCTTATGTCCTCTTCTTATGACCTAGGGCAGTTAGAAGGAGAAAACCAACTGACCCTTTAGCGCATTGGTTTATCGCTTGATTTTTAGTGTAGAGGACATAGCAAAAGGGTCTCGGGTTCGATTCCCAGTGGTGGCTCAGATTTTATTTCTTGTTTTTTTTTCCTAATTTTGGGTTCCAAAATAAAAATATTTGTTAATTAATTTAATTTAAATATTGCAGAATTGGATGAACAAAATGGAAATGAACAAAGCCAATCACAACAATCAGCTGAAGAAGAAGAGGAGGAATGTGAAGAAGAATGCGATATTAATGATTTTGAAAGGAAACAACCATTTATGGGTGGCGAAGGAGAGGATGGCATTTTTAGACCAAATTCATCGCTGGTATTCGCCACAATTGAAGTTTTGATTTGCACTTTGACCAGACAAGTTCATCCAAAATTACTCACATTTAATAGTAACCAAAAAATTAAGGTGCCAGAAATTAATTTAGCCCAAGCCAAAATTCGCGTCATAACTCCATTACATCATCGGAAAGGCGTACATATTTCGGCTGAAAGCGTAAAATTATTAATTTTATAATTAATCATTCTTCAAACATTTTTTTAGGATGAATTAATTCAATCCTCTGTGGAATTACTCGGACAAATCCTTCCATTTTGCTGCACAGAAGGCCAAATTGTTGTGTTGCCTTCATTGATTAATTTATTATTTGGTGTTTTACGTGAATGTTCACGTGGCAATACACCAGAATTGGCACAAATTCATTCAAAAGGAATCAATTCAGCAATTAAGGTAGATAAAAAAAATATTAAATAAATAATTAAAAATAATTTAAGGTTTTGCAAAAAATTTGCTCGAATTGTCCAAATCCAGAGAAGGAATCAAAATTATTTGCCAGTTGGGAATCGTTGATGCGCAGTGCCCTCCTTTCCCTATTGAATTTAGCACAAAGTTTGCTTAAAATTTTTTCATTTTTAATAAAATTTTGCTTTTTTAACAGATTCACAAAACGTCGATCCAAACCAATCATCGAATCTCCTTTTTGCCGGAATTATTCTATTTTCCTCTGCCTCAAAGGCAACCGCCTCTCCATTTTGTATTGGTGAACAATTGTTTGGCCAATTTTGTGAAATTATTCGAAATTCCCTGCATTCTGGCAATATTCAATTTGAATTAAAATCAATCAAAAGTGTTCGCCTCCTCTTCCAATCCACATTAATTTGTGGTCCTTTTATACGCGAATTGGGCAATGATATTTTCTCAAAAATTCGACCATTTGTGGCAAATGATGAATTGGAAATGGAAGAAAATAATGCAGCAAAAATTCCAACAACCAGAGAGGAAATTGAATTAATCAAAGAAACAATCAAAACAATTGAAGCAATTTTGGCAACAGCAAAAGATGATCGAAGTAAATTATTTTTAATAAAATAATTTTAACTAAATTTTTAAATATTAAAAAAAAATTCCAAATATTTTTAAAAAATTTTTAAAAAATAATTTTCAATCGATTTTAAATTTTTTAATAAAATAATTTTATTTAATTATTTAGAACGAATTTTTGTGAGTTTATTGGTCAGAAGTTTGGTTCAATTTATTCATGTGGAACAAAATTCATCGCCATTTTTAAATGAATTGCACGAATTTGCATTGGCCAAACTAAATGAAATAGGATGCCAACATTCAGAGGTAAAAAATAATAATTTCAATTTAAATTATTTTTAACTCATTCCAGCCATTCAAAATACTTCTTCAAGCAGCTCCGGAAATCAAAGAACGAATCGAAACGGCCATCCAACGACGAATTGCTCACCAAAAGGAATTGGACAAGACAATGCAAGCAGGGAAAAGGCCACAAATAACATCATCAGCATTTTCAAACCGCCCAACCGAACCAACAATAAAATTGACGACCGATTTTACGAATTTAATGAAATGAAAAATGAACAAAAATAAAGATTTAATTGATCTCATATTAATTTTATAGATTCATTTTTCCATATATTGGCCCCCTCTCACCATTTGCAAACCATTCCACTTATTTTTTATTTCCAATCGTCAATTTCTAGCATTTTATATTCACCATTTTTTAATAAAATATTGTTGTATTTCCTTTTATAAACTAAATAAAATATTAGGAAAATCGAAGCGGATATGCCATTCAAAAGGAGAAAATATTCTCTAAAATTTGACTTTTCTAACTTTTTTGAAATTTAAATTTCCTCCAAAAATTCAAGGTTTATTACATTCAAAGACAAATAACTATTTAAAAGATGAATTTTTTATTAATAATTTTATTACTACTTTTTAGAGCACTTTCATTTTTTAGTTATGAATTTTTAAAAATTTTCAAAAATACTAGTAAAATTCAAAATTTTCAAAAATGAATTTCTCAAAATCGGGTCGAGTTTTCAGTCTGAAATTTTCTGATTAAATCTTAATAATTGTAAGCTAAAAAATCTAGGCCTAGAACTCTATACATTTTTTAGTTATGAATTTTTAAAAATTTTCAAAAATACAGGAAAAAATTCAAAATTTTCAAAAATCAATTTTTCAAAATCGGCCCGAGTTTTCAGTCTGAAATTTTCTGATTATATCTTAATAATTGTAAGCTAAAAAATAAAAAAAATCTAGGCCTAGAACTCTATACATTTTTTAGTTATGAATTTTTAAAAATTTTCAAAAATACAGGAAAAAATTCAAAATTTTCAAAAATCAATTTTTCAAAATCGGCCCGAGTTTTCAGTCTGAAATTTTCTGATTATATCTTAATAATTGTAAGCTAAAAAATAAAAAAAATCTAGGCCTAGAACTCTATACATTTTTTAGTTATGAATTTTTAAAAATTTTCAAAAATACAGGAAAAAATTCAAAATTTTCAAAAATCAATTTTTCAAAATCGGCCCGAGTTTTCAGTCTGAAATTTTCTGATTATATCTTAATAATTGTAAGCTAAAAAATAAAAAAAATCTAGGCCTAGAACTCTATACATTTTTTAGTTATGAATTTTTAAAAATTTTCAAAAATACAGGAAAAAATTCAAAATTTTCAAAAATCAATTTTTCAAAATCGGCCCGAGTTTTCAGTCTGAAATTTTCTGAATAAATCTTAATAATTATAAGCTAAAAAATAAAAAAAATCTAGGCCTAGAACTCTATACATTTTTTAGTTAGCCCCAAAATAATTCCGCCTGTTCAATTTGCCCCAAAATAATTCCGCCTGTTCAATTTGCCCCAAATAATTCCGCCAGTTCAATTTGCCCCAAAATAATTCCGCCTGTTCAATTTGCCCCAAAATAATTCCGCCTGTTCAATTTGCCCCAAATAATTCCGCCTGTTCAATTTGCCCCAAAATAATTCCGCCTGTTCAATTTGCCCCAAAATAATTCCGCCTGTTCAATTTGCCCCAAATAATTCCGCCTGTTCAATTTGCCCCAAAATAATTCCGCCTGTTCAATTTGCCCCAAAATAATTCCGCCTGTTCAATTTGCCCCAAATAATTCCGCCTGTTCAATTTGCCCCAAAATAATTCCGCCTGTTCAATTTGCCCCAAAATAATTCCGCCTGTTCAATTTGCCCCAAAATAATTCCGCCTGTTCAATTTGCCCCAAAATAATTCCGCCTGTTCAATTTGCCCCAAAATAATTCCGCCTGTTCAATTTGCCCCAAATAATTCCGCCTGTTCAATTTGCCCCAAAATAATTCCGCCTGTTCAATTTGCCCCAAATAATTCCGCCTGTTCAATTTGCCCCAAAATAATTCCGCCTGTTCAATTTGCCCCAAATAATTCCGCCTGTTCAATTTGCCCCAAAATAATTCCGCCTGTTCAATTTGCCCCAAATAATTCCGCCTGTTCAATTTGCCCCAAAATAATTCCTCCTGTTTTATTTGCCCCAAACATAATTCCGCCTGTTCAATTTGCCCCAAAATAATTCCGCCTCCGACTAAGTTTTAATTCCCATCTGTTTTGAGGTTACTAAATTATATTTTGTAAATTATTTTCTTATTGGGAGAATTCTTTTGAAGCTTTATTAGCCTATTTTTTATTTTTATGTAGAGGAGCATTGAGAGTTGAAATTAATTCTTTAATGGAAAAGTTCTTTAAATGTATTCAAATTTTAATATTTAAATAATAATAAAATATTATTTAATGTACAATATATATATGGGAATGAGGGTATCAAATACAAATATCATTCCTCGTGATTTGATGCCTGTGCTTTACATAAACTTCCACTTTGCTGCCATCAAATTCCCAGACCAAAAGGAAGTAGAATATTGAATTTATGCCGACCAATAAAAATTCCGCCAATGAGAATGTGGCATATGCTTAATTTGAAAAATATATGGTGGAATTTGGATTTAAGGCTTTACGAATTGTATTGCAAGTGAGCACAAAAGTTAAATATGAAATGGCGGTGGTCACCGAAAGTGGATAGCCCACAAGGAAGAGGCAACATTTCAATTGGAAAACTCGATCATGCTAAAATGTGGACTAGAGGATATTTTTGTTGGCCAAACTTGCCATCGGTTTTAGCTTTCTAATGCCCGAATGGAAGTGGAGAATATTGTTGAAGAGCATGTTGAAATTGAATGGAATGAGCCAAAGGGCAAAACAGGTGGCATGAATTTTGAAGTGGCTTTCAATGTCAATCTGAAATGGAAAAGGAATGGAAGGAAGGAGTACGGTAACAGTAACAACCACGGATACGGAGGTCAATCCGAATGCTTCGGCAACAAGGAGCACATAATGGAGCCGAATGATTTCGGTGAACCAACGTTTATTCCGGTATTCCGATTCGCCCAATGAATAATGATTTTTGTAGACCTAAAATTTTGGGCTATAAATTTAGGGCATTTGGATTTGGGAAAGCCAAACTATGGCATAGAAAAAGCGAGGGGGAAGATGGAGGGCAAGGACCTGCGAATTGGAATTAGAATTAAAATACAAATAAGTCTCAAAATTTTTACCATTAGCCAAATATATTTTTGAGGTTTCCAAACGCCGATACTTCAAAGAATAAATAAATAATAAATAATTATTGAATGAATACGACCTGTAGCTGACTGGAGGGAACATACTTTTGAGACCCTAAATAAACCATTTATTCCTGGAGAAAGGAGAAACAAACCGGACAAAATGTTGAGGGAATTGTGAAGTTGGAGATTTTGTCGAATTGAAATGTGTAGGTATAGGCCAAACAAAAATAGCAGCCAATTCCTTTTGATTAGAGAGAGGGGAATTGGATGGGTAAATTATACCGTATTTCCACTATTAGTGGCCCTGGGGCTTTATTTTTCAGAATCCCAAAGAAAGAAAAAAAAGTCATTTTTCATTCTTTTTCTTCTTAAAAATCCCCGAAAGAGGCTATTTTATTAGAGCTTAGAAGGGATAATAATAAAGGAAATACGGTAATTAAAATAAGATAAAATACCAGGCAAAAGTGCCGCCAACAATCCAACAGTCTCAAAATTAGATTTTGGGTTAATATTAATGGCCAAAATTGACATGGAAACCTACTCGAACTTTCCATTTAGCATCCGGCCTAATTGGCCAAATTTGGACCGGTTCTTCCCGCTTTTTTCGGCCATCTTCCATCTCATCCAATTCCAGGGCCTCAGCCGCCCTACAACGGTCACAATCACCGCATTTTGACTTTGAAGCAGTTGAAGAGGATGAGGAAGAGGAGGAAGAAGATGAACAATTTGTTGAGGAATCGAACAATGTGAGGTAGGGGGAGGCACCGTCCCTTTCCTTCTCCTTTTGTAAGGGATCTTCACTGTGTGGAGATGGACACGGGCATTCCGTGACATTGCTGCCGGGCAAATTCTCTTCATTCAATTTGATACTTTTACTGTGTTCTTCATTTTGTTGTTTAATCTCGACTGTTGCGATTGTTTCCTCCATTTGGCCTTTAATTGGCCTTTTAATTACTAAAATTTAGGGATGGTTTAAATGAATGTTTGGAAGGGAAGGGGATATGCTTTTGGGCGCGATGAACGGAAACACACAACACAAACACAGCAGCAGCGAGGAGTGGAAAAAGCAATTTGCCCTAGTGTGGTGGTGGTGGAAAGCCAGGGGCGACGAACTTCTTCCAATTGCGCAAAGACCAAAGAGGGAGGGCGAAAGGGGCGAATGATCAAATGGCTGCTTTCCCCCCTTCGCCGTTTCACTTGATCCTTTCCTTTCCACATCGCCGCAATATCTCTCCAAAAAATGTGGATGGAATTGTGGCAGCTGCTGGCGGTGCTTTTGCCCTGTCGCCCCTTTCCCCCTGCGCACTTCATTTAACGGCCATTGAGGAGGCGGGGGAGATCAGTTAAAGGTGGTTGAATGAAAATGGGGGAATGAAAGGGAAAGGCAAAACCGCGAACAAAAATAAAGGGACAATTGATAGGAAGGAATTCATTTTCATTGGGTGGTTGCATATTGGGCGAGGATGCGCAGGTGCAGTGCAGCAGATTGGACCACCACCAAAGGGATGATGCTGGAATTTACATTTGCTGCGCATTTTGTTTATCGGTGGTAGCAATTTGTTGGGGAAAGTAAAAGCCGTAAATGCGCGTAACACTGAAGCTGCCAGAGGCGCTTTCCCATTCCGAAGGCTACCTTCCTTCTTTGTCGCGCAGCCACCTTTAAACAATCCCCGCCAATAGCCAATCCACCTTTTCATACCTTATATTTTTTCCAAAGCAATGTTTTCCTTGATTCTTTGCTGATTAAATTGACGTGCAATCAATTATAAAATAAATGAGAATATTAGAAAGGAAAATGAGAAGATCAAAAAGGACATTCCAGCAGCAGTTTTACCTTTGTAGACCCATTCTTCCATTTTTTTTTGTTTGAGGGATATCCAATATCCATTATCCATTTCCAGATTTCCACCTTGAAAACATTGGCCAATTTATTAATTTATCAGGCGCCATACAATGAGTGAATGAAAGGGCATCTTGAAATTTTTCACAAAAAATTGATTATAATTTTTCATTTCTCTCTAATAAAATTTACATATAATTTTATTAATTATTTGTGCCGTTTTATATAAATGGAAGATAAACCGGAACGTTGAAAAAAATAACTTTCCCATCTTGGAATCGAACTCGACCAAATGTGAATAAAAACCGACTCACAACCAACTGCGCTAACAAGGACTTGGTGGCCGCCCTCCTCGCAATTAAATATATTTATTTAATTTTTCTTTCATTTTCCGTAAAAGAAAAGGGGTATTCACTATTATTTGAATTGACGCTAGATTTAATGTCCAAAATTTGCTTCTTTTGTCCTTCCACCATGCTCTGCTCTTTCTCTTTATTTTCTAATCTCATTTTATAACATTCTATTTTGTCGACTTCCTCTGCCTGCTTTCACAAAAAGTTCATAAAGAAAAATAAAGTGGTTAATGAAGCTTGCCTTTAGCATTTTTTCTGCTTATTCACGTGCCTTGAAGGCCCAACTCAGTCAAAAGACCCCAGTCAATATAGTAAACGAACAAGGAGATAGTCTCTACGACCAACAATTCACAACCAGTCCAAAAATCCTTATCATCCACTCGTGATAGTCTATTTTCTATTAGATAATAATGAATCGTTTAATGATTAATTGATTAAAGAGATAGGATGATATGAAAATAATCAGATATTTGATTCTGGATAAGATAATTTATGATGAAAAATTAAATCGTTAGTATTCTACCAATTGAAATTGCTTATTGGTTACCTTTTTAAATGACCAGCAGATTTATTGATTAGACCATTTTTATTATTTATTTTTAGATAAGCGTTTATAAATAATATTTTATTTTCAATTAAATTGAATATCGTCATCAACAATGAGTAGTCCACGAAAGAAGATCCTTCTCAAAGTGATAATCCTCGGTTAGTTTTTATTAAATAAATAACATTTTCAATTTTGTTTATTTCAGGAGATTCCGGAGTTGGGAAGGTTTGACAATTCAATAATTGACTGCTTAATTTTATCCAAATATTTTATATTTTAAGACTTCCTTGATGAACCAATATGTCAACAAACGATTCAGCAACCAGTACAAAGCGACAATCGGCGCCGATTTTCTGACAAAGGATATAACAATCGATGATCGGGTGGTCACCATGCAAATTTGGGATACCGCCGGACAGGAACGTTTCCAATCTTTGGGAGTGGCTTTCTATCGAGGCGCCGATTGCTGTGTTCTGGTAATGGTTTTTATATGCAAATTCGAATCAGAGTATCTAAAACAATGTACTTTTCGGTTTGGTTTAGTCAAACATTTCATCCTACTAGAAACTAGACCAAAATTAACAATTCCAATTCAATCAACCATGATTTTGGCGCAAATTAAATTCATTAATTCAGTTAGAATCTTTAAATTTATATTTCAGGTTTACGATGTCACTTATCAGCCGAGTTTCAAAAATTTGGAAAGCTGGCGAGACGAATTCCTGGTGCAGGCGAGCCCCCGTGACCCGGAGAATTTTCCGTTTGTTTTGCTTGGCAACAAAATTGACAATGAACAGGCCAGGGCAGTGACGGCCAAAAGGGCCCAGAATTGGTGCCAAAGCAAAAATAATATGCCATATTTTGAGGTTTTTCAAATGGGAAAATTACCAAAAATCAATTAAATTAATTTTAAGGTGTCAGCAAAGGAAGGAGTGAATGTGGACGAAGGTAAAAGATAAATTGGATAATTATTTTAATTAAATAAATTCACAAAAATTTTTAGCCTTCCTCGCAATTGCCCGTGCCGCCCTCGCCCGTGATTCCCAGGAAACGGACATCCCAAGTAAAATTTTCAATCCAATTAGTTTTGCCAAATTTGCATAATTTTCAGCTTTCCCTGACCAAATTAATCTTGGCGGCAATTACCAATCATCCAATCGCCAAGATTCATGCAATTGCTGAGAAATTGTGGACAAAAAGAGAGGAGCGCACAATTTTTTGAGAGAATTTTGCTGATCATTTATAAATTTCACAAAATAAATTGCCTTTTCCTAATTTTGACATAAATCCAACCCCAATCCAATTCTCTGCATCTAAATTCTAAATAATAAAAATGAATCGAATTGAATTGTAAATTGATTGACCAAACGAGAATTATAAATAAATAAAAATGTGTATTTTTTGTTTTTCATTTGCCGAAGTTGATTAGCCCCCACTAGCCCCTTGGTGATTGATCACATCATTCACAAAAATTCACTCACTCAGTTTAAGCTCTGTTATTTTGACACATTTGATCGATGTTTACTTCCCCTCTTTTGGCCAGATTGCCTCAAATCCCAATCCACTTTCCTTTTTTTTTTGTTTATTCCAAAGTAACATTCTTGCCAATTTTCGCTATTTCCTGATTTCCTCACAAAAAATGCAATTCCTAAATCCTTTTCCCCTAGTTTTTCTTATTTTTATTGGCCTTTGCTTTTGCACCGTTCAATCATTTCGGCTTCAAGGAGTCGGTGTTAAAGGCCAATTATTGTGCAAAGGCTCATATTCGGTGCACACATCCGTTGCCATTTTCGATGTCGACCGAAATCCAGGCGATCCGGATGTAAATTAATTTAAAAAAGATAGCAGAAAAATATAAATATTTTGGTTGAATCATTAATACAAAAGATTGAATTAAATGTTGGGGCAAACAGGCGGAATTATTCTTAGAAACAGGCGGATTTATTCTTAGAAACAGGCGGAATTATTCTTAGAAACAGGCGGATTTATTCTTAGAAACAGGCGGAATTATTCTTAGAAACAGGCGGAATTATTTAAAACTTAGTCAACCAGGCGGAATTATTTAAAACTTAGTCAACCAGGCGGAATTATTTAAAACTTAGTCAAACAGGCGGAATTATTTAAAACTTAGTCAACCAGGCGGAATTATTAAAAACTTAGTCAATCAGGCGGATTATTTAAAACTTAGTCAACCAGGCGGAATTATTAAAACTTAGTCAAACAGGCGGAATTATTAAAACTTAGTCAAACAGGCGGAATTATTAAAACTTAGTCAAACAGGCGGAATTATTTAAAACTTAGTCAAACAGGCGGAATTATTAAAAACTTAGTCAATCAGGCGGAATTATTTAAAACTTAGTCAAACAGGCGGAATTATTAAAACTTAGTCAACCAGGCGGAATTATTAAAACTTAGTCAAACAGGCGGAATTATTAAAAACTTAGTCAATCAGGCGGAATTATGAATTAAAACAAAATATAGTCAAACTGGAGTGGAATTAATTTGGGGCAAAAAGCTCGAATAATTTTGAAGCAAAAAAAGGACTTCTTATTTTTAATAGGATTTATTGGACGAAACTTTCACTGATCGTAACGGAAGATTTGTGGTGGATGGAAGCACCAGAGAATTGACAAATATTGAACCCGAATTGCGAATAATTCACGATTGTGACGATGGAATTAAAGTGGATGGGGGATTGACAAATATAATAAATCTTGTCATAATTTTTAGCCTTGTCATCGCCTTTTGACACTATAAAAGTGCCAGCTGAATATATTCATCATGGGAAAGTGGACAAATTCTTTGACATTGGCCAATTGGATTTGGCGCAAAAAGGCGAAAATGAGGCGAGAACCTGCCACTTGGATTTTCATGGAAATTGAATTATTTTGATATTTATTTGAAATCCAATTTATTCATTCTTTAATCCACCGCCATCCCCTCCTCCGCAATTTTTTTGCAACAAACAATAAAGCTTTATTTCCTTTTTGCGTCGACAAAATCGATTTATGGTCTGCTGAGAGGGGCACATATTTATGGCCAAAAGGCCATCAAATTGGCAACAGAAACACAGCGCCTTTCTGGGAATGGAATACGACTCTTTTCTTTAAATTTGGCCTTCCTACTTTCCAAATATTCTATTTTTTATTTATTTTTAAAATTGGCCAATCCATTCCATTTTTTTGATTTATTGGCTTCCTTCAACAATGTCCTTACGAGGAAGCCAAAAATTATACTTTGTCAAAAAATGGCATTTTATGATGAAGAAATGGTGGAAAAAGGCGTTTTGTCTCCATTAGCAACCCCAAAACCTAATTGGCTCCTTCCCTCTTCCTTCACAGTATACGCCATCTGCTTTGACTTTGTCTCAGGCTTCAATCACAAGGAGGAATTCATTTCCTGGCATTAAAAGGAGGCGCCCACATTCTCGCGCAACAACAAAAAGTGGTGGCCACGCCATTTGGCCATTTTCCCCTTCCTTCTTTGCCTTATTGCCGCCAACTAATCCAATTCGAGCTAGACCCTATTAATTGATGGCATTTCATGCCCACCTTATTCATTTTTGCACTTTCCACTTAAAAGGAATAAAAACATTTTTGAATTCAATTCTCTCTTTTCCATTTTCCTCGTTTTTCTCAATCACAAACAAATGTCAAATAAAAATTTAATAGCAAATTTTTATTGCTCGTTTCCCTCATTTTTTGTGAGCAATGAACATATTTGAATGGACGATGTTTATCTGTGGTGGTCGATGAATGTTTGTTCGGACAAAATAATAAATATCGAGAATTGCTTGATCATCATTCGCACAAACAAATAATGGAGCCAAATTGCTAATTTTAGGACAAATTAATAAATAAATGGAGGAAAATGAGTGATCATCATAATTAGAAGGGCACATTTTAGTGGTTTTTTATTTCCCATTCTCAAATGGAATCTATTTTCGGATTTGCAAAATCTGATTCACCGCCCTCCCTCCATACAATGCAAATGCTCTAAACAAACAATAACCACCATTTCCATCCCTCCTCTCTCTCCGCCGTTGCTGCCAGCCGATCTATTTTCCCCTCAAAATCAATCCACATACTCCACTTTTCTTTCTTCCTTCCTCCGCCCGCGCAAAGCACAATTCCCCCCTTCAATATGTTCAACCACCCCAATTCCCCTCATTTTCCCAGCCAAATTCATTGGTTTAGCCCCCTCCTTTTCCCTCCTTCGCCACTCCTTCATTTTCACCTGTCCCTTCGCTTCTCATCCGCTTCTTCTTTCCTTCCGTATTTCCCCTCCTTTTTTAATGCCACTCCTTCTTCCAATTCGCCCTTGAAGGGAAGATGATCCCCAGCTTCCCATTTCCATATCGCTTTTTATTCATCCTTCATTCATTCCCACCGTTTATTGTCGCAAAATAGCTCAAATCGATCGGAAGGCGATGATAGTTCCAATTCCAATTCCCCCTCCCACCTCCGATTTGCTCCTCCATCCAAAGTGCACCATTTTCCCAGGGCCCCAAATTCATCCATCGCCATTGCATAGAAAATTGGTTTGCAAAACGAAACCAGAGTCATCAGTATTTTTATCTTTTGGAGAAGAATTACCCTTTAACAATATTTGACCATTTGAATATTTTGGTCCTTTCCCATTTTCCATTCAATTTCCTTCCCTTTAAAGCAAATGAATCAAAGTGGCCATCACCCTCATTTGGCCCATTCCTCTTCCCCTAGTCCATCCCAATCCAACATCATTAGCAGCACAATTTTCCCTGCCGATGCCGTCACCTCATTCCCGGCTATGGAAAATCCTCGGGCATCATCAAACCAATCGCCCACATCTTTGTCCGAAACATCGGCAATTCAAAGGAGGAAATTGGCCGGAGAAGAACGGTAGGGAAAATGGTTTAAGAAAAAAATGGAATTGATAGAAATATAGTAAGGAGAAAAATGGAATTGATAAGGGGAAAGGAAGGTACAAACAATGAATAAATATGAAAATGACAAATTTTTTGATAAAATTGATTCACCCACCAAATATGGAATATTTCCATTTTAGTCATCATCATTGCCCTTCCCCTGGTATTCAATCCACCGATGGGCAACAGCATCGACCACAATCTGAGCCAAATTTGAATCAGCGGCAAAGGCCAACAAAAAACAATCAAAATATAATTGTTGTACCGCCGGTTGTTGGCCATAACAAAGGGGAAGAGGCGACGGCAACAAAAAGGCATCCAAGCCAATCGGCGGAAAGTAACAAAGGCAGCAACAGGGAAGAGGGAATGTTGGTTCAATTGCAACAAAAATTGTTTGAACATTATCACACGGCTGCCTATTCCCTGATCATTGTTTCGGTCAGTTCCCCCATCTCGAAGGAATAATCCATTTTTGTTCAGTATTTCCTGGCATTTTGTGAATATCTTTACCTCCGGCTGATCAGCCTAATTTTCCCCGATCCAATCACATATCGTCGCCAATGTGAAAAGCATTTCAACGAAATTGTCTATCGAAATGAGTTGCATTTTGCCTCGGGTGTGGCCATTTTCCTGGTGATGTCGGCATATCAATTAGTGGTCAGTTCCTACTTATTCAAATTTCCCTATCCTTTCAATTTTAGTGCTTTTTCCTACTCACCATTTCGAGCAAATATTTGGAAGTGAAACGAACATTTTCCCATGTTCTTAGCATTGAAGAACGACTTCAACATGAATTGGTGTTTGCGGTCAAAAGGACAATGTTCGCCACCCTTTATCCAACTTTTGGTCCACACTCATCCAAACCAATTTCCCCCAAACAATTGCCAAACATTTTCAGCCATCTACATTCTCTCCTCTTCCGTCATTTTCTGCTCCATTTTCTACATGGTCGGCCTCAGGGATCCAATTTTGCATGTTGGCTCCCAAGTCATTGTTCATTTATTCGACCTCTTCATCATCCTCTATTTCCTTGCTTTTCCCATCCTTTGTGTCCTTTTCCATCCGGACATCAATTGTCGAAGCAAATTTGCCAATTTTTTTTGTGCCACACAACAACAACAGAGGAGGCGGAAAGCGCAAAATGGCAGCAGCCAAAATAGGTCGGAAAGGGAGTGTGAAGGGGTCCAAGTGGGGAATCCCAATTTAAGCCAGTCGTTTTCTTCGCAGAGAAATGCCAAAATTGGAAACAACAATGACAACGACAATTCGAATGCGGCAATTGCCGATGGAGGCGGAGGATCCGGAATTGTCAATCCTCCTTCTCGACACCAACAAATCCCAACGCGAATTTTCCCAGAAACGGCCAATGCGTTAGCAATAACAAATTATGGTAGTTTAGAAAGGCGGGAAGGAGGAGAATGCTCCAGGCAAATGGAAGAAGAAGGGGAAGAAGGAAGAGAGGAAAGAATTGAAGTAGAAGAGGAGGAAGATTCGATCAGGAGGAGGATGAAGAAGAGAAGACAAAGTCGATACAAAAGACTGAGGGGCAGCGATGAATCGGCGGAATGCCACCAAAATGGCAGCATTGAGGGAATTGAGGAGAAGCAAATTAGGGAAGGAAAGGAAATGGAGGAGGAGAATGTGAAGGAAATTGGCCAAAATGGAATACAAATTAGAGGATTGGAATTGGCGGAAGCGGAAGAAGATGAAGACAGCTTTAGGCCAGCCAAATGTTGAAAAAGCACAAAACGTTATTTCATTTTGCCATTGAATTGAATATATCATTTTATTTTTTGTACACATATCAAAGCATATTGGGGCATCATATTCGATTAATTAAAAATAAAAAAACACATTTGTTGATTTACAATTTGCTTCCGGCAATTTCCCAGCCAATAATATTAGTAAGAAAATAACCTTTCTCCTTCATCATTTTCCTTATCATTTTTACAATATTAATTTATTAATATTAATAGTCAGCAGCAAAAGACCAAAATCAATTTCCCTATAGTGTTTTCTTCCTTTCAGTTGCCCTCAAAAATGCAAATTTTTGCTAGTATTTCCCACAAAATTGTACTTGTTGTGCCAATTATACTCCTTTTACTCCCTTTCATCCTGCCAATGCCAACCTCAATTCCATGCCTTTCTCGCAATTTTTCAACGGGCATTGTCTGTGTTTGCAATTCCACCTATTGTGATCAATTCGATTCGGCCCCGGACAAATTCAATCCGAGTCAAGCATTGATTTTCACCTCTTCCGAATCTGGCAAACGATTCCAATTTTCGATTGCAAATTTAAATTCTACCGGTTTCTATCCCCACATTCCCAATTGGGTTGCACATCTGGGATGGGGAGGACAACCTATAGGGATCACGGGAATGAAATTGGGGATTAAGGAAAATTTTTAAAAGCTTAAAAATTTGTAATTTAGTGTAAATTGTAAAATCAGCAAATTTTCAATTAAAAGTTTTAAAATTTTCAAAATGTTGTCTATTTAAGTAATTTTTAAAAAATTATATAATTTGTAAAATAAACGGCTTTTCCTTAATAAATTCGGGTCCATTTCACTAAAACAGATATCTTTTTTAAAATCGAATTTATAATATTAAAATGGTAAAATTATAAAGGAAAATTTTACATTTCGATTGGTATATTGCCTTCCCAAATTAGTTAATGCCTCGTTGGGATATGGGCCAAAATAGCAGAAAATCTATTCACTCAACTGTTTCTCTTTAAAAAATGGAGGGAACGCAAATTTTTCTTCCCTGCAGCTATAGATGGGATAAGAGAATACGGTATCTATTGCATATGTTGGAAATGGTAGGAACACAATTTATCCGTAATTAACAATGGAATTAGTTTTTCACCTTTATCTCAGTGTATCTCAGTGACACAAAACCAATTTAATCAAGCGGCATTAAAACTTAGTCAAACAGGCGTTTGTTGCAAACAAAAAAGGCGAAATTATTTTGATGCAAATAAAACAGGCGGAATTATTTTGGGGAAATTAAACAGGCGGAATTATTTTGGGGCAAATTGAACAGGCGGAATTATTTTGGTGCAAATAAAACATGCGAAATTAGAGATGGGGCAAATTGAACAGGCGGAATTATTTTGGGGCAAATTGAACAGGCGGAATTATTTTGGGGCAAATAAAACAGGCGGAATTATGTTTGGGGCAAATTGAACAGGCGGAATTATTTTGGGGCAAATTGAACAGGCGGAATTATTTTGGGGCAAATTGAACAGGCGGAATTATTTTGGGGCAAATAAAACAGGCGGAATTATTTTGGTGCAAATTGAACAGGCGGAATTATTTTGGGGCAAATAAAACAGGCGGAATTATTTTGGTGCAAATTGAACAGGCGGAATTATTTTGGTGCAAATTGAACAGGCGGAATTATTTTGGTGCAAATTGAACAGGCGGAATTATTTTGGTGCAAATTGAACAGGCGGAATTATTTTGGTGCAAATTGAACAGGCGGAATTATTTTGGTGCAAATTGAACAGGCGGAATTATTTTGGTGCAAATTGAACAGGCGGAATTATTTTGGTGCAAATTGAACAGGCGGAATTATTTTGGTGCAAATTGAACAGGCGGAATTATTTTGGTGCAAATTGAACAGGCGGAATTATGTTGGTGCAAACAAAACAGGCGGAATTATGTTGGGGCAAATAAACAGGCGGAATTATTTTGGGCAAATAAAACAGGCGGAATTATTTTGGGGCAAATAAAACAGGCGGAATTATTTTGGTGCAAATTGAAAAGGCGGAATTATTTTGGGGCAAATTGAACAGGCGGAATTATGTTGGTGCAAACAAAACAGGCGGAATTATGTTGGGGCAAATAAACAGGCGGAATTATTTTGGGGCAAATAAAACAGGCGGAATTATTTTGGGGCAAATAAAACAGGCGGAATTATTTTTAAATAATCAAACTGGGAAACAATAAACTAATCGAAAGTCAATAGTTTCCTCTAGAATTTTACCAATTTAAGTAAACAAATTATGTCTTTTAGTGTAAAACCATTTTATAGAAAATGATCAGAGATCCACCTTTTCAGGAATCCCTATCCCAGGAAGTGCAACCCTAATTACTAATTATAGTAATTTCAAATTATCAGATGAATTCGACTCCACAAAGATTGATGCCGAAATTGAATTTGATCCTGAACAAAAGTTCCAAGAAATATTCGGTTTTGGTGGCGCATTCACTGATTCGGTTGGGCTAAATTTGGATTCATTGAGTTCAGCGACTCGCAAAAAATTGCTGAAATCATATTTTGGAGAAAATGGTGGGGGAAATGAGTGGGGGGGGGGGGGGGGGGGGGTTGAGATGATTTGAGCATCCACCAAAAAAAAGGAATTGGCTACACTTTGGGCCGAGTGCCAATGGCTAGTTGTGATTTTTCAACCCGTATATATTCATATTGCGATTGGGATGGCGATTTTGAGTTGGCCAACTTTTCTTTAGCCCCAGAGGATATCAAATTGAAGGTTGGTTCCTTCCTCACAAATAATAATTGGCCATAAATTACCTTCAGATTCCATTTATAATGGAGGCAAATTGGTTGAGCCAAGGTCGTCTTAACCTTTTTGCTACACCTTGGTCTGCACCTGGTTGGATGAAGGAAACGGGCAGAATGAAGGGAGGCGGACCATTGAAGGGTCCAAAAAATGGAAAATATTATTCAACTTGGGCCAATTATTTTGTGCGTTTTTTTGAGGAATACGCAAAAAGGGGTGTACAATTCTGGGCTTTGACCGTGGAGAATGAACCTTCCGCCGGGCTGATCAAATGGTACTCTTTTCAGGCAATGTATTTTAGTGCCGCAATGCAAAGGTAAAAATTTGATGGAGGGGGGATTAGAGAAAAATAGAAACATTTTGAAGGGATTTTGTGCGCCAATTGCTTGGTCCCCGTCTTCGAAATAATTCAGTGACGGCCAACATAAAATTGATGATCAACGATGATAACCGTGCATTTTTGCCTTCCCATGCTGATACCGTATTTCCTTCACATTTTATTCATTTAATATTTTTTTGATGGTAGATTTTTGGCGACAAAGAGGCCAGCGAATTCATAGATGGAATCGCCGTTCATTGGTATTGGAATAAATTGTTCAGTCCAAAAAGATTGGAAACAACCCATCAAGTTTGGCATTGAAATAATTCAATTTTAATGTTTTTCAGCGACATCCAAACAAATTTATTTTGCCGACCGAAGTTTGTTTTTTTGGGAGGCAAATGCCAATAAATTAAATAATGTTTTAAAATAATTAAATTGATTACCCCAAAGGGCATATTCATTAGGCATTCCAATTCAATTTTAAATTAATTTATAATTATAATCAAAAATGCCCTCAACCCACATCAAATAAATTCACCTGCCTAATAAACAAATATTAGAGGGAATTCCCCCGTATTCAGGCATGCAACGGATGGGATCCAATTTTCTCGAAAAAGGGAGTTTTGTTGGGCGATTGGCGAAGAGGCGAAAAATATGCGGAAGATATAAACGAAAATTTGGAAAATTGGGCCATTGGATGGACGGATTGGAATTTGTGCTTGAACGAAGGCGGAGGGCCAAGTTGGATTGCAAATTGGGTGGATTCACCGATTGTGGTGAATGCCAGTGCAGATGAATTCTACAAGCAGCCAATGTTCTACGCAATTGGACATTTCAGGTGGGCGGCTTATTAGGCCTGAAATTGAGGCGAATAAATTCGTTGCCTTTTAATTAGTAAATTCCTTCGTCCTGGTTCAATTCGAATTGAACATCGGCTAAAACATGGATTCCATTTTGGCAAATTTGGATTGTCAGCCACCGCCGCCATTGATCCCAAAAATAATCAATTGATTTTGGTGCTTTTGAATCGGCATTCCTCAAAGGATTATTTGGTCCGATTGACAAAACCACCCAACGGCGATTTGTGGATGAATTTGAGGGTGGAGCATAATTCCATTCAAACTGTCCTCTTTCAACTTTAATGATTCCCTCTATGCTATTTTAAATGTTTTTTGATCATTTGATAAATTCTTTGGCCATTCTCGAGGATGAAAATGGAAACGGAGGAGGTAAAAATGGAATAGAGAGGGAAATGGCCACAAAAAAACATATGTCCTCGATCCATCCATCCCATTTTCAAAGGCAATTCGATATTCCCCTTTCATCCTTCCCATCCATGACAAACTTCACAAAATGACATGATTGACTCAATCAAAGCCCCAAAAAACCCTTTAAGCCATGGAAATGATGAGTTTGTCCCCATTTCTTGTGTTCCCGCAAACATCAAATTCACAATTTTCCATTCCAAACTTTTTATTTTATTTTGTATTTTTGCGCATGTTTTGATATTTTGTTGCCTTAATCAAAGTGCCATTCATTATTCATCAATGTGTAAATGATGCCAATGTGCGCACATCTCTCCTTTAAAATCATTCATTTATTCATTCAATTTTCCACATAAATGCCCAAATATTTTACAAGTGTTCTTTTCCATCCACTCCATATATTCTTGGCCACTTTTTAAGCAGTTTGCCGAACGTCAATGTCATTTAAAATATTTTAGGATGGCACTAAATCCACTAGTAATAAATAATTAATTAGTCCAACAAAACATCGAAAAAAGTGGTTTTGGCCCACTCCATACCCGTTTTGTTTGGTGCCATTTTTAAGTGTGAAAATTGGCCAAGACAATGGCCGGATATGAATTTTCGGGAATTTGGTGAATTTTTAAAGAAAATAACAAAGAAAGGAGGAGGCGTTTGAGGGGGAAGAGGAGGTGGACTTGAAAAGCATTTTTGTGGATAATAATGGAAATTTGTGGAAAAGAGGATGATGGCCACTCATCGCCCACAAATTCCATCCATCCATTTTGTCGGCACACTTTTCGACCCTTCAGACCCCCATTCCCCCATTTCCACTAATCCAATGGCCACCTTCAAAATGCCCTCTTCTTCTCCCATTTTGCCCTCCTTCCCCTTCCTCCGTACCAATTAAAATTTTCCGCCAAAATATTCCGGCCACCTTCGTCACAAAAAGGGAGGGGTTGGGCCCGAAAAACGGATAATATGGGGGCGAGGAAAAGAAAAACTGTGTGGAATTTTGGCTGCTTCCACTTTTAATGTGGTGTGGAATTTCACTCGGTTTTGTCGCGCGCTTTTAGCCAAAATGACTCCTTTTTGCCGGACAAAAAGAGGGCACACATACACAGGTAAATAATAAAAGGTGAACGGGTATAGGGGGGAGGAAGATGACGGCAAAAAAATAGGGCCACCACAATGAAAATGTGACGGATTAAATGGAAGGAAATTGCCAAAAGGGAGGGGGAGGGCCTAAAGGGTGGCAATGGCATTGGCCACAATATGCACTCGCACATTTGGCGCAATTGAAGAAGCAGAATGGGAATGGATGGTACCCATTCCCCCCTCCACCCATTTAGCCATTTACAATTTGACTCCAATTCCATTCAATTTTCAAAAGCCCTAAAAATGTGAGTGTTCCCTCACGCCAATTCCTTCCCCCCTCCACATTTTCACCCTTTTTTTCCCAATTTTTCCCAATCGTAGTTTACCCAGCTTTGCGCCTATTTTTAAAGCCAACTCCCCCATTTGCTTCCTTTCCCTCGCTTTCAACGGCTCTTCACAAAACTTTACCGGCAAACATTGCCTCAAATTTTGGGCCTCGAAATTTAGCTGCCTTTTCCCTCCATTAAATCAAACCAAATTCCCACTTTTTATTCCCCTTTTTTAATTTTTTCACAATTAAATTGTCCTCAAATCGGGGATCAATTCCACCTTTCGCCCTACTAATTCCCGGCTTCTTCCCCTTAAATTTTCATCATCAGTTGCCCTTATCCCCCCTTTTCCACCAAATCTCAAGTCCCCTTTCCTCCAGCATTTTTCCCTTCCGTGTGGCTGTTATCGACCCTTTGGCCCCTTCTCTGGCCGCAGACCAACGTGAATGTACTCAACTAAAAATAGGCCAACAAATCCCCCAGTCAAATCTGAATTCTGCCCTTTCATTCAATTTATTTTATTGTTCAAAAATATTCCAATGCCAACGGAAATGAAAAAATTGGTTGGCAAAATGGGCCAAGGGGGCCCGTGATTCTTTTGGTCTTTGGCTGCCGCCGGTCAATCCCTTCAGTAAACATCAACATTAGGGGGCCAATGTCCCACTTCAAATCACAAATTTTTGTTCAAACTTTTTTCTTCCAATTGCCCCCTTCACTTTTCCCATCAATTTGGCCTATTTTTCCACATTTTAACCTCTTTTAATTTGTCACCTATGTCTGGCCCCAACAATTTCCCACTCAAAAATGTTCCAAAATCAACTTTCGTTCTTTTGACCAATTCCAAACCCACCCTTTTTTGGGTCAATGAACCAAAACGACGTGGCACCCCCGGTGTGGGTTGGGGGCTAAGTGAAAATCAATGATGCCATTCAGCCGGTGCAGCCAAAAAAAAATAAAGTTTTTTTCCAGACTGCCATTTGAGCTGCGCCGAAATTAAATGGAAGTGGGTGGCCCTCTCCCGAAATTGATACATTTTTTTGGTCAAGAAGCTAAGCTATTTCCAAGAGGCGCTCCCACCTTCCCACAACCACTTCCTAATATGGCCCAAAACCTGTTTGTTGTTTCTTTGTGCCTTTATTCACTCTTCTTTTGGGATTCATCAGACCGAAGGAAGGGAGGGGGATTCCATTGTGGTGGGACGCCAAAAAAGACAGCTGCCGTTATGGCCACCACAAAGCCAATTATTGGTGCCATAAAAAGCCATGGAGACGAAATGGATGAAGTTATGAATAAAAGGGGAAATATTTTTGGGAATTGGCGGACAAAGGAAAGTGAGGAGGGGAAACTTCTTTAAAAATGTTCAACCATTTTGACACCTTTTTGGTCCATTCCAAGTGAGAATGGGGAGGAAATGAATAATTGGAATTTGTTGACTTTTTCCCCTCAAAATGGGTGGCCACTAAAAATGCCGCCAATGCCGCGCTCATATTTCTTCGACCCATCCATTTCCCCCTTCCCCATCCATTTTTGCTCCATTGTGTTCTGCCACTTTGCCAAATTCCAACAAAATTACTTTTCATTTTTCGCAGAGTTTTTGAACTCTCCTCTCTTTCCCTTCATCTATTATTTTATTATTTTGCCGCCGTCCGTGAACTATTCAACCAACCAACCAAAAATAATGCCAATGCCGGTGGATGTGTCAAACAGTGGCGAAATTGTGCAACAACAAATAATTTTTGGGGATTTTTCATCGGCCGAAACAGAGGCAGAAGCCAGCAGCGCATTTCCACTAAATAGCAGTACAATGGAAGAGGATGGAGCGGATGAAGTGTGCACAAATTCCCATGTCAGTAATATGGCCAAAAAATCCTCAAAAATTAATTAAATCTGCAGATTATCTCCGCCAACACAATAATTCACTTCACAGAGGATATGGATGCGGTGATGTTTGTGATGACCGTAGCCTCCTCATTCCTTCAACTTTATGTCATTTTTGCCGCCCTAAAGCATATTCGGCGTAAAACCAGCGATAAGGTACGGTTCCCCTTCATCCATTTTACCATATCATTCCCCCACCCATTTTAGTGTATGCATGTTTTTTTGTTAAGTATGACTGTGGCCGACTTTTTGCTCACCGGTGAGCCCACCCAATCCATTTATTCCCCCTTATCTCCAATTTTTCCAGCACTTTGCTATCCCGTCGAATTGGCCCCCAGGGCTGGCCTAATCCAAAAATTTCCTCGATTTGTTTCGGCCATAATGCATATGTTGTGTTGGATAGGCTTAATTGTTTCATCAATTTCGCTGGTTTTCCTCAATCTCGACAAGCTATTTTTCTTCAGATTCCCATTAAGGTTTGTTCCACCCATTCATTTCCCTTTAAATTCCAATTCCAATTTTCAATTAGATATTCCACTTGTTTCACCCGGGCTCGTGCCATCTATTTGGTCACTGCCAGTTGGGTTTTGAGCACAACATTCGTCCTATTCGCCTGGGCCACCGAATCATTCCATTGCGTCGATGAGGATTGGTAAATGACCCAAAATTGTTCAATTTAACAATTTCCCTCCATTTTAGTATAACATTGGCCATATTCCCCAATCGATTGCATATCTATTTGCCATTCATGATTTGTGTGGGCGTCATTCCAACGGTAACATCGTTGGTTGTGGCCATTTACATAATGAAAGTTGTTGGCGAACATCGGCGTCAAATCAAGGCCCAAGGCAAAATTGTCAATAATTCTCCCCAAATTTACTTTACCTTTTAAGAACATTTGCTCCGAACTCCCCGTGAATCCTCCCCGTCCACGCAACGTTCCCATTCGGCAATGGCTGCCAAAATGCGCACTTTTTATTTCATTTTCATGACCACTGTCTTTACTGCTTTCACTTTGCTTCCTTACAGATTTGCTGGCCTTCAAAGGTGAATTTTAATGGATTTTTTGAAGTGAATTCAATGTATTTTTTAGGTCCTTGAATCCGCAACGAACCAACGAATGTTTGACCATTTTCCTCTATTGGCTCATGATGTATTTGGTCTATTTGAATTCGGTGAGTTATTAGCCTTAAATATATCTATTGAATTCCAATATTTATTAGATGCTCAATCCGTTGCTCACTGTCACCGTATTGCCCCAATATCGGCTGAATTTCATGAACATTTTGTTGTGTCGCCGCAACAAAACCAAACATCAACATGAACAATACACTTCAGTCAATCGAATATCCAGTGATATTCTTTGATAATGTGGCTAATCAATTTTTGCACCATTCCATTCCATTCCCAGACAAAACATGTGGCCAAATTTTAATATTTCCTGCTTTAATATTATTTTGTTTTGTTGTACTTTTGCCCATCCATTCACTCCTCCACATTTTCATAATAATTATTGTATTTGGCCCAATTATCCCCCTCATCCATCCATCCAACCACGCAGGAAGGAGACAAAACATTTTGTCTTTATCCCATCATCACTTCCGTTGGCTGCAATCCAAATTCATCCGTTATAAAATGCAAAAAATTCACAACAAAATTAATATTGGTTGTAATTTCCACTCAAATTGTGATTATTTTATGAATGAATGATATGTGAATAATTAATCGAAATATAAATTTTTAATTGTAAAATGTAATCATTGATGAATGGTCAATAAAATAAATATTAAAATTAAAAGGCAGACAATTCATAATTATTTTTTTGGTGGATGATGGAAAACATTTGAAATAATACGGATTAAGAAAATAAGCAAATGTGTTTTCTAAAAAATGTGCAAAAATAGACAATGAATTAAAACTTTCCAGAAGAAAATGAATTAAAAAACTGTCAATGCCAATAATGCCTAAGGGACTTTCCTATTTTCCTACTGTAGTCCAAGCTAATAAGTAAGGTTAAGGATTAATAAAATCTTTCCGGAAAACTTAATTAAAATCTTTCCGGAAGAAATTGAATTAAAATCTTTCCGGAAAACTTAATTAAAATCTTTCTGGAAGAAATTGAATTAAAATCTTTCCGGAAAACTTAATTAAAATCCTTCCGGAAAACTTAATTAAATTTTTTCCGGAAAGTTTTTTAATTCAATTCTTTCCGGAAAGTTTTTTAATTCAATTCTTTCCGGAAAGTTTTTTAATTCAATTCTTTCCGGAAAGTTTTTTAATTCAATTCTTTCCGGAAAGTTTTTTAATTCAATTCTTTCCGGAAAGTTTTTTAATTAAATTCCTTCCGGAAAACTTAATTAAATTATTTCCGGAAAACTTAATTTAAATTCTTTCCGGAAAACTTAATTAAAATCTTTCCGGAAAACTTAATTAAAATCTTTCCGGAAGAAATTGAATTAAAATCTTTCCGGAAAACTTAATTAAAATCTTTCCGGAAGAAATTGAATTAAAATCTTTCCGGAAAACTTAATTAAAATCTTTCCGGAAAACTTAATTAAATTCTTTCCGGAAAACTTAATTAAAATCTTTCCGGAAAACTTAATTAAAATCTTTCCGGAAAACTTAATTAAAATCTTTCCGGAAAACTTAATTAAAATCTTTCCGGAAGAATTTGAATTAAAAAATTTCCGGAAAACTTAATTAAAAAAATTTCCGGAAAACTTAATTAAAAAACTTTCCGGAAAACTTAATTAAAATCTTTCCGGAAGAATTTGAATTAAAAAATTTCCGGAAAACTTAATTAAAAAAATTTCCGGAAAACTTAATTAAAAAACTTTCCGGAAAACTTAATTAAAAAACTTTCCGGAAAACTTAATTAAAAAACTTTCCGGAAAGAATTGAATTAAAAAATTTTCCGGAACAAATTGGATTAAAAAACTTTCCGGAAAGAATTGAATTAAAAAACTTTCCGGAAAGAATTGAATTAAAAAACTTTCCGAAAGAAATTGAATTAAAAAAGTTTCCGGAAAGAATTGAATTAAAAAACTTTCCGGAAAGAATTGAATTAAAAAACTTTCCGGAAAGAATCGAATTAAAAAACTTTCCTAACCAATTCCCCTTTTATTTTATCCAACTCTTTTTTGCACTTTTTTATGAAACACCGCACTGCATTTTTATTATATTTTTAGAAAACAAGAAGGCACCTAATAAGGGAGAGAAAGACGGGTCATATAAATTTGAAATCCCAAATGAATCCCTCTTAATTTGTGGAATTCATTAGACCAGTGTGATTTTCAACATTTCACCAACAAATTTGTTCAATTCCAAATGTGCCGCCCCATTTGCTCCTCCGCCGGTCTGAATCATTGAAAGGGCCTTCTCTCGGCATTCCAGTAGCCGATAACGCAATAAATCATTCCTTTCCCTCCATTGTCTCAAATCCAGCTCCAATCTTCGAATGCATTGTTCGGCCAAAATGCATTTTGCATTCAATCGCACCAATTCATTCTGGGCAAAACAAATTTTGGGGCAATTTTCACAAAGTAAAAATAATCCATTTGTGGATACTTGCCTGTAGCGTGCCATTGTAAACCTCCAAATAGGAGCATCTTGTCTGCAATAATGCCAATTTTGGTTTCATCAATGCACATTGAGGGCATTCCGGCGGTGAAGTTGGCGGTTGGCAAATTTGTTCAATCAAAGGAACATTTACATTTTTGAGGGAAGAAGATGAGCAGGATTGACTGGGTGAAATGGCATTATTGTGGGAAGAGGATGAGGAGGAGGCGGAAGAAGAAGAAGAACTGCTGCTACTATTGCTGATAATGGTCAATTCAATGTCGGATGATTCGGATGGGCTCAGCCCGGTTTGCTGTTGCGAGCTTTGGCCCATATTGGCCGTTCCATTTTGGACAATCACCGATGAGGAGGAGGAGGAAATTTGCAATGGTGGCTGTGGGACTGGTTGAAGATTGGTTGTGGCCATTTGTGGAAGGAATTGTGGGCCATCATCATTCATTTCAAAGACTCGACCCGTTGATCCATCTTCGCCATTCCCCGCTGTTCTCATTTCCCTAATAAGGCGATTTTGGCCAAGTAAAATATTGTTCCAAAGGTTGGCCATCAGCAAATGCTGATGCCGATCAGCCGCTGGGGGAGGAAATGGAGATGATGGCCGATTGGAAGGAATGCTAATGGATTTATCCTCTGTTGTGGAATTTTGGAGTGCTTTTGGCGGTTCTTCTACCACTTTTGGCTGTTCCTTTGCCCTACGATTCTATAAAAAAATTAATTTCATTTATTTTGTCATTCATCCCGTCTTGCCTTCAAATGACGATGCAATTCATTTTTGTCCCGGAATGCCCAATTGCAGCATCGGCAAAGGAACACTCGGCCATTTTGATGTTCAGATGCCATATGGGCACGCAAAGCTTCATTATCTGAACAAATTGAGCAAATTAGAGTGGAATGAATTTGTTTTCTCATTTTATCTCAACAATTTTTTCAATCATTTCAATTCATTTATTCCATTCATTCATTTACCTTCCTCCCCGACAATTTCTGTGCCATTTTTTCCATCCAATGTTGGCCTTTCTTTATTCTTTCCTTCTTTTTTCAACCCAATTTCCCCTTCAGCTGCCGTAAATCTTTGATGATTTTCTCTTTCCTTTTCCTCCTCTGGCCCCAGGGTTCGCAATTTCCTTTTCCGGGAACCAGAAAAGCCGGCACTTTCCAATGCGCGAATATATTCCTCCTTTCGTTGCAAAATACGGCAAACATTCGATTTGGCAATTTCATATTTTTCAGCAATGTTTGCTTGGCTCAAATTTGCGCATCTTTCGGCCAATCGAATTAATTCCACTTTTTCTTCCAGAGTCAGCTCTTTGTACGGTTTCTTCTTTCTCTTTTCCGTCACCTTTTCTCCTTCTCCAATGTCGCTTTTCATAACATTTTCACAAATTCCTTCCTCATTTTTCAACATTTCCTCTGACTTTTCGAAAATTGAATTCTGCTGCCCTTGCTGTTGGAATTGGACGGCCAATAAAAAAGGATTATCCGGCCGTTCATTGGTCATAGTATTCTTTGATAATTGGGAAAATATGATGGCATTTTTGGATGGCACTCAAAGTGCTTTAAAATTTTGGGGATGAAATGATAAAAGAGAAAGGATGAATTGGCCCAATTGGATGAATGGCCATGAATGTTTTTTGGGATATAAAAATATGAAAGTGGGGGTATCAAAAAGGAGAATTGTGTGGGAGACGGATACTGGCAAAGGTTCCCTCTTTGCCTTTGTGATCCGCGCAACCAGCCATCCCTTTCCCCCAAGCCCCTATTAGCTAATCTCGATGCTGCCCCTGAACCAGCGATTGCAATATTCTCCCTCCTTCTTTGCATCCATTAGCCTTCCATATTCCCTTCGCTTTCATCTCGTTCCTGTTCATCCCCACCCCCTTCCTCCATCCAGTGTTGCTCAACCAAAAATTTTTCTTGTCTTGGGCCCTGCAATGGAATATTAGCCCAAAAAATCAGCGAAAGCCAGAGGATTTGGAGGAAACAACTTGGAAAGGGGTGGAGGAGAAACGCTGCAGGTCGATGACGTGAAAATCGGCAGCAGAGGCTTTTGCGACTTGGCAGACCCGCAAAGTCCAATATATGCAAAAAGGAACAATGAATGAATGAATATATGGACGGGAATGGGTGGAAAAGGGCCTTTTGATGACGTTTTGATGCCGCAGGGAATGGAGCCTGCTATCGGGGGAATAAAATATTTTTGGGATTTGGACTCTAGGCATTCACACAACACAAATGAATTTCACTGTTTTTTTTTGTGGATCAACAAATGAAATCCAGAATGGAATGGGTTTTGATTGAGTGGAGGCGGGCATTCATTTGTGTGGGTGAAGAATTCAGCCGGCTGGCACCAATCCGGAATTGCTTTACTGCTCTCAATTCCAAAGAGATCAAACCAATCAAGCAAAGGCGGCACATAGGCTTATCACCTTGCACATGGATTGTGCCCTTGTGTGCATTTCACCCATTTTTGGTGTTCCGCAATCGAGAGGGAGGCTGATTTGTGTTGATTTTGGGGCGAAAGTGACCGATGATTGCTTTTTTTGGTTGAAGGAAAAGGAATTGCAAAGGTAGATTGAGGGTCAGGGGCATGGAAAGAAGGGAAGGAAAGCTGGTGAATGAAAGGAAAGAAAAGGTTTTAAAAATGCGCAAATGATCGAATTTAGCTGATATTTGAACAAGAAAATGATGGGTGGGAGGAGGGGAGGCCAATTGCGCGAGTGATAAAATTGCATGAATGAATGTAAATTGTACAATATTATGCAATTTTACGATTGAAAATAAAAACGAATTGGTTAGGAAAAATGGATGAATGAATGAAATGAATGGAATGCCGGGAAGATGGCCCTTAAATGACTGATGGGATTGGCCAAATGACCACAGAACAAACAAAATATTTTTTTTGATTGGTCAACATTGATGATATAAAGTTGCTTTTTACATTGAATGAATGAATGGAATGCAAATGCAAAGGACGGAAATGAATTGTGCAATTTTTTAAATTGAGACTGGTACCCAAAAAGGGCCATTAAATGTGTGTGGATGTGACCTGCGGACATTTTTGGGGATTTGAAAAGGCGAAGAAGATCGACACGGGATTAACGGATTAACCCGCGCAATTCATCAGAAGCGGAAGAGAGGAGGAAGCCACAACACATTTTCCAACATTTTTTGTGGGCCGTTTTTGGCGATTGCACAAAAGTCCGATGGAGGGGGATAAGCTTACTTTTTGATTGTCCATCCCTCCCTTTGAGGGGTGTATGGAATCCTCCCCCTTTCCCTCAATTATTCACATTCATCAACAACAATTGCGTATTTTCGACCCAATTCCTGCCCTCATCATCCCATTTTTGATTTTTTAAACAAAATGAAAATTCAAAAATGATTCTCACTAGAAATTTGTTTGTTGCAAATTGTGCAGCGGAAACGTCGAAAATGAGTTTGCATTTTATGCCGAGACAATGATGACGAGTGGCAAAATTGTTTTCGGCACAACAAACATGAAAAAGTTCCTAAAATTCAGACATAACAAAAAATAAAAATGAGGAGGACCTTTCAAATCGGGCCTTTTTAAGTTATTTGATGGATTGTCCTCGAATTGTTGCTCTTCTTCATTGTTATGCCTATTTGGCTCTTGGGACGGTGGATGATTATCGTCTCCATTTTGCTTCAGCTGTTGATCGGCACAACACCCCATCTTCCGGAATTTGTCTCTGGTGGATTGAATTGTGATGACTGCGGATTGTGAATTGAAGATGGCAGTGGCTTGGAAGCCGAATATGGAATTTGAGCAAATTTGCGCCTGGCGGCGAATGATGATGAGCAGCAAAGTTGAAGAAGACTTCCTTCCCTTTTCCGGCAGCGAGAGGAGGCGGGTAATTGGAAATCGGAAGTTGGTTGGAAGACGGATGATGAGCCCCACAACCACCATATTGGGGTCGGGGAATGAGCAGTAGCATTCGAATTAAAAGAAGAAGAGCACTAGCTTCATTCCTCACAATTCAACATTCATTCTTTCAGGAAGAAGGAAATGGAAGGAACAAGACCAAAAGGAGCCCCATCGAATCAAGCAACCACCTCTTCCCCCCATTCTCGGGCATTGGGGTGCATCAGACTCCTCCAGTTTCTCCTTTCTTCCTGACCTGGATTTGCGCCCGAGGGGGTTGTTGGCGCTAAATCTAAATGCACTTGAAAACGGGTGTTATTGGCGGATCGGAAGAAGTTCCCCATTCCTTTATATAGCCATATTTAAAAATAATAAAATTGAATTGGATCAAGGCAATGTAAATTGTAATCACAATAACATCATCGGGATCGAGATTGTGTTTCTGTTTGAGGCAAATAAGCGATATTAAATGTTGGTGCTAAAAATTAATCCAATAAGAACAGGCGAATTTATTCTTAGAAACATGCGGAATTATTCTAAGTTCGCCAGGCGGAATTAAAACAGGCGGAATTATTCTAAGTTCGCTAGGCGGAATTAAAACAGGCGGAATTATTCTAAGTTCGCCAGGCGGAATTAAAACAGGCGGAATTATTCTAAGTTCGCCAGGCGGAATTATTCTAAGTTCGCCAAGCGGAATTAAAACAGGCGGAATTATTCTAAGTTCGCCAGGCGGAATTATTCTAAGTTCGCCAGGCGGAATTATTCTAAGTTCGCCAGGCGGAATTATTCTAAGTTCGCCAGGCGGAATTAAAACAGGCGGAATTATTCTAAGTTCGCCAGGCGGAATTAAAACAGGCGGAATTATTCTAAGTTCGCCAAGCGGAATTAAAACAGGCGGAATTATTCTAAGTTCGCCAGGCGGAATTATTCTAAGTTCGCCAGGCGGAATTAAAACAGGCGGAATTATTCTAAGTTCGCCAGGCGGAATTAAAACAGGCGGAATTATTCTAAGTTCGCCAGGCGGAATTATTCTAAGTTCGCCAAGCGGAATTATTCTAAGTTCGCCAGGCGGAATTATTCTAAGTTCGCCAAGCGGAATTATTCTAAGTTCGCCAGGCGGAATTAAAACAGGCGGAATTATTCTAAGTTCGCCAGGCGGAATTAAAACAGGCGGAATTATTCTAAGTTCGCCAGGCGGAATTATTCTAAGTTCGCCAGGCGGAATTAAAACTGGCGGAATTATTCTAAGTTCGCCAGGCGGAATTATTCTAAGTTCGCCAGGCGGAATTATTCTAAGTTCGCCAGGCGGAATTATTCTAAGTTCGCCAGGCGGAATTATTCTAAGTTCGCCAGGCGGAATTATTCTAAGTTCGCCAGGCGGAATTATTCTAAGTTCGCCAGGCGGAATTAAAACTGGCGGAATTATTCTAAGTTCGTAACGCGGAAATAAAACAGGCGTAATTATTCTAAGTTCGCCAGGCGGAATTAAAACAGGCGGATTTATTCTTTTAGAAATTGGCTGATTTATTCTAAGAAACAGGCTGAATTAGTAGTCTAAAATCTCCCTTCGCCTTCCCATTATTAAACATATTTAAAAATAATAAAAATATAAAATTGATTTAATGAATAAAAATATTTATTTGTAGATTATATGTATATGCACAATAAATTCACTGGATTGAAGATTGAACTGGGTTTCTTCATTATTAAATATTATTGCATATGCCGATGCCCGTATTCAAATTATTTTTCATTTCTTTACTTCTTCCTCCTCCATCAATATCAGCACAAATGAATGCTTAATTGAGAATATTAAAAATAAATGAGAAATATTCCCCAAAATTCACCATTTGTTGGTCCAACATGTTGGGTTCACATTCCACCCGGATTTCAAATTTTCGCCCATTTTTATTTTGAATCCTATAGCGAATTTCGATTATCTCATTTTCTGTTCCATCTTCCTCATCGACTTTGAATGTTTGGCATTTGTAGATGAGCGACATTCCTGGCACAATTTTGACCCATTGAGCAAGATTCGCTTTGAAATTCAAGTCAATATGTTGGATAAATTGGCAAGGATTTTGGTCATTCTTTGCATGCTAAAAATTAAATTTATTTAAAAAATAAGTAAATTAATTACTTTTATTAAAGCATCGAAAAAGCTCATTTCTCCTCCATTTGTGGAATCAGCAATTTGTTGAGGCAGAAAATTATAAATTCTCATGTATTCGGGGATCCTCTTTTCAGTGATATTTTCATTTTGTTGATTTCCGACCAAATAGCGCAAAAATTCATTGTCACCACGAATTTCCCATAAAGTTATCAATGAATAGGTTTTGATGGCATTGCAAAGAAAATTGATAGTGACAAGATTGTAGGACTTGAATGAGCCAGCAGAGATTGGCAAAAATTTTGAGATTCCAAAATTGTTGAGAAATTTGTAAAATGCACTTGTCCATCGATAATTCTCAAAATGCACAGAAACAAAATGAACCTAATGAATAAAAATGAATTTTGAATAGATTATTTGATTTGAGTTGAGTACCTTTGATAATTCCCTGAACCAATAAATTGCTGAAGCAACGGCGATGGTTGAATCAAATTTGGCAGGCAAATGAATAAAATATCGACTATTTTCTGTTCCCAACATTTCAGAATTTTCCTCATTCTCCACATCATTCTCATCCGTATTGATGAATAAATAAATGCTTTTGGGCTGGGCATTTTCTGCCGCCGTCTCCGAATAATGGCGCATTAAATTGATTGGATTTGTTATTGTTTTCTTTTGATGATCCAATTTCAATAATGTCTAAAATTAAATAAAATATATTTTAAATGATTTAAAAACCTCACCGATGTTTCCAATGCCCCCAAAATTGGTGCCAATTCCGTTGAAGGTGCTTTCAATTCTTTTCTATTCTTGAACATCCAATATTGTGTTGAGTGTTTCAAATCTTCATCAGTGAACACATGAAGTCTACCAAATTTGAATTTCGGCCATTGTTCGGCGCTTCTTGCGATTATTTTACTGAGACGATGATTGATTAGTTGGCCATAATGCAATATTTGTTTCCTATTCAGGAATTTGAGAACTTCGAATAATGGATCATCGAATTGACATTGACAAATTGTCGACAATTTCAGACGTAATTTCTCTGCAATTTTGCCCAATTCGCCCAACTCTGTTGTAATTATTTTGACTGTTTGTTTTTCGGCATTAATAATGTTCGCCTTTAAATTTTTGAATTTATTTTTTTTAAAATTAAATAAATTAAACTTTTTGTTGGTCAATTTCCTCTTTGTCAATGAATGAGGCACTTGTGGCAGTCGAAATATTATCGGCATCTTTTTGTTGAATTATTATTTGTTTCGGCGGTTCATTGTCTTCTCCATTGATGTTCTTTATCATTGACAAACATTGTGATTTGAATTCAAGAGTTTTGTCAGCAAAATCCTTCATCAAATCCTCATCCATTATTATTCTCGCTATAAAATAGAACAATGAATTCCAAATATAGTTTCTTTGTTTAAAAGGGATATAAAAAGGTAAAAATGGATCTGGGTGAATTAGAAAAACCCTCCATTAAAATGTTGAATAAATTATTTATAATTTTGCTGATAATTTCAACTCTTTTTTGCAAAATTGTTCATTCAATTTGTGCAAATAATTCGGATAATGAAATTATCGAAATTGGAAGTAAGTCTTATCTCTTATCCTTTTACATTCACATAAACGAATTTTTTATTTTAGATTGTGTAAATTTTAAATGCCCAAAAAATTATGAATGCAATCAAAATTATATTTGTTGTAAGTGAATTTTCATGATAATTTAAAATATTTAATTTTTAGGCCTCTCAGAACCAGAAAATCATAAAAATTTGTCGGATATTATCACAAATAAAGATGAAATTGTACAAATATTGAAAGAAGCTTTGCAAAAGATTTTCCATTGAATTCTTTATTCGAATTTGAAAATTTTATGATTAAATTAATAATTTAATATGAATCTAGAATTCTTAAATAAATTTGTCTATTGCTTCGAATTTGTTTTGGTCCTCATTTCATCGTCGAATCTTTTCATTGGTGTTTTTTGGTTGCCGTTGAGTCAATGCGAAAAGTAATGCCGAATGCAGCAAGTCGGTCATAAATATTTGTGTCTTTAAAGGCGGCTGCCGTTGTATAAATGCCACTAAAGATAATAATTTAATTTTGGCAAATTAGGATGGCAAACTCATACCCATCGCGAGGCATATTTGGTCGGTCCTTCATGATTGTAAAGGCACAGGAGAGAATGCAACCCGCAGTGGCAATATAACCGCCATCCGGTCCATCACATCGTACAACCACTTTCTTTTGTGGACGTTCATCAAAATCGACGGCATTTTCCTCCCAACCCGATCCAAAAAACCAATATTCGAATGATGCCTTAAATAGAATAGAATAAATTAATTTTAAATATATTCAAATTTACCTGTTTTGCCTGTTCCCGTGTAGGACCCGTTTCCTTGAACATATAACCGGAGCAGAAGCCAGGGTACTTTTGAAGGATGGCTCGTGAGAAATCATATTTTACGGCAAAATTGAAAATGAAGAGCCAAAGCATCAAAGCAATTGCCCAAAACCAGCTTTTCACGCAAATATATGTTTCAATGGTTGCCTTAAATGGAAATTTAATATATATTTTTGTAAATAATTCATTATCAAACCGGATGAGCATGGTTCATAACAGCGTCGAAATATTGTGACCGTTGAACAATACTTTTGTCAGCACCCTAAATTTATTTAATGATATAAAATAATTAAATTTATACCATAAATGGAAGACAATAGCATTCCAAATTTTCATTCCACCATAACATTGGTCTAATGAAGTTGTTTTAATTGAATATTTCCACAAATAATACCGTTTTGGTGTTTTGAATTTTGGCTTCTCCAATTTTTCTGGCATAATTGCCTTTCGAATTCTTCCCAATCCGTCATTTTTCGCTTGCCATAAACCAAGAATTAATGTTTGATAAGTTCCAGCATTGAAAGAATACCCCTAAAAATTAATATTTAGAGCAAATGAGTTAAAAGTACCGCTTCTCCTGATTTAAATCGAGCGAATGTTTCGGCATGGGACAGAACTCCTTTGAAGTTTTGTTTCAAAAAGTTGGTTCCCATGTCACCTAAAAACTTTGTTTAGCTTAATACGAAACATTAAAAACAAACATGGAACCGAATCCCAACCGCATGCACTAACAACAAAAACTCCATTTTGTTTTGCTTGTTCCCCGTATTTCATTTGCATAGTTTCAATCCACTTAAATTAAATAATTAAATGAATAACATTTATTAATTAAATTACAGCTGGTTCTCCGCTAATATCCACATGAGAAGCTCCATTCTCCACCGCGGCTTTGACCACAGCTTCACCATATAGACGATACTAAACATAAGGAATTTTTTTGTTCATTTTTTAAGTGACTCACAGGTCCAACAACGTTTACAATAACTTTGGCTTGTTTTGCCATTTCAGTCAATTGCTTATCATTACCCGAATCTGCAACAATCACGGGTATTTGCTTCAAATCTTTGCCTGGAAAAAGGAGGATTTTATTATTTTTAACAAATTAAGACCTGTTAAATTGCCAACATAATTTAATGTTTGTTGCAATTTCTTTTCACTTCTTCCTGCTACGGCAATGGTTGATTTATTATATTCTTCGCTATTAACAAAGGATTCGAGCACATATTGACCAGTAAAACCAGAAGCTCCATAAATGACCACATCATAACGATGATCAGAACTGGCGAACATTGTTGGAAAGAAAAATTCTAAAAAATTTTTGATTTTAGTTCTTCATTTTATTCCTAGAGATGATAATTGATAATATCAAGAGTGAATGGAATGGGAACTCTGGGAACTAAATAATGATTTTTCATTTTTCATGGGAAAGATATGTTATGTGAACGTTAAATTGAAAGTGGATGGAAAATAATTATCAACAAAATCGAAATCGAACCATACCACCTCATCATTAATTTATCATCTTTGGAAAATATTATGGAAAACATGTGTTGTGATTTATTTATATTTGATTCATTGGTTTTTTGGTTTGACTAACTTATAAAAAATAAGTTAAGGTTTAAGGATTATGATTATGAATACTCTTTTTGTTTTCCATTTAAAAAAAGGGATCAATGAAAAAGAAAGCGAAATAGTAATGTTGAGTTCTCAAGCACTAGGATCTAGGACACTTGCACAATTTTGCAATGAAAATCGATCGATAAGTGAAAACCGAACAAAAATCCAAAAAAATACATAGAAAAAAATATTTATCACATTTATATTTATCAATTTAATACAATACAATTAGACAATTAAGGTGGGAAGGAAATAATGAATGAACAATGAAGCAATTACAAATTATGTCTATATGAGGGACAACAATTACAATATCATATGGGTGAGGATTGTGAAGGTGGAAGGTCATCTACTTTCCATCTTTCAATGAGAAATACACCGAATCCTTCATGTTTGGCGTCGATCGTGATTTGGCAGTCTTCAGATTGTCGGCGTCACTGGCAAGTGGTTTTGGTTTTGAGCAGCACAGAATCAGGATCGAGTTGAAGACACAATATGCGGCCCAAGTTGCGAACGGAAATCTAAAATGATTAAAATTATTCAAATAATTAAATTGGATTATGTAAACTTACATCAATGTGCCCGCTCCCTTCTCAATTCGGTCGATCACAGCAGTGGTGGCCAATGCGAGAACAGCGAGCAGTCCAGTGTTGGCGGCGAGCTGAAAAAAATCAATTTGAATCAAATGATAAGAGTTGATTAAAATTTACCAGTTTGAAGCCTCCCAGTTTGTATGCCGGTGCCATTGTAAGCCCAGTGAGGAGTGTTGCTCCATTGAGGATGTTGGCGAAGCGATTGTCCGTGTTCTCGAGACCTTAAAATGAATAAAATCAGCAGTTTTATGCAGACCCACAAAAAAACTATACCTCCGTTCTTCCAGACCATGTAGGCAGCACAACCAAGCGGAGCAGTAGTCAGGCAGTTCATCATCAGGTAAAAGCGGAAGTTGCGTGGAACATGAGCCGGCACATATCGATTCTAAAAAGAAGAATGTAGTGATTTTATGAATTAATGGTTTTAAATGGACTCACCTTAACAAGATTTTCGTTTCGCAATGCCAATGTTCCGATTAGGGCCGCACTGAGAGGAGGTATTGAGAACAGAGCAATGTTGCGGCAATCCGACGAGCTGAATTTGTCAAGTGGCGCTGGCGGGAATGGCATATTTGATGATTGTTGTCGAGGATCGTTGCTGCTGGCAATAGAATTTGAAGGAGTTTGATGTGATCTGTGATGAAGGCAATAATTGAATGTGGGACTTTTATACCGGCTTGATATGATGCTAAGGTGCTATGCCAAATCCCAAATGGCATAAGTGACTTCATCTACTGTAATACAAATACGGTATATACAGAATTTATGATTTTTTTTTCTCAGTTTTGGCATTCAATAAATCAATTTATTTCAGTATAAAAGCATGCTTTTTCAGCTAGGTTAAACACAAAATACGCCACAATCATTCAAAATTGCCGACTACCCACCAACATTTGTGCCATGTTTGCTGCAACTACAACAACATTGTCCCATACCATGCCTCTACTGCTGATCACAGTCGCCATGCTCGGAGAGTGTTCGCCAATTGACCGAGTTCGAAGGAAGCGGGATCTCAATGCGTGAGTCACTTTAATTTTAAAGATTTTCCTCATCAAACTAATTTCAGGTTGATGGTCATTCCAAGCACGGGCGTTCCAAAAAATCCATGGATATATATTGCGATCGGAGTGGGCGTCTACTTTCTTGTGTAAGTTAATAGGGATTTCTCAACCACCATTAATTACAAACAAAAAATTCAGATCAACTGGTCTCTACATCCTCACATGCTGCTGCTGTAGTGTTAAAAAGCCGACCAAACATTTGGCATCAGTCCCAATTCAAGGCAAAAAACCGCCAAAGAAAAAGGAAGAACCACTGCAACCAAAACAGGTAAAAATTGTTTCCAAAAATTCAACATAATAATCAACGTATTTTCAGTCAGCAACAACGGCGGAGCATCCATCTATCAAAAGCATCAAACCACGTGTGCCGACGGCCGTTCTTCCTCATCTTCAATTCAAGGGCCCTGAGCAACAGCCACAGCCAGTCGTCATCAATATCCCGCGACCTGAACCTGAACCACCAAGAAGACCATCAACAAGCCGATCAGGAAAGATGCAGAGACCATCAACAGGCCGATCAGGAAGGATGCAGAGACCATCAACAGGCCGATCAGGAAAGATGCAGAGACCATCAACAGGCCGATCAGGAAAGACGCCGAGACCACCAACCATTAGCGCCCGGTCACCTTCATCGTCATCGTCTTCCTACACATCGTCTTCCTACACAAGTTCTTCCTACACGCATACGCCATCCTCAACAGGTATTTTTTCAAGATTTCTACAATTTTTCCCTCATTAATTTCATTTTTTCCAGGTTCATGGAGCGGCAGTTCAAGCGGATCAAGGACTTGGAGTGGCAGCAGCAGCAGCAGAAGTACAAGCGAATCAACGACTTGGAGTGGCAGCAGTAGCAGCAGCAGTACGAGCGGATCAACGACTTCAAGTGGCAGCAGCAGCAGCAGTGAACGTTCAAGCAGTTCTCATTCTCGAAGCTCCCGTCGATATCGAAGTTCCCGTCGATGAAACCACACAATTCCCGACACGTCTGTTCTCTGTCTCCTTGTGTATTGTATCCCATCCCCCATTGCCATTGTCCCCCATCAATTCCTATACACACCTATTGTTGTATGTATGCATGTATGTATATTGTTGTATATGTATTGTATTGAATATTATTTGTGAATAAAGTTGAAAATAATTTTCCAACAACAAATCCGTCATTTATAAAAATAGGTGTTTCTTTTACTAGTTTATTCAAAAAATTCGTATAAAACATTAGTCTTATTTTATTTCGCTATTATATTATTATTAGGAAGAATTTTATTGACCAAATTAGAAATTAATTTTGCCAATATTTTTGGATCAAAAAGGTGGCTAAATTCATGGCTATAATTTCTGTCAGTTATTTAATATGCGCTTATCGTTCATGTGATAAATTTTCATCATCAATCTTTCATACAACACTTAAGACTTAAACCCAATTTGATTTGGATGAAATAATGAATTGTTAATTTTTTATTCTATAATCCATATCCATACTCCTAATCCATTCCATTTCCATAGCCATACCGACATTCTAAATTTTTTATTTCATTTAGCCCAAAAATAGGAGATTAATTTCACTAATTGTACATTCTACTTTCTACATCAATACCGAATGAGTTTGGCAGCTATTTGGAATATTGCTCGAAGTTATTATTATTTTTTTTATTAATTTTAAATCTCATCTAATTTTAGGAGATGTTGATATACCTAAGAATGCTCCTACACAGTTTTACAAAGAAAAACACAAGCAATATTTATTGAAATGTGGTCAAGATCGTTCATCTTATGAATATGTTATGGCTGAATATCTAAGAATGAGTGGAATGTACTGGTGCTTAGCAGCTCTGGATGTTTTGAATGAAACTGAAGAAGCTGACAAGGATTTCATCATACAATATATTGAAAACAACAAACGTCCTGATGGTGGATTTGCTCCAGCAGAAGGCCACGGTTTTTACAATAAATTAAAATGAAAATGCTAAATTATTCTCAAAGATTCGCATTTATTACATACGCTAAGTGCCGTTCAACTTGCAGTAATGCTCAATAAATTGGACATTGTAAATAAATCAATTTCTTTAATATTTACAAACAATCATTTTTAGATTGATTCGGACAAAACAGTAAATTATATCAAAATGCTTCAACAAGAAGATGGCAGGTTGGAACATTATTCAGACACATTTATGTAATAATCCATTTAAGTTTTTCCGGTGACGTGGCAGGCGAAATCGATACTCGCTTTTCTTTTTGTGCAATTGCAACATTACATTTTCTTGGACGCCTTGATGCCATAGATCTGGTTAAAGCAATTGAATTTATAAGGAATTGTTACAATTTTGACGGTGGTTTCGGTACAAGACCGGGCTCTGAAAGCCATGCTGGACAGGTTTATTTTTTCATTATTCTACTCATTTAAAAATACTATTCATAGGTGTATTGTTGCCTTGGAGTCTTAGCAATATGTGATAGTTTAGATTTGGTAAATGTCGAAAGAACAGCAGAATGGTTGGCAGAAAGACAATGTTCGTATGAATATATTAATTATTCTCATAATTTACAATATTTTCAAGGTCCATCTGGCGGTCTTTGTGGAAGACCTGAAAAATTACCAGATGTTTGTTATTCCTGGTGGGTCCTTGCTTCATTGGCAATTTTAAAAAGAACTCATTGGGTGGACAAAGAAACATTAACTCAATTCATAATTGCGAGCCAAGATGATGAGACAGGCGGCATAGCAGACCGACCTGGAGACATGCCCGATCCTTTCCATACAGTATTTGGACTTTCGGGATTGAGTTTACTTGGCTATGAAGGCTTGGAACCAGTTGATCCTATATTTTGTATGACGAAAAAAGCACTTGGAAAATTTGCACTTATCTGATTTATTATTTTTGATAAAATTTTAATTTATTGATTTTCTATTTTATTTACCAATTTGGAAATTGTTTTATATATCTTCTACAACAAATTTAATACTTGTCTTTAATTTTTAGCAAAAATAAATTACAAACGAAAAGCTAAATAAAATGGGAAAGATAATGAAACCTGGCCGTGTTGTGATTATGCTCAATGGTCGATTTGCTGGACGAAAAGCTGTGGTGGTCAAAAGCTACGATGATGGCGGCAGCGATAGGCCATATGGACATGCATTGGTCGCCGGAATTGACAAGTTTATTTTTTCTGTTTAACTTAGTAAATTTATCCTGATATTCGGCAGGTATCCATTGAAGGTTACAAAACGAATGGGAAAGAAGAAGGTGGCAAAGCGGATCCGTATTCGACCATTCATGAAGGTGACAAGTCTCCAACATGTTTTGCCAACTCGCTGCACTTTTGATGCCGAATTCGACAAGACCCTGGTCAACAAAGAGTCCATCAAGGATCCGAAGAAGAAGCGTTGTGCTCTGGCGAACATCAAGAAGGAATTGGAAACACACTACAAGACTGGCAAAAGCAAATGGCTTTTCACAAAGCTTCGTTTCTGAAGAGACAAATTGAATCGAAGAAGATGTTTGGATTCAAATTTGATTTGTTAATCATTTATGATCATCCTTTTATGATAAAATTGTTGTTTTATTTTTTACATTATAATTCGCAGAGAATAGTTAAAACTACAAATTCCATATTATTTATTTTAAAAATTTAATACTGAACTAGCTATAATATAATAATTAATCTGAAGAAATACGTAAAAATGGATGATGATTCGAATTTATCAATCACAACTGGATCATCATCTCATAAAGAAGAGATGATAGCATCAAAAATATTAGGACAATTTTATTCATTGGAAAATTCAATTTTATGCCAAGCCAGTGTCAATCTTGAGCAAAATTTTAATCAATCCGATGGCGAATTAATGGATATTGATGAGTGTAGCAAGGTTGGCAGCATTGATGATTTACAAGAAAATCAAATAAATATAAATGAAGAAGAACCAATAGAAGTTGAAGGAATATCCGGCGAAGAAAATGGCCAACAATCTTTATGCGAAGATGATCATGGTTAGTCTACTAAAACAATAAATTATAATAAAATTATTTAGTGTTCTCAAGCAATAAATGTACTGAACCAGATCTGGAATATAGATCATCAGATGATGAAATCAATGAAGAAAATATTGATGAGAACATTCAAAAGGATGAAAATGTGATATTAGAGGATGACAATAATATCGACGAAGCGCAGGATCCAATAGATCCAATACCGTAAATTTTCTTCTTTAATTTAATTAATTATTGGAGAATAAATTTTAGACTATTCGTCATGCCCGAAAATATGGCGGCCGAAATTCCACAACAATCGGATCGGTCACAAATTCCTTCAAAAAGTAAACAACGAAAAACTGGACCATTGACCACCGGGCTTATCCAAAGAATACGGATGTTTAGAGCGACCGAAAATTTTGCAAGATTTCGTGCATTCCAAGATGGGACAACAAATGGAAGACAAGCGGATGATGAATATCCAACATCAAATCAAATTTTAAATGAATGGGGAATTGGCTTGATTGTCTCAAAATCAAATCCAAATAAAGCAATTTTACGAAAACAAACAAATTTATAATAAAATGTGAATAAATTATTTATTATTTTTATCTTTATTGAAATATCTAATCAATTATTTTTGAACAATTGCAATATACTTAATTATATTTTTCTCCTTTGAAATATTTTTAATTAATCACAACACAACCATTTAATTTTCTTTTAGAAAAGCGATTTTATATTTGCGAATAATATCAAAAAATCAGTGAAGAATGAGCAGCCGTGTCCGAACCAAAACGGTCAAAAAGGCCTCCCGCGTCATCATCGAGAAATATTACACCCGCTTGACCTATGATTTCCATACCAACAAGCGAATTTGTGAGGAAATTGCCGTCATTCCGAGCAAACGAATGCGTAATCGCATCGCTGGGTATGCCAGTAAAAATTATACACAAAATAGCCTGAATAATTTAGATTCATCACCCATTTGATGAAACGCATTGAGAAGGGCCCAGTCCGTGGCATTTCCATCAAACTGCAAGAAGAGGAACGCGAACGTCGTGACAATTGGGTTCCGGATGTTTCCTATTTGGAGGCCTCACAACATCCGGTCATCGCGGTTGATCAAGAAACCAAGGAAATGGCTGAACATTTGGTTTTCATATTTGAAAATTTCACTATTTAATATATTAAATTATCGCAGGGCCTGAGTCTGAACTTGGAAGTGAAGGGAGCCACCGGAACTGTTCGCCGTTAAATTGATGATTTATTCTGTTGAGACAAAGAATGTTTTAATTTTGTTGAAATAAAACATGTTATAAAATTCAATTCTTTTTAATTTTTGTCAAATTTACTTTTCGATATCTTCTTTATAATTTATTGATTAATTCGTAATTATTATCTTATTGAAAGATTAGAAGCAATTTTAGGATATGTTAATCCAGCTGACAATTCTAAAAAGGTCAATCGGTCATAACCACAATGGCAAGAATTTATTATCCACTTTTTCAAGGTTTGCATTATTAAAATTGCTACAAATTCAAATACTATATTTTTAGAATCAATTTTGACTCATTGGTTAAGAACAAAAAGATTGGTTTGCCTAGGCAAATGTCTACACGAATGTCAGATTTATCAAGAAATTTACAAAATCGCATCCAAGTGGTAAATAAAATCACAAATTATTTATTGATTAAAACAATTTTATTCAGTTTTGTGGAACATATTTGGACGAGAAAACAATCATCAATTCATATCGACGCAATAAATTAGTAAACAATTACCATCAACCATGATAATCACATCATTCATTTTAGGACATAAATGAATGGTGTTTAGTGTACAATGAACCATACACAGCAATGATTACCAATATTGTGGCCATTTTGGCTTTAACTCTCATTCTTTGGAGCATTTATCAAATGGCCGGCGATTATTGGAAACATGGAAAATTTATAAATGAATTCCATATTCGGTTGCATCGGGAATTTGATAAGGTTAGCGCATTTTAATTTATTTGAATAAAATAAATTACCAATTTAGTTTGGCTCAATCGGCAAATATTTGCTTTTAATACCGGCTTTTCTTTCAATATTCTTTTCATCGCGATATTATTCGATGCAATTATCAAAAATTTACATCAATAGAAGGAACCCAAATGAATTGTTTGTATATGGAAGATATTATATGATCCGGAGATTGGTATGCCATCACTTTATTTATTATTTTAAACTTAATTATTTAGATTAAAATTGATCGAAAAAATGTGGCCCTTCACAACATTGATTTTGAAAATATTGCTTCCCTTCGTCCATATTACCACTATATCAAAGGAGATGTTAAATTTGGAAAAATGGGAAATTATAAGCTGTATCCGAATTTATTTCGCGATCCCACTTTTTACAATTATGCAGTGGGAATATCGAATCATGTTCCAAAGAAGCTATCTTCACTCGATTTAAATTTATTATCTCAAAATAAGTCATTGTTGAATAAAAATGTTTAAATAAAAGTAAATATTTTAAAATCATATTTGTACATTTTATTGTTATATTATCAAAGAAATATCTTTATTAATTTTTATTGTTTTTTTAATATTTTTTTTTGCTTTTTTATATAGTCAAATTGCCGCAAAAATGGGAAAATTTCTGTCAAAATTATTTGGAAAAAAGGAATTGCGTATTTTAATGTTGGGCCTCGATGCAGCCGGAAAAACAAGTAAGCGCATTTTTGCTAATTAATTATATATTAAATATACATTAATTTAGGTATATTATACAGATTAAAGCTGGGCCAACCGATCAAATCAATTCCCACCGTCGGATTTAATGTCGAAACTTTAACTTATCGGAACATTAAATTCAGCGTTTGGGTGAATAAATATGAAAATATTGAATAAATGGGAATGTTTTTTTAGGATGTTGGAGGTCAAGAAAAGATTCGGCCATTGTGGAGACATTACTACATTGGCACACAGGCATTAATATTTGTGGTGGATTCGGCGGACAGAGAAAGGTTCATTCCATTTTAATTCATAGTTTTTTTAAAATAATTTTTAGGATCGATGAAGGTCAGATTTGTGCATTTTTGGTATAATTGAATATACAAATATTTTGTTCATTCAGCTCGGCAAGAACTCTATAAAATTGTCAATGACAGGGAAATGCGTGATGCAATAATTTTAGTTTTTGGTATTAATTATTTTTTTTTTTGAAAATAATTTATTTTAATATTCAGCGAACAAACAAGATTTGCCCGATGGTAAAAACAATATTCAATAAATAAATTCATTTTAAATTCAGCAATGAAACCCAATGAAATTCAAGAGAGGATAGGATTAACGCGGCTCAATGACAGGAATTGGTATAAATTTATGAGTAAAATCTATTCCAAAAATATTACTTTAGGTATGTCCAACCATCTTGCGCAACCGCCGGCGAAGGTCTTTTCGAAGGGCTCACTTGGATCTCTACAAATTGCAAATACTAATTACTTTCTGATGGCTTATATTGCCTTATGATTATGAAATATATGAAATCAAGTCATTAAACACAATCCACAATTATTTATGAAGTATGTGAAAAAATGCCAGCAGATTCGAATTCCATCAAATTCACTTTTATTTTACGAGATTATAATTCATTGCAAAAAAATTAAATATTGTCTTGATGAAAATTTAAATGCATAAAATTTTTATTTAATCTTTTTAATTAAATTTGAATTTGATAGTACAAAATTGTGCTAAATTATATTTTTAATTGTTTATAAAATAATTACCTAAATATTGATATTTATTTTAGATTATCAAAACAAAGTAAATTTAAACGCCACTGCAAAGTAAGTTTTATCAAAATAATTCGAAATTTATAAGAAAATTTAGATTTTCGTAAAACAAAAAAAATTCCAAATTATTCTAATATTTAATTCCCCAATTATTAATTAATAAGGCGGCAGCCAATCCTTCATTCCAAATTATAAAATTATTTTTCATCATTCTAAATCTATTATTCTTCGTCACAAAAAAATCCAATTCAATTCTATTAAAAAATCGTTAACTTCAAAAGTAAAAATTATTAAACGTCAAAAATGCTTTTCGACCAATTTATTTTCAATTTTAACGACTTTACAGGACTTTTTAAAATTCCACCACCAAAATGGGACATCATACAAAGGAAAGAGATCATCGAAATGGAAGCAGTGATGAACGACCGAGTAAAAGTGATTCACGTGTCTCCAAGGGGTATCGTTCTCGTTCCCCACCAACCAGGTTAATTTACTTTAATGAAAAATACCCAAAAAATATTTTTTAAGAACAAATTCGGAGCACCGAAGTCGTCGTGACCGGCATGAAAGCACTCCTCCACCAAGTAATTGCCTCTCCGCTTTCTATAAGGAGCGTTTCGGATCGCATTCACCAGAAGTAAATTTATTAAATTTAATTATTTAATTTTTAATATATTTTTTAGGATTACCTCAATTTACGGATTTCACAATTCGATCCACGCCACGACAAAGATGATATCCGTCGATTGTTGGAACGGGAATTTCGTCAATTTGCTCCATTTGAAGTAACAATTTATAAAGGCATATATTTTTTTTAACCCGTACTTTCAATTTTTTTAACCCGTAAAAAATAGGAACATTTAACCCGTAATTTCAATTCTTTTAACCCGTAAGAAGTTCGCTCCATTCCTAAGGCCTATTTTGATCATTTAAACCATATTAAATGGTTTTGCAACATTCCAGGGGTGCGCGGAAGTCAAAAAGAAGTGCGGGGATTAAGCCGGATATAGGGGGATTAAGGTGGATATAGGGGGATTAAGCCGGATTTAGCTTAGCTAGGGGCTAGGGATTAGGGTTATGGTTATGGTTAGGGGCGGCATGGGATCTAGGGGCTAGGGGTTTAGGGGTTCGGAGCACGCGGGATATAGCAGGATATAGGGGGATTAACGTGGATAATGGGGGATTAAGCCGGATTAAGCCTATTTAAGGATTAGAGCTAGGGCCAGGATGACCAATCAAGAGCCCATCAGTGGCTCTGTATAGGGATTAGGGCCTAACCCTACATCTATTTCGGGGCTTAATCCGACTTAATCCCCCTATATCCACCTTAATCCCCCTATATCCACCTTAATCCCCCTATATCCGACTTAATCCCCCTATATCCACCTTAATCCCCCTATATCCACCTTAATCCCCCTATATCCACCTTAATCCCCCTATATCCGGCTTAATCTCGCGCACTCTCCGGGCCTCTGTTACACTTCCCTGACCTTACAGTGGGCTTCGGGCCATTTCGCATTCATTTCGTGGCTTAATCCCCCTTAATCCTCTTTAATCCCCCTATATCCAGCTTAATCCCCACACTTCTTTTTGACTTCCGCGCACCCCTGGAATGTTGCAAAACCATTTAATATGGTTTAAATGATCAAAATAGGCCTTAGGAATGGAGCGAACTTTTTACGGGTTAAAAGAATTGAAATTACGGGTTAAAAAAATGTTCCTATTTTTTACGGGTTAAAAAAATTGAAAGTACGGGTTAAAAAAATGCACATCCATTTATAAATAATTTTAATAAATTTTTAAATTAATTTTCAGATCAAAATTGTCCGCAATCCGGAAGATGAGCAGCGAATGGCATATGTCAATTTTGAGAAACCGGATTGTGCCAAAAGAGTCCGAAGTGGACTGCTGAGTCGACTCCAAAAAGTTTTGGGCCGTAATATTGCATTGGATCCGGCCGGTGTGATCCGTGACCAAGAAGGTATTTATTTTAAATTAATTTTAAAGGGAAGGGCCAAATTATTAGGCAAATTCATTCCACCTCGTCAAACAGGCAAATTCGTGCCCGACCGTTACAATCGAGCGGCGCTGGCATCCAACAATGATCCACCACCACCGCCCCCAAGACCAAATCGACGTTTATCGCCGGTCATTATGAGAAGACCAGTTGCCAAGAGGACGGAAATGCCATATTTTCGTACGTTTTTAAATTAATTATTTTATTTATTATTTAATTTAACTAATTAATTTATTAACATTTTAATTTAAATAAAATTAAATTAATTATTTTAATTTATTAAATTTTTTTTAATTAATTAATTAAATTAACAATTTATTGATTTAAGATTTGAATCAAAATGATGCGCAAGCGGGACGAACACTTTTTATTGGGAATTTGCCCGGTGATATCCGTGAATCAGAACTGCGCCGATTGTTGGAATGTTATGGTTCAATAGAGGATGTTGACATAAAAACATTGGCCGATTCGAATGCGGCTTATGCTTTTGTGCTTTTTGAGGTAGGTGGACACTTTTTTGATATTTATTGTACATTAACAAAATCACACTATTTTATAATAAAATTTTAATATCTTACATATTAAGAAAAGTAAACAAATTTTTAAAAAATTTTGAAAGTATTTCAAAAATTTTTTTAAAAAATTTATCAATCAAAATTAAATAGACAGTGGAAGGAGCAACTGCGGCAAGGCAAGGACAGCACAATAAGCCAATTCGTCCCGGTGGAATTCGATGCCAATGCGGTTAATTTTTTAAAGAATTAAAACATTTAAAATAATGAAATTTAGGCTATGGAAAAACACAGCCAAGTTTGAATATAATAATTGGTGGACTGGGCGCATGGGCGAACAGTGAATTGTTGGAAAAGGAATTTGCCAAATTCGGTGACATTGATGAGATTGAATACGACAATGGGGCGACACATGCCATAATACGGTTAATAATAATATTCAATTTAATTAATTTTTATATTTATTATTTAAGATTTACGGAGGCATCATCCGCCAATGAGGCTTGCTCCCAAATGAAAAATTCCGAATTGGGCGGAGAAGGGCATAATATTACCGTGGATTTTTCAAAGTAAAAAAATTCTTAATAATTATCCATAATTTTGTACTTTTTTAGAGAAGAAAATAAAGAAATTCGTCCAAAAAAGCGTCTGAATGACTCATTAAATGATGTGGACAAAAACAAAAGGGCACGTCCGAATTCGCCATCGCCCAGTGAAAGTCCAAGCAGGGCCGGGTATTTCGAAAGCATTGCTCAATTGCAAGAAAATGTGGCCTGCACTTGGAAGGGCATCCTAATGCTTAAAAAGGCTGAATATCCGTTGAGGTTCCTTTCAAAAATACTTAAATTAAATTTAAAAATTAATTTAGCATTTATCGCATTTTTGGTCGAGAACATCTCATTCAAGATTGGCTTCGGGATTCGCAGGGAGTTGCCCTCCGTTTGAGCATCAATCAACGTCTTCCAAACATTCCGGAACTCTATCAAAAACTCATTGAATATGACCGTAAACAATTGGCCATTGCATTCGCTTTTGAGCGTGAAAAACCTTGTGAATCGTTGATTAAATATTTGCAGGTAATAAAAATAATTAATTCGCATTTAAATTAAAATTAAATAGGAAAAAAGTGCCGCCGGCATTGTCACATTGGAAGGGGCAATGCTCTACATTTTTACCTATTCAACAATTTCGGAACGTTTGCTAAAATTCTTTTGCCCTCGGGCAATTCCACTTCTCAATTCGGACACAAATGATCGACTTTTGCTGGTTTTGAAGAGTGAGTTTAATTAAAATTTTATTCAATTAAATTATTTTTCTTTTGAATTTAAATATTTAGAAATTCCAATTAAATTAAAATATTCTTTGAATCAAATTTTTAAAAATTGCAATTAAATTGAAATAATTTTTCAGCCAATCAACCACAGCCACAACCAACAGCTCCAACAACAAATTTCACTTCTTATGGAATGGCTAATGCAAATGTGACGGCGCCTCCAGCATTTTTGGTGCCAAAACAAGAACAATGAGCAAAGTGGAATAATTTGAAGGAGAATAACTTTTTTATTGGGGTGGACGGATGTTATTTATTTATTTGTTTATTCCACACACATTTTTCGCAATTTTTTTTAATAACTTTTTTCATCAAAAAATATTATTTTGGCTTTTTTTACAATAAACATTTTCAAAAATAAATTTATGTTATTAAAAAGATGAATTATTTGTCTTTTTGTCAAATTCCATATAATGCGGAATGCTTCGTTTGTATTCCTCAAGAGAGCGGAGGTGAACTTGAGGACGGAATAGTGAATTGAAGTTTTGGTAAATGTAAGTGGTGAGAAAGCCGCCAAACCAAAGTGTCCATCTTTCCCTTTTAGACCGTTTCCTAATTGAAAATTGGTAATTTTTTAATCGTATTTTATTCCATACCAGGCAAAAAGACGAATTAGCATGGCAAAAAATAGACCATTTGCATATAGATTTGCCTGCTTCAACCATAAAAGAGTGGCTTGCCCTTTGGGCAAATCCTCAATTCGCTCTTTCAACAAATAAATCTTAAAAATTCCATAAAATTGGAATACCGTAATTATAATTCTTCCTACCTTTGTTCCCATCAAATAATCGAATAAATATTTGTCCCAATCCAGCTTTCTGATGTCAAAATTGTATAACTTAACAAAAAGGTTATTAAAAGGTATTCAGTTTCGGGCACCTTTTTGTCCTCCTCGCTCATTCTTTTCATCAATTCGAGTACATTTTTTGACTCAAATGTCCATCCACGCGTTGTGAAATAATGTAATGTGTTTATCATATTCCAAATTTTATTATAAATTCGAACAAGCCTATTTGAATTATTCCAAATAATCGAAAGAAGGTGATTAAATTCAATTTACTCACTTTGGCTCCTTTCCCACCATTTTACCAAAAAAGTCAATTGTTTTGGCAACGGCATAATGTTTTATGTAAAAGTTGAGAAGAAATGTTTTCCTTCGACGATGAAATTGCGTTGAAGGCACCTTCGAATGGGAACAATGAAATGACGATTTTCAATTCTAACTTACTCTATGGCATTGATCAAAGGGGAAAGAATGGAAAAATTGCTCCAAATAATTCACAATTCTGCGAAAAAGGGGATTCAATTACAAAATTATAATAATTCCTGGTCTTGCCTTCCCCATTTAAGTGGATTCAGAACCCCGGAAGCGCAATGAATAATTGGAATGTCGTCATTAGCCGAGAGACTAGATCAAAAAATAATATTCAATTCAACCCAATTCCCCTTTAATTCTCACCACATTTGTGCACGATGCGCAGCTGCCACAATCAACAAATTGGAAACAACATCGCAAGGGATAATGTCCGCATTGGAGTAGGCCTATTAAATAGTTTAAATAAATGAGGAATAAAAAGTAATAAATCCTAACATCGCCGCACATATCCGTAAGGAGCCCTTTTCCAACCTATTTGGGATTATTTAAATGTTTGAATTTCAATTCCCCTCAAATTACTCCAATGAATATTCCAGTTGGCCCGTTGACATTGTCGATCCATCCTGGCAAAGGTTCCTTCCAAATAGCGCCAATGATCGAAGGTCGAATGATGATTATGGGTAAAGGATTCTCTTTTTGCTCATCACGAAGCCGACTTTCAGCCAATGCCTTGGCAAAAGTATAGGTGTTTGGACGGCCCTATAAGATGAAAGGTAAAGGATTAGATTTGAATTGTTTTCTCTCAATATCAATCACCTCTAATACTTGGTTCGAAAGAGTTTCCATCATTTCTGTGCTCATCCATTCAGTGGCCTCAACCAATTTTGCCGCATTGACATTTGGCTCATAAATGCGCTCCTCTTAAAAAAATATAAAAATATTTTAATTAATTAAAATGACAAATAGAAATTAAGGAGTTATATCAAAAATGGTTGAATTATTTACATTAAATTTTAATTGAAAGGGATAATGACTGTCTTAATTCCGCCTGGCTGATTAATAAGTTTAATTCCGCCTGGCTGATTAATAAGTTTTTCCGCCTGTTTTATTGCCCCAAAATAATTCCGCCTGTTTTATTTGCCCCAAACATAATTCCGCCTGTTTTATTTGCCCCAAACATAATTCCGCCTGTTTTATTTGCCCCAAAATAATTCCGCCTGTTTTATTTGCCCCAAACATAATTCCGCCTGTTCAATTTGCCCCAAAATAATTCCGCCTGTTCAATTTGCCCCAAAATAATTCCGCCTGTTTTATTTGCACCAAAATAATTCCGCCTGTTTTATTTGCCCCAAACATAATTCCGCCTGTTTTATTTGCCCCAAACATAATTCCGCCTGTTTTATTTGCCCCAAACATAATTCCGCCTGTTTTATTTGCCCCAAACATAATTCCGCCTGTTTTATTTGCCCCAAACATAATTCCGCCTGTTTTATTTGCCCCAAACATAATTCCGCCTGTTTTATTTGCCCCAAAATAATTCCGCCTGTTTTATTTGCCCCAAACATAATTCCGCCTGTTTTATTTGCCCCAAACATAATTCCGCCTGTTCAATTTGCCCCAAAATAATTCCGCCTGTTCAATTTGCCCCAACATAATTCCGCCTGTTTTGTTTGCCCCAACATAATTCCGCCTGTTTTATTTGCCCCAACATAATTCCGCCTGTTTTATTTGCCCCAACATAATTCCGCCTGTTTTGTTTGCCCCAACATAATTCCGCCTGTTTTGTTTGCCCCAACATAATTCCGCCTGTTTTGTTTGCCCCAACATAATTCCGCCTGTTTTATTTGCCCCAAAATAATTCCGCCTGTTTTATTTGCCCCAAACATAATTCCGCCTGTTTTATTTGCCCCAAACATAATTCCGCCTGTTTTATTTGCCCCAAAATAATTCCGCCTGTTTTATTTGCCCCAAACATAATTCCGCCTGTTTTGTTTGCCCCATCTTCCGCCTGGTTGACTAAAGTTTAAATCCACCTGTTTTAATATTAATTCCAAATTGTCCTAACATCTAATTCCTAGTGTTTGCAAAGGAATACTATACAATTTATTTTATTTAATCAATTATCAATTCCCACTTCCATTTATTTTTTTTGTATCAACAATTCAACAACTTTGTATTTTTATGATATAACACAAAAATTTAAATTTTCAAAATAACACAAACACTTAAATTCGAGGAATTCTTTTAAATGTAAAGAAACTAGTTCAAATAAATATAATATCCATTTTTGGGCGAATGCTTCAGTGATTATTATTAATCCATTTATTGTTTAATGCCTTACCGGTTGCCATCAAATTGCAATTTGCATAGGCAGTTCTAAAAACGATAAATAGCTCCTTTTTACTTAATTTTATTGAAAATTACGAGGCATGGACAATCGTCTTAAGGTGTTTTATTTTCCTGCAAAGTTTCATCAATCGTTGAGTGCCGATCCATTCCTGCATCAAAGGAAAAGGGGAATTCATTCATTCAACAGCAAAAAACCAACATTTGAATGGAAACTTTCAAGGGCTCATCAAATTTTACAGTTGCGGCACAATGGAAAACTATTAAATGGAAATATTTCCCTTTCGTAAATCCCAACATTTCCTCACCAATGGACACTTCTTCAATCAGCTTTTGTTGGTCTTGATCACTCAAACCCATTCCTTCCTGCATCAAATCTCCACAAATTGGTTCCAATTTGTTGAATCGACTTTCATCAACACATCGAATTCGATTGAAAATTGGGCACTAAAATTTGAGAAATTATAATTATCCTCTACAGAATTGAACCTCAAGAAGTTTTTTTAGTCGAATTTTAGGCTCATTCTCTTTTAGTGGTCGAATTATTAAGTAAATTTTTTGAATTCCTGGCTGCGAGAAGAGCAACTTTTCGAGCAAAACTTTGCCCAGAAATCCGCTAGCGCCTGTGATAAGCACACTAAATTTAATGAAAGGAAATTATAAAATTGAGCATCCGGCGAACCTGCTGCCATCGAAAAATTCTTTTATATTTAATTGGGTCTGGCAAAGTTCATCCATAATTTTGGCCTAATTGAATGGCTCTAAAAGAACAACAAATCGATCAAAAATTTTTGGACATAGAATAAAAGTGGAAATAGTTGAAAATTTTGATGGAAGGAGAATTTTCCTTTTGAGCAAAAAATAATGATAAAATTGGGTTTTGCAGCTCATTGGCGCCAGCAATTCACCCACTTTTGGGCTTATCACAAAATCAACCTCACATTCACATAGACAAACCCCAATTCCACCTCTCCAACAATTCTCCGGCGGAAGAAGATGGGCCCATCGGCAAAAGGCAAATACGATAAATTGACTCTTCTAATCTTTGATGGACTTTTGCCTTATTTGGGGGATTCTTTCATAATAAAGAATTTATTTATTTATTTTTATTTGTCCAATATGTTCAAAAAGGCATAGTAAAAAGAATTCACAGATTCAAATCCCGTTTTCCATTTCATCATTCATTCAACAAAGTGCACATGAATGAGGACAATTCAGATGCATATATTGCTGAAAATAGATATAAAAATAGTTAAAAATGAGAAATTATTTTGGTTGCCTGGAAAATGTAAATATCGCACATTCCATTGGATGACCATCGATTGCACCATTCCCGTTGATCATCGCATCCGCCTCCACCGTTCATTCCGCCACCACATTTCCCACAACTTTGAGCGCAATTTACTTGCATGAAAGACGCACTGAATATTGAATCACAATGGCCTAAAAATGTGGAATTAAATATATTTTGTTGATTTTAATTACCTCGATTTGCGAGATAGGCACAATCCGAACGTTGATCTGCGCAACCAGCCGATGAAGAAGACGAAGAGGAAGAGGAGGAAGATTGTTGCTGAACTGCGGAATTTGTTTGAGGCGGCGGTTGAGAAGCTTGGCGAAAATGATCAAAACGAATGAGGATGCGAAGAGACTCACGACTTTGATTTGGGCAATTGTAGAGCCGATTAATTTTGTACAAATCCGTTGGGCTGAAGCCAACACGCTGTTTGAATGAAACAAAACTAGTAGAGCAATGTACCCCCACTTTACTTGTCCAATTGTTATTCCCTTCTGTTTTGGCTCAATTGTTGGTTTGCCATTTTTGCTGAATGCCAATGGGCCATAATGCATTACGGAAACATAGTCATCTTGGAAATAAACGATGGAGTGATGAGAAATTTGAATTAAAATTTACATTTAGTGCCCAAATAGTCGATCATATTTAGGGAATATTTATCGAATTGATCTGTTGGTAGTAGGGATTCAGAATTTTGAATTAAATCATCTTCCGACCTTGAAGACCAGTTTCAATATTATCCCAAAGGATATTCACAAAATCGTCACGATCAGCACGGCCTAAATTCATTTAGTGAAATATTAAAAGAATGGAATAAATTTGATTGACTTTGTTCATGGAAAAAGCCGACAGCATGCCTTGAAGGAATGAAAAATGATACGGTACAAAATTGACCAAAAACTTACATCAATTCATGGATTCTAAAGGGAAATACGGTGATTATTTTTGAATTAGTGAACTCACATAATGCCCTTGCTCATGCAGCCATCACCCAAACTGACCTAATTATAATTTGGAAATGGGCAAAGAGAGGCATTTAAAGCTTACGGGTTGTTTTCCACCTAAATATAAACATAAAATATTCTCATTAAAAAAATGGCACTGACCAACTTTGCCGACCAATGAATAGCATCCATCATCAGGGAAAATGTAGACCTATGGAAAAATCATTTATTTGCTTATAATTTAAATAAATTTGCACATAATCCTTGTCCGAATCAACTTTGGGCCGAAATTCCACACATGTTTTTATCCGATATTCCTCCAATGCTTCGGCAATCCGATCACGACTTTTGTAAATATAAATTTAAAAAAGGCAATTTGACTAACCCAAATGCCTTGTATTGTGAACTGATCGCATAGGGGATTTTGGCACTTGGCCATTTCAAATACGGTTGCCTAACCTAAATAAATGGAAGGCCAGATGAATAATTAAATAAGTGAAATTACGGCATTCCTCATTAAACCCGGCATTTTGGTCATTGCCTCGTTGTCCTCCAATGCACTTTTTAGTGAGCGAGCATTCAAGCCGGGATTAACTTCAATTTCAATAAATGAAACGGAAAGGAATGAAAAGGACCAACCAATATCTCCTTCGAATCTATCCTTATTGTACATTGCAGAATCATCAACAAAATCTTCAGAAGGCATTTGCCTCTTTTCTCTCCTAATTCTTTGAAAGTCCTCTTCGTTGAGTACGGTTTCAACATCTGGGATGGATTTGTCGAAAAACTAAAAATGTGGCAAACATTCAATGAATAATGTTGGAATTATTTGCCTGATTAGCAACAATTGAATGAATTTGGAGAATGAAAAGTGAAAATAATGGCAAAGAATGGGTCTTGGCCATAGAAGAGGAACTATTCGGAAAATGGAAGTTCAAATGAACTCTCATTTGAACAACAGTGGCAGATTTCACTTTTCTCCAACCACCGATTCGATTATTTCCCCTCGTTTTCTCGTTTTTATTAGAGGGGTGAATTCGATTACAGACTGAGCCGATGTTGTTGAGGGTGGCACAAATCGGCTGTGGCGGTCGTTGAAAGGGATTAGAGGAGCATGGAGAGGAGAATTGGGATTATCACTTTGTTGTATTTTGAATGTTTTGTGCCAGCTGTGGGTCCAGTTTTTGTGCGCTTACGTAGAAGGAATTGAGAAAAGGAAATCGACGCCTGACATCACAGAGAAAAATGGCCTTGAAATGTTTTGTTGAAGAGGGAATTGGCCCATTAGAACAATTGCAGAATAAGCAAAAATGAATATGCAAATCTCATTCAAGAATTACAAAATGATGAATGTTGTTGGTGATATCATTACAAATATGATTAATCCCTGAAGCGATGAATGAACATAATCCTCCCCATCTTTTTATGACCATGAAAATATGTTTTTACGCGTAATTTTAAATGACCCTGACCTTCTCTCTCTTCCATATATCTAATTTGGAAAGAAAACATATATTTGGCAAAAGTATTTAGTAGGAAACAATGTTTTCTACATTAATTGTGTTTTGTTAGTATTGTCTTGTTCTCTTCTTCATGATTCAGAATAGTTTGAAAATTCTTGATGAAATAAGACCACAAATTGAAAAGTTGGAAAGTAAAGTCTGGTAGAAAATGCAACATGAACTTAGATTTATGATTAATGTTTGAAGGGAAGGAAAATTTTCAAATACGCTCAAATGAAAATATGGCGATATTTGCTAATTTTTATGTCATTTTTTATGATTACAATAAAATCTGAACTGAAGCTTGAACTACGAGTGATGCATCAACGAACTTATTATCCACAATCGTATTTTTTTTACCTATTTTTTTTCATTTTCCCCTTTTTTTATTCTCTTATATTTTTTTAAAAAATTCTTTTTTATTCTCTTTTATTCTTTATTTTACTTTTTTTAAATTAATTTTCTTTTTTTATTTCTCTTTTTTATTCTTATTTTATTCTTATTTTTATAGTTCCTTTTTTATTCTTTTCTTTATTTTTATTCTTATTTTTATATTTATTTTTTCTTATTTTTTATTCTTTTTTTTATTATTTCTTTTTTACTCTTATTTTTTATTTTCTTTTTTTATTCTTTTCTTTTTTATCTTATTTATTTTATTCTTTATTTCTTTTTTTTTTTGAAATTTTTCGCGTGTGAATAAAAACTGAAAAGTGTAAACAAATGGAAGCGATATTGGGCCTAATTGAGAAAGTGACTATATTATTTAGGAAAAATCCGATAAGTTCAATTTGCAAAATTTCCAAATTTCGTATTTTGCCTCGCTACTACACTATTTCGCTCGAACTCTCGCTCACAGTCAGCAAAGAGGAAAATTTGTCTGACTAAACTATTTCGCCAAAGTGTGCATCTCTGCTCACTGGGCAAAGAAGGGAAGGCAAGCAAGCAAATGCAGGAAAACAGCGAGCCTCCCACGGCCATAGTTTTTTGGTTTTATCTCTGCGCGATGTGGTCAAAAATCAGTTCCGTAATTATAATTACCCTCCAGCAGTGCGCAATGGGTTGGGTATGTGTATTGGGTTTAAGTTAGGTACCTATTTGCCAAATTTCATATGATTTGTTCAAATTTAAGATCAAGTTTGCCTGCCCAAACCGCTGAAAACCCATAATCTAATATACAGAATTACATTTAATAATATATGGAATAATTAATTAAAGATTAAAAAACTATTATTTGCTAATTTAGAACAAAAATTTCAGATTTTTTTTTGATTTATTAAATTATTCCGAGTGCTTTTTATTGAAAAATCAAATTATGTCAGCTAATTCAAAAGAAATGTAAGAATTTTTATAACTATTTTTATTAAATTAATTGTTTCCAATTTAGCCAATTATCCGATGACATCCTAATTGACATCTTCAATTTTTTTGGTCGAAAAGATCATCAATATCTAAGTTTGGTGGATCAAAGGTTGATAGAAAATTTTTGATTAAAATAATTTGAAAAATGTTAAGGTTTAACATTCTGAGTGAATTTGTTGCAAATCGATTAACGCCGCGCGAAATTTCACCGCTACTGGAAGTGATAGGCATCAGAAATGCTGGCCAAATTGTTGGGAATACAATCGTCATTCATCCCGATCTCGACCTATATCGCATCCCAGACCCATCTTTTTGTTCGGAAATTCCTCAAGTTGCACCACCAAAGAATTTGCTTCGTATTACGGAATTAGAAATAAAGGAATTTATCGGCAATGAACTTCTACAATTTCTCAATGTTTCAAGGCGATTATTTGTTGGATGTTGGCTAACATTTCGAGGTAATTTTTATATTATTATTTCTTTTTTTCATTACAATTATTTAAAGATTTCGACAATTTCACGTGCCTTCATTCAATGCAATTCATTCAGACATTTTTCGGATTTTTCAATCGAAATGAGTCAATTCAACTTTGGAATGTATCGAAAGAAGCTGCTCATTTATTCAGAAATCCAGAAATATTTTGCTGCACCAAATTAACCATTGACTGCACAGTAAATTTCGATTTGGATATTTTGCTCGATTGGCTTTATTTCAATGGGAATAATGATGGGAAAAAACGCATTTTGAGCATCGGATTTATTGCAGTACACGAAGGACTTCAAGTTGAAAAAGCTTTGCAATTTATGGAATCAATTGCAGAGGTTTATTGATTTTTATAAATCCAAATGTGGGATTCAATTATTTAATATTGGTCTAATAAATCCTAGAAATTTAAAATTATCGGTTTTATATTTATAAATCACATAAAATTGCATTTAAATATAAAATTGCAGGACTTCATGAGATCAAATTCGGCACGTAACCAATTTACAATTGAAATCGAAATTCGTGACGGGCCACATATACCTAATGTTCCAAATTTATCGATGGAGAACCCAAGAACTGGCGAAACATTGACTGTTGTGAGGGAATATAGCGTTTATTCAATTGTCCGAGCCAAGAAGAATGCAAATGAAAATGATGAACAAGAACAAGATGATGAAGAAGAGGAAATGGAACATGAATCCATTATTTATATTGGCCGTATAATTAAAGGGGATATTGGCGAATGAAATGATTTATTTGGATAAATTTGCTTTTGTTAAAATTGTATTTGATTTTTATTTAAATCAAAATGATTTCATTCATTTTTATTTTTCTTCTATTTTTCATTTCTCAATTTTTATCCATAAGAAAATGGCCGAAGAGGAACAAGACCCTGTTGAGCAAATGCTAAAGGCAAATGGTTGCTGGAAAGCGCATTTGAGTTTGTCAGAATGCATGAGCGAGGGTGACACCCGAGATTGGAGGAAATGCCAAGTTGAGATGAAAATGCTTAAACAATGCATGGAAAAGGTGAAGCAAACGAAGAAGGACGGCTCAAAATGATGAAATAAATAATACATATTCTTCTCAATTTCCATTTAAATTTTGCTCAAAATAAATTTTTTTTATAAGAAAATTTTGTATTCAATATTTGGTCTTTGTTGTTTAAATTGTTAAAGCAAAGCATTCTTTAAGAATTAGGTTCCCAAAAATTATTTTTCATAAAAATGGAAAATAAGTGAAAAAACTGCAGGAAACATTATATTAAAACTTTCCGGAAACCAACCGGAAGGAACTTAGATTAAAACTTTCCGGAATCTAGCCGGAAGGAAATTAGATTAAAACTTTCCGGAAACTAACCGGAAGGAACTTAGATTAAAACTTTCCGGAAACCAACCGGAAGGAACTTAGATTAAAACTTTCCGGAAACCAACCGGAAGGAACTTAGATTAAAACTTTCCGGAAACTAACCGGAAGGAACTTAGATTAAAACTTTCCGGAACTAACCGGAAGGAACTTAGATTAAAATTTTCCGGAAACTAACCGGAAGGAACTTAGATTAAAACTTTCCGGAAACTAACCGGAAGGAACTTAGATTAAAACTTTACGGAAAGGATGTGCATTTTTTTAACCCGTACTTTCAATTTTTTTAACCCGTAAAAAATAGGAACATTTTTTTAACCCGTAATTTCAATTCTTTTAACCCGTAAAAAGTTCGCTCCATTCCTAAGGCCTATTTTGATCATTTAAACCATATTAAATGGTTTTGCAACATTCCAGGGGTGCGCGGAAGTCAAAAAGAAGTGTGGGGATTAAGCTGGATATAGGGGGATTAAAGAGGATTAAGGGGGATTAAGCCACGAAATGAATGCGAAATGGCCCGAAGCCCACTGTAAGGTCAGGGAAGTGTAACAGAGGCCCGGAGAATGCGCGAGATTAAGCCGGATATAGGGGGATTAAGGTGGATATAGGGGGATTAAGGTGGATATAGGGGGATTAAGGTGGATATAGGGGGATTAAGTCGGATATAGGGGGATTAAGGTGGATATAGGGGGATTAAGGTGGATATAGGGGGATTAAGTCGGATTAAGCCCCGAAATAGATGTAGGGTTAGGCCCTAATCCCTATACAGAGCCACTGATGGGCTCTTGATTGGTCATCCTGGCCCTAGCTCTAATCCTTAAATAGGCTTAATCCGGCTTAATCCCCCATTATCCACGTTAATCCCCCTATATCCTGCTATATCCCGCGTGCTCCGAACCCCTAAACCCCTAGCCCCTAGATCCCATGCCGCCCCTAACCATAACCCTAATCCCTAGCCCCTAGCTAAGCTAAATCCGGCTTAATCCCCCTATATCCACCTTAATCCCCCTATATCCGGCTTAATCCCCGCACTTCTTTTTGACTTCCGACCACCCCTGGAATGTTGCAAAACCATTTAATATGGTTTAAATGATCAAAATAGGCCTTAGGAATGGAGCGAACTTTTTACGGGTTAAAAGAATTGAAATTACGGGTTAAAAAAATGTTCCTATTTTTTACGGGTTAAAAAAATTGAAAGTACGGGTTAAAAAAAATATATGCCTTACGGAAACTATATAATATAGCCAAATTCGTGCACAAAACTACAACAAAAAGCCCTTTTTCGGAAAAATAAATTTTTTGGGACTATTACCATCTCATAAATCATAATATAAGTCGTAAATAGGCCGTTTGTACTACAATATCGGCGACCACCCAACCTATTATCTCCTCCATTCTTTCCTTTAATTTTCCCGTTTCTCCATTTCATATCCATTTTCGCCATTTTTGCGGCTCATTCCCGTCCTCCTTTCCCATCCCCCTCCTCAGCCATTCACCGATCCAATGGCCCATTCCCGTTGGCCAACAAACACTGGCTGGCGTCTCAAAATCTCATTTGCCTCCTCCTCCTCCAACATTAACTCGGCTTCAACACGCAAAGACCGGTGCTGGGCATTTGGGGTTGGTGGGGGTGGGGGTCGGGAGGGGCAATGTGGACTGTTTGTGGTTGGCATTGGCCATACCCTTTATGGCGAGAGGGACGCCGTTGGCCTTTTTGCCAAGCGTCGTCCATTCCATATTCCCAGCTGAAGCCCTTCTCAGCACCCCTTCCCCCTTCCATTCATCCATCTCCTCGCCTCCCTTTCTCTTGTCACAATTTCCCTTTCGCTCTCGAGTCTCGACCAATCCCACAAAATGCGTCAGCCGCCCACTTTCCCTCCCCATGCTGCTCTACGGGCTGCCCCAGGCGCTCTTGTTTGGCCCAGCCCCATAGCCGGTTCATGGCTGTGAGCTGTGCTGCTGCTCGGCATCGGCACAGGGACTCTTCCATGGTTGCGGTGGCGGCGGCGTCGATGGCACATTCTAATTGTTCTCGAATTTATCTGCCAGTTGGCCGAGGCTTACCCCTCCCCCTCCCCCTTTTCCCTTTCTTCCCCCCAACTCCTATTTGGGCGCTTATCTGTCATGGAGTCAACTTTCCCCTTTTCTCCTCATTTTCCCATTTTTCCATTCATTTTGGCTTCAAGCATAAATCTTCAGCTTGGCCCAATTTTGGACTCAAAGTCAGTCAAAAATTCCCTTGGGTCATTTCTGGCCATCTGAGGACAGAAAATGAATAAATCTTAAGGCCAATTTTTCATAAAATAACAATGCAGAATTTGGGCAATTCCAATTTCCTAAAAAATTTCTGCCATCTTAAAAATGCCCGTCTAGACACCCAAATTAGTAATTCCACAAATTTATGGCCCTCAAGGTTTATGGGGTTGTTTTTTACCCGCCGCTGCTGACCGACGAGGAATTCATTTCGCCGTTTTTTGGGATGAATGGCCCAATTGAAAGAAGAGAGGAAAAGCAAAAGCAGAGAAAGCAATAGGCCAAGGGCGAGGCGGCGAAAAGGGAATTGGCTGGTTGGCCAGTCGGTGGGTCCTAGCGCATAAAATGAATTATTTTTGGCCGCCGCCCTCCCCCCCTCCACCACAAATATTTCCCCGAAAGCGGTGACGGGTGAAAAGAAGAAGGATGGCCATGAAAAGGGGCCAAAAGAGGCGTTCCCAATTCCCCATTCTTGTTCCCGTGGCCGGAAGGATAGATGGATGGTTGGACCAAAATGGGGCTGGGTGCATAACGGCACTGGCATTTGTGCCTCAAAATATTAGCCAAAATTGGGAGGCTGACGACAGAAATTGCCCTCCAGGGTTCCCCAATTTTACATTGTGAAATTGCGCATTTTTGCAAATATTAGTCATCTCTTCATTCATTTTTTTCCAACCACTCATTATATGCGCCATTAACCCAATTTGCATATTACCGTGCCGCCAATGTCCAACCACAACTCCTCTAATTAAGCTCTTGGGGCCAATTTTGCTCATTTTTGTTTGCGTCAATTCATTCCATTTTTGCAAAAATACCATCATTCTCATTTTCCATGAGATTCATTTGATTTAGATTTTTGGCATTCATTCATCATTATTATTTTATTTTTACGATATTTTAATCCAAATTCACTGTGAATTGGCTTCTTTCTTTCTCAATTGACGTTTTTGGCACAAATTTTTAATCCTTTAAAAAAGCTTAAAAAGGTGGATTTACATCGCCAATTTTAGCTCTCCTCAACATTTAGAATGTGACTGGCAATTTTAATTCTTTCATCAAATGAATCAAATGAACGTGAATATTCAATCGGTCAATAAAATTCAAAGCTGGGCTCGTGGCCAAATCAACCGAGCTGCGGGTTATATCCGACAAGTTTCACGCGAATTTTCCTCCTTTGATGATGAGGAAGAAAGTGCAAATCGAGTCAGGGAAAGGAGAAAAATGTTCGAAGAATTCATTGATAAATTCCCAAAATTATCAAAATAATCCATTTAAAGTGTCCAAAGTTCGGATGGATATTTCTTCGAAAGGCTAGGTGGTGACATGGATGCGGATTTGGTAGAAATATTGCCGGATAAATACCCGAATAGAACGGCGGATTTGGAGGGAAAAAGCGAATTGACGAGAAAAAGCAGCAATAAACAACAATTGTCCGAAAGATTCGGCCAATTTTCGTTGAAGCCACCACCCAGACAAAGGGCAGAAGATCAACAAAAACACACAAATGTATGAGAAGAGACTCAAAACTTTGTTACTATGCAAATTTAAGGACCTATACCTTGAAACATTGTACACAATTTTGCATAAAATTGGACGAGATCAACAGGGCACCAGCGATGAACAATTGATTCGATACGCAAAATCGGCATTTCAAGTGGATGATAGGACACATCAAATGTTGATGGAAAAAGCCAAAAGAGAGGTGAGAGAGATATAAATGAATATTTTTGAGAAAATTATTAGAAGCCACCGATTCTGTTGTTGAATGTACTTTTGCTGGAGGCAAGGGATTTAATTGCCAAAGACATGTAAATGGGGGAATAGACAAATTTAATATTATATTACGGTAATTGAAGCGATGGATTCTCGGATCCATTTGTGATGCTTGGCATAATTCCGGCAACATTGAGAACAAATAAAACCCATGAGGAGGATCATCATCAAACAACATCAGAAGTAGCACAATGTTTCATTTGGGAACTGCCCAATTTGGGGCCGTTTATAACCCATCAAGGATTGAATATATTTTAATGATTTTAGTATCAAATTAAAGAACAGACTGTTGGCTATCTAATGATATAAATTTTATTTAAACTAGTCAAAAATTGATGAAATTATGCCCAAAAAACAATTGAAAATTTAGAGGTCATTTTATAAAGTTAAAATGGCATAATTTCATCAAATATGAACCAATTTAAATAAAATTTTATATCATTGGATAGCCAAAAGCTGCTCTTGAATTTGATACTAAAATTATCAAAATTACATTCTTTGAAAGTTATTATAAACGGCGCCAAATTGGTCGTAACTTTTCCATTTACTACAAATTATTTAACCACACTTTTGAAGGATCATCATCATTCGGGGGACACAAATGCCACCACAAATGATGGAGGAAATGAAAATAAACCGCACCATAAAAATGTGCTCCAACGTTTCAGTGGCTCATTCCGGCGCAAAGCTGGGACAAGACGCGAAAAGATGGAGGCGGCTTTCGAAACGGACGATGGAATTCCGGTTAGAATAATTAAAGCGTCATCGGTACAAAGGAAAACGTTGAACCCAAAATGGAATGAAAAATTCCAATTTGTTGTCGGCGAAGTCACAGATCGATTCCATTTGGATATTTGGTTGGATTTTGGGGAATAAATTTGGTGGAAATTAATTACATCTTTTTGAAGGGATCATGATGACGGTGAGGACACCGAAATGGCCAGAAGAATATGTAAATAATCCAATTTTAGAGAATCGAAGTGTGATGGATGTGGTCACTTCACTAAATCAAGTCCAAGGCCTTAAGGGATTGGGCCGATACTTTAAGGAAGTGACGCAGAGTGCACGGAGTTCAACGGGCGATTTGGTCGATGATTTCCTTGGTAACATAATAAATGCGAAACAGGATGTTTTAGTTCAGCTATTTCAATACCTGGGTCATACTTTTGGCAATAGACAATAAGGAAGGCAATTCGAAAGTCCTAAATTTCCTCTACAAAGTAATTTAATTAATTTTTTGCTTTCCGCCTGTTTCCCAACATTTAATTCCTCCTATTTGACTGTTTTAAGAATTCCGCCTGTTTGACTAAGTTTTAATAATTCCGCCTGTTTGACTAAGTTTTTAATAATTCCGCCTGGTTGACTAAGTTTTTAATAATTCCGCCTGGTTGACTAAGTTTTAATAGTTCCGCCTGGTTGACTAAGTTTTAATAGTTCCGCCTGTTTGACTAAGTTTTAATAATTCCGCCTGGTTGACTAAGTTTTAATAATTCCGCCTGGTTGACTAAGTTTTAATAATTCCGCCTGGTTGACTAAGTTTTAATAATTCCGCCTGGTTGACTAAGTTTTAATAATTCCGCCTAGTTGTCAACTAAAAACACATTGAGAAAAGCGGCAGTTCCTCCAAAATTCGGATATATTATAAATTTAAAGGCATGCAATTTTTTTTTGAATTCATAGAATACTAAATTGTATAATAAATTTTGGACTTTCAAATATTATATTACTTTCCCAAATTGACTATTGCCTCGCTGAATAACAAACAAAAGAAAGTCCAGAAATTGAAATGTACGGTACTGAAAAGTCACTCCACAGTCATCAATAGCAAAATATATTTTCAATTGCCTTTAGGATCAGTCACATTCCCATTGAGGGACATTCCCTCGGCTGGCATTGAGCAATGGTTTAAATTGGAAAAAAGATCGGACAAATCGGAAGTTAGCGGCCAAATTCAGCTGAAACTTTGGCTTAGGTTCAAATAAAAACAAATAAATATAAGGCAATATTCATTTTAGTACTCGGGAGGAGCATCGTCTGTCGAGTACGGAAGACCATCGAAATGAGGATTTCATCTTTTTGGAGGATGAAGGCTTGGTTGATGTTCAACAGCACAAAGATTTGATTAGGCAATTGGCCCTTTATGAAATTGGCCGAAGGGGCGAACCGGTCTCCATTTTTCGTGGTCAACTCCCCGACGAAGCGTTGCTCATTTTGCACCAGCATGCCATACAAAGTGATTTGAGCGAATTGCATCAAATGATGTGGTTGGTAACCCAAAAAATAATTCAAATTAAAATATTATTAGCCAATGGCTTTCCTATTTTCAAATGATTGGAATGGGCATTTCCTTTGAACTCCTTTATGACACATTTGCACGACTCATTTCAAAATGGTTAATTACACATTTATTTTTTTCAAATTATATATTGTTAATGTTTTTAGGAAGCCAATGGAATTGGATAAGGTAAGTAAAAAATTTTTGTGAATAATTTTCATTGGGAAAGGACGAAGAATATGTTTTGGCTGATTCTTTGCTTCAATTCGCCGAATTTTGTCGTGCCGCCATTTTGAAGCATCGATTGAGGATTCGGACATGTGGCGGAAGTTCCAGACGGCGTTCACCGTCGCCAAAACGCACTGAACTTGAATCTTTCGGGGAAATGCTTCGTTGCTTTCGGCTTGTTCGCGAAAGTCCCGTCTTTGCGCATTTGGTGCCCGGTCATCAGAAATCATTCATTGTTGAAATGCGCGAATTGCTGGTATAATTCAATTTGAGAAAGATAGCGTTGCCATTTATAAGTAAATCAAGGACTTAATTGATTTTAATGATTTTATTATCAAATTATAGAGCAGACTGTTGACTATTTAACAAAATTTATTTTATTTATCATAAATTGATGGAATTGGCCCAAAAAACTATTTTAAATGACCTTTACTATGGATTATCGAAATTTTCATTGATTTTTTAGAAATAAATTTATCAATTCTGAACCATAAATTTTATATCTTTTGAAAGCCAAAAGTCTGTTTATTAATTTTGCACCAAAATCATTAAAATAGTTTTTGTCCTTGATGAGTTGTTACAAACAGCAACAAGTTGGATTTATCATTAGAATTTTACGGGAATAAATTCAGGCAGCCAGTGCCCGAGTCCATTTTGAAACAATTCTCGATAACATCGATGCCAAAGCCCAAGCAAACAAATCCATTGATGGAATTGGCGAATTGAATTTATTATTCCATGCGTTGAATGCCACATTGGAAAAGTCGGGCAAATTTGAGGCTGCATTTCGTAGAGAAATGCCTGAATTGGACTATGCCGACATTTCATATTCCACTTTTGATGCACTTCTTCATGAGCATATAATCAGTGAAATGATGAGCGAAAAGAGGGGCGATTTACGTGCCATAATGCAAATTTGCCATTTGAACAACAATTCCCAAAATGGCGATCAACAATTGTTGGGTATTCTACAAATTCATTTGGCCATGAATGAATTTGCCGGCTATCGAATTGGCGCAAAAAGGCCAAATTATTATAGAATGGAACAATTGAATTGGACGGAACATTTTGATAGGGCAATTCAACGATGGTTGGAGTTGGCATTGGGTGGGTTGAAAATGGAGTTGGCAAATTGATGTCAAAACAGGACGATTGAATACCTGGACCGTTCTTTTTGTCATAGCTCAACAAGGAAGTAACCAATTCAAGAAGGCGATATGCTATTTGAAAGCCCTAAATGCTTTCTAAAAAGTGGCTTTAATATAATTTGTAAAATAATAATTAAAGTGACTGTTCTACTTTTCCTAAAAAATTTGAGTTTATTATATACAAAGACGAATAAATAAAATTAAAAAGGTGAAATTCATAAAAATTTTTGCCACTTCTTGGAATATATTTAGTGATGAGTACTCAATTGTCCTCTACCATTCTACCATCAAATTGACGCGAATGAAAATTATAATTATAAATTCAGTGAAAGCATTCGCCCGAGTGGATCTTTCCCTTAACATGGATGCACAAAGTCCAATCATTGTGTTGACCAATGCGGATATGCGCCAAACTGTTTCGGCAATGGACACGTGCCATATTATTGAACAATTGCTCTATGTTTGGGAAAGATTAAAAGTTGGTTTTGGTTGGATTCCATAATTTATTCATTTTTAGGTGGAAAATCTGCTTTTGAGGGTGGAATTAACCGTTAGAATTGGACGGTTACTTTGCAAAGTTGGCAAACATTTTGCCGATCAAATAATGATGCGCCGTCCATTCGATGGGGGTGGGGGAATGGGAAAGGCTGGCGAACAATTGAGCGCAGAACAAATTGATCAATTTGCTGCAATGGTTAGTTTAATTGTTTTATTTGGAATTAAAATGAAATTGGATAATAAATAGGTGAACAGTTGTGAACAAATTCGTCGAAATTTGGCATGCAGTGATCGACTGAGGCTGGAAGAATTGGCCAAATTGTATGAGCAAAAAACAAAGGTAATTTGAAATTTTGAGTATTGAATTGATGATATTTTAAAGGAGAAGAATTTCCGAACACAAGTGGAACAACAATTGGACATTTGCAGTCAAAATATTGTTGAACAAATTGAATTGCTCATTGGCAAGTTTAGAGGGCAAACAATTCCTTCATTTATGTTTTTTGAAGGCCAATTTGTACGACGCCAAACTGGCCAATACAAAAAGGCAATTTTCCATTTGGTTTGGAGTCCTTCCGCATGTCCAACCGATGAATGCCTTAAACCATTGATAAAATTGTTGGATTCGGAGCTTTCCCTCGTCCATCGATGCCTTCTTCATCGCAATGTTTTCAATTTCGCCCAATTCCACTTTATTTTTCCATTCATTTCAGTTCACCCGTGTTATGTATTCCCAAATTCAATTGCTCCTCAAACTTTTTCAAGAATGTGTCAACGAAAATATTGGCCAAGAGCCAAGTTTCTATCGCAGATTGACCGATGCATTGGCCATTCTACTCGACTTTTTCCATGCCGAAGGAAAGGTCGTTGTCCTATTCATTGTTAAACTAACTTGATTATTAAGCATTGCCAATAGCCAAATGGCAATTAATCCAAATTTTTCCCAACCCACTCAAAAGAGTGGAAGATTTGAATAACGAAATGTTTGTTTTGCATATTTAAATCCTTCCCTTCTTTTCTTGGAATAAATTTTGGAATGAATTGCCTAGAGGGTGATGCTTTTTTATTTTTTAAAATTTACTTCTAGCTAAATATTTCAATTAAAATAAAATTTTTATTAAGGGAATTTCCGTCGAATCATTTTCTCAATCAGCGGAATATAAAGGATTCCATGAGCAAATTTCCCTCTACCAAATGCCTACAGAAAAACTCATTGAACTCTATTATCGGGAATTGCTCAAAGCGCAAGACGAAGTGGGCTAATTAATGTGAAATTTAATTGTTTTGGATTGGGTTGATTTTTGAAGGTGACCGAATGCAAATATGGCATTTTGAATTTGCGTGCATATTTCAATCCAAATTCGGAATTGCTCGTCATCGATGGTCCTTTTTCTAAAAATTTTTATAATTTTTTTCATTTAATTTTTACAGTGCTCGGTGCAAAACAATTAATTCCATTGGATTCAAATGGTGAATAAAATCATTTTCATTCAATAATATTTCCCCAAATTAGGATTGAGTGATCCATTTGTGGTCATTGAATTATTGCCCCGTTGCAATTTCCCAGATCAGCCAAAGGCAAAAACGCGTGTCGTTCAAATGTGCCTGAATCCTGTATTCGGGGAAACATTCGAATTGTTCGACATTCAAATTCCTCACCTCATTTGTTCATTCATTTTTTAGTCATGTTCCACAATTCCTTCCAAATTGTGCACTCGTTCATTTCATCATAATGGACCATGATTTCTTGAAGGTGAATTTGCCTAGTGTGACAAATTATTTTACATAATATTTTCCTAAATAATCCTGAATATTTAATTCCGCGTGTTTAGTTAGAATACGCTAGTTTTAAGAATAAATTCGCCTGTTTGACTGTTTTAATAATCCCGCCTGGTTGACTAAGTTTTAAATAATTCCGCCTGGTTAACTAAGTATTAAATAATTCCGCCTGGTTGACTAAGTTTTAAATAATTCCGACTGGTTGACTAAGTTTTAAATAATTCCGCCTGTTTGACTAAGTTTTAAATAATTCCGCCTGGTTGACTAAGTTTTAATAATTCCGCCTGTTTGACTAAGTTTTAATAATTCCGCCTGTTTGACTAAGTTTTAAATAATTCCGCCTGGTTGACTAAGTTTTAATAATTCCGCCTGTTTGACTAAGTTTTAAATAATTCCGCCTGTTTGACTAAGTTTTAATAATTCCGCCTGTTTGACTAAGTTTTAATAATTCCGCCTGTTTGACTAAGTTTTAATAATTCCGCCTGGTTGACTAAGTTTTAATAATTCCGCCTGTTTGACTAAGTTTTAATAATTCCGCCTGTTTGACTAAGTTTTAATAATTCCGCCTGTTTGACTAAGTTTTAAATAATTCCGCCTGGTTGACTAAGTTTTAATAATTCCGCCTGTTTGACTAAGTTTTAATAATTCCGCCTGTTTGACTAAGTTTTAAATAATTCCGCCTGGTTGACTAAGTTTTAATAATTCCGCCTGTTTGACTAAGTTTTAAATAATTCCGCCTGGTTGACTAAGTTTTTAATAATTCCGCCTGTTTGACTAAGTTTTAAATAATTCCGCCTGGTTGACTAAGTTTTAATAATTCCGCCTGTTTGACTAAGTTTTATTAATTCCGCCTGTTTGACTAAGTTTTAATAATTCCGCCTGTTTGACTAAGTTTTAAATAATTCCGCCTGGTTGACTAAGTTTTAATTATTCCGCCTGGTTGACTAAGTTTTTAATAATTCCGCCTGGTTGACTAAGTTTTAAATAATTCCGCCTGGTTGACTAAGTTTTTAATAATTCCGCCTGGTTGACTAAGTTTTAAATAATTCCGCCTGTTTGACTAAGTTTTAAATAATTCCGCCTGTTTGACTAAGTTTTAATAATTCCGCCTGGTTGACTAAGTTTTAATAATTCCGCCTGATTGACTAAGTTTTAAATAATTCCGCCTGGTTGACTGTTTTAATAATTCCGCCTGGTTGACTAAGTTTTAAATAATTCCGCCTGGTTGACTAAGTTTTAATAATTCCGCCTGATTGACTAAGTTTTAAATAATTCCGCCTGGTTGACTGTTTTAATAATTCCGCCTGGTTGACTAAGTTTTAAACAATTCCGCCTGGTTGACTAAGTTTTAATAATTCCGCCTGGTTGACTAAGTTTTAATAATTCCGCCTGTTTGACTAAGTTTTAAATAATTCCGCCTGTTTGACTAAGTTTTAAATAATTCCGCCTGGTTGACTAAGTTTTAAATAATTCCGCCTGGTTGACTAAGTTTTGAATAATTCCGCCTGGTTGACTAAGTTTTAAATAATTCCGCCTGGTTGACTAAATTTTAATAATTCCGCCTGGTTAGTTAGAATAATTCCGCCTGTTTCTAAGAATATATCCGCCTTTTTAATTTCACTTCTTTTGTTAAGAATAATTTTATTATTTAGTCCAATGATTTTGCTGGAGAAGCCTTTCTCGATTTGAACGAAGTGCCCGGCTTTGCCAGTCCACAAGGGGCAGCTGGTGGCGGATTGAAGCAATTCAATCTAGTTTTGACTCATCCTTCATCCAGGGGTTAGTCTTTCTTACTTTACAATTCAATTCAAATCCCACCCAATTTTTTAGCCACTAATCCAACAATTATGGCTGTTCTTGTTTCTAGGAAAGAGGACAAAGAGGCCGAAGAATTTATTCGTTCTCTTTCTGCCACCTATTGAATTCATTCATTGATAAAAATAAAACCGGTTTATTCAAAAAAGTTATTTTATAGTCTAAAAGAATAAAATGATTAAATCAAATGTTTAATCGATGTAATGGCAAATTCGGCCTCTGAATCGGCCTCACTGATTGTCTGGGAAATGCTACTGTGCCGAGGCGTGGAGAATGAAACCACTAAATGAATGAATTGAATTATTTAATTTATTTTTATATCTTACCTCGTGGTCGTTCCTGAAATGTCAAAGATGAACTCTGCGAAGGCGTCGATGGTTCCGTGATAATATCTTGGGAATGTTGGCCTCCTTCATCCTCACTTGGCCTCGGGGCATTGTATCTTAAAATGACATATAGAGAGATGGATTCATTAAGCGTTACGCCCCAAACTGACGTCGTTTATAATAAGTAATAATATCATCAAGGACTGAACTAATTTTAATGATTTTAGTATCAAATTAAAGAACAGACATTTGGCTATTAAATAATATTAATTTTATAAAGTATTAAAATATCCTTTACTATGAATTAGCGAAAATTTCAATGATTTTTTTAGTCATAACTCCATCAATTCAGAACCAATTTAAATAAAATTAATATGATTCGATAGCCAATAGTCTGTTCTTTAATTTTATATAAAAATAATTAAAATTTTTTCATTCCTTGATGAGTTATTATAAACGGCGCAAAGTTGAGGTCGTACCCAGATTTATTGCCTTCCAAAATAACCTTTTCAATGATCGACTCCTTCGAACTTCCTTCAATTCTACACTTCCTCCCCTTTCTTCTCCCACTTTTTGCTGTTCTTCTGTTTTTTCATTATCTTTTTCGGCCATTCTTCCAGTTTCGACATCTCCCAATTTACAGGTGGCCGCCGTCTTTTTCCTCATACTTCGGAACATTCCAACATTTTGATGATGCCGAATTGAACTTCTGATGCTGCTGAATGGCAACGATGGACTTTTATTGACACCGCCTCGACTGCTGCTTGGCCCAGCGGCAGAAGGTGATGCATTTGTCCCATTTTCCTCTTCCGCTGCCGTGTCCTCTGGGATTGTGTTGTCCTGGAGTGTTTGTTGCGTTTGAAGACTGCATTTTCCCTTTCCTTCTTCCCGTTCACCCCCTCCCCTTTGAATCCATCGCAATTTTCCCAGTGCCGTTGATGAACTCAGTCGGCGTGAATCACGAATTCCGGTGCCTTGGGAACTGCCTGAATCCGAGTGCAATTCACCACCAATTGTTGGAGTATGGGAACGGGGAATTTCTGTGAAATAAAATAAAAATAGATGGCAAAAATGGTCCGTACCCAAGTTGCGGCTGACAAAATCCTCTTTGAGTAATTGCAATTCCCGATGGAATGTCCGTAATTGGGAGAAAATTCCCTTGCGGAATTGCTCATTTTGAGTGGCCATTCCAACACCCTTCACTTTTGTCAATTTTTCCCTCATTTCCGTTTGCCATGCCGATTCAATCTCATTTGCTGGCCTTTGATTCAGCTTACTTTGCACAATTGGATGCAACATTTCGGAAATTGGCAAATTCGATCCCATCATAAATTTGAGGAATGGGCCAAGTGATGGACCGCCACATTTTTTCGCAATCATTTCACGCACTGTAAAATGAAAATAAAATCAAAATAAATTGTAGTATTGACCAATTCGAGCAATTCGAAGCCAATGAACAACATTCAATTGTTTTTGGAAACTAACAACAATTGTTTTGAGGGCTAAAATTGCATTGAAATTGACATAGAATTGGAATATTGAATTTTAGCTTGCCTAGCATCACTGTCAAAATAACAGAATCGCGCACAATTCGAGTCGTTGAAACTGTGGCCGAATATCCACCTTTATCCGTCACCTTTAAATAATAAAATTTTCTTAATTCTATTTATAGGTGGTTAAAGTTCGCTTTCAGAAAAACTATGAATTAAAAAATGGAAATTTTAGATATTTGCTCAAAATAATTGAAAATAGAAATTGAAATTATGAGAATATGAAAATATGAGAATATTATGATTTATGAGAATATGAAAATATTATGAAAATATAAAAATAGGAAAATAGAAAAATATGAAAATATAAAAATATTGAAAAAATAGGAAAATATAAAAATATTGAAAATATAAAAATATGAAAACATGAAAATTTAAAAATATTGAAAATATAAAAATAGGAAAATATAAAAATATTGAAAATATAAAAATATGAAAATATAAAAATATAAAAAATAAAAATATGAGAATATGAGAATATTATGATTTATGAGAATATGAAAATATAAAAATATGAAAATATAAAAATAGGAAAATAGAAAAATATGAAAATATAAAAATATAAAAATATGAAAATAAGAGAATATGAGAATATAGAAAATATAAAAAATAAAAATATGAGAATATAGAAAATATAAAAAATAAAAATATGAGAATATGAGAATATTATGATTTATGAGAATATGAAAATATAAAAATATGAAAATATAAAAATAGGAAAATAGAAAAATATGAAAATATAAAAATATGAAAATATAAAAATATAAAAATATTGAAAATATAAAAATATTGAAAATATAAAAATATGAAAATATAAAAATATTGAAAATATAAAAATAGGAAAATATGAGAATATGAAAATATGAGAATATAGAAAATATAAAAAATAAAAATATGAGAATATGAGAATATAGAAAATATGAGAATATAGAAAATAAAAAAAATAAAAATATGAGAATATGAGAATATAGAAAATATAAAAAATAAAAATATGAGAATATGAGAATATTATGATTTATGAGAATATGAAAATATAAAAATATGAAAATATAAAAATAGGAAATAGAAAAATATGAAAATATAAAAATATGAAAATATAAAAATATTGAAAATATAAAAATATTGAAAATATAAAAATATGAAAATATGAGAATATTATGATTTATGAGAATATGAGAATATAGAAAATATAAAAAATAAAAATATGAGAATATGAGAATATTATGATTTATGAGAATATGAAAATATAAAAATATGAAAATATAAAAATATGAAAATATAAAAATAGGAAAATAGAAAAATATGAAAATATAAAAATATGAAAATATAAAAATATTGAAAATATAAAAATATTGAAAATATAAAAATATGAAAATATGAGAATATTATGATTTATGAGAACATGAAAATATAAAATATGAAAATATAAAAATAGGAAAATAGAAAAATATGAAAATATAAAAATATAAAAATATGAGAATATTGAAAATATAAAAATATTGAAAATATAAAAATATTGAAAATATAAAAATATGAAAATATGAGAATATTGAAAATATAAAAATATTGAAAATATAAAAATATGAAAATATGAGAATATTGAAAATATAAAAATAGGAAAATATAAAAATATGAAAATATGAAAATAGAAAAATATGAAAATATAAAAATATAAAAATATAAAAATATAAAAATATTGAAAATATAAAAATAGGAAAATATAAAAATATGAAAATATAAAAATAGGAAAATAGAAAAATATGAAAATATAAAAATATGAAAATATAAAAATATGAAAATATAAAAATATGAAAATATAAAAATATGAAAATATAAAAATATTGAAAATATAAAAATAGGAAAATATAAAAATATAAAAATATAAAAATATTGAAAATATAAAAATATGAAAATATAAAAATATGAAAATATAAAAATATGAAAATATAAAAATATTGAAAATATAAAAATAGGAAAATATAAAAATATGAAAATATAAAAATAGAAAAATATGAAAATATAAAAATATAAAAATATTGAAAATATAAAAATAGGAAAATATAAAAATATGAAAATATAAAAATAGGAAAATATAAAAATATGAAAATATAAAAATAGGAAAATATAAAAATATGAAAATATAAAAATATTGAAAATATAAAAATATGAAAATATAAAAATATGAAAATATAAAAATATGAAAATATAAAAATATTGAAAATATAAAAATAGGAAAATATAAAAATATAAAAATATTGAAAATATAAAAATATTGAAAATATAAAAATAGGAAAATATAAAAATATAAAAATATGAAAATATAAAAATATTGAAAATATAAAAATATAAAAATATTGAAAATATAAAAATATTGAAAATATAAAAATAGGAAAATATAAAAATATAAAAATATGAAAATATAAAAATATGAAAATATAAAAATATGAAAATATAAAAATATGAAAATATAAAAATATTGAAAATATAAAAATATTGAAAATATAAAAATAGGAAAATATAAAAATATAAAAATATGAAAATATAAAAATATTGAAAATATAAAAATATGAAAATATAAAAATATGAAAATATAAAAATATGAAAATATAAAAATATTGAAAATATAAAAATAGGAAAATATAAAAATATGAAAATATAAAAATAGGAAAATATAAAAATATGAAAATATAAAAATAGGAAAATAGAAAAATATGAAAATATAAAAATATGAAAATATAAAAATATGAAAATATAAAAATATTGAAAATATAAAAATAGGAAAATATAAAAATAGGAAAATATAAAAATATGAAAATATAAAAATAGGAAAATATAAAAATATGAAAATATAAAAATATTGAAAATATAAAAATATGAAAATATAAAAATATGAAAATATAAAAATAGGAAAATATAAAAATATGAAAATATAAAAATATTGAAAATATAAAAATATGAAAATATAAAAATAGGAAAATATAAAAATATGAAAATATAAAAATATTGAAAATATAAAAATATGAAAATATAAAAATATGAAAATATAAAAATATGAAAATATAAAAATATTGAAAATATAAAAATAGGAAAATATAAAAATATAAAAATATTGAAAATATAAAAATATGAAAATAAGAAAATAAGAGAATATGAGAATATGAGAATATAGAAAATATAAAAAATAAAAATATGTGAATATGATATATAAAATATAAAAAATAAAAATATGAGAATATGAGAATATTATGATTTATGAGAATATGAAAATATAAAAATATGAAAATATGAAAATAAGCAGAGATTGGTAGACCTAGGATTTTCCCAACTTGACTTGACCTTGACTTGACCTGGCCTACGATTTTCTAACTTGACTTGACTTGACCTTGACATCAATTTAGGTCAAGTCAAGTCAAGGTCAAAGTCAAGTCAAGCACTTTTGCTTGACCTTTTCCTTGACGTCAAGTTCCAGCCAATTTCAGCTTGACCTCAAAAATTTTTTATTTTCAAGATGTAAAAGAATTTTTATTTAAGTGAAATATGCATTAAAATAATATAATTTGTTCATAAAATGAAAAAATTATTCTGAAAAGAACTATTTCTTCTTCAAAAGAATTAACAATTTTTATTTCTGGATTCTGGTACAATAATTCCAGGACGGTTTGGTTATAATAAAAGGCATATGTGAGGGGGATGGAAGTGGGGAGGGGTGAATTCTTAAAAAATACAAAATAATCTAAATATTTATTGATATATTTTGACTTTTTAAAAATTTTTATGGTCCTTTTCGGTTTTTCGGGAAAAATTTTTAATACCTTCAAGGAATGGTCCTATAATATTAATCATAAGGTGGTTCCAATCTAATACTCTCATCAGTGGTGATTCCATGATTTTTTCATAGGGGGGTGGGCGCGATGGCGAAAAAATTTCAGCTTCTATGGATGCAATTTTACAAATTTTTAGGCTTTAAAACAAAAATTTTGAAAAATTACAAGGTTTTCTGGAAAGAAATCATCAAAAAAGTTAATGTGATCGGCGATAGGCGCGAGCGTCAAATTTTTTGGTTTATATGTTTTTTACAAAGGAAAAATTCTCGGGCATACCGGGGCGTCATTTCCCCAAGAGGGTGGTTTGGGTTTCGCCAGCCTCCCTCCCTCGCACCACCTGCCATTGCCTACTCCAAAAGAAAAGAAATGCCCTGATTGGGAGAAAAATTAGATCAAAAATGGCCCCGCAGGGAAAAATTTAGCCAAAATTGGTTACTGAAAGAAAAATTTTAATCAAATTTAATTTTCATTAACTCCAAAAATGCTTCAAATATGGTAAATTTGTCCAAAAATTAGGTCAAGTTAGGGCCTTGACGTCAAGCAAAATGTCAAGGAAAAGTGCTTGACTTTGACCTAGGATTTCCCAACTTGACTTGACTTGACCTTGACCTGAGACCTTGATTTTCTAACTTGACTTGACTTGACCTTGACGTCAAGGTCAAAGTCAACCTTGACTGTCAAGCTCAACTTGACGTCTACCAATCTCTGAAAATAAGAAAATAAGAAAATATGAAAATATAAAAATATGAAAATATAAAAATATGAAAATATAAAAATATTGAAATATAAAAATATGAAAATATGAGAATATTATGATTTATGAGAATATGAGAATATGAAAATATGAGAATATGAAAATAAGAAAATAAAAAAATATGAAAATATAAAAATATGAAAATATAAAAATAGGAAAATAGAAAAATATGAAAATATGAAAATATTGAAAATATGAGAATATTATGATTTATGAGAATATGAAAATATTAGAATATGAAAATATTAGAATATGAAAATATGAGAAACTGAATATAGAAGAAATCGAAACAGAAAAACCATTTTTTTAAAATTGAAAACTAGATTTTTTGAAAATTCAGGTTTAAAACTAATTTTGACAAATTTAATTTGATCTTTAATTTCCCTTAATTTTACCAACCGAAACAGAGCCTTGGCGACCAGCTGTGTCCCGAATCAGGGAAGTGGCCAAACTGCTCCCACTTACTGCCGGCACCACACTTTGTTTGGCGGCAAGAGGAGGACAAATCCAATTTTGGAGAAGAATTAGGCAAAAATTCAAATCCTTTGCTTGAAATTGGGGCGATTCTAAAATAAAATAAAAATTTAAAATATTTCCCCATGATGAACCCTTTGCACTGATTGCGACTCGAAGGAACATTGGAATGAGGAATTGGCACAAAAGTGCTTCAGGGCGTTCAGCCAGAGGACCAAGACAATCCGATGTGCAAATTAGTTCAAGGGAAAAGGCCGACTGAAGGAATAAAGGGAAATATGGATTTAGGACGGATTTTAGGATAAAAATGAACTTGGCCAAGGGAACTCATCAGAAATGAGGCCAATTTGAGAACAATTGAACAAAATGAAGGAGGCGGAATGTGCGCACTCAAAACAGTATGCGGAATTGCCGGAGTGGAAATGTGCGGTTGCTGTGGCCCAGTTGCCTCTTCCGATGGGCCTAAAGTGTCGCCGAGACTTAGGCGAAGACAAAGTAAAGTGATGGTCTTGAAATGGTGGAAAATGAATTGAAGAAATAGGGAATGATCACTTTGAGTGAATGCAAATGTGCAATGTAGGGAGAATGGACCAAAGTTTGGTGAAGGCCCGAAAGCCAACAGCTCACAGCATTCCAATTGGCACGTCTTCGGGTGGATGGCCTTTTGGCAATTTTTGCAATTGTTTTGTCCAATCGGCGAAGAATGACATTGATTGCCGAACTATGAAATGATTAATATAAATTAAGCGAGTGACCCACCGATTTGTTTCGACGGACCAATCGACAATTGGCAAAATGTGCGCAAAATATTGGCGCAATCCGAGGCAAGCCAGCGTATTCGCATCATAAGGGGCCAATTTGAGAAGGGAAACGGCAATTTCCAACAATTTAACGTGGCATTTATGATCCAACAATTCGGGCATTCGATTATGGTCAAAATTGGCTGCTAATTTGGTCAATTCCTTCAGGCGGATTGAACCACATCGAATGAAGAGGGAGCAAAGGGTGAGTAGACTGAAATCATTTTAGAAGGATCATCAAATTGGATTGTTCAATCACTCACGCATCCCGTGGCCCTCTGAATTGTTCCTTTTGGAATTCAATGTCCGCTGCCGCAGTCCCATCCGCCCATCCGGCAGAGGTGATTTTCTTCTCTACTGTACGATTGCCGGCACCAGCCGAAGAATGACTTTGTCCGGTAGGCTGTTGTCGACTTGGATCATCGTCAACGATGGTTGGTGGTAGGGTTGCGCTCCCGAGGGTCGGGGGCGAGTTGGACGGGGGCGGGGGTGATCGGGGGTGGCACCTTCGGGGGCGGGGACGGGGGTGACCTTGACGGGGACCCCCGCGGGGATCCCCGCGGGGGTACGGGGTTGACAAAAATTTTTAAAAAAGTCCTATTTTTCAAAAAAAAAATTTCTGAAGAAAAATTTAGTAAAATTTTAATAAATTATAAGCGCAAATAAATTTTAATTCATAATTCATTCAATCTCCTCTTCAATTTCTTCCTGTTCTGGATCATTTGAATTTGTTGGTGCCAGTTACACACGGTTGGGATCATTATCATTAGCGTCTAGATCACAAGCGTCTCAGTGATTTTGAATTTGAAGAGCCTTAGCTCATCAGTCATCAGCCAATTTACTAATTTAAATTAAATGATATAGTGCATTTAATAGCCCTAAGTATCGGTTATCAAATGATATATTGAACATACAAAACTGTAATGGTTTGGACAAAATATGGCCCTAGATGCCTAGATACAAAAACAATTTTTCAAAATTTTTGGCCTCAACTTTGCCAAAGCTTTGAAGTTTTGAATGATCATTATACCATTGGATAGCCAAGATTTGGGACTATTAAATATATTTTAGGTCCTTTAAATTGGTTAATTGGCTGATGAGCTAAGGCTCGTCAAAATCGATGAGATTAGTGGCGAGATGCTAATGTCCCTCGCTGGTTTCACTTTACACATCATCCAAATTTGCTTTTACAAATAAAATTTGACAGAGATTTTTTGCCGAAAAGTCTTATATAAATCTTCAATATGGCATGATATGATTAAAAGGATGTCAGATTCTTGAATAGCACCCTAAATTAACCATAGAAAGTGATTTTGTGATGTCTATTATCCATAAGAGAAGATTATCAAGAGACGCGCAGCGAAAAAATTAACTAAAAATTGCCGCGCAGCGAAAAATTTTTAATGAAAATTTAAAAATCCTACAAAAATCTGCTAAAAATTTCCTTTCATATTGCATTTTTCTTGAAAAAGTCCGATAATATGGGGTATATGTTCACCCCCGTACCCCCGCGGGGGTGGAGGTTCGGGGGGCGGGAGTGATCGGGGGTGGACCTTCGGGGGTGGGACGGGGGTGAAACTCAAACCCCCGCGGGGGCCCCCGTCGGGGGTGACCCCCGCGGGGACGGGGGCGCAACCCTAGTTGGTGGGTCAAAGAATTGCGGGGAATCGGCCCTTTCGGCGCCCAGAAAAGAACGACCACGGGAGGAATATTCATGGACTGCTGCAGCGGCTGCAGATGAGCCAACCGGGAGGAAATCGAAAGAGCGAGTTGGGCCACGGGCCAAAATGTCGCAACTGTTCACGAGGGCACGCATCTCAACACTGAGTGTATAAAATGCGGTCATTTCATGTTTGAGGGCGGCCATTGAATTGGACTGGTTTTGGGTTTCCTCCTCCATGAATTGGAGCAAATGTGGAATCATTGATTGAATGCAGAGCAACATTTGATGACTTCGTCGTGATTCCGGTGCAAATGCACAAATTGTTCTAGAGGGAATTCATCGAATATTTATTTTATTTATTGTGACTTACACACAACTGGCCATGGCATCGGTCAAAATCGTGAATGTATTCGGCTCATCTTGATTAATTGGGAAAGAAGGAGGATTATATCAATGTATTTTGAATTAATTATGTTGAGATTCTCTCATTCCCTTATACTACATTCTCAATTCAAATTCATTTTTTTAATTGTTATATAATATTAGTATGAGATTTTATGCGCAAAAATCCAAAATTTTCAAATTCCTTAAAAAATGAATGCAAATTAATTGTTTTTTTTTCCAAAAATAATACAAAAAAAAATGAGGGATGAAAGAAAAGGGGGATTTGCTATGAGTAAAAGGAATACGGTACTGAAAGTGTGCTTTCGATTGTATGTATTTCATTCTGGAAGAATTAACTTCCGGAAAATATTTTTAGTGAATTAAAAAATTCTGTAAGTATAATTGAATTAAAATCTTTCCGGAAAACTTAATTAAAATCTTTCCGGAAAACTTAATTAAATTCTTTCCGGAAAACTTAATTAAATTCTTTCCGGAAAATTTAATTAAATTCTTTCCGGAAAACTTAATTAAAATCTTTCCGGAAAACTTAATTAAAATCTTTCCGGAAAACTTAATTAAATTCTTTCCGGAAAACTTAATTAAATTCTTTGCGGAAAACTTAATTAAATTCTTTCCGGAAAACTTAATTAAAATCTTTCCGGAAAACTTAATTAAATTCTTTCCGGAAAACTTAATTAAATTCTTTCCGGATAATTAAATTCTTTCCGGAAAACTTAATTAAAATCTTTCCGGAAAATTTAATTAAATTCTTTCCGGAAAATTTAATTAAATTCTTTGCGGAAAACAAAATTAAAATTTTTCCGGAAAACTTAATTAAATTCTTTCCGGAAAACTTAATTAAATTCTTTCCGGAAAATTTAATTAAATTCTTTCCGGAAAACTTAATTAAAATCTTTCCGGAAAACTTAATTAAAATCTTTCCGGAAAACTTAATTAAATTCTTTTCGGAAAACTTAATTAAATTCTTTGCGGAAAACTTAATTAAATTCTTTCCGGAAAACTTAATTAAATTCTTTGCGGAAAACTTAATTAAATTCTTTCCGGAAAACTTAATTAAATTCTTTCCGGAAAACTTAATTAAATTCTTTGCGGAAAACTTAATTAAATTCTTTCCGGATAATTAAATTCTTTCCGGAAAACTTAATTAAAATCTTTCCGGAAAATTTAATTAAATTCTTTCCGGAAAACTTAATTAAATTCTTTCCGGATAATTAAATTCTTTCCGGAAAACTTAATTAAAATCTTTCCGGAAAATTTAATTAAATTCTTTGCGGAAAACAAAATTAAAATCTTTCCGGAAAACTTAATTAAATTCTTTCCGGAAAACTTAATTAAATTCTTTCCGGAAAATTTAATTAAATTCTTTCCGGAAAACTTAATTAAAATCTTTCCGGAAAACTTAATTAAAATCTTTCCGGAAAACTTAATTAAATTCTTTCCGGAAAACTTAATTAAATTCTTTGCGGAAAACTTAATTAAATTCTTTCCGGAAAACTTAATTAAAATCTTTCCGGAAAACTTAATTAAATTCTTTCCGGAAAACTTAATTAAATTCTTTCCGGATAATTAAATACTTTCCGGAAAACTTAATTAAAATCTTTCCGGAAAATTTAATTAAATTCTTTCCGGAAAATTTAATTAAATTCTTTGCGGAAAACAAAATTAAAAAAACTTTTCCAGAAAAGAAATTATTGAAGTAATATAAAGCTTTCCGGAAAACATAATATTCTCATTAAAACAAACAAATTCCCTTTCTTTTCTCCATATAAGCCCATTTTAAATTTGTTGATATACTTTTTCTTTTTTAGGATCGCTACAATACAATTTTTCTATTACAAACTTGATATGCCCAAATTTACCTCGATAGCAAAGATCCAATGCTTGGAGGGGTTTAGAATAGGGCAAAAGTGACAAAATGTCTAGCTGATCCAATGGCTCCATTGTTCTTTCCATAGCCAAAAGCAAGGCAAAAAGATATTTGGCCTTCACTCGCATTGGGCTCGCCTCCAAATCGCAATCATTTTGGTCCAAAATGTCCGCAATTGATCCGAACATTTGGAGGAGAAACGGTTTTCGATGGAGAATATAGAATTGTTTACAACTGAAAATTAAGTGATCGAAAGGAGAATTTACTGAATATTTCCTCTCAAAACTTACACAAATTCGACAACTTGAGTGAACAACCGATTTGGTTGCCGTTGACTGTAGCAACGCAAAATTGTAGGCATTATGAGGAAAAAACCCTGGGAGGCAAAAAGTGATTGAAAATGAATGCTCATGGAAAGATAGGCGGCCATACAGCCTGAAAGAATGGGCCAATAATGCAAAGTATTAATTTAATTTACGTCTCAGAATGAGCACATCCTCACAATGAATAATCTGAAGGGCAATATTATTTATAATTAAGCCATTATAATAATGGAGTTTGTCTCCACCATCTTTTTCAAAAAATTTTTTAAAAATTTATTTTTCGTTAATGACATGTATTTATGGGTTTTAATGATGGGGAGGAATCCGATAAGCCTTTATAATAATGGAGTTTGTCTCCACCATTTTTTCCAAAAAATTCTTTAAAAAATTTATTTTTCGTTAATGACATGTATTTATGGGTTTTTAATGATGGGGAGGAATCCGAATATAGCATTTGTCAATAATTAATTTTCCAGAACCATTAATTATTAATGGTTCATAAACTGGTTTCGAAAAATCCAAACTTTAGAATTAACAGAAAAATTAAAGTTCAATCGACGCATCTCGATGAGCTGATCACGAATCTGTCTTTTGTTTCCTATAAAACTTAAAAATTGAAAAACTTATGGCCATTTTTTTCACGCAGGTCATTTAAGCATCTTATAAATTTTAAAAGGCATACTTTTTAAATTTTGGGTTTAATGGGAAATAAAAGGCAGATTCATGATCAGCTCATTGAGATGGATCGAATGAATTATAATTTGTCTGATAATTCTGTTTTGGATTTTTCGAAACCGGTTTATGAACTAATGGTCCTGGCAATCAATTATTGAAAAACTAATGCTATATTTTGATTCAAATTTTTGGAAAAAAAAAGTGGGGAAACAAGCTCCACTTTTTCATAAGCCATTACTAACCATAACCCCGTTGATCACATTGATGAACAAATGCAAATCGCCGAACATGAAAACATTTTCCATTTTCTCGAACATATTTCCCATCAATTTGCTCCATGCAAATTTATGCAATGCATCCATTGTTTGCAGCTCATCGCCTCCCTTTCCTTGGTACATGCCAAAACAGGATTCCACGGCCCTTCGTGGAAATGATGGCAAATGGGTGAATTCATCGTGCAGGAAGAAAATGCGTTGGGGCACAACCGCCTCCGGTGAAAATCGAAGGGCATTGTGGGTAAGGAGAACTTTGCCAGTTTCGATTATTTTTTGCTGAAATGCATGCTCCCTAATGCGTTGTTGGGCCAATTGAGGGTCGAGACGGACCAATTGGAGTTGGGGATAGAATGAACGATGGAAGAAATAAAAATCACTAAAAATGAAAGTAATTTTAATAATTTTGGGATGGGGGGATTCACCGAACAAATGCACTCGGATTGTGGAGCACAAATGTTTTTGGATCATAGAGGAAATAATTTTCTGCTTCCGCCTGATCAATGTTGTAAAATTCAATGGAATCGGCCAATAAATGTTGGAATAAAGTGTCCTCGAGAACGGGGAATTGGGTGGGAATTCCGCCTTGATGCGAATCGGGACCATGGACAATCACCTCAAAAATAGTCGATTTAATTAATTTAATTAACTAATTATTTTATTACTTTTTTGGCACTTGGAACATTCGCCGTGATCATTATGGCCTGATCGCATTGTTCCTTTTTCAATGTTTGCTTAAGGTCCTAAAAAGGGGAATTGAATTAATAAAATTGATTTAATATTGTTTACCTTAAAATAAAGGCCTTGCACAAATGGCATCACCAACCAGCATAAACTCAATGCCAATGCCAATGACCGATCGGTGCCTTCGCCCGGAGTGCGCACATAAAACATGACTAAACCCAAAAGGGCATTGCAAATTGTGTGCGCCGATTGGGAGGGCAATGGGCGAAAGGTGAGGACCAAACGACGGAGGAGGGCAATCATTTGTTCCTAAAATGAATAACTAATTCGAATAAGCAATTAAATTATCCAGTTCACTTGTTTGCCCCGATTGGTAAACTTTTCGAAAAAATGCCGAAGGAAAAGGGCAGAGTCTTCGACCAGACAATTCCAAATAACATTTCGACAAGTTTCACTGACTAAAATGAACAATTTTCAAGGCCAAATTATTCCGAATGTAGACCAGTCATTCCATTATTGTCCACTTGGGGATCGTCGAGTAATTCAACAATGGATGGCACAACACTGAGCAAAGAGGAGGGAAAAAGTGGTTGCGCAACTGGGATGATCATTTGGCGTGGGATTGGTTCGGACAGGGCCGAATCCTCACCGCCTTGGGCTCCATCCACCATCATTTGATGTTGGAAAAGTGCTGGCTCATAGGCTGCCTAAAAATGGAAAAATTTCAGCAAAAAATTTACAAAAAATTGATTTTACTTGTTGAACAACAGCCGTTGCCCTCAATGGAAATTGTTCACGCTTAAAAATATTTTAAATGAAAATTTATTCAAAATACCAACCAATTCACGTTGCCTTTCCTCCGCCTTCTTCACCGCCTTCCGTACCATTTCTTGCTTCTGTTTTCGCCGTGTCCTTGTCATCGTCATTATTGTTTGACTCGTTGATTGTTCCTCCTCCTTTAGGGACAATTCCTCGACTTTTGTTTTCACTGGTGGCATCCAAGGCGGATCCACAATTGGCATTTGGCTTTGACCAATTGAGGGCGATGGAAGGGTGAAATCGATGCTTGGCGGAGGAACCTAAATTAATGAAATGAAATGTTGATTTTTGTATGAAATTTTGTGCCTTGAAAATGAGTTGAGCGCCTTCTTCCATTTTCAGCCAAACATGGAAACGTTGGCGCCAAAGGATGTAAAATCGACGGACGGCCCCAGTCCGAACACTGGGGTCTGCAGAGGAAAGTTCGGCATTGACCAAGGTGGTGCATTCTTGTGGACATTTCACAGCACAACAAATAAAGAGGGCGGCTAAAAATGATGGAATTATCCCCGCGGAGTAAAATATTTTCCACCGGCAGTAGTAGTCAAATTGACATCATCAATTCGATTGAGGAGGGCCCAGGCAATTGGAATGGCCGGAATTAATTGTTCATTTTTCATCAAAACAATGCCCTTTAGCAATGCGGACAATGGAGAATGGACCAAGTCGAGCAAATTGACACGTAGAACATTCACAATTGTCGGGGGACGGGGTGCTTTGAGTTCTTTTGCCTCAATTGTGATATTGTCCCCTTCTTCCGCCTTTTTGCCTCGGTTCTCCTCAATTTCGCTGAGTTTTTCAATGATCAATCCCCTCAAAGCCAATGGCATTCGATCAACGCCACTTTGCCGAATGTTGGCACTTTCTCTACGTGGCGGATTCGAAGAATGCCGTTTCTTAAAATTTTAATTGGAAATGTATAAAATGGAGTGTTTTTGACTTTTGCTGCTTCATTTTGACTATTTTGCCAACGTTCAATGAATTGTTGGCGCCGATCGACCCTCTTTTCCGGCGAAATTTGCCCATAAATGACCAATAATGCCTCCAACAAACGATGCGATTGTCTTTATGGATATGAAAGGATTATTCATTTTTTAATCAGAAGAACCTATAAATCCTTTCAAAACACCATTTGGTGCAAAAATGCTCATGGCGACAGTTGAAATCATATTTTTGGCTGAATTCCATCAGTGTCTAAATAAATTATTGTTATCGGCCGGAAGAATTCAAAAAGGTGGTGGAATTATTTGTAATTAACCAGAAGAAATTAAAACAGGCGGATAAAACAGGCGGAATTATTTTGGTGCAAATAAAACAGGCGGAATTATTTTGGTGCAAATAAAACAGGCGGAATTATTGTTTGGGGCAAATAAAACAGGCGGAATTATTTTGGTGCAAATAAAACAGGCGGAATTATGTTTGGGGCAAATAAAACAGGCGGAATTATTTTGGTGCAAATAAAACAGGCGGAATTATTTTGGTGCAAATAAAACAGGCGGAATTATTTTGGTGCAAATAAAACAGGCGGAATTATTTTGGTGCAAATAAAACAGGCGGAATTATTGTTTGGGGCAAATAAAACAGGCGGAATTATTTTGGTGCAAATAAAACAGGCGGAATTATGTTTGGGGCAAATAAAACAGGCGGAATTATGTTTGGGGCAAATAAAATAGGCGGAATTATTTTGGTGCAAATAAAGCAGGCGGAATTATTTTGGTGCAAATAAAACAGGCGGAATTATTTTGGTGCAAATAAAACAGGCGGAATTATTTTGGTGCAAATAAAACAGGCGGAATTATTTTGGTGCAAATAAAACAGGCGGAATTATTTTGGTGCAAATAAAACAGGCGGAATTATGTTTGGGGCAAATAAAACAGGCGGAATTATTTTGGTGCAAATAAAACAGGCGGAATTATTTTGGTGCAAATAAAACAGGCGGAATTATTTTGGTGCAAATAAAACAGGCGGAATTATTGTTTGGGGCAAATAAAACAGGCGGAATTATTTTGGTGCAAATAAAACAGGCGGAATTATGTTTGGGGCAAATAAAACAGGCGGAATTATGTTTGGGGCAATAAAACAGGCGGAATTATTTTGGTGCAAATAAAACAGGCGGAATTATTTTGGTGCAAATAAAACAGGCGGAATTATTTTGGTGCAAATAAAACAGGCGGAATTATGTTTGGGGCAATAAAACAGGCGGAATTATTTTGGTGCAAATAAAACAGGCGGAATTATTTTGGTGCAAATAAAACAGGCGGAATTATTTTGGTGCAAATAAAACAGGCGGAATTATGTTTGGGGCAAATAAAACAGGCGGAATTATTTTGGTGCAAATAAAACAGGCGGAATTATTGGTGCAAATAAAACAGGCGGAATTATTTTGGTGCAAATAAAACAGGCGGAATTATTTTGGTGCAAATAAAACAGGCGGAATTATTTTGGTGCAAATAAAACAGGCGGAATCATTTTGGTGCAAATAAAACAGGCGGAATTATGTTTGGGGCAAATAAAACAGGCGGAATTATTTTGGTGCAAATAAAACAGGCGGAATTATTTTGGTGCAAATAAAACAGGCGTTATCATTTTGGGGCAAATAGGCTGAATTTAAACTGGCGTAATTACTCTTAAGAAGCAGGCGAAATTAAATCGGGCGGATTTATTCTTATCTAGCTACACTTAAATTTAAGAAGTTTACCTTTAGCCACGGCATATTTCGGAGCATTTCCTCCTCATCTTCCTCGTCCACTTGTTGTTCAAATTGGAATTGTTGAAGAGAATTGCCCGTACTGCTGGAAAGTCTTTCGGGCGAAGGCATCGATTGTTGCTCAAAATTGGGCCTAAGGCGTGAACCAGGATTTGCTGAAAGAAAAAAATTTGGGGTTTATGAAAAAAAAAATAATAAAAGAAATTAAAAATGAACAGAAATTTGTAAGGGAAAATTGCTGCCAAAAAGCGGAAAAAGCAAAGCGACATCGCCAACCTTGTTTTGCGATGGAAAGCATGAAGATTGGGGATCGAGGCGATCCTTGACTGGCCAAAGTTGGGGTTGGTGTAATTGCCTGCTTTTGACCGTCTAGTCCATCATCGTCTCCAGCCTCCAAATCCTGTTGATCCACGGACATTCGACCCCGCATTGAATGTCGGGGAATCAATGATCGACTGACACGTGTTTTGAAGGAAGTTGTTCGTCGACGACGTTGCACAAAGGAAACCACCCGTTGAGGAGTGGGCTCAATTGGGGCGGCATCAGTGGTGGCTCGACGCATCAGCGGAACTTTGGGCGAATTTAAAGCGGATTAGAAAGCGAAGGATAGGGGAATAATTTATTGTTGATCGAAAGAGAATTCGGCAAAAGCAAATTACAAATTGAGACCTACCAGATTCGCTGGGTACAGCAGAAGATTCGGTTGCGGACTCCAAATTTTCCACAAATTCATTTGGAGCAGCGGTGGTCGATGAAGATGCCGGCCCAGTGGGTTTGGAAATTTTCCGGATTCTAAATATAAACGATGAATATTAGGCAGATGGTATTGAAAGAGGGGGGGGGGGGGTTAGAGGATGTTTCATTACCAACTACCAACTATTCTAATTTTTTGAAAACTAAAAACATTTAAAGGAGAAGCACCTTTTCCTCATAAATTTGGATTATTATATTTTAAAAGACATGTAGTTTTATTCAAATGCTGAATATCATAAAATTAATAAAACATATTCGTAGATGACATTTTGCGCTTTCGAATGATATACCGCTTTCTTAAATTGGTTAATGCCTTGCTGACTGAGATATGGGTCTAATTAAACGCAGGTACTCTCTCTCTCTCAATGTCATATCACAAATCACAATCAGTCCTTCTTTGTTGTAAATCGAGGGAACTTTATTTTTCCCTTCAATCAAATCAAGAGAACACACATTTTCCCTCGCTGCCGCTAAAGAGAGAATACGGTACCCCTTTTGTTGAAAATCGAGGGAAACACAAAGCACAAATATGCACTACCGTACCGATTATTACTCGCATTAGTTTTTGGCCCATATATCATTGAGGAATTAACCAAATTAGGAAAGCGATATGTCATTTTAAAAGTTTGAGTTTCCTTTACAATTTGGTTTAAATTTAATTTTATGAAATCAGCCTTAAATAACATTGCATCTTTTAAATGTAAGCTATTGGTTTTTTGAAGAAAAGCCTCTTTTTCTAAACAATGATTTACCCAAAAAATTAGAATGCCACTTTGCCACTTTTAGAAACTTTTATAACGTTCGGCATATTGCCTTCCTAAATTGTCTATTTCCTTGAGGAGCTATGACCAAAGGAAAAGTTTAGGCACTGAAATGTCCTATATTTCGGAATTTCGGGTATAGAAGAATTAACGTGCCGAATTGATTCTCGAAATGATCGATTATGGAGGCCGCCAATTGGGTCGGCAGAGGAAGGCGGTGTTGGCAAAGTGCCACCACCACCTACTGTGGCGGAAGGCGAATTCCTTTTCAATAATCTTTGACGGCCTTGGGCAAGTCGACGAACTGAAAATTGGGAAATACAATTTTCAATATTTTAGAACTTAAGAAGCAAATTAAGGAAAAAGTAAAGGGAAAAAAGCAAAATAAATTGGAAATATGTAAAAAGCAATCAAAATATGGCAAAAGTGGGCTACGGTAAAGGAAGAAAGGAAAGGAGAGAAATGAAGAAATAGTGTGCCAAAAAGAAAGTGTGCCTCCTGCATTCATCCTTAGTTAGGACCTGATCGACTTCTGCCACTGCCCCCATTTTGGCGTGATGCACTCCGGATTGAGGATTTCTCGACCAAAGGCCTTTCCTCATCCATTATTCCTTGGCCAAAATAATGATTATTATTATTTTGATCTTCCACATCGATGGCATCCTCATTTTGGGCCAATGGTGTATATTCCATCCGAGAGGAAGAGAAGAGGCGAGTCCGGGAGGCAAAACGGCGAATGGTGGTTGTGAGGGAGGAGGAGGTTGAAGGAACAGGGCCCAAACATTCTGATGTGGCCATGATTTAGATAAGAGGGCAATTTATTATTAAAAGATGGGTGAATTAAGCATTGGGATTAAAAACTAAGGGAGAATGTGTGCCAATGCCAAAAACAAATATAAAAATTAAAAAATTGATTGGTGAGCCTGAATAAACCAAAATTCCAAGCGCAATCGCAACTCGCAAATCAATGTTTTTTTCATCCACATTTGGCACCCACCTTTTCCACTTTTATCCAAAATGCCACCAGCCAATGGCTGTTGATCTTCACTGATCAAATCATGGGATCCCCTTGGGGAATTCTCCTCATCCGCTGTGGAATAGCTAATTCGCCTTTCCGGATGCAATTCATTGATGGAATGGATTGAGCCAGTGGTCAATGGCTGCTCTTGTTGGGCAATTTGTTGCATTTGAGGATTGAATGTGTTCGAAAGAATTGACCAACGTCGATGGGACTGGAATAGAAAGTGATTTTTTCCCTTTCTTTTAATTTCGACAAAGGATATTTCAGTAGAGCTAATTCAATACTTGGGCCGTTATTTTGGCCATAGCTCAACAAGGAAGCGATTAATTTAGGAAGGCAATATGCCATTTGAAAGCACTAAAAGTCCATAAAAAAAGTGGCTTAATTAATTTTCGAAAATATTAAAACAATTTATAAAATAAGCAGCTTTTCCTCCAAAAATATGTATATATTACATTAAATTCCTTGAAAAATTTTTAAAACTCGAATTTAATAAAATTATAATGAGCCACTTTTTAAGGACATTTTGAGCTTTACAGTAAAATGGTATATTGCCTTCCAAAATTAGCTATTACATTGTTGAGCTATGAACAAAAGTATATGGCTTGTTTCTTTATATTCCAATTTTGCCCTTTCTCCCAATTCCAACCTGTAATCTTTCCCATCCAGTCGATGCGGCCCCAGTTGTCTTTTGTGAGAGTTGGCGAGTACGGGGAAGTGTTTGGAAAGTTTCTCGTAAAAAAGCGGTGATTTGGTGTAACAATGCGCAAACCATCAATTGCAATGCCACCGGGAATGCATCACATTTATCATTATTCACTGTTCCATCGTCCAAAAAGTCCTCCAATTCATCGAATAATTTCAGCTGTCTTCTGTCCATTCCCCCTTTTTCCTCCAAATCTATTTGTCGTTGCAGCCGAATGCCCAATTGTGTGGCCCATCCATAAAAGGCACGGCCCAAAGCCCGTTGAAGGAGGGCTGTTCGGCGGGAAGCACCGCCACCTGCTCCACCGCTTCCAATTCGAATCGAATTTTGTGGGTGAATTGGCGTTTGTTGGCCAATTAATGAATTGCCGAATGTTCGTCCACCGGGAAATGACATTCCGCTGAATTTTATTTGAATTTTGAATTATTAGTAGGATGGTAGCCACCTTCGAATCCAATCTGGCCAATCCCCTCGATTGCATCTTTGCACAAAATTTATGCATTCCAGCAAAATCACTGCCCGAGACAAAATCGGCGATTTCAATTCCGCAATTGCTCCAACCAAAGGAGCATCGGGAAAATTTGTTGGTCGGCTATGTTCCATCAAAAATGCGAATCTGGCTGCGCCTTCGCGAATTTCCTTGATCTGAGAAGAATATTTTTTTAATAATTTTGAATTTGTGGCCAACTTGAACAAGTTTTCGTGGAGGCAAAAATTTTGGCAAATTTGGGGAGGCTGTCTCCGTTCGATCATCTACTTCTGCTCCAAATTGTGTCCGAGGAGTTGCCAATCGACTCGGCATTGCCCCTCTCAATCCACCTCCCGCAAATTTCCCTTTGCCATTTCCGGCATCAATTGAACTTCCCCCAAGGGAACCATCTTCCTCTGGCTGATCATCGGCTGGATTGGATGAGCCTTCATCTTCTTCTGAATTGGCTGCAACCTGTTCTGAACCAGTTCCACCGGGTCGTGTCTTTAAAATTGCCAATATTTTAATTTATTTTCCAAGTTTAATATTTGCCAAAGATTATAAGATTTAGCCTATTCTCTCAACTTTACACCGAATAGATGGATCTATTCAATAAGCATCATTTGATAATATTTTTATCCTGGCTTAACCATAATTTGAACCTAAAATAAAAATCGGTTTTTGAGTCAAAAAAATCGTTTTAAACCGTTTAATACCTTTAATTTTGAGTAAACAATGATAAATTATATAAGATTCGATGCGTCTTAACGAGATCTATTTAATGGTATAATGTTTGTGAAATGTAGAACAAACCTTTAAACCACTATAATTTTATGTATTTTTAATTCGCAAATTTCAACAATTTATTCGACAAATTAATTATTTTCCAAATGCCCTCATCACATTACCCCTTTAAGTAGACTCAGCGCGAATTGCAATCTTCCACCGCCGCCGCCAGATTTACTTGCTCCCGAAACTTTTCCCTTTTTAACTGGCAAAAGTTGCTGTGGACTTCCAATGGAATCATCGACGGAGGCGGATGTGATTAATTGCGGAGGAGGAGTGGAATGATTGGAATTGGAGCCGCCACCACCTTGGCCCGGCCCATCACTGTCCCCAGTTTGCTCATTTGTCAGTGTTGTTTGCATCCATTCCTTCTTCCGAAACAATCCCCTCCGTAATGAGGCAGCCACCTCTCTTTGCGGCAATGCCAAAATTGTTGGATTTGTTGGCACATTTTTCACATTGTTCTGAGGCACCGAAATGCCCGATCGATTCAATGTTTTTGCGGCCATTGCACTCAGGGCACATCGACGTAATGGATTTCCATGCTTTTCTAAAAATATATGGGTATTCAAATGCATAAAATCATAGATGAAGTATGCCCTAAGTTTTCTTCATTCCATTTATAATAACTTATCAATGACTGAACAAATTTGCTAATAAAATTAAAGAGCAGACTTTTGACTATCTAATGATATAAATTTTATTTAAAATGGATTAAGGATTGGTGAAATTTTCCCAAAAAATTTTGATCTTTTCTATGGATTATCAAAATTTTTTATAGTTTTTAAGGGCAAAACTTCATCATTTCTGAACCAATTTAATTAAATTAATATTATAAGTTAGCCAAAAGTCTGCTCTTAAATATGATACTAAAATCATTGAAATTGGTTAAATACTTGTTGAGTTATTATAAATGGCGACAAGCAGGGCTATTTCGAATCAAACTATAAATAAATGCAATTCGAACACCAACCATAAACATATGAGACAAGCAGCCGAACATCCTGTGCCAAACTCATATTTTCGGGTTGACTCAATTCAGCCACATTTTCCGCCAGTTTTGTTAGCAATGAACCAAGCATGGCCGAAATGAGGACACCTTCAATTCCACTTTTCGATTCATTAAAATTGTTTTTGTAAGTTGGATTGCGGAATGAAGGGGAGGTGCGGCGAATGGATTGCTTGGATTGGCGACTTGGCTTTTGGCTAAATCTGGTGCTTTGTTGCTGATGCTGATTTCGACTGAATGCCGGACTTATTTGGCAGAATACGGTCAAGGCATGTAGACCATCGACCATTTGGCCAATTCCAATGTTGGCAACTTGCTCGCGAAGTAAGGCAGATAAACGTTTTGAACTGAAATTTGCCAATCTTTTGTAAATAAATTTGGATGGAATCAACTTTATCCGATGCATTTGGGCAACTAAATTGCGCAATTTGACTCTAAGGAATTCTGCTTGAGGCGTTCGAATTCCCTCATTGCATCCATTGGGACAACCTAATTGAAGACAAATTCGATGGACAATATGAAGGAGACCGGCAAACAAATTTGCTTGATCGATGCCAGGCATATTCAATAAAGTGTCACAAATGTTCAATACAACCTTTTTTGAGGGAATATGATATAATTTTGATTTTTAATATTATTTAACACCTCTGAAACTCGAACAATTGAGCACCGTTCCATCAATGTTCCCAACACTTTCAGCACAATCGGCAATCCAACTAAAAATGGCCACAAATATTGAGAAAATTTATTAAAATAATGACTTTGTCCATTTTGATCAATGAAAGTGCCACTACCAATTGCCTCAGGAAAGAATTGAGAGGCTTTTCTACAGGATGTTTCTTGTGGATTTGTTGGCCCAGATGAACTTGTTGGTTCGGAGGTGAAACTGAGAAGAAGTTCAGCCAATCGAGGCAAAAGTGTTGGTTCACTTCGGCAACGGCGAATTCCACGGAACAGGTTGGCATCAGTTTTGGATGCCTTCATTTATATTTAATCATTTAAATTCCCTTCTTTTGGTTTACCTTTTTAATAGGCTTGCTTGGCAACGTGTTCACACTAATCCTTCGCCTTCTTTCCTCAAATTTTTCCGGCACATTCAAACCCTTTTTCCTATTTTTTTGGGTCTCTACATCAAATGCCACCCCTTTACGTTCATCCAATTCATTTTGTTCATTAATAATTTGTTGTTGTCTTTCGGCTGTAAATTTCCTTCCAATACTCTCATTTCCATCCAATCGAGTTTGCAAATCGGCCCAAGTTAAATAACCTTGCTTAAATGATCAAATGGTGGAGGAATTCAAATCAAAAAAAGAAGTACCGAATCCAATGTTGCCACTTCATTTTTCGATGTTTTCCTCGCTGGAATAGCAGCCGAATCCGAATTGCACCGTGACCTGAATGCGCCCTCATGGCATCGAAATTGCCGGATGGCCATCAATCGATTCAGTAAATAGCGCACCGCCCAAAAAACGCCCTCTTCTGCCCAATTCCGAATAAGAAGACATCGAAGGACGGCAATATCCATATAATTGGCCTCATGTGGATCGGTGGCAGCCATCGGCGGTGTATCCGCCTTTTCCTTCTCCGCACTCAATTCCGAATCAGAACGTTGGGCGAAGAGGATTTGGGGTGTGCGAGTGGATGTTGATTGGGAAGGAGGAGGAGGAAAGGAAGGTGGCATTGTGGTCGGTGGCCGAACATTGATTACGGTTTGTTGACTGGACAATGAGGCTGTGTCCTCTCCGGAGGGACTGCAAACCTGCAATAGAATGAATGCCATTAATTATATTTTTTAGTAGGGGGAATTATTTTAAGTATAGGGATAGGCTAATTAAAAAAGGTGGAATTATTCTAACTAAACAGGCGGAATTATTATAAGTTCGCCAGGCGGAATTATTCTATGTTCGCCAGGCGGAATTATTCTAACTAAACAGGCGGAATTATTCTAAGTTCGCCAGGCGGAATTATTCTATGTTCGCTAGGCGGAATTATTCTAAGTTCGCCAGGCGGAATTATTCTAAGTTCGCCAGGCGGAATTATTCTAAGTTCGCTAGGCGGAATTATTCTAAGTTCGCCAGGCGGAATTATTCTAACTAAACAGGCGGAATTATTATAAGTTCGCCAGGCGGAATTATTCTATGTTCGCCAGGCGGAATTATTCTAACTAAACAGGCGGAATTATTCTAAGTTCGCCAGGCGGAATTATTCTAAGTTCGCCAGGCGGAATTATTCTAACTAAACAGGCGGAATTATTATAAGTTCGCCAGGCGGAATTATTCTATGTTCGCCAGGCGGAATTATTCTAACTAAACAGGCGGAATTATTCTAAGTTCGCCAGGCGGAATTATTCTAAGTTCGCTAGGCGGAATTATTCTAAGTTCGCCAGGCGGAATTATTCTAAGTTCGCCAGGCGGAATTATTCTAAGTTCGCCAGGCGGAATTATTCTAACTAAACAGGCGGAATTATTATAAGTTCGCCAGGCGGAATTATTCTATGTTCGCCAGGCGGAATTATTCTAACTAAACAGGCGGAATTATTCTAAGTTCGCCAGGCGGAATTATTCTAAGTTCGCCAGGGAATTATTCTAAGTTCGCCAGGCGGAATTATTCTAAGTTCGCCAGGCGGAATTATTCTAAGTTCGCTAGGCGGAATTATTCTAAGTTCGCCAGGCGGAATTATTCTAAGTTCGCCAGGCGGAATTATTCTATGTTCGCCAGGCGGAATTATTCTAACTAAACAGGCGGAATTATTCTAAGTTCGCCAGGCGGAATTATTCTAAGTTCGCCAGGCGGAATTATTCTAAGTTCGCCAGGCGGAATTATTCTATGTTCGGCAGGCGGAATTATTCTAACTAAACAGGCGGAATTATTCTAAGTTCGCCAGGCGGAATTATTCTATGTTCGCCAGGCGGAATTATTCTATGTTCGCCAGGCGGAATTATTCTAACTAAACAGGCGGAATTATTCTAAGTTCGCCAGGCGGAATTATTCTAACTAAACAGGCGGAATTATTCTATGTTCGCCAGGCGGAATTATTCTAACTAAACAGGCGGAATTATTCTATGTTCGCCAGGCGGAATTATTCTATGTTCGCCAGGCGGAATTATTCTATGTTCGCCAGGCGGAATTATTCTAACTAAACAGGCGGAATTATTCTAACTAAACAGGCGGAATTATTCTAACTAAACAGGCGGAATTATTCTAAGTTCGCCAGGCGGAATTATTCTATGTTCGCCAGGCGGAATTATTCTATGTTCGCCAGGCGGAATTATTCTAACCAAACAGGCGGAATTATTCTAAGTTCGCCAGGCGGAATTATTCTAACTAAACAGGCGGAATTATTCTATGTTCGCCAGGCGGAATTATTCTATGTTCGCCAGGCGGAATTATTCTAACTAAACAGGCGGAATTATTCTAAGTTCGCCAGGCGGAATTATTCTAAGTTCGCTAGGCGGAATTATTCTAACTAAACAGGCGGAATTATTCTAAGTTCGCCAGGCGGAATTATTCTATGTTCGCCAGGCGGAATTATTCTATGTTCGCCAGGCGGAATTATTCTAACTAAACAGGCGGAATTATTCTAACTAAACAGGCGGAATTATTCTAACTAAACAGGCGGAATTATTCTAACTAAACAGGCGGAATTATTCTAACTAAACAGGCGGAATTATTCTAAGTTCGCCAGGCGGAATTATTCTATGTTCGCCAGGCGGAATTATTCTATGTTCGCCAGGCGGAATTATTCTAACTAAACAGGCGGAATTATTCTAAGTTCGCCAGGTGGAATTATTCTAAGTTCGCTAGGCGGAATTATTCTATGTTCGCCAGGCGGAATTATTCTATGTTCGCCAGGCGGAATTATTCTAACTAAACAGGCGGAATTATTCTATGTTCGCCAGGCGGAATTATTCTATGTTCGCCAGGCGGAATTATTCTAACTAAACAGGCGGAATTATTCTAAGTTCGCCAGGCGGAATTATTCTAAGTTCGCTAGGCGGAATTATTCTAACTAAACAGGCGGAATTATTCTAAGTTCGCCAGGCGGAATTATTCTATGTTCGCCAGGCGGAATTATTCTATGTTCGCCAGGCGGAATTATTCTAACTAAACAGGCGGAATTATTCTAACTAAACAGGCGGAATTATTCTAACTAAACAGGCGGAATTATTCTAACTAAACAGGCGGAATTATTCTAACTAAACAGGCGGAATTATTTTAAGTTCGCCAGGCGGAATTATTCTATGTTCGCCAGGCGGAATTATTCTATGTTCGCCAGGCGGAATTATTCTAACTAAACAGGCGGAATTATTCTAAGTTCGCCAGGCGGAATTATTCTATGTTCGCCAGGCGGAATTATTCTAACTAAACAGGCGGAATTATTCTAAGTTCGCCAGGCGGAATTATTCTAAGTTCGCCAGGCGGAATTATTCTAAGTTCGCCAGGCGGAATTATTCTATGTTCGCCAGGCGGAATTATTCTAAGTTCGCCAGGCGGAATTATTCTAACTAAACAGGCGGAATTATTCTAAGTTCGCCAGGCGGAATTATTCTATGTTCGCCAGGCGGAATTATTCTAACTAAACAGGCGGAATTATTCTAAGTTCGCCAGGCGGAATTATTCTAAGTTCGCCAGGCGGAATTATTCTAAGTTCGCCAGGCGGAATTATTCTAAGTTCGCCAGGCGGAATTATTCTAAGTTCGCTAGGCGGAATTATTCTAAGTTCGCCAGGCGGAATTATTCTAAGTTCGCCAGGCGGAATTATTCTAACTAAACAGGCGGAATTATTCTAAGTTCGCCAGGCGGAATTATTCTAACTAAACAGGCGGAATTATTATAAGTTCGCCAGGCGGAATTATTCTATGTTCGCCAGGCGGAATTATTCTAACTAAACAGGCGGAATTATTCTAAGTTCGCCAGGCGGAATTATTCTAACTTAACAGGCGGAATTATTCTAAGTTCGCCAGGCGGAATTATTCTAAGTTCGCCAGGCGGAATTATTCTAAGTTCGCCAGGTGGAATTATTCTAAGTTCGCTAGGCGGAATTATTCTAAGTTCGCCAGGCGGAATTATTATAAGTTCGCCAGGCGGAATTATTCTATGTTCGCCAGGCGGAATTATTCTAAGTTCGCCAGGCGGAATTATTCTAAGTTCGCCAGGCGGAATTATTCTAACTAAACAAGCGGAATTATTCTAAGTTCGCCAGGCGGAATTATTCTAAGTTCGCCAGGCGGAATTATTCTAACTAAACAGGCGGAATTATTCTAAGTTCGCCAGGCGGAATTATTCTAAGTTCGCTAGGCGGAATTATTCTAACTAAACAGGCGGAATTATTCTAAGTTCGCCAGGCGGAATTATTCTAACTAAACAGGCGGAATTATTCTAAGTTCGCTAGGCGGAATTATTCTAACTAAACAGGCGGAATTATTCTTAAAAAAAGGAAAAATGAACAGGAGAAATTTTCTCATTTACCAGAGTTTTTGGGATTTGCCTCGTTGGTGGCATGCTGGCCATCGGTGTTCCCTGCTCCTCGGGTACAATATTTTCACTTTTCTCTTGTCCACTAATTGTCGAAATTGATGAACCCGTATCAATGGAACCAATCGAGCAAATGTCCTTCAATTGGACCAATGGCGCCTCGCCACTTTGCTGTCCATTCAAACTTTTCAAACTTGGCTCAAATGCGCTGAATCCATCCTCTTCCTCCCTATCGAACATTTCATCCATACATTTTATGCCGGAAAAAGATGAAAAATCATCAGCCGGTGAGTCAGGCGAACTAATTGATTGGAATCCGGTTGTTTTGGATTTTCGTAAATTTGACAATTTTGCCCGAGATTGTTCGGCATTCGTTGCCGATTTATAATCACTAACACTTCGCACAATTCCACCCGAATTTGTTGGCCCCAGTTGTTGTTGGCGTCTTTGTTCATTTCCATCGATATGCTTTTTCATTTCCAATTCCCTCAGAACATTCACATCAGTTCTTGGTGGCTTTGGTGGAGGAATTGTCGTCAGAATTTCAGTGCCATCTTCTTGAGTGGTGGATGGAGGGGAAGCTGGCGTTTGTGATGTCCTTCTGATTGTAGTTGACGGAGGCAAAACTCCCGTGGCAGCTAACTTTTCGCCTACATAAATTCCCTGTTCGGCTGCAGTACTGTAAATAAAATATTCTCATAAAATGGATTTTCCTATTCATACCCACCTTTGTATTCTTTTTGCCCACGGTGTTGAATTCAATTGGGGCAATTGATTCCTTCTTTGCTTGACTGGTGCGGAAAAACACAATAATTCGGGCAATTTTTGTTGCCAAAGATTTTGCCAAAGACGAAGTCCATTCTCCAGGCGAATGTGGCCTTCAATTTCCTCTTCACGGACCACGTTGAACAGCGGGGCCAACAAATAAACGAACAATTGGATGGATGCAACGGAATATGTCAATTGGCGAACACTCACAACCCCAGAAATGGGTGCCACATTATTTTCGCTGTTCAAACTGAAATAACACCAAAATTGTTGACTTTTCCTTTAAATAAATTTCCACCTATTCTCATTGCATTCAACGGCGGCATCAATCAGAAGCCAATGCAGAATGTAGAGTATTTTGACGAGTGAACTGCTCATGGCCAATCCTTCCTCCTCCCCCGCACGTTCAGTCAACAATGCGGCACAACATTGAATAATATGGGGGAATGAGGCGCGCACCAAATTCCAACGAGAAATTGAGGCAATTGCATCCGAAAGGCTTGGACTGATTCCGTGAAGAATATTCTGCACAATTACACGCTCAAAAGTCTATGTGGAAATTGAAATAATTTAATTCAATAAATTAGGGGGAAATTTACCACGCAAGAAGCATCCTGCAATTTACTGACACGGGCACCCAGGAATGGACTTTTGTGGGAAAAACGACATAATTAAAATGATTAATGACACGTTTACTTAGTTTGACGCCATAAAAATGATTGAATTGGCAATGGGACGGGCTCGGATTCGAATTCTTCCTCAGAACCTCCCCTTAAAAATTCAAATTACTAACAAATAATAAAATTCATTTTGAACCCTTTTGAGTCTCGAAATGAATCACCAACAGCAGCCGCACTCATCATTGGCATCATCAAAAGTTGGACAGTGCCATGGGTGCTGTGCTGAAGATATCGGACATGCATTTTTGTTTAAGGATTTTTGGATAAATTCAGGGGAAAAAGAGAAAGAAGGAGAAGAAGGTGAATAAATGTCAAGTCCGATGGCAATTCCCGGCACACAATTTAATACATAGCATATGGGAATGGAGGATGATATTCCATTGTTTGAGCCAGGCACAATGTTTATTCAATTAATTGCCCAAAAGTGGTCGCCGACTTCTTCCAGCAGGGAGGCAGCAGAAAACATTGGAGCGAAACCAAAATTTGAAGCCAAAAGCCAACATTGGAGCGGGGAAGGGCAAAGCAATATTGGCCAAACAGCCACCATTCCATTCAAATTCAAGTCAATTTTGGTGTGAGAAGAACGGCGGGGGACTGCTGGCCCACACGGCAAAAGGAAGGGCCAAGGTCCAAGGAGGTGAGGGCGATGACAATTGGAAAGGCCCAAAAGAAAGTAATTGGCGGGATTTTGGAGGAGAAAGGGGTGTTTTTTTTTGTTAGCCACAAATTGGTTGAAGGTTGCACCAAAATTGGGGCGGCAATTCCTTTGCTGCTGAGTTTGGGTGGAGTTGATGGTGGCCAATTCCCCGAGGCAAAAACAAAAAGAAGAAAAAAAGAGGGCATCCGATTGTCGGCAACATTGGCTGAAGCGATTATTCTTGCAGAAAGCCGAAGAAGGCCGGATGCAGTAGAAGCGCATCTCCGTGGGAAGAAAAGTGTTTTTGTGGAAGAAGTGGAGGCAACCAAGCGTGATGAATGTGCCAAAATGGGTAAAAAAAAGTGAGGGAGGAAGGCACACAAATCGATGGGAATTGGCCTTAAATTCCCACGGAGGGATTTATTTATTCCCAGGCCACTAATAAGGAAACAATGTGCGTTTGGGTCAGACAATTATACCAGGAAATGCTATCGGACAATTATATGAGAAAAAAGTGAAAAAGAAAGTTGCGAATTAAAAAAGGCAAAAAATGATTTGACAAATTTTAATCATTTTTTAGCCATGAAAACAAGAAATTAAAGAAAGGGAGTATTGATGAGATGGCCATGGCCGCATCAAAAACACAAATTTAGTGTCCGAGATGGATGGGCTCTAGCCTCTGGGCCCAAGGGGGGTGCAAAAAGGGCCGAAGCGAAATGAGCATGGAAAAGGATGGGGAAGGGTGGGTGGCTTCATTGAGAAGAGGCTCGGCTGGCGCCAAAGGGGAAAGGGGAGGGTGGCAGCAATGAAAGGAGGCCACATTGGACATTGGGGCTGGGATGTGCCAGGAAGAAGAGGCGCATTTTGGCAATTCTGAAGCCGATGGGAAAAAGCCGCCTGCGCCAAATTGTCGCTGCTCTTCTCCCTCCATTGGAGCAGTGCATTCGAGACAAATTGAAAGGGAAAAAGGCCAAATGGAAGGAGACATAAAGGGAAGGGAACGGCAAATAGGATGAGAAAAAAGCCAATTTGGGTGGCAGAAAAAAGGGCAAATTCCGTTAAAGGAGGCTTTTCCTTTTTTGTATATGTTCAAGGGGCAACTTCTCCAATAAAGCTTACCTAATATAAAAGTGGGGGAAATGGAGTTATAAGAGTGGGAGAATAAGAATGTTGAGGCCAAATTTGATTGGAAACAGATGGAAAAGTGAAAGGGGGAATTTAAGAGACAGCTGAAATTTAAGCCAAAATTGTTATACAATGAAATTTTTTATAAATATTTATTCTTTTTTTTCATTTTTTTCAGCTTTTTTTGATGGCCGATATTGAATTGACCACAAATTTGTCCCAACTTCCCTACGGGCTATTTTCACAATTGGCACGCCAAATTGATTCATCAGAGAATTTTTGGCGAGAATTATTCTCTGACGAAGATCGAAATAGTCCATATTTTCTCAGGTTTTTCATTTTGATCAAAATGGCAAATTTACTCCTCGATTTTTAAGTTCGGAAGAATGTGAAAGGGCCAAACGAATGGCTGAGCCAGGGGCCCATTTGCTCAGAATGTTGGGCAATCGAGGCCAAACTGTTAAAGGTACAAAATGGCATTTTGGCCAGAAGACAATTTATTGACCAAATTTAGGCTTTTTGACCAAATTACATTCTTTGGCCAAAATATATGGCCCAAAAATGGACATTCCCCAGTTAATTTTGCATCGACGATTTTGTGCCCATTTTAAATATATTCCATAAATAAATTAATAAAATAAAAAGGCCCAGTGATTTGGTCCCGTTCGGATCAAGTGATTGTGAGCATTGATGGGGATGGGGGTGAAAGGCTGAAATTACAATGCAAATCCAGCGGATTTCCAACGCCCCAATTCCAGTGGTTGGAAGAGGATCGACCCCTACAAGGGGCCACCCATTCATCATTGATCATTTTAAGGTTATTCCCCAAATTTGGATTAAATTTAATTCAATTTTGTGCCATTTTTGGATGTTCATGTACGGCTAGGAATGTTTTCCGTTGTCGAGCTTGGAATGAGGTGGAAGAGGGCCAAGAATGGTCAGAATTTTATCGAATGGACGGAAAACAATTTCGTTCGGAATTGACCTCGGATTTGGTGAATTTGAGTCGATTTTTGCCGGATGGACCAAATAAAAGTTTAACCGAATAAAAGTTCAAAAAATAATTAAAATATGCAAATTGAAAATTTAGACTGTGAAAATTGCTATAAAGAAGAAATGGAGGATTTGGCCCGAAAATTGGGCAATAATGAATCGGCAAATGATGGGAAAAGTGATGAGGAAATGATGCTAAACAGTCAGTTTTTATTGTATTTTGAGTGAAAAATGATTGGAATATATTAAGCAATGGCAACGGAGGAATTGGTTGCAGCGGACAAAGTTGCATTGATCATTTCCAATCGGACATATGCCCCACAAATGACAAATTTGATTACGCCACATTGTGATGCCGAAACATTGGCATATTCCAACAATTATTCCCACTTTTATATTCCAATTTTAGGCCGAAGCATTGCAACAATTAAAATTCAAAACGGTCACTCTTGGTGATTTGAATTTGGCCGAAATGAAGGGAATTGTTCGGGAATACCGGAAATTGTTGGGCGATGGAGTTTATGGTCGGTCATTGTTGGTTAGAGAACATTTTTGAACGAAATTCATTCACAGCAATTTTCTATTTTGTTGGCCACGGTTTCGAAGCCAATGGCCAATGCTATTTGCTTCCAATTGGAGCACCTGCAAAGGAATATGGGCCAGAGGATTGTTTGAGCATGGATTGGGTGAAACAGCAATTCAGGAGGGAATTTACGCCCGCATTGAATTTGATCCTTTTGGATATGTGCCGAAAATTTTTGCCTTCAAATTTGGACGCATTCATCAAATATTCGGAACAATTCAAAAAGGGCGACCAAATTGGGGTGAATCGGAATACGGTTTACGGTTGGATAGTGGCCACCAATTAGAATATTGTGTTTTGTTTTGTAAAGGATATGCAACCAGCGAGGGCATTGGCGCATATGAGGTGAAAGGCGAACAGAATGGAGTGTTCATGAAATATTTGAAAAAGAGAATTCATCAGCCGAGGCCATTGTTGGATATGTTGAATAAACTTTTCCTTGGTTTGTTGATCATTCTATTGTCCAATTCCCATTCAACAATTTGAAGATATTGAAAGGGACCCAAAAGTTTGCGATGTTCAAATCCCCGAGCTGCGTTCCAATTTGACAAAACCCCGTTCATTGCGCGATCCAATCGTATTCGAAGGACACACCACCTCATATGATCATCATACGCTGCATTGGAGATTGATGCATGGTTAATTTCAAATCCATCAAAATTCGGTATTTGTCGGTTATCTTTACGAAGATTTGATGATTTTTTCATTATTAATTTCTAAAAATGATGAAAAAAAATACTTTTTTAGAATCTTATGACTTATTGAGGGAACAGAAGGCAATTTTGGGGGTATTAAAATTTATGTAATGCGTACAAATAATCGACAAGTATCCAAAATTCCAACCAATATTCAATTAGAATTCCCATTAATATATTCCCTCCTCCTGCAGAATTGCCAGTCCCAGTTTATGTGGAATTCAGAGAATTGAAATTGCAAGTCACAATTTGGTTCGACTTTTGCGGACATTTTACGAACAAAGTTTTTGCAAATAATAATCATAATATATTTGTGCATTAATTTGGTAGGTTTATGTGTTCAGCAGTGTTGGCGATTTGACGGCAAATGATGAAGCCGAGAATGGGGAGGAGGAGGGAAACGAAGGATCATCGAGTGAGGGCAAAATGCCATCGGCATGGGCCCTTTCCCATTTGGCCTATTTGAAATTTCCGGAGGTAAAATGATAAACCCATTAATTAAATAATTAAATTAATTTGAAAGGAATTTGAATCATCACAGCCAAAATTGTGCGAAGATGATGAAGAGGGGGTTTCCCTTTGTTTGTTGCTTTCCCATTTGCAAAGGGCCAACCAAGAGGAATTGGGATGCCGGGTGGAAATAAGGGATAGGGCCCAGAGGTTGAAGGCAACAAAAGAATGGCAAAATTTGGGCCCAGTTTTGATCACCCGGCTTGGATTGAAGGCAAATGTCACAAATTCAATTTGATATGCTCAAATACTGACATTAAATATTTTATTATGTGATCTCATGAAAAATGAAAGTAGAAATACAAAAATTATAAAAAAGCCAAAGATGAATTTATAATATTGAGTATCCGTGAATAATTTGTGATTCTAATTATGCAATAATAAATTGAGTATAATATGAAAAAAAGAACCGGTAAACAATTTTGTGATTAATTAATTATGGATTTGAGTAAATCTAAAGTTTCTGCCTTTCTTTGTCGCACAATTTTGTCCATTTTCTCCCAAATTTCTTTTTCACTTTTCATAAATGTATCTTTGTAAGGCCAATTTTGGAAGGCAATTTCTGGGTTTGAGCAAGAAGAATTTGTTAAATTTTGTTGAATTTCAGTGGAAAATTCCTAAATAAATTTGCCAAAATATCCAAAAAAAATTATTTATTTACTAATGGCGAATTCCAACCCGCAAAAATTGGCTGATTTAAGCGCCTAAAATTTACATTTTTTAATATTTTATTAAAATGGGAAAAACAATTTTTGCCATCCATGGAAAATGAAATCTTGAGGAGACCACGAATTCGAGGTCAACCATCCATCCCTGGCCCAATACTTTTTATGGTCAGTCAACAAAAGGACACAGGCATTTGAATTAATTGAATGGAAAATATTCCTTGATCCAAGAATCTAAATTTAGCCAAAATTGAATTAAAAAAGAACAAAAAGAGAAACATTTTTGGCACAAGCTGTAAATTGGACAAGATTGGAAAAGTCGGTGGATTTGTTCCAAAATTTATGGCAAATTTGGCGTTGATCTGAACAATTTTGGCCGCAAAATAAATCGAGAAAAACTGCCTAAAAATTGGAGAAAAATAATTCAATTAGAAGAGGGATAAAAACATGAATTGCCGCATTATCCGTCCCAAAATTCCATTTGCCAACATTGGGAGGAGGCATTTGAAATTGATAATTGGCCCAATGGAGGAGGAATTGACGGGCAAAAATGGAATTGCGGAGGAAATAGCTGCCAGCCATGATTTCTCCATTGAATGTTCTCTCATAGAAAATCATTTCCACCATTTGGCCATCATTCACAATTGGCGTAATGAATTGCTCCAATAAATGGTTTGGATTGATAATTCCCATGTCGGCATCGAGGAAAATAACGAATTCAATGTCCGGACGATTGGCAAGGAATGTGGCCAATGCACAATGCCGACGGAACATAAACTGAGGGGATGAGGAATTTATGTCCATATTTCCCTGGCATATTTACATCGCTTTGGGGGCATTTTTCCGTTTTGGATTCATCTTTGGAAAGGTCGATCACTTTCAATGAATAGCCTTGAAGGGAACAATAGCAGCGAAGGGTGAATTGGGCCATAGAGTATTGGCCCAATTGGTCGGCATTATTCACAACCAAAATTACCCAAATATTTAATGGATTTTGTAAATCTATAAAAAAATTCGGCAAGGGTACAATTTGGACAAATATTCTGACCCTTCCTTTGCACTTTAATTGGCCGGAAAATGACATTTCTGTAGAAATTGCCATAAATATTTGCAATAGTTCCAATTCGAGTTTCCTCAACCCAAATCGACAAAACAACGAATAAAAATATGGCTAACCCATAAAATAGAGATTTTAATTTTCTTGTGGGAAAGGAAATGCGCATTTCATTTGGCCATTATTTTTTTTTTGAAGGGAAGAGAAAAAGTGGGACAAGTTTTAATGGAACGATGGGAAATTGGACGGGAGAAAGTGAAAGTGGTTGATGTTGAGTCTTGAGTGTAAAAGAGAAAAGGAGAAAGGAATGAATGGAGAAAGTATAGAATCTTGCCTAAAGGGAATTTAATAATTGCCAAACAAAATTGAAAAAAATAATAAAAAATTTTTGGAAAATGTTTAGTTCACTAAATACTTTGTCTTCTGGAAAGTTTAATTTGCTTTTCCGGAAAGTTTTTAATTCAATTTTTTCCGGAAAGTTTTTTAATTCAATTTTCTTCCGGAAAGTTTTTAATTCAATTCTTTCCGGAAAGTTTTTTAATTCAATTTCTTCCGGAAAGTTTTTTAATTCAATTCTTTCCGGAAAGTTTTTTAATTCAATTCTTTCCGGAAAGTTTTTTAATTCAATTCTTTCCGGAAAGTTTTTTAATTCAATTCTTTCCGGAAAGTTCTTAATTCAATTCCTTCCGGAAAGTTTTTAATTCAATTCCTTCCGGAAAGTTTTTAATTCAATTCCTTCCGGAAAGTTTTTTAATTCAATTTCTTCCGGAAAGTTTTTTAATTCGATTCTTTCCGGAAAGTTTTTTAATTCAATTCTTTCCGGAAAGTTTTTTAATTCAATTCTTTCCGGAGTTTTTTAATTCAATTCTTTCCGGAAAGTTTTTTTATTCAATTTGTTCCGGAAAATTTTTAATTCAATTCTTTCCGGAAAGTTTTAAATTCAATTTGTTCCGGAAAATTTTTAATTCAATTCTTTCCGGAAAGTTTTAATTCAATTTGTTCCGGAAAAATTCATCCAGAATTTTTTAATTAGAATAAATTGGCATTAAAATATAAAAGAAGGCACATATTAATGATATTGTATAAAATGGATTAGCATTTTTTAATTAATTTGCTCGAATTCCATCAATATATTAAAGTCTCAATGCCGCTTCTTTCATTTGTGCCAGCCTCCTTTCCAACCGCTCCAATCTTCCCCTATCCATTTCTGTTGTTGCCGAAGATCGAGGCGGATTTGGAAGTTGTTCAATTTGGACATGGCCACTCAAGGATCGAACATTGATTTGGCCTTTTAGTCGGATCAACATTCCATTGAGTAAAAAATCACTGTGGAATTTGACCTAATGGAAATTTTTTTATTTAAATATATTTTTTGACTTTCATTATGTTTTCTTTAGCGAATATTATTTAAAATTATTCAAAATTAATACAGAATTTAAATTTCTCTTAATTTAATTATTTTATGTGATTCAAATTTTTTTTCCATTTTGCATAAATTTTGTCTAATCAAATTTCCATTCCATTCATTTTTTCTAGAATTATAGGGAGGGAAATATTCTACAATTCCTCTTTAAAATGGGATTATTTACTTCATTTTGCTCGGCCAACAAATTTGCAGAACAAAGATTCAAATGGAAATTGACCCCATTGTTGGGCAATGCCTTCAATAAAAAACATATTCAATTAAATAATTCAGATAGCCCACAATATGCATTTTCTTGGCCATTTGGACGGAATGAATGAAATTTTGACGTCTTTCTTCCTCTTTGGCATGCGGGATTGCGGCAAAACAGCATTGTAAACCACGGACCAAATCAATCAAAAATGGGTCTGTTCGGAATTGTTGTTGTTGATCATTTGCATTTGAATTTGCATTTTGGCCATTTTCATCATCATTTTTGGTGGCTGATTTCATTGATGGACAGGGACAGAGCAAAATTGAGGAGGGAAAAAGCATAAATGGAGCAAATCTGAATGGTCAAAATGTGGGGATTAATGAATTATTTCATGGAAAGGGGTAAAATAATAATCCAATTGAATGGATTTATGAGTATTTTTGCCTTCTAAAACCGATCAATGAGGGAAATAAATGGATGGAATTAATGAAGGAGAGGAGTTGCGCGGAATGGAAGGTGAATGAGGAGGGAAGGGCGAGGGAATTGAGGGTTGTTTAGATTGTATCAGAGGTTTGCCGCTGAACTGCCATGTCCTTCCTTCTCCATTTCCCTCCCTTTTTGGCGATCCTCAATTTATGATAAGAAGCATTTTTGGCGTGAAAGAAGGACTCTCGTAAATTAAATATGGTAGCACATTTTAAGTCGATTATTTACATTTTTGGATTGGGGTGATAGTTCCGGAATGAATGATTGAATGAATGGATGGTTTTCCCTTTCGATTTTGGCCACAACCAACCAACCAACTCGACCAAATTCTTATAATTTTCAATTTGGCCATTCTCCCCGCCATTGACCCATCTTTCCCCCCTCCCTCTCAACTTTTTGGTTGGTTGGCCAAACAAAAGACAAAATCCGATGAAAGGCGTCAGCAGTTTGCGCCTAACCAAAAGGAAGGAGAAAGGAAGAAGGACACCTTTGCTTCCTTAACCAAGGTCGACCGCCGAAACATCCCCATTAATCCATCATTTGGAGAGAGGAGGAGGAGAGGTTGGCCATGGCCCAGCCATAAAATCCCGTTGAATTCGGGCAAAGAATTGTTCTATCCAATGGTTGGAGGAATGGAATGGTGGAATAGGTGATTTCGGCTATTAGGGAAAATCCAAATTGAAAATGGCAAAAAAAGGGGTTGAGAGGAATGAAGAATTGCCAAGGAACTGTGATGAAAAATACCTCCTTATCCACCGTAGTCGGATCAGAAAAAGTGACTTCTCCCACATAAATAATTCTCTGTCCATCCAATTCGTTTTATATAAACTTCCCAGTTCCCGTAATAAGAGTCCATTTGGCCCAACCCTTCCTCCTCCGCACAATGCAATGGCCCAATCCCCCATAACCTTTCGGCTGGCTGATTTATTTTCTCAAAAATATGCTCCATCCATCCTTTGTTGAATTACCTCTTTGCCATATTTCCAAAAAAGACACCAAATGGAATGAATTTATTCCGATTTCATCATTTTTATTATGAAAATATTTAAATTAGATGAATGAAAATATATTTAAGTATGGAAATCGATCAAATTATCATATCAATTTCAATTTCTTCCATTTAAGCTTTGCTTAATCGGGAACTTCGTCTCGGTTTCTTCGCTGATCCAACTTCTTGTGGGTCATCCATCTCCATATGCTTCTTTTCCGAATTTTCTTCAGTCATTTTCTGATCTTCAGCCTTGGCCAATGGTTCTTCACTTGTTGAATGCTTTTCCTTAAAATAAAATTTTATAGAAATTTTATTATAGGCCAAATTGTAGAGGACACTCTACGCTTTAAAATGATATATCACTTTCTCAGATTGGCTAATTCGTTGTTGAGTTATAGCCAAAAAACGAATGCAAGAACATATTCCCTTCATTTACAATACCGTATTTTCTCTTTGTCTGATTTTAGCCGCAGGCAAGAATCAAGGAAAGTTTGGTTTCTTTCAATTAACCATACCGTTTTTGGCCCATAACTCAATGAGGCATTAGCCAATCTTGGACAGTGATATATCATTTTAAAGCCCAAAGTGTCCTCTACAATTTAGAATAATTAAATTTTCTATTTTACTTCTTCATGCTTTTGATTTTCATCATTTCCAATTCCAACATTTTCTGCTGGATTTGTTTGCACTTCATCCTTGATTTTTTCAACTTGTAATTCGAAACTTTCCAATTCTTGAAAAGTTTCCTCCAGCGCACTGATTTCAGCCTAAATAAACATTTAATTAACCAAAATCCAAAATATAAACAAAATTACCAAGCATTCTTCACTCAATTCTTCCGTTTTATCACTCTTATTCGATTGCATGCTATATCGCTTCACAATTTCGTCAACTGTCGCGGATGGCACAGCATTTGTCTTTTCCTTCGAACTTTGGCCAATTTTCCGTTTTCTTTTCTCATTTTGGGGTTTTGAATTGGAATTTGATGAGGATGAAGCTGCCCCAGGGGTTTCAGATTTAGTTTTAGGCATTTCAAGAGGAATTTTGCTTGAATTTATTTACGGATTTGGATAAATAATTTTTAAAAATATAATGGCCTCAAATGGCGGATTTGTTTTTGTTTACTCGATAATTTAATTTGGTGATAGATTATAAAGAAATTAGAGAGACGAGATGAATAAGAATTTTTGACATCGCGTCCAAAATAATACCCTTAGCCAATGCAAAAAATGAAAATGGATAAAAATATTTTTATTGTTACAGTACCTAATTTCCTCCGGGGCAAAATCACCAAATAATTTATCAAAATTGCCTTCGGAACGGTTAAATAAAATGCAAATTAATTAAATACTATTTAATGAATAGTAATTTATAATTGAATTAAAATTTAATATAACAATTAAATGTGTAAAAATAAAAATCTAAAGAAGTATTTCCTCCTCCTCTCCTTCATCATCCTCCCAAGAAGATGCCTCATTTGAGGAGGCTGTCAACATTAATACGTCTCCATTCTCCTCGTCATAATCACTGCATACACCTAATAAAAATTAAATAATTAATTATTTTAATTGTTCACAGATGTACCCGTGTCCCCGGCCAATGGTTGTTCCTCATCTGCTCGTTCCCTTTGGCCACTAATCATCAATTCCTCCTCTTCATCCATTCCACCGTTTGTTGTTTCCCTCTCAATAATTGAAGTTTCCGGTTGATGTTCCAAAAATGTGATCACGGTTGGTTCCATTGCCGTCGAAATTGTTGTTGGCTCAAATTCAAGGACTCCTCCCCCACTTGATGAAGGCAAACATGACATTTCAGTATTATTATTATTCAAATGGTTCATTTCTGAAGAGGGCAGAGGTGCCATTTTTCCACTCTTTCCTTTATATTTTGGATTTATCAACAACAAATGGCCTTCAAGAATTCGACGGCATTCGCTGATTTTTAAATTCCTCTTAAAACATTGGTATTGAGGTCACAGTTTAAAAGGGTTATTAAGGCCTATGTGGTACTTTTAATTTCTGAACTGTTCCGGGCAATCAAAGCTCATTCGAAAGAACTCACCGAGTTGAGTCGAGCTAGATATGATTGAAATTTTTAATTTTTTGGAAGTCTGGCTAAAAATTTGTGAAATCAAAAAAATTGAAAAAGTGAAGGGTCCAGTTTTGGGCAGGAACCCAAAAAACTAGAAATTTTTCGATCAAATTATAGTTATTAACTCGACGCGTCTCCGATGAGCAAAATCAAATCTACCATTGATTTCGCATAAAACTCAAAAAAGTTAGAGCCATCAAAGCTAGGGCTAGGATTAGGTAGATTTCTATGCTAGAATTTAGGGTTAGATTAGGGCTAATATCAGTAATCCACACCTATATTCGACTCAGCTCGGTGAGCTCTTTCGAATGAGCTATCACTTGTCCCGGAACGGTTCACAAATTAAAAATACATAAGTATGCGCCCTAATATTAAAAAAATGGACCATATCAATTTGTCGTTTCAATTCCGCATTCTCTTTGAGTAATTGTTGATAGCGAAGTTGTTCGGCTTGACTGGCCGTGGATTCCTGAAATTGATTGTTTTGTTCCTCTTTGGACACATCCGGATTTCGATAAATGAACAGCAGCTTTGGCCCAAACACTAGGCCCATACTGACGCAGGTACACACAAAAATGGTGGCCGAAACGAAGCAAAAGAAGGAATTCGGCTGAGTTCGAAGGAAAAATACAACAATTGGCCCACAGAGGAGGCAAAGTACGCCGACATTGCAAACGGACAAAAGTGTCGATTTCAAATCGTTCAAATAGCGAATTTTCAGCTGGCGTGTATCATAGGAGAGAAAAAGTCCAAGCAAAAGGATGAGGCCTTTGTAGCCGAGGGCAATTCCTGCACAAAAATGGAATTACTTAATGAAGAGGAATGTTTTGGGCTGACCGGTCCAAACATTTTGTTGCTGACTTTGGCACAATTCCAACACCGGCAAAAGCATAATGTCCTCAAAATTCATTCGAGCAGTTGGTTCCTGAATGAATTTGGTTGATTATTTTAGAGCAGTCCAAGTCGGTTTTTTCGGTTTTAGATTTTTGAAAAATGTCGGTTTCCAGTTCGGTTTTTCTTTTTTTTGTTTGTAGAGCAAAAATTCCGAATTTCTGTTTTAAATTTCATCAATTTTCTGAAAAAGAAACCAAATTTGGACTACTCAGAATATTTTATTAAGATGGAATTTTGGCCACTTATTTTGTACTGATTATTTTGTTAATATGGAATTTTCCTACTTGAAGTGAAAATCGAATTTGTTTTCGGCGCATTGGATCAAAACAAAGCCAAATTAGTGAAATGAGCAAATCAATTAGACAAAGTGAACCAATAACAAAATAGAAACGGGCCGGATGAATTGGCTAAAATTTTGGGAGAGCATTTGGAATTGAAAAATGGGAATACTGACTAAATTAAGTAAATTGCCCGACAAATGTTTGGCCGACATTTTACCGGGAACTGCCCCACTGGTGGATGAAAAATTGCCGCAAGAATGTTGGGAAAGTTTTCGAATTGCGACAGCAAAAGTTTGCCGTTGGACAATTGCCGTTAACAGATTACGAACTGAATCCCATGGATTTCCATTGGGCGGAGGATTTGTGGTGGATGCCATGGAATTGAGTTGAATTGCGGCGGCACTGGTGGAATCCTCCTTTGATAATTAATTAAAAAAGGAACTAATTGGAGGATTATTTGCCTCATTGTTGTTGATATTTGCCGCCGCCAATTGTCTTTTCTTTTGTGCTGCACCCAATTTATGTGCCACCCAAACTTTGGCAAACAATGAACCATAGGAAAGGGAAAAGCCAACCATCAAAATGAGAAGACGAGCCTTAAAATAAATTATCAAATTTAAAAGAGGGAATAATTAAAACATGGCAAAAGGCAGTGAAAAATATTGGATTTGAAGGTGGCCTCAAAAAGGGCTTCCCATTTGAGGCACTGGCCGTTGGAAATCTATATAAAAATATTTTAATTTAAATTTATATATTTTGTGAATTTGTTTTGACCCCATGAGGATGAGGGAAAGGAGGCAAATCGCAGAGCCAATTATCAACAAATTACTGCATTCCGGCTGGGATTGAAGGATAATACTGTGGATTGGGGGAATATTAAATTGGCGATTAAATTGAGAGACCGGCGACAGGCATATCGTCGATTGAAAATGAATAAAATGATGGCAAATGCCAATGCAAATAGCATAAAATTCATGACAGTCAAATAAAGCTGCAAAATTGGGGATGAATTAAAGTTGCCAACCTATTTATTAAAAAATGGAAATTTGCGTTTTCTAAAAAGTGCAGAAAAATAAAGATACTTAAAAGAAATGGGGAATTTATTTGTTTTTTTAATGAGAGAAGGATATGATATCCTGAAAGAATTTAATTAAGTTTTCCGGAAAGAATTTAATTAAGTTTTCCGGAAAGAATTTAATTAAGTTTTCCGGAAAGAATTTAATTAAGTTTTCCGGAAAGATTTTAATCAAGTTTTCCGGAAAGAATTTAATTAAGTTTTCCGGAAAGAATTTAATTAAATTTTCCGGAAAGAATTTAATTAAGTTTTCCGGAAAGAATTTAATTAAGTTTTCCGGAAAGAATTTAATTCAATTTTCCGGAAAGAATTTAATTAAATTTTCCGGAAAGAATTTAATTAAGTTTTCCGGAAAGAAATTCAATTTTCCGGAAAGAATTTAATTCAATTTTCCGGAAAGAATTTAATTAAGTTTTCCGGAAAGAAATTCAATTTTCCGGAAAGAATTTAATTCAATTTTCCGGAAAGAATTTAATTAAGTTTTCCGGAAAGAATTTAATTCAATTTTCCGGAAAGAATTTAATTCAATTTTCCGGAAAGAATTTAATTAAGTTTTCCGGAAAGAATTTAATTAAGTTTTCCGGAAAGAATTTAATTAAATTTTCCGGAAAGAATTTAATTCAATTTTCCGGAAAGAATTTAATTAAGTTTTCCGGAAAGAATTTAATTCAATTTTCCGGAAAGAATTTAATTAAGTTTTCCGGAAAGAATTTATTTAAGTTTTCCGGAAAGATTTAATGCATGATTGTTTTAATTCAATAATTTTCAATTTTTTGCAATTTTCATTAACTGAATTAATGGTGAATGGACAGAATTGGAATTTACCTTAAAATTCACTGTGATTGGCCATTGTTTAATCCGAGTGGAATCGGGTGGTGGCCCTCGAGTGCCAACAAACTTTTCCCTCTTTTTCCATTCCAATGTTTGAGTACTCGAATCATAATAACCAAGCAGAACATATTTTCCATCTTTTAATTAAAATTAAAATATAATAAATAGTCAATTTCCCTAACTTTGCATTTGCTCAATTTGTGTTCGCGCAATCCGGTCGCCCAAATCGCTGAACATAACTTGGCCTGACACTCCCCGGAATTGAATATTTTTCATGCATTCAAACATTTTCCCAGCAATTTTCGTATTATTATAATCAAATTGTTCAACACTAAGTCGTGCCGGTAATGAGCCCATCGTGCAATTCAGCATCAATGCCAATGCCCTAAAGCAAAATCAATTCCATCCAATCCATTCGAATGGTGTTACGGTAATTAAGGGAATAAGGCATAAGGGGTCCAATATCGAAGTTGATAAACTCGTTGATAAATTTATAAGATTTTATTGAGAATAAAATTGGTTATAAAATAATAGGCCACTATTGTATATTTACCAAATTCCGAATTATAGCCATAAAATAATAAAAAATAATTTTAAATATATAAAATGGATTTTTGCACATTCATATCTTGAGAAATATCCAATACTGGCCAATGCTCTTAATATCATTTTTACCCAATTTTGTCCTTTATAAAATACGAATCTAGCAGATGTATGAATCACTTTCGACACCCAATTATCACTTTCCATTTGTTTTTCTCCATTCATAATTAACCCACCAAACGGCATCATATGCCAACGGAGATTCAGGCCATCCACCAGTCTCCGCTGGGTCCGTTTTAATTCGCAATTTGAGGCGATCTAAGAATTCTTGGCCGGTCATTCCTTTGAATGTTTAATTAAATGATTAAAAAATGAGGTGGCATAGGGCACCTGATATTGTGGGCATTGTGTCCCGGCTTAACATAATTGATTCAGTTGTAAAATGGAATTGAACTGCTTTTTCCATCTCTTCCCTAGTGCAATTCAATGCTTCCTCTTCGGGTGGAATGAACCAAGTGTCCGAATACCAACCAATCATGAACCAAACTTCAAAGAGGATGAAGTGGATAATGAAATTAATATCGGCTACCGTATTTTCGCCCATATAAGCCATGATGATATGCCTTGAGGGAATCGAATTGAATTGATTGTTTAAGTGGGATTCAAACCTGGCAAATTACTTTGCGCGCCTTAATAAAATAATTAAAAATATATTTAATTTTGATGGGGCAACCTCTGTTACGTAGAAAAGGCCAACAATAATTCGGGCATCCTGCCTTCGAATTGCCTTCAATGCATCAGTTGGATCTTTACATGAAAATTTATATTTATTTAAATTAATTTATGCCCTTTTTACCCCCATAGAAGCTATGCCTTTCCACCCGAATTCCCCTACTCCGGCATTGTTCCTCCAAATCCTTGGCCGTTGAGTCAAAAACTTCTTCAACAGATTGAAGAATGGTTATTCGTTTCCATTTAAATTTTTCGAATAAATGAACTCTAAAATGGAAGGAGGGGAAAATGTTGATAAATGCTCGAAGCAGCCCAATGTCATTTATAATAACTCATTAAGGAATGAACCAATTTTTAATAACCAAATTTCCTGTTGTTTTTTGGGCATAACTTCATCAACTCTGAACCAATTTAAATAAAATTAATATCAGTAGGTTGCCAAAAGTCCGCTCTTTAATTTGATGACAAAATTATTAAAACTTATTCAACCCTTAATGAATTATTATAATGGCAACAAGTTGGGGCAAGCTTGTAATTGCCTTGTTGGATTTTGCATATTTGCTGAAGGATGGGTACGAAAAAGTGTGGGAAAACGTTCACGATTGGAAAGTGCAGGAGATGAAGCACCGTAGGAAAGCTAAAAGGAAGGAAATTTTTAGTATTGGCACATTTCCCATTAAATTACCACAACTAAATTCCAAACTGGAGCAGATTCAGCTACCTTAAAATGGAGGGAAATAATTAAAATAATTAATTTATTTTCCTTACCATTGTTGTAACCGGTGAACAACCGGAAAGGAGAATAAGCTTTGTTGGAGGATTGTAGAGGAGTTCAAAGAGTTGGCGGGCGGCAAGACCCGGTTGGCACTATATAAACAAAGAAAATAAGGAATTAGTGTTTATTTTTGGCCAACTTTGCTATTATAATGATGAAGTCGAAGGGCATAATTGGGCAACAATTCCACATTCAAATTCACATCCTCCAGCGCCATTTGCACAGCGGGAAGGCAGGCCTATTTGAGGGGAAAATTGGCAAATTGAATTTGGCCAAAATAAACAACCTGTCCACCTGGCCATCCACCGGAGCCGGATTCCATTGGGAAAAGTGCGCCAATATGCAATTCTTTGAGTGGAACAATTTTATGGATTTCCATTTTAATTGAATGCAAAATGACATTGAAAAGGAAAATTAGTGGAAATTGGTGAATCATTCTTAAAATTGTTAAAATATTTAAATCCCATTTTTGGGAAAAATGGTTGGCTAAACAAAATAGCGTTTTTTAGCTTCTTCTTTTCCTTTTCCCCTCATACTTTTGTCCCTTTTTCAATTTCAAGGGCCAACCATTGTTTTTTCCCGAAAGGAAACACGAAAGGAAGGAAAAAGAAAGATTGACTGAAAATGGGCCAAAACATTTTGTGACATCGAGCGAGTTTGGTGAGCTCATCAGAATTTTAAAATTTTTAGACGGCGACTTTTTGAGGGGACAATCGACGGCACCACTTTTTGGGTTTTGGTGGGTGATGTCAAAAAACACACTTTTTATCCATGGGGACGCACAAAAACCCGGTGGGGGCACAAAAACTCCCCCTTTTTGTGGCCTACTTCGGAGATGTGTTTGTGGGGTGGGGCCCTCGAGTGAAGAAAGGCGCCGGAGGGGCTGAATGATAAACGAGGGGACAAATTCGGCGGGGGCCATGGACGGTTGAGCACAGCGACGACTATTCCCAAAGGGGCCGAAAAAAGGCGGGGAGGATTGTGGACAAACGGCCCGTGAAACTGACTCAATTTTGAGAAAAGGACGAAAATTAGCCAAAAGAAGAAGTGAAGGAAGGGATTGAATTGGATTGAGGTTGAGGCAATATTGAATTTATTCAAAAATATATTCATTCACATAGGTTTAAAGCCAAAATAATATAAAAAAATCAAAAAATGGGATCATCCCATTCGGAAAGGCAAAAATCGGGGCCATTGACCGGTTCGGCACGATAGCCCCTGGAAATCATTCGGCATCGATGTTCTTGCAATCTTGGCCAAGCAATGTCGGCATTTTTGGTCAATTCTGGTGGACTCCATAGCCTAAAATTGTTCAAAATTTCTCTTCATTTTATCTTTCTTTTCAACCTTTCGGCAACAGCCGATGCCCTTGGCCAAAGCCTTGCCTCCAAATTTGTTCCATCAATGTATTCGCCTAAATAATTAAATGTTTGTCATGCATTTTTTCTCAATTTTTACCCCAAACTGTTGCAATGCCCCCAATGACCATTTGCTTTTCTTGATATGTTCCATTGAACCCTCGTGGATCACAATAATAATATTTTCCCAATCCATTTGGGCCTGCTGCCCGCCAATCCGCCCCATAATTGATCAAATTCAAATACCTTTAATTTAATTTTATATAAATATATTTTTATTTTGAATTGTGTGACCAGCATGATGAAACAAGCACTTGGAATCCACGTTGGACAGCCCTTTTCACATCCGCATTTCTTTGTTGATCACTGCCCGAATACCAATTATGGACAACGGCACTATTCTCCTATAAAATATATATTACCAAACACATTATTTTAAGTAACTAAAAAACAAATATTCCCAATCATTTCCCTTCAAGCCTCGATTTCAAAGGAAATTAGTAAATTTATATTTCCACAAATTATAGTAAAATGCATATCATATTCTCCATTTTTCCTTTTTTAAATACAGGGAAAGATGTTTGTGTTACCTTCAATTTTTCTTAAAACATTTTACTTAGCTAAAAACATTAAAACATTTTGTGTTTTTGTTTGCTTAAAAACATTTTGTGTTTTTGTTTGCTTAAAAACATTTTGTGTTTTTGTTTGCTTAAAAACATTTTGTGTTTTTGTTTGCTTAAAAACATTTTGTGTTTTTGTTTGCTTAAAAACATTTTGTGTTTCACTTAGCTAAAAACATTTTGTGTTTCACTTAGCTAAAAACATTTTGTGTTTCATTTAGCTAAAAACATTTTGTGTTTCACTTAGCTAAAAACATTTTGTGTTTCATTTAGCTAAAAACATTTTGTGTTTCAAAAAACATTGTGTTTTCCCTTCCTAATATTTTGTGTTTTCCCTTTCTTAAGAACATTTTGTGTTTTCCCTTTCTTAAAACATTTTGTATTTTTGTTTACTTAAATATATTTTTGTTTTTTTTTCGCTTAAAAACATTTTACACTAAATTAATTAATTCTACTTATTTTACGTTTGGCTTTTCCCCCGCATTAATTATAATGATTTACCGGTTGATTATGGTCGAATACTTCTTGCCAGAAAATCATTCTTTTGCTGCGATCATCGCCGAATAAATCCTTCACAATTTGTTGCAGTCGGGAAAAATAATAATTCTCTAATTGGGTAATGTTCGCAAATCCTTTTTCCACCATGAATGCCCGAATCCCTGGATTCCTTGTCCTTCATTTAAATTTGTTAATTCTTCCTTAATATTTATTAATATTTCACCAGCATTGTTGCGTCCAATATGCGGTTTCATCACCGCCCAAATGAATGAATTGATCTTTGAATGTGTCCAGAACATCTTTGAGGAATTCCTTCAGAAATACAAAAGTGGATTCTTTGCTCGGGTCCAACATGCTTGAGGGAACAAAATTGCCCTTTTCATCGCGACAATCCGCCAAAATGCCTGAGCCCCGCCAACTGGCCATATGGCCTATAAATATGCCGTAAAATATTTATTTTCCCCAAATATTGATTGCCTGGAGTATCAAATTCGGGAATGACACGAATTCCATGTAATCGAGCATATTGAAGGATTTCCTCAATCACATCCGGCGAATATATGTGCCTTGGAGTGAATGCACCCTTTTTAGGAATAATAAAATAATATATTATTTAAATGAAGGCTTACGGCTTTAGAAATGTTTGGAAATTGTTTCGATACATATGGGAATGACCTATTAAATAAAAGTGAATTAATAATTAATTATGCCAACTCCATATCCACAATATGCCAATGTAGGGTATTCATTTTGTTCTGTGCCATCAAATCAATTTGACGAAGAATCACAGTTTTGGCCAAATAATGCCGAGAAGTGTCAATCAAAACACCACGAATTGGATATTCGGGCCAATCGTGAATTGTGGCAGTCCGAAGGAAATACTAAAGTGAGTGGAATATTTGACCATAATTAATCAAATTGCCTGGCCCTTTTGCACAAAAAACAGTTGGCTGAATGTTTCCATGCCTCGAAGAATTCCCCAAATTTCCTCCGCCTCCAGCACAACTTCACCCACAAATGGGACCATCAATCGATCTGCGATAAAATGAATTAATTCATTACAAATTTGCTAACATTCTTCATTCATTTCAGCCGTTGGGAATTGTCGAATTGTTGGGCACCGTTTTCGCAATTTGATCACCAATGGAACATTGCCAATTCCCCCAGAGTGGAAATATTCCTTCGAAGGGAATAGCCATTTTTTTACTGTTACAAAAAATCAACAAATTCCCAAATTTAAAATAAAATTGCCCACAATATTTATTTTTTGCATTCTCCAAAATGTCACAATCCACGTCCCTTTGCCCTCCTCTGAACATCATCACCACTGCGCCCTTCCTCACTGTCCTATTCTGCGGCCCATAATGAAGCTTTTGAGGCAATGGCCAAATTGTGCCGGCCTCAAATAAATTTTATGGCATTTTCCAATTAAAAATAAAAATAATATACCTGGTTGGTCAATGAGGGTGGAATTGGTGATTCTAGGAGAATAATAAAATGGAGGAATATTCAAAGGTGGAAAATGGAGCCAACCTTGCGATTGGGCAAATTGGTCGATGCCACTTTGGGAATTGGCATTTGGAAGGGCAAATGAAAGGAGGAGGATTTGAATGGGTAAATATAAAATTGGAGGAAAAAATTTGGAGAACATTTTTGGATTTCTGCTGGAAATGGTGGGAATAAATATTACAATTTGACTTTTGTCCGATGCAAAAAATGGGGTTAAGGGGGGAAATGGTTGGATGGGGGTTAATCGATGTCCGAGGGGAAAATGTCTGGTCAATTTGGTGTGGAAGAAGAATGGGCTGATGGGTCGTCGTAAAGTGTGAAGATTTGTGAAGTAAAAAGTGAATGTGGATGAGAATGGAATTGAATGGGATTTGGGATGAGATGGAGTAAAAGCTGATCAAAAGAAAGAATGGGAGGGGACAATTGTTCTTTTTGCATTTTTATACTTTCCATATTTTTAATATTTTATAGAAGAATTCACATTTATTGTTTTAAATGTCAAATTACAATCCAAAAAACAGGATGTTTGATAATTTATTTAGGCATTCATTAAAAATATGATAATTCTTTGATAAGAAAAAAGGGACAAAAAATTGAAGGAAAAATTTACGCAATAATTTGAAAAAAAAGAATAGATAAAGTAAATCAATTTAGTTGTTTTGGAATGAAAAAATGAAAAAGGAAATATGTAAGGAAAAATGATCAAAAATTCAAAAATTAAATTTAAATGCCCGAAAACGTAAAAAATCCGATTCTTGACCCTTCGTTATTTTGCTGATCTTCACTACATTCATTCAAATCGTTCATTCAAAATTTTGCGCCCGCAATATTTTTAATGGGGCCTGGGGCGCCATCATCCAAGTGATGATCTCTTTCCTCCCTCTCCTTGGCCTTTCTCATGTGTTGGGTCGAATCTTGAATGTTTGCGGATTATCGCAAAAATTGACTAATTAGCCCACAGCAGACGGGGGGTCATTAGGCAAAATGAACCCCAACAATGATCGAGAGGAGATTATCCTATTAATGAAAATGACCCACGTCTCAATTGCACACGATCCACGGGAATCCATTCCATTCATTCCATCATTCATTTGGCCATTCAATTTGTATGGAAATGGCCTATCAAATTTTAATTCAATTCTTTTTGTTTTTCTGCATAATTTTTGCCAAGTCCGATTTACTCAATTGGTCACCAAAGGGACAAGAGGTGATTAAAATAATTGAACAATTTAATTTTAATAATTTATTTTAGCATTTCTGGCGCAATTATTTGAGCAATTCTGTTGGAATTGCACAACAAAAATTAAATGATGGAGAAAAGCAGCAGCAAAATGAGACGACTTTGAGTTTTGCGAAATTGGCCAAATTTAGGCCAATCAATGGGAATAATAAATTGGTTGATTATTCGGAGGTTTATTGGTAGGGATATTATTTTTAAATTAAAAATAATTCTGATTTTGAATTAAAGTGATTCATTCAACATTGACATCCATCCGGACGAATATCCAGATGCTCGTAGGAATGAATCCATCTATGAACGGCACTGTGATGTTAAGGTGAATAAAAATAATAATGTAATGAATTTGTAGTACGCCATCTTTTCCAAAAATTCCTCAAAACAAATTGATTTAAGAGTTTTCGATGATGAGGAATTGGAATGTAACATAACTTTTTCTTTAATTAAATTGCCTAAACAGTTATTGGTTCAATCACCGGTTTCGAAAATTCCAAACATTGGAATTATAAGACAAATTATAATTCATTCGACTAATTTTAATTAAACTAATTTGAAAATATCAACTATGTAGAATCCAAAAATCATATTTTTAAACTTTTAAACCCATTAGATATAAACCTAAACCGGTTTAAAACCATAGAAAGTTTAATACGCTATATCTTTTTGTCTTTTGATTATTCTTATTTGAAAATTAAATTTTATTATAGTAAATCGACTATGGAGAATCCAAAAATCATATTTTTAAAATTCTAAACCCATTAGATAAAAACCTAAACCGGTTTAAAACCATAGAAAGTTTAATGGGCTATATCTTTTTGTCTTTTGATTTTTCTGATTAGAAAATTAAATTTTCTTATAGTAAATCGACTATGGAGAATCCAAAAATCATATTTTTAAAATTCTAAACCCATTAGATACAAACCTAAACCGGTTTAAAACCCAAGAAAGTTTAATAGGCTATATCTTTTTGTCTTTTGATTATCCTGATTTGAAAATTAAATTTTCTTATAGTAAATTGACTATGGAGAATCCAAAAATCATATTTTTAAAATTCTAAACCCATTAGATACAAACCTAAACCGGTTTAAAACCATAGAAAGTTTAATAGGCTATATCTTTTTGTCTTTTGATTATTCTTATTTGAAAATTAAATTTTCTTATAGTAAATCGACTATGGAGAATCCAAAAATCATATTTTTAAAATTCTAAACCCATTAGATACAAACCTAAACCGGTTTAAAACCCAAGAAAGTTTAATAGGCTATATCTTTTTGTCTTTTGATTATTCTTATTTGAAAATTAAATTTTCTTATAGTAAATCGACTATGGAGAATCCAAAAATCATATTTTTAAAATTCTAAACCCATTAGATACAAACCTAAACCGGTTTAAAACCATAGAAAGTTTAATGGGCTATATCTTTTTGTCTTTTGATTTTTCTGATTAGAAAATTAAATTTTCTTATAGTAAATCGACTATGGAGAATCCAAAAATCATATTTTTAAAATTCTAAACCCATTAGATACAAACCTAAACCGGTTTAAAACCCAAGAAAGTTTAATAGGCTATATCTTTTTGTCTTTTGATTATTCTTATTTGAAAATTAAATTTTCTTATAGTAAATCGACTATGGAGAATCCAAAAATCATATTTTTAAACTTCTATACCCATTAGATACAAACCTAAACCGGTTAAAAACCCAAGAAAGTTCAATAGGCTATATCTTTTTGTCTTTTGATTATTCTGGTTTGAAAATTAAATTTTCTTATAGTAAATCGACTATGGAGAATCCAAAAATCATATTTTTAAACTTCTATACCCATTAGATACAAACCTAAACCGGTTAAAAACCATAGAAAGTTTAATAGGCTATATCTTTTTGTCTTTTGATTATCCTGATTTGAAAATTAAATTTTCTTATAGTAAATTGACTATGGAGAATCCAAAAATCATATTTTTAAAATTCTAAACCCATTAGATACAAACCTAAACCGGTTTAAAACCATAGAAAGTTTAATAGGCTATATCTTTTTGTCTTTTGATTATTCTTATTTGGAAATTAAATTTTCTTATAGTAAATCGACTATGGAGAATCCAAAAATCATATTTTTAAAATTCTAAACCCATTAGATACAAACCTAAACCGGTTTAAAACCCAAGAAAGTTTAATAGGCTATATCTTTTTGTCTTTTGATTATTCTTATTTGAAAATTAAATTTTCTTATAGTAAATCGACTATGGAGAATCCAAAAATCATATTTTTAAAATTCTAAACCCATTAGATACAAACCTAAACCGGTTTAAAACCCAAGAAAGTTTAATAGGCTATATCTTTTTGTCTTTTGATTTTTCTGATTAGAAAATTAAATTTTCTTATAGTAAATCGACTATGGAGAATCCAAAAATCATATTTTTAAAATTCTAAACCCATTAGATACAAACCTAAACCGGTTTAAAACCATAGAAAGTTTAATGGGCTATATCTTTTTGTCTTTTGATTTTTCTGATTAGAAAATTAAATTTTCTTATAGTAAATCGACTATGGAGAATCCAAAAATCATATTTTTAAAATTCTAAACCCATTAGATACAAACCTAAACCGGTTTAAAACCCAAGAAAGTTTAATAGGCTCTATCTTTTTGTCTTTTGATTATCCTGATTTGAAAATTAAATTTTCTTATAGTAAATCGACTATGGAGAATCCAAAAATCATATTTTTAAAATTCTAAACCCATTAGATACAAACCTAAACCGGTTTAAAACCATAGAAAGTTTAATAGGCTATATCTTTTTGTCTTTTGATTATTCTTATTTGAAAATTAAATTTTCTTATAGTAAATCGACTATGGAGAATCCAAAAATCATATTTTTAAAATTCTAAACCCATTAGATACAAACCTAAACCGGTTTAAAACCATAGAAAGTTTAATAGGCTATATCTTTTTGTCTTTTGATTATTCTTATTTGAAAATTAAATTTTCTTATAGTAAATCGACTATGGAGAATCCAAAAATCATATTTTTAAAATTCTAAACCCATTAGATACAAACCTAAACCGGTTTAAAACCATAGAAAGTTTAATAGGCTATATCTTTTTGTCTTTTGATTATTCTTATTTGAAAATTAAATTTTCTTATAGTAAATTGACTATGGAGAATCCAAAAATCATATTTTTAAAATTCTAAACCCATTAGATACAAACCTAAACCGGTTAAAACCATAGAAAGTTTAATAGGCTATATCTTTTTGTCTTTTGATTTTTCTGATTTGAAAATTAAATTTTATTATAGTAAATCGACTATGTAGAATCCAAAAATCATATTTTTAAAATTCTAAACCCATTAGATACAAACCTAAACCGGTTTAAAACCCAAGAAAGTTTAATAGGCTATATCTTTTTGTCTTTTGATTATTCTTATTTGAAAATTAAATTTTCTTATAGTAAATCGACTATGGAGAATCCAAAAATCATATTTTTAAACTTCTATACCCATTAGATACAAACCTAAACCGGTTAAAAACCCAAGAAAGTTCAATAGGCTATATCTTTTTGTCTTTTGATTATTCTGGTTTGAAAATTAAATTTTCTTATAGTAAATCGACTATGGAGAATCCAAAAATCATATTTTTAAACTTCTATACCCATTAGATACAAACCTAAACCGGTTAAAAACCATAGAAAGTTTAATAGGCTATATCTTTTTGTCTTTTGATTATCCTGATTTGAAAATTAAATTTTCTTATAGTAAATTGACTATGGAGAATCCAAAAATCATATTTTTAAAATTCTAAACCCATTAGATACAAACCTAAACCGGTTTAAAACCATAGAAAGTTTAATAGGCTATATCTTTTTGTCTTTTGATTATTCTTATTTGGAAATTAAATTTTCTTATAGTAAATCGACTATGGAGAATCCAAAAATCATATTTTTAAAATTCTAAACCCATTAGATACAAACCTAAACCGGTTTAAAACCATAGAAAGTTTAATGGGCTATATCTTTTTGTCTTTTGATTATTCTTATTTGAAAATTAAATTTTCTTATAGTAAATCGACTATGGAGAATCCAAAAATCATATTTTTAAAATTCTAAACCCATTAGATACAAACCTAAACCGGTTTAAAACCATAGAAAGTTTAATGGGCTATATCTTTTTGTCTTTTGATTTTTCTGATTAGAAAATTAAATTTTCTTATAGTAAATCGACTATGGAGAATCCAAAAATCATATTTTTAAAATTCTAAACCCATTAGATACAAACCTAAACCGGTTTAAAACCCAAGAAAGTTTAATAGGCTATATCTTTTTGTCTTTTGATTATCCTGATTTGAAAATTAAATTTTCTTATAGTAAATTGACTATGGAGAATCCAAAAATCATATTTTTAAAATTCTAAACCCATTAGATACAAACCTAAACCGGTTTAAAACCATAGAAAGTTTAATAGGCTATATCTTTTTGTCTTTTGATTATTCTTATTTGAAAATTAAATTTTCTTATAGTAAATCGACTATGGAGAATCCAAAAATCATATTTTTAAAATTCTAAACCCATTAGATACAAACCTAAACCGGTTTAAAACTATAGAAAGTTTAATAGGCTATATCTTTTTGTCTTTTGATTATTCTTATTTGAAAATTAAATTTTCTTATAGTAAATTGACTATGGAGAATCCAAAAATCATATTTTTAAAATTCTAAACCCATTAGATACAAACCTAAACCGGTTTAAAACCCAAGAAAGTTTAATAGGCTATATCTTTTTGTCTTTTGATTATTCTGGTTTGAAAATTAAATTTTCTTATAGTAAATCGACTATGGAGAATCCAAAAATCATATTTTTAAACTTCTATACCCATTAGATACAAACCTAAACCGGTTAAAAACCATAGAAAGTTTAATGAGCTCCATCTCAATGAACTGATTAAAATTCTTCCATTGTTTATGCATAAAAAACAAAAATAAAAAAAGGTTATGGACATTTAAAATTGTTTATGGTGGCTTATTAGAAACCTGCATGACTGAAATGACCATAACTTTTTTTTTAATTTTATTTAGGACATCATAAAAAAATTCATGCTCTACTCATCAAGACGTGTCGATTGAGCTATAATTTGTCCAATAATTCCAATGTTTGAAAATTTCAAAACCGGTTTTTGAACCAATACCGTTTTGATAATTTATCTAATTAAAATTTAATCCTAAATTCGAATTCTCTCACATCGAAAATTTATAAATATATGTTTTTAACGAAATTAAATTAAAAATTTTTTTGAAAAATGAAGTAAAAATTCCACTATTTATTACCCAATCACTGTAAAAATAAAAGAGTTGCCCCTTAGGTAATGGACCCGTATCGTTGGATGGAGAATCCAGAATCGGAGGAAACGATGGAATTTGTGCGAACATTGAACAATTTGTCGCGTCCTTTCCTCGAGAAGTCCTTTTTCAGGGAGAAATTCCGAAACAAGTTTGTAAACCATTGACCCATTTCCATCCAAATAATAATAAAGACTGATTCAATACGATAGAATGAGGCAATTGTTCGACCAAAAAAGCTATGGATGCATCACAAAGCATGGCGACTATTATTATTATGCATACAGTGAAGGCGATCAAAAACAGAGGTGTTTACTGATGCAGAAAATAATGGAAATAAAAATAAATAAATTGAATTATATGCTGGACTAGTAAATTTTTATAATCTTATCATCTTCTAGACTTGGTAAATTATCGAAAATAGGTTCAATTGATTCGGCTTAGTTGATTTAGTCTATGAAATTTTAATTTAAAACCGTATGAGTTTATTTTGAAAAGCTGAACCGTTGTCTAAACCCAAACCGGTTTAGTTTCCTACTTTTGCCTGATAAGCAAGCCCTATTTCTATCTTGAAATTGAAAATAATATAAATTAAATTGATCATCCTGATGACTGATGAGTCGAATGAATCTATTCCAAATCTTTACGTTATCTATTAGAAGCCCTGATTTAAAAAATTTACTGGTCCAGAATCTGTATTTCGGAATTTACATATTTCCATTATTTTTTTAATATCTATAAAATTTGTATACATATATTTTAGTTCAATTTATCGCCAACGAAATTTGCTGGAACAGAAGGAATTGTTCCTGGATCCGAACCAATTTTCGACGGATGGTACGGCGGCAATTGCGCAAACTGCATTCAGTCGTGATGGCCTAATGATGGCTTATGCCATTTCGGAAAAAGGCAGTGATGTGACCACTATTCGGGTGAAAATAGGGAACCAAAATATATAAATATTATTCGTATATAGTTTCGTGATGTGAATGGCCATGATTTGGCAGATAAAATCCCAAATGTTAAACAAAGTTCCATTGCATGGATGCCGAATAATAAAGGGATATTCTATTCGGTTATTTTTATATTGTTTATTACCAAAATTTAATTTTATTTCCCAGAAATATACACAAAGAAAAAGGGCAACCAATGAGACAAAAGTGACAAAGGATGAATTCCATTCATTATTTTATCATCGAATTGGAATGAAATCGGAAAAGGATTTGTTGATTGCGGATTTCCGGGAATTGGACGACCCAAATTTATCAATGTTTGTTTGTGAAAATGGCATATTAAATAAATAATTGTTGAATTTCAGCTCAGGGTCAGTATCAAGAGATGGCCGCTTTTTATTTGTTTATGTTTATGATCGAGGTATTTTGTCAGTGTTAAATTAATTGAGAAGTATTTTCAGATAATTCCAACACAATTTACTATTTGGATTTGAAGGCAACGAACTATAAAATCCATCGGCGACCGGCCCTCTCCCTCCTCATTCACGATACTCGAGCATTTTTTGTTGTCCTCGACTATGACCATGAATCTGAATCTGCCCTTAGTCACATCCCATCTTAAATTTCCCCTGAATTCCCTATATTTTAGTTCTCACGGACCATGGTGCTCCAATGCGCAAATTAATTCGAATTCGAATGTCAACGGCCATCCTTGGATGTGCCCATTGGGAAACTGTGATTCCTGAAGACCCAAAAAGGGCATTGGATTCAGTTGTGCCGGTTGCAGGCGATAAATTAATGGTTGTTTACATTGAAGATGTGAAGGTAAGTTGAAAAATTGTTTATCAATTTAAATGTTTAAATTCCATTTTCACAGACTTTTCTCTATGTCCATTGTTATAAAACAGGGAAATTACTCTACAAAATTCCACTTGGCATTGGCACCGTCAGCCAGTGCTATGGTGATCGAGAGGATACGGAGGCATTTTTCAGTTTTAATTCATTCCTGGAGCCACCAACATTTTATCGGGCTGATTTCTCCCAAGTCGAAAAAACTTCCCTTCTTCAATTGGAGCAGGTGAAGAAAGAGAATTTTCTTTCATTTAAAATAATATAAAATCATTAAAAATTTGGTTCAGTTGGATTTAAAAAATATGGCAGAGGGAGATACAATAAAGGAATTATTTTAGTCCAAGAACAGGAAGAATTAACCAGGCGGAATTATGTTTGGGCAAATAAAACAGGCGGAATTATTTTGGGGCAAATAAAACAGGCGGAATTATTTTGGGGCAAATAAAACAGGCGGAATTATTTTGGGGCAAATAAAACAGGCGGAATTATGTTTGGGGCAAATAAAACAGGCGGAATTATTTTGGGGCAAATAAAACAGGCGGAATTATTTAAGGGCAAATAAAACAGGCGGAATTATGTTTGGGGCAAATAAAACAGGCGGAATTATGTTTGGGGGCAAATAAAACAGGCGGAATTATGTTTGGGGCAAATAAAACATGCGGAATTATGTTTGGGGCAAATAAAATAGGCGGAATTATGTTTGGGGGCAAATAAAACAGGCGGAATTATTTTGGTGCAAATAAAACAGGCGGAATTATTTAAGGGCAAATAAAACAGGCGGAATTATTTTGGTGCAAATAAAACAGGCGGAATTATTTAAGGGCAAATAAAACAGGCGGAATTATGTTTGGGGCAAATAAAACAGGCGGAATTATTTTGGTGCAAATAAAACAGGCGGAATTATTTAAGGGCAAATAAAACAGGCGGAATTATTTTGGTGCAAATAAAACAGGCGGAATTATTTTGGTGCAAATAAAACAGGCGGAATTATTTTGGTGCAAATAAAACAGGCGGAATTATTTTGGTGCAAATAAAACAGGCGGAATTATTTAAGGGCAAATAAAACAGGCGGAATTATTTAAGGGCAAATAAAACAGGCGGAATTATTTTGGTGCAAATAAAACAGGCGGAATTATTTAAGGGCAAATAAAACAGGCGGAATTATTTTGGTGCAAATAAAACAGCGGAATTATTTTGGTGCAAATAAAACAGGCGGAATTATTTAAGGGCAAATAAAACAGGCGGAATTATTTAAGGGCAAATAAAACAGGCGGAATTATTTTGGTGCAAATAAAACAGGCGGAATTATTTAAGGGCAAATAAAACAGGCGGAATTATTTTGGTGCAAATAAAACAGGCGGAATTATTTTGGTGCAAATAAAACAGGCGGAATTATTTTGGTGCAAATAAAACAGGCGGAATTATTTTGGTGCAAATAAAACAGGCGGAATTATTTTGGTGCAAATAAAACAGGCGGAATTATTTTGGTGCAAATAAAACAGGCGGAATTATTTAAGGGCAAATAAAACAGGCGGAATTATTTAAGGGCAAATAAAACAGGCGGAATTATTTTGGTGCAAATAAAACAGGCGGAATTATTTAAGGGCAAATAAAACAGGCGGAATTATTTTGGGGCAAATAAAACAGGCGGAATTATTTAAGGGCAAATAAAACAGGCGGAATTATTTTGGGGCAAATAAAACAGGCGGAATTATGTTTGGGGCAAATAAAACAGGCGGAATTATGTTTGGGGCAAATAAAACAGGCGGAATTATGTTTGGGGCAAATAAAACAGGCGGAATTATTTTGGTGCAAATAAAACAGGCGGAATTATTTTGGTGCAAATAAAACAGGCGGAATTATTTTGGTGCAAATAAAACAGGCGGAATTATTTTGGTGCAAATAAAACAGGCGGAATTATTTTGGTGCAAATAAAACAGGCGGAATTATTTAAGGGCAAATAAAACAGGCGGAATTATTTTGGTGCAAATAAAACAGCGGAATTATTTTGGTGCAAATAAAACAGGCGGAATTATTTAAGGGCAAATAAAACAGGCGGAATTATTTAAGGGCAAATAAAACAGGCGGAATTATTTTGGTGCAAATAAAACAGGCGGAATTATTTAAGGGCAAATAAAACAGGCGGAATTATTTTGGTGCAAATAAAACAGGCGGAATTATTTTGGTGCAAATAAAACAGGCGGAATTATTTTGGTGCAAATAAAACAGGCGGAATTATTTTGGTGCAAATAAAACAGGCGGAATTATTTTGGTGCAAATAAAACAGGCGGAATTATTTTGGTGCAAATAAAACAGGCGGAATTATTTTGGTGCAAATAAAACAGGCGGAATTATTTAAGGGCAAATAAAACAGGCGGAATTATTTAAGGGCAAATAAAACAGGCGGAATTATTTTGGTGCAAATAAAACAGGCGGAATTATTTAAGGGCAAATAAAACAGGCGGAATTATTTTGGTGCAAATAAAACAGCGGAATTATTTTGGTGCAAATAAAACAGGCGGAATTATTTTGGTGCAAATAAAACAGGCGGAATTATTTTGGTGCAAATAAAACAGGCGGAATTATTTTGGTGCAAATAAAACAGGCGGAATTATTTTGGTGCAAATAAAACAGGCGGAATTATTTTGGTGCAAATAAAACAGGCGGAATTATTTAAGGGCAAATAAAACAGGCGGAATTATTTAAGGGCAAATAAAACAGGCGGAATTATTTTGGTGCAAATAAAACAGGCGGAATTATTTAAGGGCAAATAAAACAGGCGGAATTATTTTGGGGCAAATAAAACAGGCGGAATTATTTAAGGGCAAATAAAACAGGCGGAATTATTTTGGGGCAAATAAAACAGGCGGAATTATGTTTGGGGCAAATAAAACAGGCGGAATTATGTTTGGGGCAAATAAAACAGGCGGAATTATGTTTGGGGCAAATAAAACAGGCGGAATTATTTTGGTGCAAATAAAACAGGCGGAATTATTTTGGTGCAAATAAAACAGGCGGAATTATTTTGGTGCAAATAAAACAGGCGGAATTATTTTGGTGCAAATAAAACAGGCGGAATTATTTTGGTGCAAATAAAACAGGCGGAATTATTTAAGGGCAAATAAAACAGGCGGAATTATTTTGGTGCAAATAAAACAGCGGAATTATTTTGGTGCAAATAAAACAGGCGGAATTATTTAAGGGCAAATAAAACAGGCGGAATTATTTAAGGGCAAATAAAACAGGCGGAATTATTTTGGTGCAAATAAAACAGGCGGAATTATTTAAGGGCAAATAAAACAGGCGGAATTATTTTGGTGCAAATAAAACAGGCGGAATTATTTTGGTGCAAATAAAACAGGCGGAATTATTTTGGTGCAAATAAAACAGGCGGAATTATTTTGGTGCAAATAAAACAGGCGGAATTATTTTGGTGCAAATAAAACAGGCGGAATTATTTTGGTGCAAATAAAACAGGCGGAATTATTTAAGGGCAAATAAAACAGGCGGAATTATTTAAGGGCAAATAAAACAGGCGGAATTATTTTGGTGCAAATAAAACAGGCGGAATTATTTAAGGGCAAATAAAACAGGCGGAATTATGTTTGGGGCAAATAAAACAGTCGGAATTATGTTGGGGCAAACAAAACAAGAAAAATTAATCAGGAGAATACATCATTATTATCCCCTCATCTGGTCACTTCGCAAATTTTCTAGATTTAATTTTTCGAAAAATAAAACATTTTGCTTTTTTTATAAAATACATAACACACTTTTCTTCATTTTTGGGAAACGCATCTATACAGAATGGTCTTTTTGAATATTTCAATTTGCCTAATTCATTGCAGATTCGTCACACCAACGAATGGAAAGGGGTAAATGTGACTGGGCTAGAAGTGAGCCAAGAATTCTTTCAAAGCAAAGATGGAACAAGAGTGAATTATTTCTTATTTCTGGGGATAAATTATATTGAAAACACAGGTTCCACTTTTCATAATTGCCCGGAAGGATGCAAAAAGGGATGGCCAAAATCCGACATTACTTTATGGATACGGTGGATTTAAGTAATGGGGAGAGAAAAAGAAGGATGAATTTAGCCTGCGGCAATATTCCCTCTTTTTACAGTATTCCAATTTTGCCCAGCTACTCATCGCATCGAAATATTTTTGTGAAAGTAGGCAAAGGGAATATTTGATTAATTTAATTTTGATTGATTTTTTCAGCATTTCAAAGGAATTGTTGCAATTGCCAATATTAGAGGAGGCGGCGAATATGGCGAAAAATGGCACGAATGTGGAGCAAGGGAACATAAACAAAATGTTTTTGATGATTTTATTTCTGCTGCCGAATATTTGATTGAGCAAAAATATACAAGCCCAAAAAAGTCCAAGATTATGGAATTATCCAAAAGGAATTAATATTTTCAGATTGGCCATTCAAGGCGGATCAAATGGAGGTCTTTTGGTGGCAGCATGTTCCCAACAAAGGCCCGAACTTTTTGGGGCGGTGATCAACCAAGTTGGGTAGGAAAATAGCTGCAAATATTTTAGAATATTCGCTATTCATTCACCTAGGGTGATGGACATGCTTCGATTCCACAAATTCACTGTTGGCAGTTATTGGATTAATGAATATGGGGATCCGGAGAAGCCAACCGAATTTGAATATATTTACAGGTGAATATGGCAATAATTCCCAAAATCATAATACATTTTTTTTGAAGATATTCTCCCCTTCACAACATTCGTTTGCCCCGAGGCGTCCAATGGCCATCCACTTTGCTTCTGTTCATTAAATTCCCACCAATTTAATTAATTATATATTTTAGTACGGCTGATCACGATGATCGAGTGGTGCCAAGTCATACGCTCAAATATGTGGCGCAACTTTATCATTATTTGAAGAGGCCGGATATTCGATTGATTCAACGTAATCCGGTATTGGCTTTGGTGGAGGCAAATGCTGGCCATGGGGCCGGTAAACCAATGGATAAAGTTGTAAGTAATGGAATGTTTTTGAATGAATTTAATTGGAAAAAGTTGGATGAACTTGCGGACATTATGAGCTTCTTGCAACGTGTCCTTCAAATGAAATGGTACGATGAATGAATTGAATGAATGAAAGAGGCATTCATTGTTTGGTTTTTGATAATTTTGAATGCATAAATGGACAGTTTATTATTATTATTATTATTATATTTAATTTATATTTAATATGAAAAAAGCATTGAAAATGAGCCTTAAATTCATGCTAATAAAGTCCTAAATTCCCTAGTTAGTGACAATTTAATACATAAATGTATTTCTTACCAGTGTCTTTCTTTTCAAATCTTCAATAAATTCCGCTCTTAATTTAATCGAGAACATTTTTTTATTAAATAAATTTGGAAAATTAGAACAAAATAAAAAGCATCACCCTAAGGCGATGCGGGGCTCCGGCGCCCTCCAAAATTATTCACCGTAACTCCGATGAGTGGTGACCAGACACTCATAAGAGCGCTGGATTTGGGTGGCTACGGAGGCTACAAGATGGCTACGGATACGGAGGCAACGGTGGCTACAGATGGCTACAAGATGGCTACAGTTGGGGGATGTGCTCCTCCCCAATCGACTCCAATTTTGAGGGAATTATATTGACATGGAAGGAAAAATTGTGTATGGGAAGCACACAAAGGAAGAAATAGGCGCATTTCATTTCATATCCATTCATATCTTTTTATGTCTGCGTCTCTTCACTCATCATTCTATTTTATGCGAATCTCATTGTCTGCACTGCACCTATCTTAATATTAGTATTTATTTCTTTGTCCCTGATCCCATCCAGTCCCTTCTTTTTCTTTAATTTTCTTAAAACATTAATTTTATAAATAAATTTAAAAAATGATATTTATTTTTAATTGTCTTTCTTGGATCTTTATCAATGAAAAATATTCTGAGGAAAATGGGAAATAAAAGTCAAATAAAGATTGCCTGCCATTTTTCCATCTCTAAAAATAATCCTGGGTACCTTAAATATTCAATAAGATTTCTTCAAGATGCATCATTTAACAGTGTTTTTGGCTTGAATTATCAATTTCTAACTTATTTATAAACAAAATTGGTTTAAACCGTTTAGTAATCTTTAATTTCGATAAAAATATTATAAATTATATATCATTCGATGCGCCTGGACGAGAATTCAATGGTATGGTTTGTGAATGTAGGACAAACCCTTAAACCATTATAATTATTTTGGCATCTATTTTCCATTCGGCAATTTCAATGTTTTATCCGACAAATTAATTAATAATCATATAATATAATGAAAAATGGGTAAATATGAGGTTTGGGTTAGCAAAAAAAAGTGAAGGAGAAATGACCCGTTTGTTCATTATTTGTTAGAATTATTCAAAATTCAAATTCAAATAGACTAGCCAATAAAATAGATGGAATACAATGAAGAAAATAGGAAAGGCAATTCTCGAGAATAGGTCCACTTGTGATGGTCGAACTTTGCATCCATTCCTCCTTGAATTTGGCTCATTGCCCCCACTGGTTAAATCGAAATGGACAGCTTCTTCCGGCAAATAAAAACTCAAACTTTGCCGATTCGGGCCGGGCACTTGCATTCCGGAAGTTACACTTTGTCTTGGGGCACCAACACAGGGACTAGCCGAATGTTGAGGGGAAAGGCTGAGCAACGGGATCATTTGGTCGGGGCCACCATTCTACAAGAACCATAGGGAATAAGGAAAAATGAATGAATTTGGAACGGACTGAATGCATCAAAATGGCCGAACATTTTCGAGAGGGTGGCGTTGTTCGCTTGATTCTTTTTACTGGTGGCAAATTATTTTCGGCTGGCGGCGGATTCGCCGTTGGCTGAGGATTCATTCGAACGGTGCCATCCTCCAATTCATAGAAGCAAACGGTGGCCGTGGAAGATCGAGGCAGGAGGGAAGCGTTGGAACTTTTGTGCCTTTGCCTTTTCATTAGGAAACCCACAGCAGCATATTCGAGAAGACTGGCAAAAACTGTAAGGAAAATACATTTTTTGATAGATTAGGAATGAATTGTACCTATGAAAAAACAAACGCCCAAGAAAATGTCCAAACTCTTCACATAGGACACTTTTGGCAGTGAAGCATTGGTGGAAGTCATCAAAGTGGTTTGGGTGAGAACTGTGAAATTGCAAATTAATGAATAAATTAAATATTCAATTTTTACCTGTGGTCACCCCAATTGTCACCCGGGCTTGAGTGGCTTCACGGTTGAGAAAGAATGAGACCCAAGAAATGACGACAATCCTTCAAATTTAATTTTGGTTTAAAATTAATTAGAAATACTCACAATGATGAGGGAAAATAAATTTGAATAAGGTAAAAGCCTAAAAATGTGGGGAAATTGGTAAAAATTTAATTAAAACACTTGCCTAAATTGCGTTTAAATGTGAAAAATGCAGTCAGCCGAGAATAGTTGCCAGTGCTCAGCGAAATTGTCCTCTCAATTTGATGGAATCCGCCGACAGTGAAATGAGCCAAATGGACGTCATCATCAATTGTGACCGGCTGCTGCGATTGCCAATGATAAATGATATCACTGGTACTGTAACCGTAACTCTGATGAGAGGGAAAATTAATGGAATTAAATGATGGAAATATGAGGGAGATTGACCTCAATTTCCAGAGGGCAACTTTGTTTGTCCAAAGGGAACTGTAAATAAGTAAAATTATGCAAAAAATGGAATGATGAGACAAACTGTGTGTAAACTCATTGGACAATTTGCCGTGACAGTCAGCCGAATGCTACGAATAACATTGCCTAAAATGAAACACAACAATTTAATTAAGGAAAATATTTAATATGACAATAAAAGTAATGAATTGCCATAAAATAATTCGTTAGAAAAATAATTTTTTGGCCATATAATTTGGCCATAATAAAGTTTTAGGGGTGGCCTATTTTAAGAACTTTTGGCTCGAAATAAAGTAATTTTAAAGAAGTCTGATTTGGCCGAGTTATATGGCTATGGCTTCAAATTTTTAATAAAGTTTTTCGGTAAATTCGAAAATAAAAATAATATCCATTTAATTATTATATTAGTATTTTACCTTTGCTGTCAATTCGCAAGAATGAATTGTGCGAAGTGGTCTCATGGAAATATGATTTCTTTTCGCTGAATTAATTCCCAAATTATTTATTAAATTTCAATGTGTACTTTGGGAAGAAAGTGTCGGGTGTCCAAATGGATTTGACCATATCAATGCCAACGGTCAAATTATCATGCCCTTGAATTGCCTCAAATGCCAGCCGACTATCATGCCAAAATTGTCGCAAATATAAATCCAGCGTGTAATCCATTGAGACTTCAGAAATGGCACTGATTGTGATGACATGGATGGTCACATTCACAATTGTTGGTGGACCCCCAAAATTGGGTCTAATCCGACGATCGTGGCTGGCAATCAACGAATTCAGAATCCTCGTCATATTATTCTCCAAATTGGTGTTGTACACTCTGCTTTATTTAATTTAGAATATTTAAGAAAATATTGGTATATATATATATATATTCCAGAAAATTTGGAAATAAGTTAATTCTGGAATTTATTAGATGCTATGCTGGTAAATTTTGGAAGTCTCGGCTTGTAGTAAAGTTTAAAAATTAGAGAATAGACTCATTAAATTTATTAGTATGGCCGATTTAGTCTATGAAATTTCGAATACAAACAGATATGAGCTTGTATTGAAAGGTTGAACCATTGTCTAAACCCAAATTGGTTTTGGTTTAATTACTTTTATCTAAGCTTCATTCGTTTGAAAAGTTTCACAAACTAAATCACCTTTTCTCAAATGGCTAAAAGCCAAGATTTCCAAAATTTATGAATCAAATTTCGATTATAAACCGATATTTGCTTGTTTATTAGAAATCAGAACCGTTTCCTGAACCTAAATTAATTTTTTTTTAAATTTTTACCTAAGCATTATTTTGGATTTGAAATTGGAATTTCATATTTTGAATTGACAATTACCGCTTCGAATTAGCCTATTCTCCAGTATCTAGGTTAATTAGAATCCGAGATTTTAAAAATACATATTTACAATCCTAATGATAATTCCGAAATTTATCAATTTTTAATATTTTCTGTAACATGTTTTTAATTTCCTATAAATTCATAATAAATTAATTACCCAGTTGGAGGTGGCCCACCACTCCCAACACTGTTCGGCCCCCGCCGTTCATCGTCGGCCTCCTTCTGGAAACGATTTGTTGGAGGCGGCAACAATTCCGCCGTTCCATATTCCACTGATTTCTCGGAATTTTGGCCGAAAATATCCTAAGGAAAAATTAAATTGCATAGTATTCCCCGGAAAACTAACTATGCCAAGAAAATGTGAATTTGAATGGACAAAAATGGATGGAAAAAGCAGCCAAAATGAGAAAATTGAAGGAGGAAATGCGCGGCGACGAATTCTCATTTTTGGCGTGAAATTAAAAACATGGAAAAAGGAGATATCTGGTCAATAAATATATTTGAATGAGAATATGTTGTTAGAATGAATGCCGTCTGCCTTTCTTTTCGCGCGTTCTGGCACAATTAGCAATGTTTTTCTGAAATAAGGAGGGAATGGCATAAAGAAGAGCGAAAAGGGGAATATGCAGACGGGGAATTTAGTGGCATATTTTGCATAATTGGCAAGGAATTAGGAGAGAGAATTAGATAAAAATTAGGGAAATTTTATTAACAATTTAATTCTATCCATTTAATTTTTAATATTTCCTTTTAAAAATAAATTCCTGTCTATTCAAAATATTAATTAAAAAGTTAAGTAAAAGAAAAAGATTTAAATCTTTTGACTGTTAACCAAATAATTTTTGTTAGTAACCGCCGACCACATCCTACATATTCTTTATGGCCATCCATTTTTTACCGCTTCCTCTCTTTCTTTCCGCCCTTCCTTTACATTTCCATTTTTTGCCTTTTTCCGACCGATTGGACCGCGGAATTTGCATTTGGCCCATCCGGCGGCGGCGGCAATGCCCCGTCTTCCAAACCAAAAGGCAAAAAGCACATAATAAATAGGGGAATGGGGTAAAATGTTGTCATTTTGGCAATTGGCGGAGAAAGGAAAAAGGGAAATGGAAAATGAATGGGAAAAAATGTGGGGAGGCCAAATAATTGGGCCACCTCCTTTCCTTCTTCTAATGGCTTCCACGAACTTTTCACAGGTGAAAAGCAAGAAAAGCAGTCGAATTTGTTGAGGAGAGGAGGGTGGTCTCGACGTAAAAAGGTTCCTCTCATTTGACACTTTTTTCCTCCTTTTTTTCTAAAAATTTGTGCACAAATTCATAACAAATTGGTTTTTGGTGGCTTTTTCGGTCTCCATGGGGGTTTATCTCTAATGGAGTGGATTGGAAAGGGGTATTGTCTCATTTTCCCACACAATGAATGAATGCCCTTTTTGGCATCATCTGCTTTTTTAAAGGTTTAAAAATGAATTGGGTCGAAGGAATTTTGCCACAAAAAGTTGGGTCGAATCCAAAAAAGAAAAAATGGAAATGAACTTTTCGGAAGGAAAATTGGGCGGCAGAATAAGAAGATGGCACATGCCAAAATTGGATTGTCAATTTTTGAGAGCAATCAAACACGCAAAAATGCCAATATTTGAGGGAGGAATATGGGAATTTGGTCCGGAAATGGACAAAAGGGAAGGAAGCCCCCAAAAAGGGTTAGGGCCAAAAATGTGCCGGCAATCGGCGTTTGTGGTCCAACGCCCAAAGAAGAAATAAAGTTGGCCACCATTTCGGTTTCCATTCATTAATTTGTTCCGCCTAGGTTTTTGGTGCATTGTTGGTTCCATTTCAGCGTGGATGGCACATTCTTCGAAATTCACATTGTGAATTTTGTTTTATTTTCATTTTTATAGGATTGGAAAAATAATGAAGAGGAAAGCATGGAACTGAAATTTTTAGTGCACCAAAAAAAAATGCACAAATTTGGCCAATGTGATCTTCGATTGTTTTCATTTTCTCTCCGTTTTGGGCCAATTCCAATAAATTTTCTAAATCCCTTTAAATTGCCCTAAAGGCGAATTCACTTTTGGGTGCACATTTTTCATTAAATCCTCTTCCTCCACATTTTCTTTGGCAAATAACTCCTCTTTTACGGTTGCCTCCTCTCGAGAACATATTTTTTTCCGAATATTGGCAAACAAATTTATCATTTTACGAATGAGGATTTGATTAAAATATGGAGGGAATACACATATATTCATTCATTCTACATTAGGAATCCTAATAAGAAAAAGTAAATTGAAAATAAAAAATGAATGAAAGGCTACGAAAATGAGGGAAAATAATAAAAAAATTCACAATATTAGGGAGACATCAACGGGAAATACAAATGCTATTAAAAATGGATATTCAAGTCCCAGCAACTTTAAAAGATATTTTAATGGAAATTTTAAATAATTAATTTTTATTTTTTTTAAGAGAGTATATTGATATCAAAATATATCATAATTCTTTGTATTTTCTATCAAAATATATCATAATTCTTTGTATTTTCTATCAAAATATATCATAATTCTTTTGTATTTTCTATCAAAATATATCATAATTCTTTGTATTTTCTATCAAAATATATCATAATTCTTTGTATTTTCTATCAAAATATATCATAATTCTTTGTATTTTCTATCAAAATATATCATAATTCTTTGTATTTTCTATCAAAATATATCATAATTCTTTGTATTTTCTATCAAAATATATCATAATTCTTTGTATTTTCTATCAAAATATATCATAATTCTTTGTATTTTCTCTCAAAATATATCATAATTCTTTGTATTTTCTATCAAAATATATCATAATTCTTTGTATTTTCTATCAAAATATATCATAATTCTTTGTATTTTCTCTCAAAATATATCATAATTCTTTGTATTTTCTCTCAAAATATATCATAATTCTTTGTATTTTCTATCAAAATATATCATAATTCTTTGTATTTTCTATCAAAATATATCATAATTCTTTGTATTTTCTATCAAAATATATCATAATTCTTTGTATTTTCTATCAAAATATATCATAATTCTTTGTATTTTCTCTCAAAATATATCATAATTCTTTGTATTTTCTATCAAAATATATCATAATTCTTTGTATTTTCTATCAAAATATATCATAATTCTTTGTATTTTCTATCAAAATATATCATAATTCTTTGTATTTTCTATCAAAATATATCATAATTCTTTGTATTTTCTATCAAAATATATCATAATTCTTTGTATTTTCTATCAAAATATATCATAATTCTTTGTATTTTCTATCAAAATATATCATAATTCTTTTGTATTTTCTATCAAAATATATCATAATTCTTTGTATTTTCTATCAAAATATATCATAATTCTTTGTATTTTCTATCAAAATATATCATAATTCTTTGTATTTTCTATCAAAATATATCATAATTCTTTGTATTTTCTATCAAAATATATCATAATTCTTTGTATTTTCTATCAAAATATATCATAATTCTTTTGTATTTTCTATCAAAATATATCATAATTCTTTGTATTTTCTATCAAAATATATCATAATTCTTTGTATTTTCTATCAAAATATATCATAATTCTTTGTATTTTCTCTCAAAATATATCATAATTCTTTGTATTTTCTATCAAAATATATCATAATTCTTTGTATTTTCTATCAAAATATATCATAATTCTTTGTATTTTCTCTCAAAATATATCATAATTCTTTGTATTTTCTATCAAAATATATCATAATTCTTTGTATTTTCTATCAAAATATATCATAATTCTTTTGTATTTTCTATCAAAATATATCATAATTCTTTTGTATTTTCTATCAAAATATATCATAATTCTTTGTATTTTCTATCAAAATATATCATAATTCTTTGTATTTTCTATCAAAATATATCATAATTCTTTGTATTTTCTATCAAAATATATCATAATTCTTTGTATTTTCTATCAAAATATATCATAATTCTTTGTATTTTCTATCAAAATATATCATAATTCTTTGTATTTTCTATCAAAATATATCATAATTCTTTTGTATTTTCTATCAAAATATATCATAATTCTTTGTATTTTCTATCAAAATATATCATAATTCTTTGTATTTTCTATCAAAATATATCATAATTCTTTGTATTTTCTATCAAAATATATCATAATTCTTTGTATTTTCTATCAAAATATATCATAATTCTTTGTATTTTCTATCAAAATATATCATAATTCTTTTGTATTTTCTATCAAAATATATCATAATTCTTTGTATTTTCTATCAAAATATATCATAATTCTTTGTATTTTCTATCAAAATATATCATAATTCTTTGTATTTTCTCTCAAAATATATCATAATTCTTTGTATTTTCTATCAAAATATATCATAATTCTTTGTATTTTCTATCAAAATATATCATAATTCTTTGTATTTTCTCTCAAAATATATCATAATTCTTTGTATTTTCTATCAAAATATATCATAATTCTTTGTATTTTCTATCAAAATATATCATAATTCTTTTGTATTTTCTATCAAAATATATCATAATTCTTTGTATTTTCTCTCAAAATATATCATAATTCTTTGTATTTTCTATCAAAATATATCATAATTCTTTGTATTTTCTATCAAAATATATCATAATTCTTTGTATTTTCTATCAAAATATATCATAATTCTTTGTATTTTCTATCAAAATATATCATAATTCTTTGTATTTTCTATCAAAATATATCATAATTCTTTGTATTTTCTCTCAAAATATATCATAATTCTTTGTATTTTCTATCAAAATATATCATAATTCTTTGTATTTTCTATCAAAATATATCATAATTCTTTGTATTTTCTATCAAAATATATCATAATTCTTTGTATTTTCTATCAAAATATATCATAATTCTTTGTATTTTCTCTCAAAATATATCATAATTCTTTGTATTTTCTATCAAAATATATCATAATTCTTTGTATTTTCTATCAAAATATATCATAATTCTTTGTATTTTCTATCAAAATATATCATAATTCTTTGTATTTTCTCTCAAAATATATCATAATTCTTTGTATTTTCTATCAAAATATATCATAATTCTTTGTATTTTCTATCAAAATATATCATAATTCTTTGTATTTTCTATCAAAATATATCATAATTCTTTGTATTTTCTATCAAAATATATCATAATTCTTTGTATTTTCTATCAAAATATATCATAATTCTTTGTATTTTCTATCAAAATATATCATAATTCTTTGTATTTTCTCTCAAAATATATCATAATTCTTTGTATTTTCTATCAAAATATATCATAATTCTTTGTATTTTCTATCAAAATATATCATAATTCTTTGTATTTTCTATCAAAATATATCATAATTCTTTGTATTTTCTATCAAAATATATCATAATTCTTTGTATTTTCTATCATAAAATATCATAATTATATAAAATTGATTCCTTTCACCCTCTAAAAATGAGAAAAGAATAATGGGATGATTGAATGAAATTGAGGGAAATGAATATTATTTTATATTAATAGTTTGGATTATGATGGAGATTGAATTAATTCATTTAATTATATAATAATATTGAAATCTATATTTATATCATCTAAACAATTTGGCAGCAATGAACAATGGAAATAGCCAAAATAATGCCAACAAACAGAGGCCAATTCTTCTGCCACCTGCCCCTCCAATCATCGCTGAATTCAACATTTCTAACACTAAATTATGGAATTTAATTGAATTAATTTCTTATTGACCATATTCATTGTATTCCATGTCGCGTGCCGCCCTCCAAACTCGACATTCCTGTCGTTTTGTTGCATGCATTGGCCTAAAAATTGAAAATAATGGTCAATTGAAGGCATATTTTAAATTCACTTCAAATGGGATGCCTTGAGATGAAGCCATCGAGGATTATTTTGGCTATGATATTGAGGCCAATGCAGCTCTCGATGGTCATGATGGTGATTTAGGGAGGGAATGCTGAATTAGAAGATTTAATTTGAATTTGAATATAAAATATATCCAATTTAAATTTACCCATTTGTGGCAAAACTTGACCAAAGTTGGATCTAGAAAAATAAATAAATTTGAATGCTATATATATATTCTGGACCATTTTTTTGCTCAAAGTCCTTTCTCTATTTGTGTATCCGGCTGAAGTGTTGTAAAGTGGAACGCCGAAGACATATTCAATTTCGTATCCATGCATTACGCCCGTCCATTTTGGCCATGGATTCTGCATAATTTAATGAATAATTCTACATTTCCTAAAGCAATAAATTTACCGCACTGGATGCCTCATCAAAATAATAAATGAAAACGCGTGCCGGCGATTCATCCAACTGCAATTTTGGTTAATAAAAATATTATTTTGATCATTTTTGACCTGATCAGCCAGCCAAAGTGAATCGCAAGTAAAAAAATAATCGCCGACCTAAAATGGCATGGCATTCATATTGACATAATTCTGCATCACAAACCATTTGATTGATTTGATCGGCCAAAAATCGATGTTGACCCGATTGGTAGTCGCATCGATTACCCAAATAAACATGGGTGGCCGCATCACGCACAATCTAAATTTAGAATTTTCATTGAATTGGAGGCAAAAATGAAACCCAACTAGGCTGTACAACAATTGGGGGTATATTGGGGATGGAATGATCTAATGTTGAAGGTGGTTGCAGGAAAAATTTATATATAGTAGCATTTTACAGAGCATTAAATTGGCTACAAAATTATATCAAAAGGATTAGCCAATTTTGGATATTTCCAAAATTATTGCCAAAAAAACCATTTATTAAATTAAAATTATGTTTCTGGGTGTTATTATGGCTATAATTCGATAAATATCCAATAATGACCAATGTTTTTGATATCATTTTGTAGCCAATTTTATGCTCTATAAAATGCTACATAAATTAACCTTACAGCTTTATTACACTTGACACTAAACTATTCCATCCTCAATTATCGTAACGCTAAAATATTATGAAAATTAACTATGATATGACCTCTGGCAAACGGACAAATGCGGTGTTGATGCATTCATTGAAATCATTCAAATTGAGCTGTGGTTGTTCCGGAACATCAAAGAATTTTTGAATGTTGTAAATGTTCCTTTTTAGGAAAATAAGTTAAAAAAAAGGCAAAATAATCAAAAACTGACCAGAATGTTCCCTCATCATGATTAATTCCTGAATTTTTATGTTATTTTTATTTCCACCAATTTCCATTAAAAATTTCCAACCAATCATCAAATTCACATCCTGTGCAAAATTCTTATTCCTCAACGAGATGAATGCATCTTCGTTGGTGAAAAAATTTGGATCTTTTGAGACGATGACCAAAGGGAATTCGAGGAAATTCAGTTGAATATTCCACAATTGTTCGGTGAATTCCATCGCTGGAACCCTTCGAAGGCATCGGATGGAATCACGAAAATTGGTTCTGTTGCAGCCGACAAGTCGAACCTTTATGAAAAAATAATTTTATTTATTTATTTTATTTTTTTGCACCATTTCCATGCTTTTCTCCAATGCCCTCTTCGGTGTGTCCATACTCCATTTATTGTCCAATGAACCTAGAAAATTGATGATTGAATTACTAATATAAAATATGGGTGCCATTTTTTGTCGACAAATTTTACTTGGCATATCATTTACATTTTTTAGAGCTTATTGAGACGCATTGATTCATATTTAATTTGTTTGATTTAACCTGAAACTAAGCTAGTTTTAAACACAAAATATCAAACAGTTTAAATGGTTTAATTCATCCAGGTTTGGACAAAATCATACAAACTATATTTGATTCGAAGCATCTCAATAAGTTTCACAAAATATGTTAAATAATTTGGCAGATGAAAACCACTTTCCAAACCGCTATAAGTTGATAAAGAATGTTTTCTCATATATATTATGGAAAAATGCCTGATTGAAGGATTCCATTTTGGAAAAGTCCCCTGGAGCCTGGGGCAATCAAATGGGCTACGATACTGGATGCGCCCGCACTTTCGCCAAATATCGTAACCTAAGGGAGTTAGTTAATTAAAATGAAATCATCTATTTGTTACTGATTTTGGATTCCCTCCAAATGCTTCAATATTCTCTTGGATCCAATGCAAAGCCAATTGCTAAATTTATTTGAGTTAAATCAAAAATTGACATTACCTGATCAAGCATTCCCATATTGCCTAAATAATTAAAATAACAATTAATTTAGGGATTCTAAAATATTAAAATAATTTACCGGGTATTTCATCGTCACCGTCTTGATTGATCTTAAAATAAAAAATTTAATTCACTTTTCCCATTCATTAATTAAATTGAATATTAAACAATTGTGTAAAACCGTCAATTTTGTACCTAGGTAATTCTTTTAACTATAGTATATAGTTTAACGAGGCAATAACCAATTTGGGAAAATGATATACCATTCGAAAGCTTAAAATGTCCAACATGATTTGGCCATTTTAAATTAAATAAATTCAAGTTTAAAAAAAATTTGCAAGCTTTTAAGTTTAAAAACCCAGAATTCCCAAAGCGCTTTTTCCAGAAAAATTTTTAAGTTTTCGAAAAAGAAAATAAGCCACTTTCTAAAAAGGATATTTACTATTTTTAAATGATATAATGCCTTCCCAAATTAGATGCTTCCTTATTGAATTATGGTCTAAAGAATGATCCCAAATACTCAATCGGTGATACCCATTTTTTAATAATTTAATTCTGTTTTGTGATTAACCGACCAAATACAAATATCCAAATGGGCCAAGCCGATAATTGATATTCACAACAATCACATTGGCAGTCAATGCCAATGCTTTGCCATCGTAAAGGATCAACGATGGGCTGGAAATAAATACTTTTAAAAAAATAAAAAAAATTCTAAGTACCTTCCATAATAGAATCCACCTCCAAAGAACCAAACCATCACTGTCAAATTCCTAAATTCCCTTATTCTAAATTGATTATTAAATTTGACCTGGCATCGGCCGGTGCCCAAATGTTCATATAGAGGCAATCCTCGCTGACCGGCGTGTTCGCATTCCACATTTCGGAACCCCAAAATGATTCATTATAGCTGGAATGTAATTTAAATAGGGAATGGATTTGTGGCCATTGTCCCATCATTTACGTGTCCCTTCCTTGGATGCATGCCGGCGAAAGGGTTGAAGCCTCAATGGTCCCTTGGGAATTGTTGGGAAGTGAGAGTCCATTTGTGTGTGGTAAGGAGGAATCCCTTCACTAACCATTCCAAGGCTTTTTCCTCTGCGGTGGCCGAAATCTGAACTCGCCCAACGGCGGTTCCGCAAATGGAATGCCAAGGAAGGAACGGACCCTTTTATGGAGGAAAATGGACTCAAAACCCCGAATTCGGCCAGCACTGATTTCCACATCGAATGGGACCTTGGATTGATGGGAGGAGGAAAGGGAAGTGGTGATCTTGGGGAAATTATTTTTTGTGAATATTTTAGAGGGCCATACCTGGGAAGGAAGAAGCCATATGATGAGGAAAGGTGCTGATAAGAATGAAGAGGAGGGCCACAATAACATTTTTGGATGAAGATTGAAGCAAAAAGAAAAGAGTGCTGTTGGGCAAATTTGTGGGCAATGAAAGTGATAAATTTGAATTTGAGGCGGAAATGTTGGGCCAAAGGGGGGAATGGGGGAAAGTAAAGGAATTCCCCCTTTTCAGCCTCCCTCACTTCCTTTTTCCCGTCGGTCGCGAAGCTTGTCGGGACACGGGAATGAGGGAGGAAAAGGGCGAAAATGGGAGGAGGACAGCGCCTACTGCAGAGCAGTGAATGGGACAACGGCAAAAGCGATAAAGGAGAAAGGAGGAAAAGGACACGGGAATTTGGGGACATTGAAAGAATCGAAATGAGGTGGGAGCCCCATAAAATGTGGAATCAAAAAAGAAAAACAATCCAAGTCCGCTTTATTGGCCTCAATTCAACACCACAAAATGTTCCCACACGTGCAAAGATTGGCCGATGGATTGGCCAATGAAAATGTTTTCGGGCGCCCAAGAAATCATGGGAATTGAATATTGGGGGAATATGGAGGGACAAAGTGCATTTGGGGAATTTACGAGAAATTATAGTTTTGTGAGGGAGGAGGGAACGGCCGGGGACGAGGTCAGGGCAAGAGGCTTTTTTGTCTGAAGCGCAAATCAAATTTGCCAGCCGCCTCAAATTTTATTCAGAATTATCCCATCAAAGTAAGAGAACATGGATGAGGGCACTTGAGCCACCCATTCCGCCGCCTTTGAAAGTTAATCAACACGGGCGAATTCGAAAGGCAAAGAAAAAGGGCGAAGGAAATTGAGGAAAATTCAAGAAAAAATAAGGAGGATAATGGCCAAAGGGAAGAGGCAATAAAATTGGCCATAGGAATGGCCAAATCGAGGCCAATTTTACGGAGAATGCGCGGAAGAGGACGGAAAGATCAGTGAAGGAAGGATGGAATGGGCGAAGGGAAAAACTCATGGAAAAGACCAAAACCAAAGGGCAGATGGCCAAATATTTGAAGAAGAATTGGATGGGAAGGAAGGAAGGAAGGCGTTGGCGGAGGAAGCACAAAAATGGGGAAGGAAGAAATTTGCTCGAAGATGGACAAATTCCCGGCTTCTTCAAGCCAATCCAGAGTCTAGGCGACCAACTTTGGTCCAGTCAAATGTTTGAATGGGCATTAATTCTGCTCCGGCGCATTCCATCCATTCATTTGGTTGTCCGTCTTTTTTATTCATATTTTCCTCCGCATTCGGTGAATATGCCCCCGGTGGAAGAGGGCAACCTCCTACATTCTTCCATTTTTAAGATTCAATCACAATTGTGCCAAAAATCATGTACCAAAAAAATTTTTCACGGAAGGAAATGGAACGGGGCAAAGAGGGTGGTTTGAGGGTGCCGATTTGGTACAAAAAGAGGGTGTTAAAAGGGGCAATTGGGATGAGGAGTAAATGGTGCGGCAAAATAGTATCTTTGGCCTATCCCATTTTTGGCCACAATTCATTCATCCAACTTAATGCTATTCCGCTTCAACGCTCCGGGCCATGAGCCAAATTGAGGGTGGATTTGAATGCGGAGATTTTTTATTTTATATTTTCTTTAGAAGAAAAGGACAAAAAATGGAGAAAAAAAGAATTTGCGAATGGAATGGATAAGCCCCGTGGGGACAATTCGAGGAATGGATAACCCGAAAATTACGTTTAAAATCCATTATGAAGATTAGTTGAAGGATTTTTTGGGTTATTTTGACATTTGGAAGAGGAAGAATATGTAATCAGTGTTATTTTCAAAAGGGTTGGCAACATCATTTTTACGTCAAAATGCCTTCTTTCTCTCAACAAAATTGCCATCACTTTGAATGGACGATGAATTATTTGAATTATTAAGCTGAATTTATTTAAATAATTATTGGGATAGTTTTCCCTTTTCATTTTCAATAACCTCAAATCCAGCTAAAATTCGGCCATTATCATTTAACATTTTATCCAAATTTTTCAATGATTCTCCAATGCAAATATTTATCATTTCCAGCACGGCCAACTTTAATAAAAACAATTTTGTAAATGAAATTTAATATATAATAAGATTATTGTCTATACAAAATGTTTTTAAGTAAATATAAACACAAAATGTTTGTAATCAAACGAAAACACAAATGTTTTTAAGCAAACAAAAACACAAATGTTTTTAACTAATAAGTGAAACACAAATGTTTTTAATCTAAATGAAACAAATGTTTTTAAGCAAACAAAAACACATAAGAAAACAAAAACACAAATGTTTTTAAGCTAAATGAAACACAAATGTTTTTAAGCAAATAAAAACACAAAATGTTTTTAAACTAAATGAAACACAAATGTTCTTAAGCTAAATGAAACACAAAATGTTTTTAAGTTTAGTGAAAGACAAATGTTTTTAAGCTAAGTGAAACATAAAATGTTTTTAAGTTGAGTGAAACACAAATGTTTTAAGCAAACAAAAACACAAATGTTTTTAGCTAAGTGAAACACAAAATGTTTTTAAGCTGAGTGAAACACAAATGTTTTTAAGCTAAGTGAACACAAATGTTTTAAGCTGAGTAAAACAAAAATGTTTTTTAGTTAAGTGAAATACACAAATGTTTTTAAGCTAAGTGAAATACAAATATTTTTAGTCAAGCGAAAACACAAATGTTTTTTTAACAAACCAAAATGCAAATTTTAAACAAGAAAACACAAAATACTTTAATGTTTATAAGAAAAAGAAAACAATGTTTTTAACAAATCGAGAAATATATATTTTTAAAAGGAGGGGGACACAAATTTCAATTCTCCTCACTGCAGCTATGTATGAGAAGAAGGAAGGGTGTATATGGTATTCCTAATTCCTATCATTTAAAATTTAATGGAGGGAACACAAACAAAGATCTTCCCTTTAGTACTAATCACTATCACAGTCCATTTTAAGCAGTACTGTACATATAAACTGGGCATCATTGCCATATTTAATTTAATACTCACAATTGCGATGCCTCCGAATCCATGGGTGATCTATAAATAATATTTGAAGAATAAATGCATGCAATTATTACCAAAGAGAAATGAGTCAATGGCCTTTGGATATTTGGCTCTAAAAATAATTCGGGACGTCGATCGCAAATTGGACTCCGATCTGCAGTAATTAGATCGGAAATTTCTTTCACAAAACTTCTAAAAGAATTCATCATATTTAATTATTGAATATGTTAATTATTGCCTGGCACAATTTAGGAATGTTTTTCGTCGATTTGCCAATTCCTCATCGATTGCCTGTTGGCCAAAATAATGAACAAATTGGGAATTGAGGAAAATGGCCACATCCTTCACTGGGAATTCCCTTTGAAGGACCAAATGGAAATCGCTGGCCTTCAAAAAAAATTGCCTACATTTTTTATATTTAATTTCACTCACTAAATGGACAGCCTCCTCCTCGACCAATGCTGTGAATGCAGTTAAACATGCCGATTTTCTCCTTCCTGCTGGCAAACTTAGTCCAATTCTTTTCAATGATTCTCGTAGCGCTTTTCCCCCATCCTTTGATTTTGCCCTTCAAAATAATGTCAAAATTATTAATATTTTTCAATCATACTTTCTTAAAATGCCACCAATCAATGAAGCATTCAGGCATTCAGGCGGATTTATTCGACGTTGAATTTCGCCCACCGTTACTTTGTATTTTGTTGTGCTGCTCAAAAGGCTTGTCCGTCCGGGAACGGTGCAAAATGTTTCGAAAGGAGATCGACTTTGCAGGAAAATTGGCATTTGGCAGAGATTGGCATTGGCATTCGCATTTATATTAAGCATTTGGGCCATTTCTTCGCCTTTTTGCCCATTTGATTTGATTTTCTCTTAAAGTATAAAATATAATTCCCAAAAAATTTATTATTTTCCCACCTTCCTTTCCATTCGAATCGCCAATTTGGTGGGGAAATATATTATTTACTTCACATTGCATTGGCATTGATATTCCCAGGGGATAATAATTTTGGATGGAAGAAGGTTGATGATAAGCCGAAGATGAGGATGATGGATTCGGTGGAAGGAGGGAAAATTGCGATGGCTTCAAAATGATTATAACAGTGATTTAGGTCATAAACCCTAATAACTACCTGTTGGACCAAATAAGCTGGCCCATTGTCCAAATTGGAATATTCAGAGGAGGAGGGAAAAGGGCATCCGGAATAATTGGCAAAATAATTGCAAATTGGCGGCTGATTTGCATCGGAAAATTGTTGCTGCTGATTGCCAATTCCTCCATTGCCAATTGCTCCAATTGGCTGGTGTTGTTTGGCTGCAATCACTTCTTCTTCGGATGCAGCACAATTCAGAAGACGACGTTTGCCCAGTCGACTCATATGGAAAATATTTTGGTGGCAAAATGAGGAAAATTTATGAAAATGAATGAAAATGAAAATAATGAAGAAGGAACAAAATTGGCTATGGTAAAACTAAGCTGGCATGGGAATGAAAGGGGATTTGGAGGAGTTTTGGGTAAAAGTAAATGCAAATTCAAACGGAGAAGAATACAGTGATTGGCCATAATATTGGATGCCAAAATGGACTCTGGAGGGGAAAGCTTGGCCATTGCAAGGGGCGAGGCCCCGGGAGGTTATTTGCTTGAGAGGGGATTTTGATGCAAATTGCCAGCGGCAAGATGGAAATGAAAGGAGGACCATTTAATAATGAGATTATTTGTTTGCCAACATTCTTCCACGCCCTTCATTGGCACCCTTCAATATTGAAATTGGAAAGTTTAAATTATTCTCACAAAAGAAATGATTGAAAAATATGAAATAATGTGGAAGAATAGTTCAATTGAAATTATGGCAAAAATTTTAAATTTAAATTATGAAAATTAACAAGGTAAGTGCTAATGCCTGGGCCATTCTTATCTATTGTCTCATAGCTCAGCAAGCAAATAGCCAATCTAGGAAGATAATATAGAATTTAAAAGCTCTATATGTCCTGAATAAGGTGGCCTAAATTTTTTATTAAAATTATATATCGTTGAATGTAATAAACCCGAACTTTTTTTGGAAAAGCCTCGTTTTAGAAAGCACTTGAAATTTTCTTAAATCAATGTAGTTTTAGAGGACTTTTAAGGCTTGTCCTATCGCCTCCCCAAATTGGTTAATTTCTTCTCAAGCTATGTTCAAAAGAATGACCCATACCCCAGCAGATACTGAATAATGGTAATCAAACTTCTTATTTCATGAATGAGTAGCTAAATAAAATTAGTAATAATTATAATTCAACATTGAAAATTCTGATTTTATTAATAAAATATAATTATTTATTTATATAATATTTCAATATCAAAAATATTTAGCAATTTGCAAACAATAGGCCATAAATTTTATTCAATTCCAAATATAATTCCATACTTGATGCCTTTCGAATAATTTATGTAAAATCCATTTGGTTTGCACATTTCCCAAACTTTTCTGGCCATTATCCACTCGCCCTTCCACTTTTCACTAAAACTTGCCTCCCGTCCATCCGTCCGTCCATCTTCCCTTGGCCAAAAGAGGGTGTCATTGAATGTGAATGCCACTAAAGAAAGGCAATAAAGAATAAACTGTGTGGAAGGGGGTATCTTCCTTTTCCATTTTTTGCAAACTCTTGCCGAGGATTACCCCCTTCTTCAATGGGCAATGGCCACTTTTCCTTTCCCCCTTGGCCACATTCCCCCGCTTAACTCCCCCTTCCCTTCCCATTTCCCTTTCTTTTGTCCATCCCAATCCCATCCCATTCTTTTGGCCCCACCATTTCCATTCCAGTGCCAATCCCGACTCCATCATCGCCCATCACAAACTGCAAAATAGTAGGCCAACTTACCACCCATTGCCGCCTTTCTTACACATTTTTGGGCCTTTGTCTTATGGCCATTCAATGGCCTCCAAAAATATTCTCTGCCTATCCAGGCGGCATAATTATTTCGGCGGGCCCATTTCCCCCACTGCTTTTTCCATCCATTCTTTCATTCCGTTAATAGCCGTCTTTTGGCCAATCTTTCAATGCTTTTTCACAATTTAAAACATCTCCAAATTATTCCGAAAATACTGCCAATTTATTTGGGAAGATTGTAAAAACAACCCTAATCCTCCTCCTCCTCCTCTCCCAAATGATGAATTGGAATCGTCCCTAATTCCCCTTCCATTCCCAATTAGGCATTTTCCTCTGGCCCTTGGCCAATTGGCCTCCTTTCTCCCTTCCTCCCAGTATTCATCCGAAAGGGAAAGGGGACAGCCAGATTTTTGCCTTTTCATTTATTCAAATTCCCTTTATCCAAATCGAGTGTTTGTTTGTTTGTGGTCAAAAGAGAATGGGACCCATAATTTGGCCAACAAATGTTGGGAAGGAGGAGTTTCACTGTCAAATATCCATCCCCTTTTCCACTTATTTGCATAGTCAAGTGTGCGCCAAAATGCTAATGCAATCATCCCCCAATTCTCAATTCAAATTGGCGGTCAACAAAAGAGGCAGAAGGGAGGAATGGGTCATCCATTTCCATTTCAGTGTTGTCCTCGAAATAAATATAATTCGCGCATTTGACTATGGCCTGGCCTTATAAAAATTTGCATTTTCTTCCATCAAAATATTTTAATATTTATTTTAGTTTAGAAAAATATTTAATTTGCTAAAAACACAGAAATTGCCAAAATGATTTATGATACAGAAATCTAACCTTTATATTCAATTGAAAGATCTCATCAAAAAGCATCAAAATGATTATGTTTTCGCTTGGGTTTAACCAATTTTTACCTAATTTTGAACTGAAAAATCGAAATCGGTTCAAACCGTTTAATAGCCTTTAATTTTGACCATAATCATTACAAATTATATACCATTTAATGCGTCTTAATTAGTTTTATCCAATTATTCTTATGATTTGAGAATATTGGACAAATCTTTAAAAATCATTATAATTATCTTAGCGTTAGGAGGTACTCTTTTTTTTTGACAATTCAATGCTTTTTTTCGGTAAATTTAATATATAATACTTGTAATTTTATGTCATTTCCTTATCACAAAATTCATATAATAATTTTAATTATCAAAAGAAAATGCCTTAGAGGGTCCAAGTCCAAAGGCCACATTTTTCTGCTGCCGATGGCGTCCCGGCGACTGTACAAAAAATAACATCCAATTTTCATTCATTCCATTATTATTATTTCCCCACATTTTTCATTCATTCATTCAGAATCATTTATTTCTTCCTTCCATTTTTGCTCGCTAAACCCCAATCGGCCTTTCCCCCACCCCGTTTTGATTTCTTTTTTTACAACGAAAGAAGGCGGACAAGCCATTAATTTGGTTTGTCCCCCAATTCTCTTTATCAATGCAATTCATTCATTCAATAGAATAGATTTATTCCAATCCCCCACCACTTTCGTATCGATAACGGGGCCACACGCCCAATACAATGTCCCCACAACTGTTGTTTTGTTTTATTTGGGAGAAAAATTGGAGGAGTGGCGGAAAGTAGTAGGGGGCAAATCAAGGCGAAAATATAATTGTGGTTGGTGATTGTGTTGCCCCCGGCCATAAGTATTAGGTGATATTATCGAATGAAATCGAATCGACCACTTTTCGCATTTGCCTCTTGCGTATTTAATTGGGAATGGCGAACAAAATTGGCAAGATACCAAAGTCCGGAGGGTAGAAGATAATTGAGTACCTTCAATTGATTACCTGCATTAGTTTTGGGCCATATTTCAGCAAGGCAATAACCAATTCAGGAATGCGATATGTTATTGAAAAAATCAGAGTTTCCTCTACAAAGTGGTCATAAAATTATTGTGAATTTCACTATTTTAAAAAGATGATCTTTATTAGAATGTAATAAACCCATATTTTTAAAAAGAAAGCCGTTTATTTTAAAAGCTTTTCAGTTTAAGTGAAATTAATGAAGCCACTTTTTTGAACACATTTAGGGCTTTCGAATGACCTTTTTCCTTCCAAAATTGCTTGCTTCCTTGTTGAGTTATGACAAAAAGAAAGGCACAGGTACTCAATCAGTGGTATTCAATTGTCTCATTTCGCCTACCGTAATATTGAATTCACTCAATCAATCAGTCCGATCTGAAGAGGATTAAAACCCCTATGAAGGAAAGGAAAGAGGGCAACCACCTTGCAATTTATTCCCCTAAAATAAGAAAAATAGCTTGGAGAATTTTTTACTCCCTTCCAAATTCCGGAACTATTATTATAGAATTTGTAATTTCCAAAAGTGAAAGAAGGACCCTTAATATTGTAGTCAGCTCTTAAAGTTAAGGCTTATTCTATGTTTAGAGCTAGCTAGGGTTTAAAGATTTTAAGAAAAAAACTAGACCCGGGGGCAAGCCCCGGGTCTAGTTATTTTTAACAGCCATCATGTAGTGTGGTGGTGATTATGTTTGTTCAGTATTTAAAAACCTTTTCCTAGAGTTGTACATTTTTTGTTGTTTAGGGGGGCTTCGCCCCCCTTTTGGAGGGTTTAGGGGCTCCGCCCCCTTTAGGCGCGAGCTAAGCGAGCGCGACTTATTCATGAAATAAATTAATAATATATATCAATGAAGGATGTAAATTCTGAATTTAATATTATTTTTTTTATAAAGTTGCATGGCAACAAAATTGTGCTTAGCAACTTTTTTGCGCAACTTTAAAAAAATCCCAAAAATTTGGATTTAAGATATTTTTACTTATATTATTCTATTACATCAAAATTTTTCTACAGAACTTTGCGGAATTTAATAAAAATTTTTAAGAAATATTTTCATTCTTTATAGATTAGATATAAAAATACACTTTTAATAATATAAAACTTATACTTCATAATTATTTATTTTTTTTCGGTTTGTACTTTCTCGTTGGTCAGGGGGGTTAGGGGGAGGGGTCCGCTACGCTCGGCCTCGGCTCCCTCCGCTCGGTCGGCCCGCTCCGCGGGCCTCCCTCGCTCCGGGAGCCTCGGCCTCGCTTCGCTACCCCCTCCCCCTCCCCCCTGAAACCCCCCACACCCCCACCCACGAACAGCCGGCGCGCTTCGCGCGCCCCCATAGCTCGCTTCGCTCGCTCACTTTACCCAACATTATAATTTTGTTCATATTTATTAGTTTTTCCCACCTCTGAGTCATTTTTGGTGCTTCGCCCCTCATTTTAGTCATTTTTTGGTATTCGCGCGCTGCGCGCGCGCTTGCAGCGCGAGCTAAGCGAGCCCAATCATCATCATTTTACTCAGTTTTTCATGGGCTTTCGAATGGTATATCACATGACATATAAAAATGTTCCATTCGAAAAATCTCGATTTTGGCACTTTGTGCCGAACTTTCGAGACCGGCACAACTCTGTGGCATGTTGTCCAAATTTCGAGATCGATAGCTCATTCGACGCGCCTTTCAAAACTGCACAATATATGTCGGGCGCACGTTAGCGCGCTGAAAGCGCACCGAGTTATGGTCGAAAAACCTCAAAAAATATGGGTTTTAAACCGTTTTTGAAAATTTCAAGGAGAGGTCGTAACGGTGCCGTGAAAAATCTTTCTGTTTAAATTGTTGCGCACATGTCCAAGAATCTTTGGGCAAAATTTCAGCCCAATCGTATGGTTGCGCATTGAGATAAAATTCGAGATGTGCCGCACCCCCCACAGAATTTACTGAAGGGTTTAAACTAGACCCGGGGGCAAGCCCCGGGTCTAGTTATTTTTAACAGCCATCATGTAGTGTGGTGGTGATTATGTTTGTTCAGTATTTAAAAACCTTTTCCTAGAGTTGTACATTTTTTGTTGTTTAGGGGGGCTTCGCCCCCCTTTTGGAGGGTTTAGGGGCTCCGCCCCCTTTAGGCGCGAGCTAAGCGAGCGCGACTTATTCATGAAATAAATTAATAATATATATCAATGAAGGATGTAAATTCTGAATTTAATATTATTTTTTTTATAAAGTTGCATGGCAACAAAATTGTGCTTAGCAACTTTTTTGCGCAACTTTAAAAAAATCCCAAAAATTTGGATTTAAGATATTTTTACTTATATTATTCTATTACATCAAAATTTTTCTACAGAACTTTGCGGAATTTAATAAAAATTTTTAAGAAATATTTTCATTCTTTATAGATTAGATATAAAAATACACTTTTAATAATATAAAACTTATACTTCATAATTATTTATTTTTTTTCGGTTTGTACTTTCTCGTTGGTCAGGGGGGTTAGGGGGAGGGGTCCGCTACGCTCGGCCTCGGCTCCCTCCGCTCGGTCGGCCCGCTCCGCGGGCCTCCCTCGCTCCGGGAGCCTCGGCCTCGCTTCGCTACCCCCTCCCCCTCCCCCCTGAAACCCCCCACACCCCCACCCACGAACAGCCGGCGCGCTTCGCGCGCCCCCATAGCTCGCTTCGCTCGCTCACTTTACCCAACATTATAATTTTGTTCATATTTATTAGTTTTTCCCACCTCTGAGTCATTTTTGGTGCTTCGCCCCTCATTTTAGTCATTTTTTGGTATTCGCGCGCTGCGCGCGCGCTTGCAGCGCGAGCTAAGCGAGCCCAATCATCATCATTTTACTCAGTTTTTCATGGGCTTTCGAATGGTATATCACATGACATATAAAAATGTTCCATTCGAAAAATCTCGATTTTGGCACTTTGTGCCGAACTTTCGAGACCGGCACAACTCTGTGGCATGTTGTCCAAATTTCGAGATCGATAGCTCATTCGACGCGCCTTTCAAAACTGCACAATATATGTCGGGCGCACGTTAGCGCGCTGAAAGCGCACCGAGTTATGGTCGAAAAACCTCAAAAAATATGGGTTTTAAACCGTTTTTGAAAATTTCAAGGAGAGGTCGTAACGGTGCCGTGAAAAATCTTTCTGTTTAAATTGTTGCGCACATGTCCAAGAATCTTTGGGCAAAATTTCAGCCCAATCGTATGGTTGCGCATTGAGATAAAATTCGAGATGTGCCGCACCCCCCACAGAATTTACTGAAGGGTTTAAAACTAGACCCGGGGGCAAGCCCCGGGTCTAGTTATTTTTAACAGCCATCATGTAGTGTGGTGGTGATTATGTTTGTTCAGTATTTAAAAACCTTTTCCTAGAGTTGTACATTTTTTGTTGTTTAGGGGGGCTTCGCCCCCCTTTTGGAGGGTTTAGGGGCTCCGCCCCCTTTAGGCGCGAGCTAAGCGAGCGCGACTTATTCATGAAATAAATTAATAATATATATCAATGAAGGATGTAAATTCTGAATTTAATATTATTTTTTTTATAAAGTTGCATGGCAACAAAATTGTGCTTAGCAACTTTTTTGCGCAACTTTAAAAAAATCCCAAAAATTTGGATTTAAGATATTTTTACTTATATTATTCTATTACATCAAAATTTTTCTACAGAACTTTGCGGAATTTAATAAAAATTTTTAAGAAATATTTTCATTCTTTATAGATTAGATATAAAAATACACTTTTAATAATATAAAACTTATACTTCATAATTATTTATTTTTTTTCGGTTTGTACTTTCTCGTTGGTCAGGGGGGTTAGGGGGAGGGGTCCGCTACGCTCGGCCTCGGCTCCCTCCGCTCGGTCGGCCCGCTCCGCGGGCCTCCCTCGCTCCGGGAGCCTCGGCCTCGCTTCGCTACCCCCTCCCCCTCCCCCCTGAAACCCCCCACACCCCCACCCACGAACAGCCGGCGCGCTTCGCGCGCCCCCATAGCTCGCTTCGCTCGCTCACTTTACCCAACATTATAATTTTGTTCATATTTATTAGTTTTTCCCACCTCTGAGTCATTTTTGGTGCTTCGCCCCTCATTTTAGTCATTTTTTGGTATTCGCGCGCTGCGCGCGCGCTTGCAGCGCGAGCTAAGCGAGCCCAATCATCATCATTTTACTCAGTTTTTCATGGGCTTTCGAATGGTATATCACATGACATATAAAAATGTTCCATTCGAAAAATCTCGATTTTGGCACTTTGTGCCGAACTTTCGAGACCGGCACAACTCTGTGGCATGTTGTCCAAATTTCGAGATCGATAGCTCATTCGACGCGCCTTTCAAAACTGCACAATATATGTCGGGCGCACGTTAGCGCGCTGAAAGCGCACCGAGTTATGGTCGAAAAACCTCAAAAAATATGGGTTTTAAACCGTTTTTGAAAATTTCAAGGAGAGGTCGTAACGGTGCCGTGAAAAATCTTTCTGTTTAAATTGTTGCGCACATGTCCAAGAATCTTTGGGCAAAATTTCAGCCCAATCGTATGGTTGCGCATTGAGATAAAATTCGAGATGTGCCGCACCCCCCACAGAATTTACTGAAGGGTTTAAACTAGACCCGGGGGCAAGCCCCGGGTCTAGTTATTTTTAACAGCCATCATGTAGTGTGGTGGTGATTATGTTTGTTCAGTATTTAAAAACCTTTTCCTAGAGTTGTACATTTTTTGTTGTTTAGGGGGGCTTCGCCCCCCTTTTGGAGGGTTTAGGGGCTCCGCCCCCTTTAGGCGCGAGCTAAGCGAGCGCGACTTATTCATGAAATAAATTAATAATATATATCAATGAAGGATGTAAATTCTGAATTTAATATTATTTTTTTTATAAAGTTGCATGGCAACAAAATTGTGCTTAGCAACTTTTTTGCGCAACTTTAAAAAAATCCCAAAAATTTGGATTTAAGATATTTTTACTTATATTATTCTATTACATCAAAATTTTTCTACAGAACTTTGCGGAATTTAATAAAAATTTTTAAGAAATATTTTCATTCTTTATAGATTAGATATAAAAATACACTTTTAATAATATAAAACTTATACTTCATAATTATTTATTTTTTTTCGGTTTGTACTTTCTCGTTGGTCAGGGGGGTTAGGGGGAGGGGTCCGCTACGCTCGGCCTCGGCTCCCTCCGCTCGGTCGGCCCGCTCCGCGGGCCTCCCTCGCTCCGGGAGCCTCGGCCTCGCTTCGCTACCCCCTCCCCCTCCCCCCTGAAACCCCCCACACCCCCACCCACGAACAGCCGGCGCGCTTCGCGCGCCCCCATAGCTCGCTTCGCTCGCTCACTTTACCCAACATTATAATTTTGTTCATATTTATTAGTTTTTCCCACCTCTGAGTCATTTTTGGTGCTTCGCCCCTCATTTTAGTCATTTTTTGGTATTCGCGCGCTGCGCGCGCGCTTGCAGCGCGAGCTAAGCGAGCCCAATCATCATCATTTTACTCAGTTTTTCATGGGCTTTCGAATGGTATATCACATGACATATAAAAATGTTCCATTCGAAAAATCTCGATTTTGGCACTTTGTGCCGAACTTTCGAGACCGGCACAACTCTGTGGCATGTTGTCCAAATTTCGAGATCGATAGCTCATTCGACGCGCCTTTCAAAACTGCACAATATATGTCGGGCGCACGTTAGCGCGCTGAAAGCGCACCGAGTTATGGTCGAAAAACCTCAAAAAATATGGGTTTTAAACCGTTTTTGAAAATTTCAAGGAGAGGTCGTAACGGTGCCGTGAAAAATCTTTCTGTTTAAATTGTTGCGCACATGTCCAAGAATCTTTGGGCAAAATTTCAGCCCAATCGTATGGTTGCGCATTGAGATAAAATTCGAGATGTGCCGCACCCCCCACAGAATTTACTGAAGGGTTTAATTTTCGCCTCCCCCTTTACTTTTTTAGATTACGGAAGTAATTTTAAATTCCCAAAATTACCTCACATCCAAATCCAATCCAATTCATCCTTCAAACAAATCCTCCATTTTCTTCCAAAGAATATCGGTTTATTGCGGTTCGAACTAGGGTTGCGCTCCCGAGGGTCGGGGGCGAGTTGGACGGGGGCGGGGGTGATCGGGGGTGGCACCTTCGGGGGCGGGGACGGGGGTGACCTTGACGGGGACCCCCGCGGGGATCCCCGCGGGGGTACGGGGTTGACCAAAATTTTTTAAAAAGTCTTATTTTTCAAAAAAAAAAATTTCTGAAGAAAAATTTATTAAAATTTTAATAAATTATAAGCGCAAATAAATTTTAATTCATAATTCATTCAATCTCCTCTTCGATTTCTTCCTGTTCTGGATCATTTGAATTTGTTGGTGCCAGTTACACACGGTTGGGATCATTATCATTAGCGTCTCAGTGATTTTGAATTTGAAGAGCTTTAGCTCATGAGTCATCAGCCAATTTACTAATTTAAATTAAATGATATAGTGCATTTAATAGCCCTAAGTATCGGCTATCCAATGATATATTGAACTTACAAACTGTAATGGTTAGGGCTGGCAAAAATAGTTGCCAAAAATCGCAAAATAGTTAACTAGAATAGTTGCCAAAAATCGCAAAATAGTTACATAAATAGTTGCAAAAACCCAAAATAGTGACAAAAATTTCAAAAAAAGTTACAATTTTTTATCGAAATAAAAGGTTAAAAATAGAAAAGAGATTTAAAAAATTCATTGATCAATGATCAGATCGTTCTTGGTTATAATTGCAAATCAGATACATTTCGAGATTATTAATGTTGAAACTCATTCGATTATCAGCCAAAATAGACTTATACATAGAGAAAGAACGCTCAACATCACAAGATGTGAGTGGTGAATATTTGTAAAATTTGTCGTTTTTCCTTTTCTGAAACTCGAAGAAGGGCACGTCTATGCTTCAATGTTTCATTGTGTTGTTTTAAATGACCAAATAGTATTGTAGAACAATTTTGTTGAATAACCTTTTGTTGAACAAATTCCCGTTGTCTATTGGTCGTTGTAAATTTTATATAAACCTGTTGTTGACACGCTTCACAATAAATCCCTTTACCCTCTTTGGTAGTATTGATTGTATAAACTGAATTTCCATTTAATCGATCAATCCACTGGCGAAACAATGCATATTTTGTATTATTTGGTGGCATTTTTAAGAAATTTCCAAAAAAAGTTATATAAAATAGTTGTTTTGGGCTGAAATAGTGATCAAATAGTTAAATAGTTGCAAAGGTAGCAAAATAGTTAAAAATAGTGAAAAAAGTTGAAAAAAAGTTCAATATTTTGGGCTCAAACCAAGTTAGATATGTTTTTTATTGCGTTTTTATGCATAAATAATGCTCCGCATAAAATAGTTAAATAACTATATTTGCCAGCCCTAGTAATGGTTTTGCCAAAATGGCCCTAGATGCCTAGATACACAAACAATTTTTCTAAATTTTTGGCCTCATCTTGGCCAAAGTTTTGAAGTTTTGGATGATCATTATACCATTGGATAGCCAAGATTTGGGACTATTAAATATACTTTAGGTCATTTAAATTGGTTAATTGGCTGATGAGCTAATAAGGCTCGTCAAAATCGATGAGATTGGTGGCGAGATGCTAATGTCCCTCGCTGGTTTTTGTTTTTTCACCTTACACATCATCCAAATTTGCTTTAACAAATAAAATTTGACGGACATTTTTTGCCGGAAAGTCTTATATAAATCTTCAATATGGCATGATATGATTATAAGGATGTCAGATTCTTGATTAGCACCCTAAATTAACCATAGAAAGTGATTTTGTGGGGTCTATTATCCATAACAGAAGATTATCAAGAGCCGCGCAGCGAAAAAATTAACCAAAAATGGCCGCGCAGCGAAAAATTCTTAATGAAAATTTAAAAATCCTACAAAAATCTGCTAAAAATTTCCTTTCATATTGCATTTTCCTTGAAAAATCCAATAATATGGGGTATATGTTCACCCCCGTACCCCCGCGGGGGTGGAGGTTCGGGGGGCGGGAGTGATCGGGGGTGGACCTTCGGGGGTGGGACGGGGGTGAAACTCAAACCCCCGCGGGGGCCCCCGTCGGGAGTGACCCCCGCGGGGACGGGAGCGCAACCCTAGTTCGAACGACCAGTCGCCCTCCCTCCAATCGTAGGGAACAATTCAATTCCAATTCCAACTGTTGTTGGGTGCAATTTTGCAAAAGCCGCAATAAGCAATCCAGCAGCCCTGCCTCCCCCTCCCCTTTACACATTCCACCCCATTCCCCTCCTTCCACATCCATATTCCCCTTACCATTTTCCCCTGCAGCAAATCCCACCCCAAGCCCCCCAAGCGCTGCTGCCTCCCTTTTTCCATATTTTCTTCGCCCCAAGTAGCAAAATGATGGCGACCCTTAGAGCGCAATGGGGAGGGGGAATAAATTTGAAAAAAACCAGATGGACAAAAGATGGTTGGGCCGATTGGATTGATACTTTTTGTGGAGGACCCGAGAAGAGTGGGGCCAAGGGGCATAAATCTAAATGAATCAATATGAAAAGATTTGGTCCATTGGTTGCAATTGGGTTGAAATGTGTCCCCTTTTTAATTTTAAAAATATTCCTCAATTGGGCTTTTGAATTTTCTGGCTGAATCATTCGTTCAATGGAATGTTTTTTTTGAAAGATAGAAAAATGAGTCAGATGCGCTCCTAAAAGGTTAGCCAAAAAAAACAACTTTTTGGAACAACCACAAAAATCAGGAATTGGAGTGTGCAATGGGCCAGAACGAACGAAGGAAAAATATAAGGGAAGGGTGGCCTTTTCCCAATTTATTCCTTTTTCCCTTTTTTAAAATCATTTGATTTGGCAAATATATTTATTTTTGCCTTGGCCAATTCAGAATTAATTCCTTTAATTTAATCAGTCGTCCCATTCCCATTGAATTATTCTGGAATTCAAAAATGACGTTTTCGGCCAGATGATTTTTTTCTTATTTTTCATTCCAAATTAGGAAAGTAAAAAAAGCGATCAAAACAGTGAGGAATTCTTTCTTTTCTCAACAAAAAAACCAAAAGAAAAATAATTATTTACCCAAAACTCGCTTACGGCGTCCCACCAACCGATCCCCCGCTGTTCTCGCCATCAACAACGGCGGACAATAATCCTCTTCACTTTCATCAACAAAACTGGACTTTCTTGGGCTTTGGGCTATATGGCCCCCTCTTGTGGGCCTTTGCTTATGGTCCGGCCATTCTGTGCGCAAACAGCCGTTCATCCCCATCCTCCTTCTGCCCATTCATCACATTCTAATTCCACTTGTTTGCCAAATGGCCAAAACCAAAGGAGGAGGGCCGGCTTATCAGTCCAATGCAACAGAACACCCCAAAATTATACATTATTATTACTCCTTTTTCCCCAACCATTTTTTCCTTATCCATCCAAAACCAAAGCCCTCTTATACTTGACCTCCATTTTTTGCCCTTTTCTCATTGAAGGTCCCTCTGAAGGGTTTTTCGGCCATTCCCTTTTAAGTATAAGAAGGCCTAAATATTTTTCCATCCACTTTTCCCATCTGCCTTCCCCCTTCCTCCATTCCCACTTGATTCCAAATTTGGCGAATTAATTATTCCACCCCTACCCCTCCCCCTTCTTCTCATTAATTCATTCCAAAATTCCATTTTTTCCTTATTTTCCCCCACTTCTCAATTCCCATTCCTAAAAGCTCTCAATTCCAATTTTCATCATGAAAAAGTGGGTATTTTTGAGTGCGCTTCAGTGGTACCCATCACCTGCTGGGCCACCGGCCAACCCATCACCCACCGTTGATTTATGGTTCGCGCCACCCATTTTCCCTATTTTGTCCATTCCAATTTCACATTTGCCCATCAATCCTTCAGACTGATCCAGGCGAATTCCCCTTCCTTGGAGTGCCATTATCCGTTATTCCCTTCAAAAATATATCCCAAGCCCATTTTGACCCAAAATTCTTTGATGCTTTTTTTCCTCGGCCATTCCTCCCAATCCCCCTCCGGCGAAAAATCCCATCGGCCGCTAATCCGCCTTCTCCTCGTTGAATGGGAAGCGGTCATTTCAAAGAAATAAATTGGGAAAAAAAGAACGGAATTGTGGAAAATGGGAGGAGGGAGGGGAAGAAGGAGGATGCGATTGGGGCGCAAATCAGCAACGCTTGAATGAACAAAAAGCGCAAATCAATTCAAGCGAATTTTTGGGCGAAGAGCCGACAATAATCAATGAAAATTGGGGCACAACTTAGTTAGAACTTACCTATATTAGGCAGAAGCTAGGGGAATAAAATCCATCAAAAAATGACCAATTTAAACAGTGGCCATAAAATGGCTGATGAGACCTATTTAAGGAGGATTTGGGAGAAAATGGCCATAAAATTGATTCCCCCGGCAGAACATTAATGTGCCCCCTTTATTCATCGATTGGCCCTTCATCCATTCAATGGCTCCTTCATTCTTTCTTCTAATCCATTTTCATTCCTTCAGTGCACATCATTTGTAGGGAGAGGGCAAGGTGGTTGGCCGAGGAGAGGAAAGAACGCCTCGCTTTGACCGGCAAAGGTCATCCCCTCCCAATCCTCCTTTCGACCACCTTTTTTGCCCTTCCAAAAATAATTTATTCCTCCAATCTTTAAATTTTATTCAAATTTTTGTCTTCTCAATGTTTTGGCCATTGGTCAGCCTTCCAAAAATGGGGTTTTTGGCCACCTCTGGCTCATCCCATTTCCATTCCCATTCATTTATTTCATTTCATTCCCGCCCATCTATTTTGTGCCAATTTCCCTCCACCCTCCATTGCCAATTTCCCCTTTTATTCAATTTCAGCCACTGTCCAATGTGCCCATCCCATCCACAACATTTTCGTCCACCAAATTAATTGGCCCAAAGCCGCATAATTCATCCCTAAAATTCAATTTAACCACCACCGCCAGAAGCAGTGAATTTGCCCTGCGGCAATGTTGCCTTTTCCCTCTTTGCCTTTTATTATTGCGTTGATCGCCTCCGGCAAAATTGTGGTCATCGCCGCACAACAAAATGTCAACACTCGTCCAAGCCAATTTGTGAATGAAGGTAGAATAATGAGTAATTAATTAAAAATGGGCAAAATATTTAAATTTAATTAAATGGAATGAGCCTCCCTCCCCCAACTTAGCTATAGGCTAACTTGACGCTTATCCAAGTTCCGCCTTTTATAATAACTCATAAAGGACAGAATTAATTTTAATGATTTTATTATCAAATTAAAGAAAAGACTTTTGGCTATTAAATGATATTAATTTTATTTAAATTGATTAAGAATTGACGAAATTATGCCCAAAAAACCCATGAATATTTTACTAATCAATTGTAGAGATCATTTTAATAGATTTTTTGGGCATATATCCGTGAATTTTGAACCAATTTAAATAAAATTAATAATACATTGGATAGCCCAAATTCTTTTCTTTAAATTATTACCAAACTCATAAAAATTATTCATTCCTTGATGAGTATTATAAATGACAACAAGTTAAACTGCTCCATTGGATTTGGATTATTTTGCCCATTTTAAATAAACATTTAGCAGGAAATGACCAATTTGTTTTATAGCTAATTCCCATTCATTTGTTTACCTGTGTAGGGGAACCACTCAAACAAAGTGTGTCCTCCACGCAAACAATTCACGGCTAGCAAATAGTCCATTCAATCCAAATCCAACTCACAATTGGGGAAGTCCATTCATTCATTCACTACCCAAAATTGGTCCTCTCCCCACATAGTCAATTCTTCCATTTCACCTATTCATGTTCATTTGTCACACATTTTGGTTGCGCGGATTTGGAGGCCATCCAAGCGGACAAAAAGGGGCAAAATTAGAATGGAAATGGATGGATGAAAGGAGGGGATATATTCGATGGCCTTGTTCTCCCCCTTTTTGCGTTCAATCGCTCATTTTACCGTCGTTTTGCCTTTTAAAAGGGATTTTCAGAGTTCATTTATAAAAAATGACAAAAAATAGAGATTTATATCAGAAAATGGAAATAAAATTGAAACTAAATTGGAAAAGAAAATTGAAATAAAGGAAAAAATTAAATAAATTTTTTAATTTATTTTACAGTTGAATCTTTGCCCAGATTTCAAAGTCCAAGCAGAGGTCAGGATCGGCTAATTTTGATTGAAACAAATGACGATTCTATTATTGTCGGTGGAAGGTGATTTTGATGGAAAATATTCATACAAAAATTTGACATTTCCTCAGGGACTCTTTGTTCAATATTTCTGTCACTTCCCTTGAACCAAAACAAGTAAAAAATGACTAAATTATTAAAGGGGTATTAGGGCCTATACGGAACTTTTAATTTGTGGACCAATCGGGTCGAATGATAAGATAGTTCATTCGAAAGAGCTCGCTGAGTTGAATCGAACTATGTAAGGAAAAAAAATTGTATGTTTGGTAAAAAAGTTATGTTGTCACAAAAATTGAACTCTATTTGCCATGTTCGGAAATCGTTATTCGAAAATTTTTTAAAATTTTTCAGTCAATTTATAGCTCAATCGACGCAACTTGATGAGTAGAGCCCGAATCGGCCATCTTTTTTGCATAAGATTCAAAAATAAAAAAATTATAGCCATTTTTGTTCAACAATTAGTGTTAGGATTAGGTAGGTTTCAGATGTGGTTTAGGGTAGGGTTAGGGTCAGGACAGCAGGATGAGAATCTTAAAGAAATCTAACTTATTGTTACAATTGTAATTTTACCAAAATTTCTAAATTGTGCGGTCATTTTTCGCAACTTATAAAAGTTGCCACGCAATTTGGCGCAGCTTTTTCCTTGTTAATTTCGACTCAGCTTGTCGAGCTCTTTCAAAGAGCTATCATTCGGCCCAATCTGTTCAAAAGTAAAAGTTCCGTATACGCCCTAATATTCGAATAAATATTATTAATTAATTATTATTTTTAAGAATATTCAATGGAAAGCACCTGGCCAAACAATTGAGGAATGCCATATGAAGGGAAAATCCGAGGTGGCTGTTTAATTTAATATCCCTAAAATGTGCAAATTCCCCCTTTTAGAGTGAATGCCACAATTTCATTCGGGTTTCGGCCAAATTAAAAAATGGCAAAATTCTCGTTTGTGGAACTCATGCATTCTCGCCCCAATGCCGGGAATATGAATTTAGTCAAGCCGAACAACGATGGTCGGAAAGAGGACAATTCAATGGGCAGGCAAGTGCCAAATTAAAATTAATTTCATTTCCTCCACAAATTTAAGGCAATTTCGCCATATGATCCAAACCAAAATTCAACATTCGTTTATTTACGAGAAAATGACCAAATATTCGTCGGATCCATTTCTGACTTTAGTGCCACCGATCCATTAATTTATGCCAAGAAATTGTCCTCCGGGGAGAGTCTAAGGACGCAAAAGGATGATCGGGTCATTGATGGTCAGTGGAATGATTATTTCCATTTAATTTAATCCATTTTTCCAATTTAGAACCAAATTTTGTTGGCTCATTTGCCTTTGGAGAATATGTTTATTTTTGGTATCGGGAAAAGGCGGCGGATGCGGCCGACAACAATCGGGAGGCACAAATATATTCACGGATTGGCCGAATTTGTGCAAATGATCCGGGTGGACCTTCTCCAGCCCAGGACCGATGGTCAACTTTTGTGAAGGCCCGTCTGAATTGTTCCATTCCTGGAGAGGGCGCCCCATTCTATTTCAATGAAATTCGTACGGAAATTTAATAAATAAGTTTAATTTTTGGCTTTTTTCAGAATCAATTTCAAAGCCAATTCCTGATGGTCCCTCGGATGCAATTATCTATGCCATTTTCCAAACTTCTCGGGCATTGCCTTTGTCGGCGATTTGCGCCTTCCGAATGAGTCAAATCGATGCCATTTTTGATCATGGCCGATTCAAGGTCATTCCATGATCATCATTCGCATATTTTACCCAAAAATTTTCAGACCCAACGTTCGCCAACCTCCCTTTGGACTCCTTATCAAAAATTTTATCAAAATCCGGCGGAAAGGCCGGGTCGTTGCATTTCGGACTCAAAACGTCTTTCTGACATGACTTTGGTCAGCAAAAATCCATTAATGTACGAAGCAATTGGCCCAATTGGCAATAGACCAATGATGATTGAAGGTAAATTGATTCAAAAAATTATTATTTTAATTAATTATTTCCAGGTCCAAATAAAGCCGATTTGACGGCCATTGCCGTTGCCGCCCAAGTGGAATCAGTGCGAAAACAAAAATACAACACAATTTTTGTGGGCAGAGCGGATGGAACTGTGTCAAAGGTAAATTGGCCCCAAAATATAATTTAATTACTAAAATAATTCAGTTGGTTGAAACATCCCAAAATGGTTCAGCATTCCTTGTTGAAACTGTCAAAGTGTTCCAATCAATTGAATCAATGCCATCTACAATTTTGGGAATGCAAATTCTGCCTGGATCAAATCCTTCACTAATTGTTTCCACCGGCTCCCAATTGGCCAAATTGCCTTTGTATCATTGTGGATTGGCCGAAAATTGTGCAAAATGTGTTGGACTGAGGGATCCACATTGTGCATGGGATATTGAATTGAGGAAATGTGTGAATCGAAGGTAGGCGAATAATAGGATGGAATGATGTGGCCATTAAGTGTAAAACTATTAACTTATCAGCGGTAGCCAATTATGAGTGATTTAGAAACTTTTATATAATTTAATAGAGCAAAAAATAATATAATATATTTATAAAATTAAATTAATTTAAAAATATATATTCATAAAATTAAATTAATTTAAAATATATATTCATAAAATTAAATTAATTTAAAATATATATTCATAAAATTAAATTAATTTAAAATATATATTCATAAAATTAAATTAATTTAAAATATATATTCATAACATTAAATTAATTTAAAATATATATTCATAAAATTAAATTAATTTAAAATATATATTCATAAAATTAAATTAATTTAAAATATATATTCATAAAATTAAATTAATTTAAAATATATATTCATAACATTAAATTAATTTAAAATATATATTCATAAAATTTAATTAATTTAAAATATATATTCATAAAATTAAATTAATTTAAAATATATATTCATAAAATTTAATTAATTTAAAATATATATTCATAAAATTAAATTAATTTAAAATATATATTCATAAAATTAAATTAATTTAAAATATATATTCATAACATTAAATTAATTTAAAATATATATTCATAAAATTAAATTAATTTAAAAATATATATTCATAAAATTAAATTAATTTAAAATATATATTCATAAAATTAAATTAATTTAAAATATATATTCATAAAATTTAATTAATTTAAAATATATATTCATAAAATTAAATTAATTTAAAATATATATTCATAACATTAAATTAATTTAAAAAATATATTCATAAAATTAAATTAATTTAAAAATATATATTCATAAAATTAAATTAATTTAAAAATATATATTCATAAAATTTAATTAATTTAAAATATATATTCATAAAATTTAATTAATTTAAAATATATATTCATAAAATTTAATTAATTTAAAATATATATTCATAAAATTTAATTAATTTAAAATATATATTCATAAAATTAAATTAATTTAAAATATATATTCATAAAATTTAATTAATTTAAAATATATATTCATAAAATTTAATTAATTTAAAAATATATATTCATAAAATTTAATTAATTTAAAATATATATTCATAAAATTAAATTAATTTAAAAATATATATTCATAAAATTTAATTAATTTAAAATATATATTCATAAAATTTAATTAATTTAAAATATATATTCATAAAATTTAATTAATTTAAAATATATATTCATAAAATTTAATTAATTTAAAATATATATTCATAAAATTTAATTAATTTAAAATATATATTCATAAAATTTAATTAATTTAAAATATATATTCATAAAATTTAATTAATTTAAAAATATTTATTCATAAAATTTAATTAATTTAAAATATATATTCATAAAATTTAATTAATTTATAAAATATTATAAAATAATATTTAAAAAATTCAAATTTTACAACATTTTTGCTCTTTTTTTTTCAAAAAATCTTGCCTTCCTTATATAAAATGATTTTTACATTATTCTATTAGATTATGCGTTACTCTATCAAATCCATATAAAAATTCAAAACTTCGGGGATAAGTTTTAAAGCAAAAAAAACCGGTCCGCTACTAAGAGGCCTACTAGATAATAATTTTACAAATTCACGCAGGAATTGGGACAGTGGATCATATGTGCAAAATGTGCTTTTGGGTGTGTCGGAACAATGCCCGGGTGCAACAACATTGTTGGGCACAGAAGGCGGTGCATCCTATGTGATTGATGAAGGATGGTCCCCTCAAGGCTCATCACCCCCCATTGGCGGTGGTGGCGGCAATTCATTGATGGCAGATGATCCCAATGGAGCAACCGGAACATTGGCATCGATGCCCACCCAAAATGGATTGGAAATGGCTTCATTCTATTCGGCCAGCAACATTTCCGTCCTTTTGCTCATTGTTTTGGTGGCTACTTTATTCGGATTTTTGGTTGGTTTCTTTTGGCATTTTTCTATTAATTGAAAATTTAGATTGGATGGAGAATATCAAAATGGCGAATGTTGAGCGAAATGGCCAGGAATGCATCGCCCGGGAGCACAACATCATCAAACAGTTCAGATTATGCAGATGGGCTGGGCCCACGAACTCGATTAGCCAGGCAAGATTCGGCCGAGAATAAAATGATGTTCGCCGATTCGAATGTATATTCGGTTGGCCCGCGAAGTTCAATCGGCAATGGGGACACTGTTTCGTTGGTGATGAGTCAACGGGGTGGTGGAGTACATCATCATCATATGGTGCCATTGACCTCAATTTCCACCGGTGCATCCAGGGCCAATTCTGGCTTCACCACGCCAAGGCATGATGCACGATATCAGACGGCAACATTGGGCGCAACCCTTCCAAGGGATTATCGAGTCAAGAAAGTCTATTTGTGATTTTGATGATTGCCTCCATCCACCCATATATTCATTTCATACTCATTTGTTGCCATCATAAACCGGTGATAATCCCCATTTTGTCCCTATATTCCTCTACATTTTCCTCTCTCATCCTCTTTTGATGATCTCTTTCAGCCAATAAAATTACTTATCTTTTCGATTTTTCAAAGTGCTGTTCCTTTATTTTTTGTTTTTGCACCTCATTTTTGGCCGTACAAATTCACCAATTTACCAAAAAAATAATCAACCCCAATCTCCCATTTTGATCATGTGCATTTTTACAACAATATTTTCCCTTCATAAATCATAAAAAATCCTTTTGAATGGAATAAAAATTTAATTATAAAGAGAAAATTGGAAATAATTTGTCAACATATAAAATAAACATGAATGACCGCATTTTTCAATGTATGTCAACAATAAAATTGATGAGGTAAAAGTCTGCCGCCGGTGTTATCCTTTTCATTTTTACGAAAAACAACTTTCCCGACTGTCACACCCAAAATAAAAAGCGCGCATAATCATTAAAAAGTGATATGTTCTCCCATTTCCGTTTATTGAATTTTCCCGACATTCATTCATTCCATTTCCACGCATCTATAAAAGTATCAATATGTTTTCCTCTCTAACCGTTCAAAATAAGTGATTTTCCAAAGGATTTATGAATTTCGCGCAATTTAAATTAAAAAAAACCGTTTATTTTTTAAATTATCCAAAATCAAAAATAGTTTGATGCCAACTCCCTCTGTTAAGACTGACTTTTCTTAAACATTTTTTTTTTTGCTTAAAAACATTTGTGTTTCCCTTTCTTAGTGCTTCACTTAGCTTAAAAACATTTGTGTTTCACTTTGCTAAAAACATTTTGTGTTTCACTTAGCTTAAAAACATTTGTGTTTCATTTAGCTAAAAACATTTTGTGTTTCACTTAGCTAAAAAACATTTTGTGTTTCACTTAGCTTAAAAACATTTTGTATTTCACTTAGCTTAAAAACATTTTGTGTTTCACTTAGCTTAAAAACATTTTGTGTTTTCGTTTGCTAAAAACATTTTGTGTTTCACTTAGCTTAAAAACATTTTGTGTTTCACTTAGCTAAAAACATTTTGTATTTCATTTAGTTAAAAACATTTTGTGTTTCACTTAGCTAAAAGCATTTATGTTTCACTTAGCTAAAAACATTAGTGTTTTTGATGCTTAAAAACATTTTGTTTTTTTTTCCACTTTCTTAAAAACATTTTGTTTTTCCCTTTCTTAAAAATATTTACTAAATAATTCTGCCTATTTTTAAGACAAACTAATACAATATTACCCCTTCTTTTCATTTCCCTATATTTCCAAAAAGACTGATTGGCATCAAATAATATTTACTTGCTAATAACAGGGAAATTAATGTTTGCATTTCTCCCTAAAAAACATTGCAACCATACCATCCATTATTTCCTTCACTTCCTTCTCCATTGCTTTTCCACCTCACTCATAATCAATTCAGTTTAATTTTAATTGGCTTATTTCTCTTTGCCAATCAAAAATTCCGCACTTTGCTCCCAAATGGACTCAAAAAATAAGCAATTCAATTCCACTAATCGACTTGGCTACCCCAACCGAATTTGCCCTTCCGATCCGCCAAAATTTATTGCAAAAACTGATGGATTTGTTTTGCCATTGAATGAATCCAAAGAAGTAAAGTTTGGGTAGGAAAATTGTGGCCAATTGCCATGGATGCCTTTTAGAACGGAGATTATCAATGTTTTCTGCAAAAAATCACATGGATTTGTACATTGGGCGGCCTTCTTTTCGGCTATGATACGGGCGTAATTAATGGGGCTTTGCCATTCATGCGCAAGGATTTGGGCCTTTCGGATGTGAGAAATGGATAAAATCAGAATAAATTAAGCAAATTTAAAGGTGACGGTAGGAATTGTGACCAGTTCCCTTTTGATTGGTGCAGTTTTTGGCGCATTCATTGGCGGCAAATTGACCGATAAATTTGGTCGAAAAATGACATTGATCATTCTCAGTGTTAGTTATTTGGAGTAATTCATTCATAATTTCCATTCCATAGATATTTTTCATTATTGGCACAATTGGCTCATCATTGGCACCTAATATTTTTGTAAATTTCATAAAATTGGATTATAATATTTTCCCTTAGGTAATGATTCCATTTCGATTTATTCTCGGCCTTGCAGTCGGCGGCGCATCAGCCACCGTTCCAGTATGAATAAAATAGAGCCTAAATTTATGATAAAATATTTAATTAGGTTTTCCTTGCCGAATTATCCCCTGCAAATCGAAGGGGCCAAGTTGTGACTCGAAATGAGTTTGACTAAAATTCTCTTCCAAATTCAATCCAATTTCCCCGTGTTAGATTGATGATTGTGACTGGCCAATTGGTTGCCTTTGTGATTAATGCCATTCTCGGCACATTCTGGGGCCATCAGTATTATATTTCCCCAATATTCCCCAATAAAATATTTTCCTACCCCTAAAGTGATAACATTTGGCGTTGGATGCTAATTTTGGCATTATTGCCTGCAATTGGCCTCCTTTTCGGTGTTCTATTGGCAGGTGTGCCGGAAAGTCCTCGATGGTTGGCTTCTGAAGAGCGTTTTGAGGAGGCATTGGATGTGTTGAGGAAAATTAGGAGAAGTGAACAGGAGGCATTGGATGAATTGGAGGAAGTGAGGAAAATGGCCAGCGAAGATCAACAAATGACAATCAAGTTGATTGTGGAAAATCATTTATATTCAAAATATTATTTAAAAAGTGATGTGTTGGGCGAACGATGGTTGCGCAGATGCCTTTTAATTGGGATTGGCGTTGCAATGTGCAATCAATTGGCCGGTGTCAATTCCATAATGTATTATGGCACAGAAATACTCTCATGGACTGGAATGGGTCAATATTTTGGGAATAATATATTAACGAATATTTAAAAATTGGAAAAATTTGTCAAAAAAAATTAAGTCGAAAGATTTTAACGGCTCAATAATTTATCCTAGACACTCAAACCATATATTCAATCGATAAAATTCGTCATACGTATCGTTTGAAAATGGCTTAGAAAAGCAAATGGTAAAGCAATTTTGAACCAAAAACGAAAATCGGTTATGCCCATAAATTTGAACTAAACTATGACAATTTATATACAAATCGACGCATTTTGACGAGCTCTATCAATTTGATTAAGTAAGGCTAAGAAGCCTAATAAGACAATGACACTATTGAACTGATATAATCATTCGGCATTTTCAATATTTTCGACACATTTAGTATTCTTTTAAAATTTAGGAAGGGATGCCGCATTGGTGGCCAACATTGCCAATGGGGTAACAATGCCCAATAATCCAATTAAATTACTCATAAAAATGTAGGCAATTTCCGTGGTGGCCACTGGGCTTGGCATTTGGCTGCTGGGTTTGATTGGTCGTAGGCCAATGTTATTGGGTGGACAATTTGGCACAGTTTTGGCCCATTCCCTCATTGGGACATGCTCTTTGATTTTGCCCGAAAGCAAAATCCGGTCCTTCCAATTCATTTTGACATAAATTATTATTGAATATTTTAGTGGTTTTGTGATTTTGTCCCTCACTGTCACTTTTTTGCTCTTCCAACAAGGTGGCATTTCGCCGGTCACTTGGCTAATGCAATCGGAAATGTTTCCTCTCCGAGTGCGGGGATTGGCCATGGGATTGTCCACATCCGCCAATTGGATGGTCAATTTCCTGATTGGCCTATTTTTCCCCATCCTCGTCGGCTCAATCGGCATTTCGGCCACATTTTTCCTCTTTGCTGGAATTGGCATTTTTGCCATTGTTTTTGTTTGGCGTTGGATGCCGGAAACGAAGGGAAAAACATTGGAACAACTGGAAAGACAATTCCATGCCGAGGATATGGCCATTTTGAGGAAATCAGGTGGAGCAATAATGCGCCAAAAACAGCAACAAAATGGAAATAATAATGAAGCATAATTTTAATTGAATGGCACAATATAATGTTGAATTTATTTTAATTTATTCAAAATATTATTAAAAAGAATTAAATAAAATATTGTGAATTCATTTTTGCTCTTCCAAATTTTCCAATTGCTTTTCCTTTTTCCCGTCGATCACTTCGGCTTTGATTTTTGCCGCAATTCGGCGTCTTTCTTCCTCCAAATTCCCTACTCCTCCTTCTTTTCCATTTTCCATCATTCCTCTGGCCGCTTTTGCCGTTTTTGGCCTCGTTTCATTGATTAATTTGGCTGCTGCCTAAAATCAAAATTCAATTTGCATAAAATGGTACCAAAAACTGGCCATCAATTGCTTTTCCCTTTCCCGACTTTTCTTCTCCACCAATTTATCCCTTTGTTCCCTCAAATATTGCATCCTTGATTGGACCGCATCCTCCGATATTCCCTCCTTCTCTTTCAGCAATGACTTAATTAAATATAAAATAATTAAAATTGGAAAAAACTATTCAAAATGGCGAAAAATATTGAAAATGGCGAACAGATTATAGTGGTTAGTGATTCAAAAGTTGTTTTAGACCTCTACCTCTAAACTAAACCCTATAACCTCTCGATATATCTCAACAAAACCTATCATTTGATAATGATTTGCTAAGGTTTAACCAATTTTAAATTAGTTTTGAACCAAAAATGTAAGATGGTTTAAACAGTTTAATAATCTTTTTTGATCAAATCATGACAAATTATATATTAATCGATACGTCTTGATGAGATCTATCGATTCTGTATAGGTTTAAGGGTCTAAGACAAACCATTGAAAGCCTAAAATATTTTCATTATTTTCATATTTTTTCGCCAAATTAAATAATACCTAATTAAAATTATAAATAATATTAAATAATTGCCAACCCGATAGGCCAAATCATTCCGATTGATTGCCTATAAATTATTTCATTTAAAAATATTTCATATTTTTGAAATAAACCACTTCCTCCTTCTTTAAACCCTTTTGTGGTGGCGCATGAACTTGGCCCAATGATAGCCGTTTTCCTTTGTTAGCCTCATTCTTTCCTGCATTTTTGCCTTCAACTTTCCCTTCACTTTCATTTCCTCCCTTTTCCTCTTTTGAATTTGATCGTCGAACATTTTGCTTTCCTCCCATTTTCGCCTTCGATGTTCCCGGTTTCTCCTCCATCGGTAATGGTGGCTGATTATCCGGCTCAACCTTTTCTCCCATCGGCTTATCCTCTTTTAGATGAACTTCTTTTGGCTCAGCCCTACTCATCCCAGGCTTATCCCCTTCTTCCTCTTTTAGAGCCAACAAATTTTTGAATTCAAAGGCCAATTTGTTCCCTGCGGCCTAAATCATTCTTTTGAAGTAAATTCCACAATTCAAATTGCCTTATTCAATGCCTCTTCCAACAAATTTTGCTCTTTTTGGCGCAATTCCTCCAATCTCGATTTTTCCATTAAACTTTCTCGGATTGCGGCCTCCATTTGTGCCTGCCAATCTTTTTGCATTTTTTGTTGTGTTTCCCATTCCTCTCTGCTTTGCCTAAATTAAATGAATTATTGGCCAATTCCAATTGTAATCAAACAAACTTTATAACTGAAATCAAAATCATTCGATCGCTTTCGTCCTCTTCAAAAAGTGACTCAAATAATTTTGCATCCTCCTGTGCGAGGGTCAACGAATTTGGAAGTAATCCTTTCATGTGCTAAAATGAATGAATATATTTGTGTTACAAAAATATTGGAAATTGGTAAATTGAATTTACCAGATACTGTGCTGTTAAATTTTTTTAAATTTCGGCTTATAATTATCCTATGGACTAGAAAATAGATTCTTTCGAAGCAGCATGGTCAATTAACCCTATGAAATTTCAATTTCAGACCTATATTAAGGCTTATGCAATCAAAATAAAGTTTGTTTAAAAACAACGGTTTAACTTTTCATATTACCCTCATGACAGTGTTTAAAATTGAAATTTCATAAAATAAATCGACTATCCATGCCGATGAACTTATTTTTTACTCTGCAGAATACCTAGAAGCTAAAATTTCCAAAATTTACTATCCCAGAATCTGGTAAATTTCGGAATTTGCCCATTATACCGTAATATATTAATAAATTAATTGAATTAAATTGCCTCAATCATTTTCAATGCCTGCAATTGCAATTCAATATTTTTCCTCATCATCATTGGTACAAAAACATCAAAATCTTGGGCGGCCACAATCGGCTCAAGCAACATCTTTAAGGCCAAAATATTAATTCAAAAATTTTGACCCTTGTACCCTCTCTTTTTGGGTTAATCCTTGGCCTCGATCCTGTGCCTTCAATGCGCCCATCACCTGTTCCCTGTTCAGGGAATTGTCTTCACAAAATGCACCCAAAAGATCGTTGACCATGCCCGAAAATTCTTTGTGCACTCCTCGAAAACAATCAGCCGTTGTTGGCACAACACTCAAATCTGACTCTCTTTCGAATACTTTTTTAGGGGGAAATATATAATTTTATTTTAGTAACAAAAACCAATTGAACGTTGCTCAACAAATTGACTGACTGGGATCAGCCAAAGATCACTGCGAAGGAATTCCATGAAGCAATCGAATATTTGACGTTCATTTTTAATTGAATCCGCCCAACTTTTATTTGGGGCCATTTTATATTGAGGACAATTTGAGAATATATTTTGAGTAGAATGGAGGGAAAAAGTAAGGAAAATAATGGGTATATGAACTATGAAGTCAAAATGGAGGGGAAATGGAATTGGCAAAAATATTGCCATGGTGATGAACAGAACACCAATGGAAATAAGGGAATGGGTTAAAGCGGCAATTTCCTGTTTTTGTGGCCAAATTTTGGTGAAAAAATATAACAGAAAATAGAAAAAAAATGGAAAAAATAGATGGTTTGAGTATGTATTGGAAAAACTGTGAAATTTGGCACCAATTTGTTTGTTTGTGTTTTTTGTCCAATTTTTGACCTTTTTCAATGTTCCTCATTTTCCATTTATGGCCATATTTCCCCATTTTTTCATGCATTTTTTCCATAAATTTTTTTCCTTCTTCACTTCCTTTCCTTTTCTAATTTATCAGTTCCGAAATTCTAAAAGAATTCCATCCATTTCCTTTTTTGGTGCACTAATTTTTTCTCCAAATTCAAATCTAACAAATGTTCATTTTTATGGACTATATTGGCCAAATTAAATTGTCCCAATTCATTTCATTTTTTATTTATGTTTATCCAGATTGGAAAAAATGCTTTAGGCATTTTTTGGAGATGAAAAAATGACAGGAAAAACGGAAGGGAAATTTTTTGATGCAAATTTAATTTATTCAATTTTTATTGTCACTGCCATTTCTACTCTTTTTTTTGCCTTATATTTCTCATTTTTCCACCTCGAATATTTTTTTATGAAAGAATTTTTACACATAAAAAATAAATACTTTCTTTAAAATATATATTTAATACATTGATTTTTTCACAAATTTGTGACTTTTTGAGAGGGAAAAACAATCAAACTTTTTAAATATTTCCAAAAAATTCAAACGATATTTTTTATTTTCCATTTTATTTTTTTGCAATTTCCTCATCAATCCATGGACCACCAAAATAAGGCCAAAGAATGGTCCGCCGTCTCTGTTTGGCCCCCGGAAATTGACTCATTCAAATTGATTTGGCCAATAAACTGGCCAAAATTTTCACGCCTCTCCCTTCATGGACTTCCATTTTTCCTGCTCAAAAATGGACTTTGAACATTTAACTAAATTTCAATTTGTCCTTCCATATCCCTCTTCAATTCATTTCCATTTTTACTGAATTTTCCCTAGGGATTTCAAATTCTTTCCTTCCTTTTTCATGCCCTTTTCTCCCTTTTCTAATTATGCCAAAAATAAAGGAACAGATGCCAAATTCCATTGGACAATTTGTGTGTTCATTTCCTTCAAATATTTCCCAAATTCCTTTCCCAAAAACAATGATTCTTTTTCTGCTGAACTTTGAATATAGCCGACTTTCAAAAAAGGAATTTCGATGACTAATGATAATTGCCTTCTTTTAAAATGTTATTATTTTCAGGGGAATTTGCCCTTAATTATTATTATTGTGAATGAAATTTGCCCTCTCCACTTCCCAAATTCCACATCATTTTTAAAAATTGTTCTTTTTTTGGCCAAATTCATTCCTTTTTGGGACTTCCAAATGGAAGATGGCCCATTCGATTATTAAAGGGCAAAAAGGAGGCAAAAGCAGGGAATGATGTTCTGCTGAATTTTGCCAAAATTGTGTTTTTTTAAGCATTTTTTTGCAAGCACGCGAGAATGGAATTGGAATTCGCGTGTGCCATTCCCATGGGAAGATCAATTAAATATTTAAATGGTCTTTTAATTTTCCCCACAGCTCCTTGAATAAATAAAATAAAACGTTGGCAACAAAATGTTGGTTAGCCTCATTTTCCCCAGTCATTTGATGCAAAACTTCGCGGCACCAATTTTCGGGGAAATGGTCGAACAAAGAATTCTGGATGAATTGGAGAATATTCAAGTTCGAATTTATCGAATTCAGGTTAACAAATTGACCGTAATTTATACCATTCTATATTCAAAAGATGTATAAATTGGTGATTCCATTTTTCCTTTTCATCTCCCTTCTGGCCATTTTGGCCAATTTGATTGTGATTGGCGCATTGAAATCTTCCAAAATTCATCGAAGTGCCACTGTCATTCTCATCCTTTCACTCACATTTTCCGACATTTGGTCTGAGCAAAATTTAAATTGCATATTCTCTTGTAAATATTGCCATTTTCAGGACCAGTTTTGTGGTGGCACTTTCTCTTGTTTACAATTCATATTTTCCAATTGTGCTCGGTGCTTCGGTGAATCCGTGCATTTCCCTCACACTCGAAGTCCTTTTTCTTTGATTTTATCAAATATATCATATAAATTATTTAAAATTAAATTAGTAAATTCCGAAATTTACTAGAAACTGGACTAGTAATTTTAAAAATTTTGGCTTCTAGACTTTTTACCTACTCAAAAATAAGCTCATTTGATTCAAGCATCGATTTGGTAAGAGTTTTTATTTGAAAAATTGAACCATTGTTTAAACTTAAATCGGTTTTGGTTTACTAACTTTCGCCTCAAGACTAATAATAATTTTTAAATGATTTCATAGACTACATCAATTATGCCGAGTCTAATTAGCCTATTCTAAAATCTGTACGACGTCTAGAAGCTGAGATTTCCAAAAATTTACTAGGCTAGCATTTAGTAAATTCCAAAATTTACAATTTTTTCCAATAATTACCGCAACAAATATATTTTTAATTAATAAAATTGTTGCAGCTTCTTCGTTCCGGAGGCATGATTTCGGCCACCCTTCATCTTTTGCTCATTGCCCTCCATCATTTTACGGGCATTTGCCATCCTCACATTGATCGCACCCAACAAATCCAATCAACCCGTTTGGCTTGTTTGCTCGCCTGGATTGGCCCATTCTCCCTTCTTTTGTTCCTTTCCATTTCCATTCCTGGCCAAGGCTATTGGAATTGTCAAAATGTGGATTTCTATCATTCACGGATGTTTCGAATTTGCATTTCTTTTCTGCTAATTTCCATTTTTTTGCTCATCACTTCCTGCTATATTCGATTGGTTTGGGGCATCCAATTTTAAATATATTTTAATATTTATCTTAGTTATTTATTCTGCGTGTCAATCGGCAACGTTTCTTCAAAAATGATCCACTTTGTGGGAGAAGGTAGACAAGAATAAAAAATAAATATTTTAAATTTAACATTTTATTGGCCATAGCCATAATACAATAAGGAAGTAACCAATTTCAGAAGGCAATATGTCATTCGAAAGCGAAAGGCATAAATGTCCTATAAAAAGTTGCCTATTTTAATTTCATGAAATAAATCTATAAAAAGTTGCATGTCTTTTGTAATAAACTCGAATTTTTGGAGGAAAAGCCGCTAAGATTTTTTGAAAATTATAAAAGCCACTTTTTAGAACACTTTTATTGATCTCGAATAGCATATCGCCTTTCAAGATTGGCTGCTTCCTTATTAGCTATAGCCAAAAGATGGATCCAGATACTTAAATGTTATAATTAGTTTAATACCAATATTCATTAATTATTAACCTTAAATTATTAACAATTTTAGTCCTAAAGCCAACCTCAATTTTCATAAATATTTTTTAAATCCTTTCAGGAAATGTTCAATTGATAAGAATAGACGTGAAATGCGCACCACAATTACGGTAGGTGTATTAATTGAAATTAATTGAACCCATCATTTCCCTATAGGCCATTTTAATCTGTGTCAGTTTTTTCCTTGGATGGGCCCCAGCGGCCATTCTCTTTGCAATCACATGCCAAAATTGTACACTCATTCAAAGGGAAAGTTTCCGGACAATATTTCTGCTCAGCTGCATTCAATTAGCATTTATCCTTGGAAAATCACTGCTCAATCCGTTAATTTATTCCATTAGAATTCCGGAAGTGGATTCTAGGATTCGCGGATTTCGCCAGAAAATAGGCCAATCTTTTGGCAATAAAATCAGGTAAATTTAATAATTTTTAAAATGTATTTTGTTAAATATTTTCAGTCGCCTTTTGAGTTCACAAACAACCGAAGAAAGCTGAAGGAAAAACCTATCCCAATTCGACATTGTTGTGAAGATTCATTCAAATTTATTCGCCATAATTTCTTTGTTTTTTAAGTTTTTTGCCACTTCTTTTCAAATAAAAAGGAAATTAACTTACCTGACAATGAGATGAACTATGCCCCCCCCCCCTTCTATTTTGGGTCAAGTATAGTCTTCTTTTCGGCTTCTTCTTTTTCTTTTGTATTCATTCAAAAAGGGGGAAAATTAGCCAGCAAAGGATGGGCATTCCAGTTTCCCCTCAACTCATTTTCATCTGTGAATTTGCCATTTCTCTTAATTTTACTTTCAGCCGCATTCAAAATGGCCTCCCTTAATTTTCTGAATTTTTTCCTCCCATTCCTTTTCATTTGTTGCCTTCTTTTTGAACCAATTCAAGGATGCGGTTTTCCCGTGCCAGTGGCCGCTCCTCCGGTTTGCATTTGTGGAGGCGGCGGTGGCGGATGCGGCGGGGGTGGAGGATGCGGAGGCGGATGTGGCGGTGGATGCGGACGAAGGAAGAGAGAAGTTCAAAAATGAGAAATGGGATAAATGATGGTATTTTATGGTATTTTCAGGCAATTCAGCCACTTTATAGGGGAATGGAATTGCCTTGTCCTCAGGCGGAATGGAAACAAATTATGGAACAAGTTTGGAGGAAAAAAATAATACAAAAAAGGTGATTGTTTTCAGGCAATTTTGCCAAATGACTCGGCCAATTCCCTGAACGCCATTCAAAGTGCCCTTTTTGCGCATTTCGCAGGAAGCAAATTTTTGGTGATTTGCGCCCCTCACAATCATCGTGAAATGAAAATGGAGGAAAAAGAGGACAAAAATACTGTAGAAAATGTGCCGCCGGGAATGTCATTCAGTTCAGCCGGGGATGGATATTGTAATGTGATGGCAAATGGGCTTTGGTGTCATGCGGCTGCCCTTCAAGCATGATGAGGAAATTTGAATGCAATATTTTTGGATATATTAAAATAATAAGAAAAATGTATTATTGAATTAAATAATTGTGAATTAAAATTTTTAGAAAATAATTTTTTTAATTAAATGTTAAATCTTTCCGAAATCTTAATTAAAATCTTTCCGGAAATCTTAATTAAAATCTTTTCGGAAAGTGAATTAAAATCTTTCCGGAAAACTTAATTAAAATCTTTCCAGAAAACTTAATTAAAATCTTTCCGGAAAACTTAATTAAATTCTTTCCGGAAAACTTAATTAAATTCTTTCCGGAAAACTTAATTAAATTCTTTCCGGAAAACTTAATTAAATTCTTTCCGGAAAACTTAATTAAATTCTTTCCGGAAAACTTAATTAAAATCTTTCCAGAAAACTTAATTAAAATTAAATTCTTTCCGGAAAACTTAATTAAATTCTTTCCGGAAAACTTAATTAAATTCTTTCCGGAAAACTTAATTAAAATCTTTCCAGAAAACTTAATTAAAATCTTTCCGGAAAACTTAATTAAATTCTTTCCGGAAAACTTAATTAAATTCTTTCCGGAAAACTTAATTAAATTCTTTCCGGAAAACTTAATTAAATTCTTTCCGGAAAACTTAATTAAATTCTTTCCGGAAAACTTAATTAAATTCTTTCCGGAAAACTTAATTAAATTCTTTCCGGAAAACTTAATTAAATTCTTTCCGGAAAACTTAATTAAATTCTTTCCGGAAAACTTAATTAAATTCTTTCCAGAAAACTTAATTAAATTCTTTCCGGAAAACTTAATTAAAATCTTTCCGGAAATCTTAATTAAATTCTTTCCAGAAAACTTAATTAAATTCTTTCCGGAAAACTTAATTAAAATCTTTCCGGAAATCTTAATTAAATTCTTTCCAGAAAATTGAATCTTTTTTCTATGAAAACGCAATATTTTGCATTTTTTATTATGTTGTAAGGGATCCACTATAAATTTCAAATTTCTCTTATTTATAAGTGGAATAAGGCATTATGGACTAATTTGAAAAAAATATATTTTGATCATTTCATTAATAATATTTGATTGAATTTGGCAATGTTTTGGTTGTTGAATGCATTTTTTTCTCTCATTTCTTCCGAGTCATCATTTCGCAGAATTCTAAAAAAATTAATTTAAAAATTATAAATAAATGTGGCACTGTACCCATGAAGTTGATTTTGCCATCGCGATTTAAATCCACTTGCTCATAAATCGCTTTGATCTCGGAATCATTCAAGGCATGGCCCATTTTTTGAAATGCTGTCCTCAATTCTGACCTGAAATAAAGTTTTATAGAAATTTTGTATTTTTCTGCACCTCGTAATGTGCCCATCTCCATCAACGTCCAATTCATTGAACTAAAATATTTGAAAAAATGAATATTTATGCTTAAAACCAACCACTGCTCGAAGAGAAAGTGACAATGGATTTGCGCGGGCGATGGTCAGGAATTCTAATAAATTAACACCAAAATAGGCGAATTAATTCCTCCTAATTAATTTTACCTGTAAAACTAATATTCCCATCTTTATCCGCATCTGCCGCTTCAAACATTGAATTTAATTCCTCTTCCGTCGGTGATTGGCCCATTTTGATCATCACCGATCTGAGTTCTTCTCGTTGGATGAATCCGTCGCCATTCAAGTCAAATTCCCTATTAAATACATAAATATTAATACATAAATATATTGCCCAAAGCCAAATAATTTATAAACATTAATCAAAAATATAATTTTATTCGTCTATATTCAAATTTTTGCCTCATAATAAAAACTTGCCTAAATATTCCCTGCAAATCATCCTCTCGAATTTCTCCTAAATTTTCATCCAGTTTTATCTAAAATTTAGGGCAGAAATTGACAGGGATTTTGGTGGTTTATTTGTTGCCTGATTTTGGGATGCCCGATTATTTCTCCTCTGCTGCTTATTTCCACCTCGCCTGGATAAACAAATACCCATCTAAAAATTTTGGGTGTAATTCAACCAAAATTCTCTTCAATTGGATGGAAAAAAGGAAATAATGTCGATGAAGTGGAATTGAAAAAGAATTTGGAATTGAATCCGGTCGGATGGGTAGGACCAAAAACATAGAGAGGCACCTCATTCCCAGATTTGGGCCTCAATTTGAGAGGAGATGGTGCGCAGTAATTTGGAATGGGCCAAAAAGGAAAAGGGGGATCGCGGTTGAATTGGTCGATTGTTTTGTGTACTATTAAAAGGGGAGAAGAATTCAGCCCCCTAGGGGGTGAAATTTGGGAAAGGTGGGGGGACACGGAATTAATTTCTTTTGACTCTCGATGGATTCACCACCACATGCGAATGGAAAAAACCGCAAGCAAAATTGGACAGAGAATTGGGAATCGATTTGGAGATTGGAGGACGAAAAAATTGGGGGGGAGCATGTGAAGGTGGAAAATGGAATAATTTTGGGGGTTTGGTCGAAGGTGAAGGACGACGATGGAATGAGAATTGGTGGGAGGAAGCATATGGAAGGGAGGAGAGACCAAAACCAATTGATACATATTCCCATTTTGACCGAGGAAAAGCGGAAAGAAAAAGCCGAGAATTGGCTGATCAATGAATGGCAATTGATGGAAGAAAGCATGAATAATCAAATAGGGAAGACGGAGGCCAATGATTAAATTGGATGAGAATTGAATTGGAAAGAAAATTGAATTGAAAATAATTCTGAAGGAGAATTTATGGAGCCATTTTGGAGTGGAAAAACATCTTTATGATGGCCCTGCGGGAAATTTGATACAAATTGAAGAGGGCGAGAAAATAAGGAGACGAAGGGGAGAATGAAAAGATTGTTCGCCGATTGATGAGGCCGGGGGGATTATCGAGCAATTTTGTAAAGAATTGAAGAGAAAAAAAGATCGCATAAAAGGGAATATAATAGGGCATGGATTGATTATTTATATGGTTTGGTAAACATTTCGAGGGTTTATGGATAAATGTGCAAAAAGAGGTTCAAAGAATTTGCCAAATCAATGAATAAAAAATGAATATAATATCAACAAAATTGTCCTCCATTTTCACATTATCAACAATAATCTTTTCAAGTCCATTTTTGCATTTCGCCGTCTTACTTCTTTCTTTGGACTTTGTGCTGCCGGCACACGATCATGAATCCGTTCGGTGGATTTGATTCGACCCTCCATTTTCTTTTTCCTCTCCACCAATTTCAACCAGAATCGTTCAGCACATCTAAATAATATTTGCATTTTATTCCCATTCATAAATTCATTTACCGATGATCATTCAAGAAATCCGCACTTCTTGGCCCCGTTCTCGCGTACAATTCCCTTTTACGACGTCGCCTTCCAAAAATGGCACCGCCATAAGTTCCAAATGAATTATAGGAGGAGGAACAGCCACAACATGGAACAGCCAAAAGGAGGGGAGAACAACAACCTTTTTGAGATTATTTTGTTTAAATTAATACGAAAATTGGGTTAAAATGGTCTATTATCGATAGTTAAGGCATTAAAACAAACAGAACTTAAATGATTTTATGGCCATTACTCCCTACTCCGTAAATATCTAATATTGGCTTATGGTTTTGATATAAATTTATAGCAAATTTAGCGATCTATAAAATCCTATAAAAATTAATCAGCAGCTTTAACACCATCGATATTACACCATTCTATTCCCATTTGTCGTAAAGCCAAAGCTGACCACAACAACAATCGCAACAACAATCACAGCAGCAACAATCGCCGCCAAAAAATGAATTGGCAATGTTGAAAAGTGCAAAGAAAATGAGCAAATGGAAAAGATTTGGAAAAGGGAAATGCCTGAAATTGAAATTATTGGTGGATTAATTGGGACAAAATCACCCACATTTGTCGTCGTTGGGACATTATTCCTTCTTTGTTGAATTTGACTGACAAAAATGGTTGACAGAGGAAATTGTGCAGAATTTATATTGGCCCAAATTTAAATAAAGAAAAAGAAACCGGTCCAAACATTTTCAGAATATATTCTTCGAGAATGGCCAAGATTGGAAAGGAAATGACCGGATTTGGGCAATGGAAATGGGGACAATATAACATGGAGAAAATTGGGGAACAATTGAATCGGGAAATGATGATTTGAGGAAGGAATATTGAAAGAGAATAAAGGAAATTCGTGAGACAAAGCTGGTTCCATCCTTTCTCTCCTAAAAATGAATGAGACCGCCTTAATTTGATGTCCTAATTAATATGAAGAATGCACCCAAATCCAGTCTTTTATCAATTAAATAGATATTAAATGAATAAATGTGACTTTTGTTGTATTATTTGGATATAAAGTTCACTAAATTTAAATATTCTGAGGCAAAAAAGTTTTGTTCTGATCTATTTGTTCTAAATAAGCAAAATTTTATCCATGAATTTGGACGAAATGAGCAATGGTTTGGATCGTATGGAAATGTTGACGGAAAAGGAGGTTGAGGAGGAGGATCCCAAAATTGTAAATATTTACACCATTGTTTAATAATAATAAATTTAACACAATTTTCTAACAAAAAAAATTTCAGAATCCCATTGCCTTATTAGACAAATTTGCATTGAAAGTTCCTGGGCCAAAGTAGAGTTCAATATGTCTACAAATCCCTTGATCTTGTAAACTTTTTGCTATGAGTTTACGTGCATTTGTCATCATAGTAACCTGGACAAAATGTAAACAATCCCGAAGGATATGGAAACCATTGTAGAAGGAATGCATGGTGTTTACATTTAATTGCATTTTCATTCATAGTAACCTGGACAAACTTTGTGGTTGATGTGCATTGAATGACAAATGCATGTAAACTCCTTATGGATTTTGTATACAAATTATGGTCAGGGGATTTGTTAGACTTTTGCTTTGCTTTTGCATTCTACTATGATGCATCGTATTTCTGTGGATTTCCTGGGACTTCCAGCTCCAACTTTCTAATTTTGGATAATATAAAATGATTTTTATATCATTCGATAGACAATGCATTGTTCTATCAAACCTATATAAAAACATTTAAAACGGTTCAGAATAAGATGAGTTATAAAGCAAAAACTGGTCCGCCACAAACCGGCCCGCCCCCAACAGTATAAACATTTTAAAATTTGAATGACCCTAGGGAATGGATGAATTCATTACAATGGAAATGACCGATTTGACAATAATAATGAATTGAATTGCGCAAATGTTTGCATGATTTATTAATATTTGCATTCTAATAATCAGAGTTCCATATATTTTGATTTAACAAAAAATAACAACTCCCAAAAATTTCTATATTGAATTTGAAAACATTAAACTATTATTCATTCAATTTTTTTGCCTAATTTTTGAATAAGAAATATTTGGCTTTCAACCATGTTTGTCCCCTCACATTCAATAATTTTCCATTTCATTTATTTTAAATATTGACTAATGCCCATTGTCAAAAGTTAAAACTTTTTTTTTCGCCATTTTCGTTTCATTTTCGGATTTGTTTCATAATTTATTAGTAGCAAAAGGTGTTCTCATTATTTGCTTTTTCCACATTTTTGATTTGTTTAATGGCTTATTGGCCAAAATCTCGGATTTCCAATAAAAAGAGGAAGGGAAAATGGTTCAATGGTATAGAATTAACGAAAAATGGTGAAAATATACACAATTTTATTTCATTCACACTTCATTGTTTAATCATTTGGCAGATCACAGTTCATTCATGTAATTTATATTTTCTGTAATTACATCACAAAATCCTCCCAACTTTTTCTCCAATTTTGTTCCAGCTGCTCAAATTGAATTTTTACTTAATTTTTACGATTGCTTTAAACCACCCAAAAAAGGGGGGTCTTATTGGCCAATGACAATGCCCAATCAATAAATTGGCCATGGGATCCATATTTGATTTTCCAGCTTCTTCTCTATAAATCAAACCCATAAATAAAAATAATAATTTGCCACCCATTCATTCGGCCCATTCCATTCAAATCCAATTTACCGATAATTGTACTTTTCTCCATTTCATTCAAATTCAAAATCCATTGAAAATTGTACTTTCCATCCTCTAAATATGGCACTTCATCAGGCCAATTCGGGCAATAATGATTCATCAAATGTTGGATATTCAAGGTTGATTGATGGCATTGCGACCAATGGTGGCAAAAATGGAGGAGGTTGCTGCAACCGAAAACATCAACCTTGGCAATTGAAGGCAAAATCAAATATGCCATATTTTTCTATTAGAAGCACATAGGCTGCTAATTTTCAAAGCCCCAAAAATAAGCAAAATTTATGGTCTAACTGTGTTATTTCTCAATCTTTTGAAAAAATTATAGCTTTTTTATAGAGCCCGTGGCACTAATAATTGCAATAAAAATTTGTTTAACAAGTTTATCTGGCCAATAGGTACAGTACCCCGTGTTAATGGGGCGGGCTTCTAAGAGACAAGGGAACTTAATCAATTAATTGTTTAAAAATTAAAAATATTTTTAGCTCATTTTCATTCTAATTGGTGTCCTTCTGGCCAGTTGGCTCGCTTATTATTTGTTCACGAATAATTCATCCACATTCCTCTTTCAATCGCCAAATGTGCAAAGGCAATCTATCAATTCCTTCACTTATGGCAAAAGTGATTCAAAATTCTATGAAAGTGGATTCAATGATTATGTGGGGACGGAAAAGCTCCATAAATTTCATAATATAACAAAAAATGTGGGCAGCAGAAGGAAAACGGCCAAAAAATTCATTACAGAATGCAAATTGCCAAGGGCGAGTTTTTTTGGCATAAACAATTAAATATCCAAATAGGTGAATCCATGGGACCCGGCCATTGAGCCATATTTGGACCCTACATATTACATGGATTGGGCGGAGAATTGCAAAAGGGAATATCCGGAGCTGACAAAATTGGTTGATGGATATGTTGTGCTGCATCCGGAGGCAAAATCCAATGGAACAAATTGCCAATTCAGATGCCTTTTGCCGCATACGGATTATGAATTCATTGAGGGCAATTGGAAGGAGATTAATGAACAACCGGATTGTGATATTGTGGAGACCCGTTGCCGGCATAAAGCACTTCAAAACAATGAATTCTATTATAATTATTTGCATGCACAAATTTACAGACGATTGGAATACAAGTAAATAATTTTGGGGGGGGGGGGGGGTTGTCCAAGTTGGCGCTGGACTAACTTTCCGCCAATTAGAATAACTCATCAAAGGAAGTATCAATTTTGAAAATTTTAATAGCAGATTAAAGAGCAGATTTTGGCTATCAAATGATATAAATTTTATTACAATTAATTCAGAATTGATGAAGTTATAGCCCAAAAACTGTTAAAAATTTGGCTAATACATAATAAAAGTTAATTCAATAGGTTTTTGGGCATATTTTAATCATTTATAAACCAATCTAAATAAATTAATAGCATTAGATAGTCCTAAGCTTTCTCTTTAATTTGGCAATAACATTATCAATATTGGTTCAATCTTTGATGAGTTATTCTAAACGGCGATAGATTGGCCCAGCTCCAAATTGGGCTGTTTCCAATTTTGGATTAGGATGAATTGATGATTGATTGTTTATTTAATTTAGTCAAGAAAAAACATGGAATAGATCAGATCAGGCCACCACACCAAAATCGGACAAAGTCGACATTGAAAGGACACCAAATTTAGAGGATGCGAATCGAAGGGCACCGGATGTTCATGTGATTGTGATTGATTCGGTGGGCAGAGGAGGAAATTGGAATTCTATAAGGTGTTCATTCCACAGGTTTCCCATACTCAATTCCTGAGGACACATCCCAAAACGGTGATGTGGCTTCGTGAACGGATGGGCGCAATTCCATTCCCACATTTGAACAAAATTGGACTGAACAGTCGACCCAATGGATATGGCTTATTCCTTGGTAAATGAATAGTTAAGTAGCTCACGATCGTCTTTAGTTTATGAAAATCAATGAAAATAAGAACAAAAATTGTGAATTTTTTTGCTCAAAATAACCAAAAATAAGAGAAACCGAAAACAGACATTTTTTAAAATCGAAAACCGGATTTTGCGAAAATCCGGATTGCTCTAGTGAATTTAATAAATTTCACTGATTCAAATATTTTTTATAGGCATTCAGGCTTATCCGGTGTCGGAAAGTCCAATGGGCGAAGGATATACACCGCCGAGGGATTTATGGGCGATGGGCGGAATTTATCTGGATCATGAGCCATTTGTGGGATTTGAATACAGGGAAAAGAATTATCGGACAATGATGGCCGAGGATTGGGGCAAAGGTGTATCTTAAATTGCGTATTATTATAGGATAGATTATGATTTTTTTAGGAATTTCATTTTATTTACCATATATTTTTCTAATGTTGGAAAAATACTATTTTCTAAATCTTATGCTTAATTTTGGTTTGAAACATTGGGCAATAATTTTGTGATTTTTAAAGGTGTTTTCAATTGGCCATCCAATTATGGCTTTGAAAGGCAGCCAGTGGAACATTATATGCGCCCATTCCAATTGAGAGCTGAATCGCATCCGGACAAATTATTCAACAAAAATGTGCACTAATTTAATATTTTAATAATAAATATTACTGTTTTACAGATTCATGACAAAAGTTGCCGTGAGCCACATCACGATATAATGGAATATTTGACCAATTTCATAAATGCCTATGAGGAACAACCAAAATTCAGCATTTCTTGGATGTCAGAAATTGGCCACAATTATGTGAATGGGCCGGTTAGTTAGAGGAATTAAAATATTAATATTTTTTGTTTATTTTCAGTATAGATTGGACAAAGTCCTTTTCAAATTCCCTTTGGACTATGAAATGAAGGTAAAATGCCCAATTTTATCTTCATATTATTTGATTTAAGCTGAATAATTCCTTCGTTTTAATAATGGGCGATCATGGATTGCGTTTCGGCGGAGTTCGGCAGACAAAACCGGGCGAAATTGAGGACAATAATCCGGCATTTTTCCTCACTTTGCCAGCCCATCTTCGCTATAATGACAATTTGGTGAATAATTTGAGGCACAATTCCCGGCAATTGATCACCCATTTTGACATTCATGCAACATTGGTCAACATTGCTAGGGTAAAAAAACAAATATTTAATTGGTTTTAAACCAACTTTAATCAATTTAGCAAACAAATATGACCGTCCATTCCCCTTTCCTTGAATTGGCTCCCGAATTGAAAGGGCCAACCCCATTTGGGGAATCCCTTTTATATCCATTCAATACGAGTATTTCTCGAAATTGTGCCACTTTGAAAATCCCGTTCGAATTTTGCCAATGCCAATTTGAGACAAAAAATTTAACCGAAACGGCGCCAAAATTGGGAATGAATTTGGCCCAAACAATGGTCACCAAAATGAATGCAGATTTGGCCGAAAAGGATGGTAGGGAAATAATCAAATTGTGAAGGGGAATTTAAAAATTAAGCCGATGAAAAGTGTGCAAAATTGGAGGTAAACCAAATTCAGCCGGTGGAAATTATTGAATTTGAGCCGAATCAGAATATTGATGTATTCAAAGTGAATTGATGAATGAATATGGGGCAATTTGAGGAATTTTATGAATTTAGGTAACATATGAGACAATCCCAGGCAACGGAAAATTTTGGGGCTATATGAAAGTGCTGGACCGAGGGCAACCGTCACAAAATTACACGTTCATTTCCACCCGATTCTCGCGAATGAATGAATATAAGGCACAATCGTATTGCACTGAAGATTATACCGTAAAATAACTCACAACTTAACATATCTATTGCAGTTAATATTGGAAATTAGCTAATTTCTAAGCCTCTGGATTAGCTAATTTTGGAAATTTTGGGTTCTAAATATTTTACAGATACAAACTCGGGAGTAGGCTCATTCGATAGTTGCTTTTTATGAGAAATTTCAATTTCAAATCGATAAGAGTTTTTGTTTTTCCGCCTTAGACATTATACCCTATCCCCAACCCTAACCCTAAACCAGTCTAAATTGAAAATTCATACAATAAATCGACAAATGCCTAGCCGTATGAAACTATTCTTGAATCTATATAAAACCTAGAAGCCGAGACCCAACCCATTTCCAAAATTAGCTTGCTAAGTGCCTAGCTAATTCCGGAATTAGCCAATTTCCAATATTATCTGTGGCAATCTCGATTTTATTTTATTATAGATTGGCCCATATTGTTATTGCAAAGAATTATTGAAGGCCACAATGACAACCACTACAGAATCCCCCGATGCCATTTTGAAAAAGATGGCATTATCTTTGGTAAATCAAGGACAATAAAATGCCAAAAATATAATTAAATTTGTATAATTTATTCATTCTTTATTTCTGTTTTTTTTCCAATTAAAAAGGCATTAATTATCTTTCATCAATGTTTTGTCCACAATTTCCACATTTTTATTTGATTTGCCGTGCCAATCCATACGGGGTCATCCCCTTTTGTGATGCGCATTTATTCGTCCCATATTGAAGTGGGATCACCTAAAATTAATTAATTAATTTTTGTTTTATTCTTCATTTTTTTTTTAATTACCGCTTCACTTTGTCGAATCACTTCCGGGCCAAATTTTCGAGGTTGATTTTGTGCCATTTTGACCACCCACGGTGGGAATGCCATTCCATTCAATTCAACTTTGCTTTGTGCCTGAAAATGAATTCATTAAATTGAGGGAGAATATATGAGGACGGGGAAACTGTAAAGAGTTCAACTTGGCGCCGTTTACAATAACTCATCAAGGACTAATTTTGATAATTTTAACATCCAATTAAAGAGCAGACTTTTGGCTATTTAATAATATTAATTTATAATTTTATTTAAATTAATTTAGAAATGAGAGAGTTATACTCAAAAAAACTTTTTAAATATCTTTTACTAATAGATTAGCGAAATTTTCATTGAATTTTTAGGCATAACTTTATTAATTTTGAACCAAATTAAATAAAATTAATATTATTTGATAGCCCAAAGTCTGTTCTTCAATTTGATACTAAATTATCAAAATTGTTTAAGTCCTTAAATAAATTATTCTAAATGGCGCCGAGTTGGGATGTTCCCATGGAAACTGACCACGGCGGCCAATGAGCGAAGGCATTCAATCACTTTGTAGCATTGTTTGTTTTCATAACTGAAAATGAAAAATAAATAAATAATAAAAATTTGGCGGCAAACAGATCAACAGTCTGGAATAATGAAATTTCCTTGACCCCAAATGCTTTGCAGCCTTCCAAAAAATTTGAAATGTTTTCCATCTAAAAAAGTTGGGAAAGAATTAAAATATGAGAAAGGAAAATTTGCCTTATGAAATGGCATTCGGGGATTTTTGTGGAATTTAACTGCTCCAGGCGAATTCATCAGACGATTCATCAAACTAAAAAATAATTATTTAATTTTAAAATTATAATTACCATATTTCCTCTATTAGAATTAAGAAGCCCTCCCCCATCGACTTTGAGGTACTATAACTCGAACTTTTTAACAAATTTTTATTCCATTTCTTTGTGCCCCAATTGGGCTCTAAAAAACACTATAATTTGTCTAAAAATGTAATAACAGAGTTGTACCCTAAATTTTGTCCATTTTTGGGGCTTCGAAAATTAGAGGTCCTGCGGCTTCTAATAGAGAAAATCCGGTAAAATGGGAAGGCTGGACTCACACGCAAAGAATGATGCCATCTTTGAGCACATCGGACACTTGGGAGGATGTTGTGATTTGGCAAATTGGCAAATCCATTTCAATGCCGGTGACGTCCTCAATCCATTGGAGCACTTCCAACGCTTCATCCAAATTGAATCGGGCTTGATTCTGTTTTTCAAATGTGAATTATTTTTATGCATTTTTGACCTACCTTTTTCTCCAATTCTCGGCTTAATCCATAGCTTGGCCCATGATTTGCCATTTTTGTTGGAATTTAATATAAAAAATTGGTTTTGGAATTTTATTTGAAAATGATTTTTGGAATGGAAATTTATTTAATGGAGAATAATCGAACAAAGCAGACAGACTAAATATTATATTTATTTGGTAAGAAGGAATTGTTGGGGGAAGGAATGGTGAATGCTTTTGAATCAGCCAATTTCCCACACATTCCCCCTTTTCCCGTCCCAGCTACTTTAACTGATTCATTCATTTGCGTGGGCCCAAATAGAAATTGTCAAAATCGATCATCAACAATTTCACATAAAACGTGTATGGAAATTCTTTCTGGAAAAGGTCGATGTGAGGGGGAGGCCCCCCTTTAATGGCCCTTTAAACCGTCCATTCTCCATTTGGATGGACTATTCAAAATTGTTGTGGTTGTGCGCATAAATGGTCGGTCGACCTGGTTTGGAATTGAATTGAATGGGAGCATCCCCATCTATGGCTGGTTGTAAGGTTGGAATTCCATCCAGCCCCCCCCACCCCCCCACAAATCCTCTGCGCAAATCCCCTTTTACCCCCTCCACTTTCAATCCCAGCCTGTGAAGGCCGTTCAACGCCACTAATTATGTATTTGCATTCTTCCAAAAGCCAGACTGACCGCTGGCTGATACTCCTTTCCTGTTTTGGATTCCGCCTACTCTTAACAAATTTGGATTGGAATTGGAATATGAAAAGTGAAAATTGAAAAGTTGAGGGAGGGAAATAAATAAATATATGCCGAAAAGAGTACGATAATACCGAAATAATTTAATGGTTTGTCCTACATTCACAAACGATATAGCATTGAATAGAGCTCATCAAGACGCATTGAATGGTATATAATTTATTATGATTTGGTCACAATTGAAGGGTATTAAACATTTTATTTTCAGTTTGAAACTGATTAAAAATGGTTAAACTAAAAATAAAATATAATCAAACGATGTCTTTTTATGAGATGTCTCGATTGGCAATAAGATATATGAAAATAAGATAAACTTCTGACCAGCAATGATTTTGGCATTTTTTTCAATATTCCCTTTGGCAATTTCATTGTTATTCGAATACGAACAGGATAAACTTCCAGTCAGTTTTCTCGGCATTTTTTTTTCAATCTATTATTTCCAGTTTTTTCGGTAAATTATTATGTATTTACCAAATAAATTAATATTAATTTTAACAATATATTATAATTAATTACATATACTGTTCCATTGGGCTCAAAATTTATTCTTAAATTTTTGCACCATTTTCAGTGTTTTTTCATTAAATTATATATTTCCCAAATGAAAATTAGATATTAAGATTAATATTAATTTCCACAATTTTATAATATTAATTAATAATGTTCCATTGGGATCACAATTACTTATCAATTTTAATTTTTGCCCAATGCTTTTACTTATTGAATTTGAATTTTTTGCCGAATTTTTGCTTCCAGTCTTCTCAATTTTCTTTGCCAAATTCAATTTCCTTTGGCCATTCCCACCAATTCAACTTCCCACATTTTTTAAACACACCTTTTCATTTCACCATTTAATTCAATTAGACATAAACCAAACAGAAAATCGGTCGTACAATTGGCATTTCCCCCTAATTTTATTTTGCCAATTCCAAAAATATTTCAATCAAAAAAAAATTGGCGGCATTGCCAATTAATAATTTAATAGATCTTCTGTTCTAAAACATTACTTTTTTCTATGTACATTTTTTGAATATATTGTTGGAGCATCAAACAATGCCAAAACCCAAAATCATTGAATTAACCAAAAATATCAATTTCAATGCATATTCAAAAATCCACCTAAAATTGGGTTCGTTACTTGGAAAATTCGATATCACAAAAATGAAATTTTCTTATTTCTTTCCGGACATATCCCTCATTTTCCCACCGAATACTTTTTTTTTCTTATGAGTTGATTACCAATAACGGTTCCCATCGCCTTGCCACAGCCATTTTCCATTTATTGCGCATTTTGCCATTCTCCTGGCACTCCCCTACCAATTCTTATTTACCTACCTTTTTACATTTTCTTATTAATATTTCTTAGCATTTTCTACTTAATAAAACAGTTCAAAAATGTCTGGTTCATATCTTTTTCTGACCGAATTTGTATTTGCTTTCCTCTTCCACTCAATTTCGGTTGGCCGAATCCTCTTCATCTTGAAGGCCAAATTCCATTCACAAAAGGACACTTCCCTCTATTTTATTGCACTTTTGATCAATTGGCTGATTGCCGCCCTTCTCCTCCTTCCCTATGAGGCCTATGGCATTTCCATTTGGCGGCCTCAATCAAGTAAATTTTCCGACACACACATTCGAAGGGAGTCAACTTGTCACCGTTTATAATAATTCATCAAGAACAGAATCAATTTTGATAATTTTAATATCAAATTAAAGGGCAGACTTTTGACTATCCAATGATATAAATTTTATTTAAATAGGTTGAAAATTAGTGGAGTTGTGCTCTAAAAAACATTTAAAATGTCCTTTACTATGTAATTGCAAAAATTAGAAAGGTATTTTGGCCATAACTCCTTTATTTTTAAACCAATTTAACTAATATTAATATCATTAGATAGCCAAAAGTCTATCCTTTAATTTGATACCAAAATCATCAAAATCAGTCTTTGTTGAGTTATTACAAACATCGACAAGTTAGAGCATATCCAATAGCCAAAATTCCATTGTTTTAGACCTTCTCTACAATGGCCAACTCCTCTTTTTCATTGCAATGCCCTCCCACATTTTCCTGGCAATGATCCCTGTTTCGGTGTTTTTCCTCACTCTCGACCGAATTTGCATAATCTATTTTGGCGGGAATTATGGGCATTCGGCAAAATTGGTCATTAAATGGTGTTATTTTGCCACCCTAATTATTTGTTTGGCCATAAATGTCACCGGCTTCTTCACTGCACTGCCTGTTCCCCTCCACAGCGGTGAGGAATGAGATGTCCAAAAGCACATTATTCCAATTTAAAATGCCAGTTTGTGAGATCTTTGGTTGCATTTTGGGACCAGCCGTTCAATTCTACCTTGGATGGAGGGCATTTTGTGCCATTTTCAACATTTCCAGTGGTGTCATCTTTTTTGCCCTTCTCTTTCGTTCCAATCGCCATTTATTGGTCCAGGCCAGTCAATTCCCGAATTCGGCCAGTTATCGCTATTTTCAAAGGACAAATCGTGCGGTTTGTTTTCATCAACAATTAACAAATTTGGCTTATTTTCAGAATAATTTGATAACTTCAGTAACAATTCTCAGTGAATTTTTCCTCTCATTTTTGCCTCATTTTGGTCCATTTATATGGGAAAAAGTGAGAAATGAATTTAATTAAAAATAAAATTCATTTTTCAGCTTTTTGGTTCCGGTTCATCGATGGGCACTGGGCCATTGTCGGAAGTGATGAGTGCATTTGAAGTGTTCATTTTCTCCTCAATTTATTCGCATTTCCTTTCGGTTGGCGCCGATAACACTATTTCAAGTGTTATGCCGGATAATCGAATTGTTCCCAGCCAACAAAAACCAAATCCCTCTGTTGACGTCATCATCGTTTCGTCGGCATCAAATCGACCAAAAACATCCGCTCCTCGAATATTTAATTAATCCATCAAACTCCAAACATCAATTTATTATTTTTCTATTTCATTATTTTATAAATGTATGGAATAATTAAAATTTCTCCCTAATTTGTGTATTAGGGAATTTTGAGCCTTTACCGTTTAGTCTGATTGTAAGAAATTAGATTTAAAGCCCTTTGAATTTGCGGGGAGAAGGAGGGTTGCTTCAAGACTCAAGGCTTACAGCCAAAAATCTCATTGGAACATTTCAATATTTTTGAAGCACCAAATTATAATAATACTTCCTAATTATTTTATGTAATTTGTATTCAATTGAAGCCTATATGATGAGTTCAAGGCAATATTCAAGATTAAAAATGAAGATAAAACGAATTTTAATAGTTTATTTTGAATATTATGTAATTAAATGAAAAAAAAGATTCCAAATTATTTTCCCTTTATTATTGGTGCCCTCCAGCAAGTTTTTGACGGCAATTTGCCTTGCATCTTTCGATGGATTCCGCCGTAGCATTTATGATCTCAAAACTTTGACATTGATGCTCGCAGTCCTTCAAAACTTGTTCAAAAATGGCATCCCGTTTGGTCTAAAAATTGTGGAAAATTTACATTTTACGATTCGGAGGACCAATTTTGCAATGAATGGAGGAGGTTGAGGAAAATCATCACCGGCGGCAGATGCAAATTCATTTGAATAAAGCAAGAAAATGAGAAGAATATAAGTGGAAGTCCAAAATAAAAACATCAAAACAGCTGATTGATTTTGGAGAGAACCGGAATGATTTGGGTAAATGATTAAAAAATAAAACTGATTTTATGAGTATGAATGGGAATTATGGACAGCAAAGTGGAACGAACAGCAGAATTAAAGAAAAAATAGAAGATTGAAGTACAATTTATTAATTGTGATTCAAATAAACTTTCTATTTAGACAAAATTTTAGGACTTTGATAGCTTTTTTAAAATGAATTATTTATTATATATTTTGGTTTTATTTTAATTTCAAAGCTAATCTTTTATAAAAATTAACAATATGGATTTATTATTATTATTTAAGAGGGAGATGGGTCTAGGCAAAGAGATTGACATAAAATAGAATGATGAGTGGAGAGACGCAGACATAAAAAGATGTGAAGGGATATGAAATGAAATGCGCCTATTTCTTCCTCTGTGTGCTTCCCATACAAAATTTTTCCCTTCCATGTCAATATAATCCCCTCAAAATTGTGGTCGATTGGGGAGGTGCACATCCCCCATCTGTAGCCACCGTAGCCACCGTAGCCTCCGTAGCCACTTAAATCCTGCGCTCATTTTTGAGTGTTTGGTCATCGCTCTTCGGAATTAGGATGATGCTTTATATTTTATTCTAATTTTCCAAATTTATAAAAAATTGTTATAAATTAAATTAAGAGCGGAATTTATTGAAGAATTTGAAAAGGAATACATTCCATTGGAAATACATTGATGTATTAAAATTTTCACTAACTAGGGAATTTAGGGCTTTATTAGCATAAATTTACGGCTTATTAAAGAAAAATAATCCAATTTATTAGAACTTCAATTTTTTATAATTGTTTCCATCAACTTTGGACCAAAAATAGAAAAAATTGGCTGGAAATTGACAATTGTCACAAAAAGTTCCCACCATTCAACCAAATCGATCCCTCTGTGACTATTTCCCAGTCAAAATCCAAAATCCATTCACAAATCACAATCTCAGAAATATTTCTTCCTCATTAAAAAATATTAATTAAATTAATTCCAATTAAAAATGCCATGTCCCTACAATTTTTTATGCTTCATTTTTATTCTTTGTATTTTCCTTCCGAAAATTTATTGTCTAACAAATTCAATATTGGATGAAAATGGCAAATTGTAAGTTCAAATGTGAAATTTGAAAATGTATGGGAAATGTGTACAAAAATGGAAGGATTGTTGAGGTGGACAAAACTGGGGAATGGTCTCGACCAATTGAAGTGCCCACCACCCAATTTCGATTGGATTGGATCGACGAAGAATGTTGTTGGAAATCAAAATTGGCCATCGATTTGATTGGCCATTCCCCACCGTATTTGACCGTTCCATTTGGCCGAATGAGGGTTGGCGAACTAATTGATATTGAACAACTTTGGCGGAACACAATGGCCGATTATCGGACAAAATTAGAGGAAATGGCCAAGAAAAGAGGGAAAACAGAGGAGGAGGGAAATGGTGAATATTTAAGGGAATTTGGCCTAAAATTGTAAATATTTTCTTATTTTCAGGTAAAATTGCAAAGAGGGATATTGTGGAAATGAAAACAATTCGACTGAGTGCAAATTGTCCAATTCGAATTAGCTTTTAATAAATGGCATTCATTTGTTTAACATTTATTCAATTTTATTATATAATTTGTATTAAATTTTATATTCATTTTCAAATTAAAAATAAATCATAAATTTCGCCATTCTCTACTGTTTCATTTTCAATTGGTTCTGCTGCCCTTTTTCTGAATCGCATTTTTGGCTCAAAGAATCCAAAGCCATGAACACGGGCAATTGGCCTCCTTCTCGGGGCCAATTTATTTTTTCTCAAATTTGGCATTGATTCAATGATGTTTTTCTCCTTTTGAATTTGAGGCCTTTGCCGGATGAAAAATTTGGCCAAAGGCGAAGAATCCTCCGAATCCGTGAATCTTTTATTGAAGTCAAAAGTGGAAACATCGAGTCGATCGAATGCCCTTTTTGAGATCGGTTCAATGGATTCGGAAAGAGGAAAATTTTCGGCAACATTTTGGAGGCTGAATGCTTCAACAAACTGAAAAATAGGGGAAAATAATTATTAAAATAAGGACACTTTACGACTCACCGAGAAAATATAGAAGGGAATGAGGAAAGGAAGAAGTATTGACGGCTGGCAATTGAATGGCATTTTTGGCTTTGAGAGATTTTTGGTTTTGAAGTAAATTTGGACGGCAATTTATGGGCAAAATCTGAATGGTAAAAGTGGGTTAAATAGGGGAATTTTAGAAGGGGGCGGGATTAGGTGGAGGAAGAAGGGGGGGGGGGGGGGGGGGATTAGCGTGGATGTGAAAATTATATTGGCTTTTGTGAATGAATTGACGGCCCAAAATATTTGTATTTTTCTTAATGGCGAACATCCGCCGGGAGTGGCTCGCGCATAAACAACAACTTTTTCGGGAGATGAAAAGCACTTTTACCTTAAATTTTCGTTGTGAAAGGATTAAAATACTTTTGAGGTAAAAGCAGAAAAAGGAGGACATTGTGCGTAAATAAGTTGGAAAGAAAATAGCTCTCAAAGACAATTGAGTGATGGATGAGGATATTTATATGGGCACCGAATTCATTATGCTAATGCCCTAATTTTCCGACACACATTAGAAAAGGGATTAAAATATCTTTGAGGTAAAAGCCGAAAAAACGAAAGCAGTCCATTGTGCGATGTGTCTAATATTTATATTTATAGGTAAGTTGGAAAGGAAAAAGGATGTGAATTGTGAAGAGAGCCAATCAAGACATTTGCGTTGATGGATGGGTGGGGATATTTATATGGACATTGGACACAGAATTCATTAAGCTAATTAGCCCCAAGAATAGAATGTGGCAATGGAGGGAATAATTGAACAGGGTTGGGTTAATGTCTCAAACGGAAATATTTTTATATAATTGGAAAGGGCGCAGAGGGCAAATTTAAAATAATTGGCAAAAATTAGTGCGAGAAATTGTATTGTAAAATTAAATAAATAATGAATGCCACCAGCCGGACTATTTCCGACAAGTCTGCTTTTGGCCAAAATAACGAGAAAAAGATGAATTGCTTTGGCATTTTTGGCTAATTAATTATCCTCCCTCTCCTTTCTCCTTTTTTTCAGTTCATTTGCAAAAATTTTTTAGTATGTTGGATTTGGTGGACTTTCGGTGCAAATTTCGAATGGAATAATTCACTTTTATTTCCTTTTCTTTAACAGTGCAAAATTTTCCGTTTTGTCGGCGCACATCCGGCCCCCCAAAAAAGGAGCATGTGATGTGTTAAAGTGAATTGCCTGTGAGGTCAATGTCGATTTTGATTTTGTCCAAAAAATGCCAAAAATTTACATTTCATTGTTCATCCTCTCCCTCCATTTTTTTTTGTTAATTTAGTGCATTATTGTATTGGGGAATTGAAATGACGAGAATATATTCCCCCCAAATATATGTGATGTTTGATGTGCATTGATTCAAGCCAATTTGGCCAAGTTGGGTTTCTTCTTCCAAAGCAAAAGACAAATTATTATTTTATTGCCAAATATAATACAAAAGAGTATTAGAAATTTTATTCGCTTCAGGGACTTCAGAAAGTTATTCCTCTTGAATTTTTGTATTCTAATATATTATTCGAAAATGACGTTAAAAATATTTGCAAATAAAATGGAAGAAATCTGACGTGGGAATATGTTATTGTTCCAATTAAAACTGCATTTTTATCATAGAAATTATATGCGCATCAGCAATAGGTATTCTTTTTGGACTTCATCAATTTTCAAAAAATATGCGCTTCCATCCAAAGACAAATAAGCAAGTAAAAATTGGGAATAAGAAAATGTTTGGCAATTCCCAGCTTTATAATCCTGTCATTTAATTTTTAAGTTTTGTAATAATCAATTGTTTATCTGGTCCCAGATTTATCTTAAGTATATGTGCCAAAAATCCAAAACTACTTGTAGGAAGAAAAGATTTGTATTTTCTTCAATTTTAAAATATTTTGTGTTTCACTTCTTAAAAAACATTTTGTGTTTCACTTAGCTGAAAACATTTTGTGTTTCACATAGCTAAAAACATGTTGTGTTTCACTTAGCTAAAAACATTTTGTATTTCACTTAGCTAAAAACATTTTGTATTTTCGTTTGTTAATAAGACTATGTGTTTTTGGTTGTTTAAAAACATTTTATGTTTCACTTAGCTAAAAACATTTTGTGTTTTACTTAGCTTAAAAACATTTGTGTTTCACTTAGCTAAAAACATTTTGTGTTTCACTTAGCTAAAAACATTTTGTATTTTACTTAGCTAAAAACATTTTGTGTTTTACTTAGCTTAAAAACATTTGTGTTTCACTTAGCTAAAAACATTTTGTGTTTTACTTAGCTTAAAAACATTTGTGTTTCACTTAGCTAAAAACATTTTGTGTTTCACTTAGCTAAAAACATTTTGTATTTCACTTAGCTAAAAACATTTTGTGTTTCACTTAGCTAAAAACATTTTGTGTTTTACTTAGCTTAAAAACATTTTGTGTTTCACTTAGCTAAAAACATTTTGTATTTCACTTAGCTAAAAACATTTTGTATTTTCGTTTGTTAATAAGACTATGTGTTTTTGGTTGTTTAAAAACATTTTATGTTTCACTTAGCTAAAAACATTTTGTGTTTCACTTAGCTAAAAACATTTTGTATTTCACTTAGCTAAAAACATTTTGTATTTTCGTTTGTTAATAAGACTATGTGTTTTTGGTTGTTTAAAAACATTTTGTGTTTCACTTAGCTGAAAACATTTTGTGTTTCACTTAGCTAAAAACATTTTGTATTTCACTTAGCTAAAAACATTTTGTATTTTCGTTTGTTAATAAGACTATGTGTTTTTGGTTGTTTAAAAACATTTTATGTTTCACTTAGCTAAAAACATTTTGTGTTTTACTTAGCTTAAAAACATTTGTGTTTCACTTAGCTAAAAACATTTTGTGTTTCACTTAGCTAAAAACATTTTGTGTTTCACTTAGCTAAAAACATTTTGTATTTTACTTAGCTAAAAACATTTTGTGTTTTACTTAGCTTAAAAACATTTGTGTTTCACTTAGCTATTTTGTGTTTCACTTAGCTAAAAACATTTTGTATTTTACTTAGCTAAAAACATTTTGTGTTTTACTTAGCTTAAAAACATTTGTGTTTCACTTAGCTAAAAACATTTTGTGTTTTACTTAGCTTAAAAACATTTGTGTTTCACTTAGCTAAAAACATTTTATGTTTCACTTAGCTAAAAACATTTTGTATTTCACTTAGCTAAAAACATTTTGTGTTTCACTTAGCTAAAAACATTTTGTGTTTTACTTAGCTTAAAAACATTTTGTGTTTCACTTAGCTAAAAACATTTTGTATTTCACTTAGCTAAAAACATTTTGTATTTCACTTAGCTAAAAACATTTTGTATTTCACTTAGCTAAAAACATTTTGTATTTCACTTAGCTAAAAACATTTTGTATTTCACTTAGCTAAAAACATTTTGTATTTTCGTTTGTTAATAAGACTATGTGTTTTTGGTTGTTTAAAAACATTTTATGTTTCACTTAGCTAAAAACATTTTGTGTTTCACTTAGCTAAAAACATTTTGTATTTCACTTAGCTAAAAACATTTTGTATTTTCGTTTGTTAATAAGACTATGTGTTTTTGGTTGTTTAAAAACATTTTGTGTTTCACTTAGCTGAAAACATTTTGTGTTTCACTTAACTAAAAACATTTTGTATTTCACTTAGCTAAAAACATTTTGTGTTTCACTTAGCTAAAAACATTTTGTATTTCACTTAGCTAAAAACATTTTGTGTTTCACTTAGCTAAAAACATTTTGTATTTCACTTAGCTAAAAACATTTTGTATTTCACTTAGCTAAAAACATTTTGTATTTTCGTTTGTTAATAAGACTATGTGTTTTTGGTTGTTTAAAAACATTTTATGTTTCATTTAGCTAAAAACATTTTGTGTTTTACTTAGCTTAAAAACATTTGTGTTTCACTTAGCTGAAAACATTTTGTGTTTCACTTAGCTAAAAACATTTTGTATTTCACTTAGCTAAAAACATTTTGTATTTCACTTAGCTAAAAACATTTTGTGTTTCACTTAGCTAAAAACATTTTGTATTTCACTTAGCTAAAAACATTTTGTGTTTCACTTAGCTAAAAACATTTTGTGTTTCACTTAGCTAAAAACATTTTGTATTTCACTTAGCTAAAAACATTTTGTATTTTCGTTTGTTAATAAGACTATGTGTTTTTGGTTGTTTAAAAACATTTGTGTTTTCGTTACATTTTGTTTTCACTTAGCTAAAAACATTTTGTTTTTTGTTTTCTTAAAAACATTTTTTTTCTTAAAAAATATTTTGCACCAAATAATTTCGCCTACTCTTAAGAAAGACAGTAGATAGAAATATCATTACCATATTCTCCCTTCTTTTCATTTATAATATAACTGCAGGAAAGAGAATTTGTGTCTCCTTTCTTTTTTTTTGATATTTCCATATTTAAATTAAGATCATTTAATAATATTATAATTTTAATTTTATATTGCCATTAAATTTATAAAAAAAATATATATTCACAATGTTATAATTAATATATTTTTCTGTTTAAAAAATATCAATTTTCATAATAAAATAGGAATTTATCATTCAAATATTTATAAATTGTTGCAAATTTCACAAATCATCATCAAACATTGACTGGCGGTGAGCTCAAATCCCATCCAAATGGATTATTCTTTTCGGCTTCTTTATCCTGCTGCTCTTTGCCTTTTTCTCCATTTACATTCTTTCCATTTCCATTTTGACGCTGTTTGGCAGTTTCTTTCAAAACTCGTTGGGACCAATTCACGTCAAATGGATCAATTGCTGTCGAATTTTCTTCATTTTTGCCAATTACACGCTCCAAAATTGATTCACTTTTCGGTGGACTAAGGGAGACGTCCGTTTCCTGGAGCAATTGGTATCCAATTCGCCGATTGCCCGACGCCTTTCTCGAATGATTTTTGGCCCCAATACTTGACTGATCCATTTCATCCTGTCCTTTTTGTTCATTTTCCTGTGGCATTCGAAGAGTGGTGGCCAAAATTGGCATTGGGGCATTTGGGGTCAACGATTGAGCCGAATTGGATGGACCTGAACAATTTGGCCAGAATTGATTTGATGAAGGATTTGGAAAGGAATGACCAGAATTGATCCAAGAGGGAAGTGGGGGTGGAGGTTGGGCTGGAGGGCAATTATTTGGCTTATTCGAATTTCCATTTGGCCAATCTGTTGTCATTTGGAAAGAAGATTGGGATTGCGGGAATTGGGCCCAATTTTGTTGTTGTTGGGATGGTTGGGCTTGAGGCCAATTCATTGTTGCGGATCGGGTCAAAGTGGCCGTTGATGAGGCAGCCCTTTGGAAGGTTTGCTCCAACCAGTTGTCAGCCCGAAATTGTGGCGGTGGTTCAATGTTGCGATCGTTGGAAATGAAAGGATCCGCCGGAGGGGAGGAATTGTGGCTGCTGCAAAGGAAAGGGAAAATGGGGAAATTGAAGGTCATCAATTTGGGTGGGAGGGGAATAATTTCTGGTTTCCCCCACAAACTTGTCCATCTCCGTTGTTGTTGATTGCATTGTTTGTTGTTTATCTTCTTCTTGAATTGGGGGCGGCGGAATGACCACATTGTTTATGCCAGCTGAAAATAATTTTGGGATATTGGAAATTGTTTGTTTTTTGCCTTTCCCAAAATTGGGCATTGAATGGGGTAAAGTGCGGTAAAATCGATTGGATCCATTTGTTGGCCAATTGTAAAATGCCGGCTGCTGATTGGCACCTTCCTTTCCATTATTTCCACCTTCTTCCACCCAATCCTCCCCTTCCCAAATTGGCTCATTGTGCAATGACATTCGAGTTGATTTAAGATCAAAATTGCCATGTTGAAGTGAATTGAAACGATTGAAACTGGGCATAGTGGATTTTTGGCCAGAATTAAATGAAGTGGAGGAGGACAAAATTGGGGCGCGAAGGGATCCCTTTTGGAACAAATTTAAATGAAAATAGTAGGTTGGGGAGGAACCGTTCTCTCGAAAAGTGCCGGATTGGCGGTGGGCCTTGGAGTGGCAGCTGGCACAATTGCTCCAGTAGAATTAATATTATTTGGTGAATCCAACGATGATTGGGATCGATGAATGTGCTCAACCAAAATTGCCTTTTGTGGATCTGCCCTTCGTTCGGAAATGCTCAATTGGCGGAATGATCGATATGCTTGATTTGTTCTGCCAAATTGGGAATTTACATTTTGGTTTTGGGGTTTCAACCTGGCAAATTCCTCATTGGCAATTCCTCCCTCCGATGCGAATTGTGGAAGTTCATTTTGGAAATTGCCAGCCAATATTTCAGCGGGTTTATTCAGCGAATTTGCCAGCGCCTGCGCACTTTTATATGCGGCTGTTTCCGCATCCCTTTTCTTTTTCTTCTCCAAACAAACTGTGAATGCGCAACCCACGGCATGACTTAGTCGCTCTCCCTGATATTTTTAATGATTTAATTGACATTTTGGAATTAATTTTAAACCGAATCTTTGGATGCATGAAATCCATGGCACATCCATCGCCTTGTGGCGCCATCCCGGCAAATATAGGCAAATCCTTTGTCATTTTGCCGATCCGGGGAACAAAATGAGACCAAAAATAAAAAATGCATCCAAAATAATTAATAATTTCAATTCTATTTTACTTTTTCAATTGTTTGGTCCACAATTAGGCCTCGATTATTCTCTTGATCAACCACCCTTATGCCATCACCAGAAACATACAAAAGTGCCTTCACTGTCCGCTTTCGAGTCTTTTTTGATAAAATATTATTTTTATTCATATTTTTGGCCAAACCCGAAGGTGTTGAAGGGCACTTTCGCAAACGGACATTCCCCTCGATTCGAATACTTCACAAGCGCCCAAATACTTTAAATTCAATCAAAATGACCAAATTTGGCCAAAAATTTGCTCAACCTTGACTGGAAAAGAACAAGCGGCGGAACGGACCGCAATTTCATCAGAATGGCAATAATTTTTAGAAAGACGATGGGATTGGCCAGTGGAGGAGGATGGATGACCATCGGTTGAGGAATTTGTCAACACTTGGCCAGATTGACCGCCCTTATGCAAAGTTCGACGAATTGACCGTCGAAGACGATCCATTCCCCGTCCAATGAAATGCCTGAAAAAATTACAGTGTGAAGGGAAAATTTTGAGGAATAAGCAAAAATGCATGAATTCCTTTCAATTTTAATTTTTAATAATTTATGTTTCCTATTTTTCCGAACAAATGATCTTCCGCTGCTTGAATGCCTTTTTTATTGGAAATTCTTAGAAAATGTAAACAATTCAGGGGTTCTTTTCAGAAGGAAAAACGAGGACGCCATTTTTGTCCTCCTCTCCCCAAATATGCCCAATGCTTTCCCCCAACCACTTTGCCACTCTCTCCTTCTCCCTTTCTATTCTTTCTTTCATCCAAAAATGCCAAACAAAGTCCAAATATGCCAAACAAAGTCCAATCTATTCAATTTTAATTCCTCATCCACCCATTATTCACCTTTTTCGCCCTTCTTCCTCATCTCCCTCCAAATGGGCCAATCTGGCCAAATTGCCTCCAGCAATATTTCCACCTCCATCCATTGTAATTGTTGGCCATCCACCTCCGTTTCCCATTGATGAAGTTTGGTGGTCTACGGTGGTCAATGTGGTTGCCAACCTTTCTTGCCTCCTTCCCATCATTGCGGCCATTTGCTTCCTTTGTCGCCTTCTCCGCCCCGAAATTCGTGCCCAACTTCGGGCAACAAATCCAGGCGGATGATTCGCTTGGTTATAAGCGGATGTGCTGGCCTTCGGCGACGATGGATTCAACATTTCATCCTGTTGATCATTGGCCTTGGCCTTTCCTTCAATTTTATTAAGGCTTTTTGAATACATTTTCCCCAATGACCAACTTCCTTTTTTGCCACCCATTTTCTGCTGAATTTCGGTTTCACTTTTTCGCCTCACTCCTTCTGGCAATTGGCTAGGCAAAAACATTCATATTTGGACAATAATAGAAGGAAAGGGTGGACTAAAAATTGGGAAATGATTGAATGAATGAATCAAATTGCATTGATTCTATTGAAAATCGGTGTGTGAAATTGGGGCAATCGAGGCAAATTGTGGTGTTTTATTGAGGACCAAAAATGGTGGTAGAATGAATGGAATGGACGAGAATGAGTGGGAGTGAAACAGGAAATTGGTAGAGGGGAAATGGGTTTTTGGTTTTCATTCAATTGATAAGAATAGTCGAGAATATGGTCGGTGGGAATGGGAATAGACTGGTTCCTGTCTTTTTGGTTTGGTGGATGAGCATATCAATATCAAAAGCATAACCAAATAAAAAGCCGTTATCTGCACATTCCCAATGCGGACATCTTGCCCGTTCCCCTAGCCCCCGGCGAATGGCCTTTGTCCCAAACTGCCAATCATCCATCCAACCATCCTTTCCACATTTTGCTTTATGCCGCCAGCCAAACACACATTTTTCATTCGTTTGCTTCATCTTTCCTTTTTGCCCAAATGCTTTTCTTTCTTTCATCATTTGCTGCCAGCCGGCCAATTTTGTTTCTTCCCATAATTAGTCGGATTGAAGAAAATGCGTGTTTGACTGAAAATGAGAAGAAGAAAGGGTAGGCGAGGGATTTTTTGGGTGCTGAGCGGACGGCGAGGATTTGCACGAAAGTAAAGGAGGAACGAGAAGGACAAGCAGCTGGCAGAAAGAAGAAAAGGGAACGAAAAATATTACTTTGGGACTCATTCAATGCTGTGAGGGAGAATGTGAAAGGAGGAAATGGTGGAAAATTGCGCACGCGCATTGATTTGGTTGATTATTGGTGAATGAATAGAAAGGGAAGGAATTAACGGGTTAGTTTGACAAGGAATATTTTTAATGTTTGGCTGATGAAGGAAAAGAATAAATAAATAAAAATGTGAATAATTTATTGAATATTTTAGGGCTTCATTTTTATTCATATAATTTATTCAGTCGAATTTGAGGCCATTTTTTGACAATTTTCAATTCAAAATTGAACCAAAAAATGGATTAATTCACTTTGGCGAGTTTGGGGGACCGGAATTTGTATAGAAAATGGTCGGTGAATTGAAAGGCAAATAATCTCCGGTAAATCTCTTCAAAAAGGCAGGGAAATGGGAAATATAAAGGTTGATTTTAAAGGTCAAACTGAATTAATATGGCAAAAATAGAAAGGAAAAAGGGGAGTAAATCGGGAAAAAATTAAAATAAATATATATTATTCACCTATTTTTACTAATGGAAATGATAAATTCGAATTGAATTTGTGATTAAAATACAAAATATTATTATCTATTACTCTCTCTCAATAAAAGGCGGAATTATTCTAACTAAATAGGCGGTAATAAAAATTATTAGTTAACCAAGCGGAATTAAAACTTAGTCAACCAGGCGGAATTAAAACAGGCGGTTTTATTCTTAGAAACATGCAGAATTTTTGTTTTAGGTAAGATTGAATTTTATTGGAATAAAAAAGATATTATTGAGGATAATTTTGATGCATTTTATATTTACAATAATCCAATGCAATGAGAATTATTCAATATTTTTCATCCAATTTAATTCAAAGAACGCGCGAAAAGTCGGGCAATCCAAGGACAGCGGCGGTTGGACTTTCGGCCTCTTGGCGTAGCAAATCCGGTCGACTTGATTCCATTTCACTCATTCGGGTCAAATGCGGTTCCACCGCCTCCCAAATTCGATTGGAACGGACCAATGCAATGATGGCCTGGATTTCCGGTTGCATGTATCGATCCTGGTCCAATGGCCTAAAGAGGATTTTAATGGAAATTGCGAAGGATGTGACTGACGGTGAAATGGTGCGCACCAATTCATAAACCTTCTGAAGGGTATCCGTGCTCTTCAATGGCTTCAAAAATTCCATCCCTTGGCAGGCGGCCAACAATTCCATTGCCAATACTGTATAATTTTTATGATATGATATAATAGAAACATTCAATAACTAATTTCAGTACTTTGCCATTTTGTTTATAATTGATATAATCATTGAAAAAAGATTATCACTTGAAAATTTTTAAAACCCATTTTAGAAAAGACAAATGGCTTTGAGCATAAAATTGATTTTTCGATTAAAAGCTTTTCTATATTGTGCTTTTAAATTTTTAAAATTTTATAATTTTTTAATAACTTCTTCGAATTTTTCAAAAATTTTATAATTTTGCAATAATTTATTCTAATTTTTCTTATAATTTTACAATAATTAATTCTAATTTTTCAAAAATTTTATAATTTTGCAATAATTTATTCTAATTTTTCTTATAATTTTACAATAATTAATTCTAATTTTTCAAAAATTTTATAATTTTTCGTTAATTTAATAATTTTTTTTATAAGATGTTTTAAATTTTCAAAAATTTGTTAAATTTTCTATAATTTGGTTTAAATTTTCAAAAATTTCATAATTTTTCTATAATTTGGTTTAAATAAATTTTCAAAAATTTGTTAATTTTTCTATAATTTGTTTCAAAAAATTTCTAATTTATGTTTTAAATTTTCTAAAATTTCTTATTTTTCGTTATTTTTTTAAATATTGAAAATTTTGTTAATTTTTTCTATAAATTTCAAAAGTTTGTTCATTTTTCTACAATTTGTTTAAATTTTCAAAAAATTGTTAAACCATTTTTTAAGGAATTTTATTCTCAAATTGATTTATTGTTGAGCCATAGCCAAAAAAAATAGCCGACGTACTGAAATGTCGTATTGAAAAGTCCCGTTTCTCAATTTTTCACTAATAAATTCCACCCAAAATTCTAACTAACCTGCTTTCGTGTGCTCAACCACTTTCAGTGCCTTCCTTGCCGAGAATCCGCCCATGCTAACATGGTCCTCCTGATTGCAACTGGTTGGAATGGAATCAGCAGATGAAGGATGGCAAAGCACTTTGTTTTCAGAGACAAGTGATGCCGCACAAAGTTGGACAGTCATAAATCCGGAATTGAGGCCACCATTTCGAGTCAAGAATGTTGGCAATCCACTCAATTCATGATTGACTAACCGTTCCAAACGCCGTTCACTAATTTGGGCCAATTCATGGACGGCAATGGCCAAATAATCCAACACTTTTGCCGGATATTCCCCGTGAAAATTGCCTTTAAATTCCATTTCATTTAATTAAAAGCATTTTGCGTTTTTGTTTGTTTAAAAACATTTTGTGTTTTTGTTTGCCTAAAACATTTTGTATTTTAGTTGTTTAAAAACATTTTGTTTTTCATTTAGCTTAAAAACATTTTGTGTTTCACTTAACTAAAAATATTTGTGTTTTCGCTTAGCTAAAAACATTTTGTGTTTCACTTAGCTAAAAACATTTTGTATTCCACTTAGCTAAAAACATTTTGTGTTTTCACTTAGCTAAAAACGTTTTGTGTTTTCGCTTAGCTAAAAACGTTTTGTGTTTTCGCTTAGCTAAAAACATTTTGTGTTTTCATTTAGCTAAAAACGTTTTGTGTTTTCGCTTAGCTAAAAACGTTTTGTGTTTTCGCTTAGCTAAAAACGTTTTGTGTTTTCGCTTAGCTAAAAACGTTTTGTGTTTTCGCTTAGCTAAAAACGTTTTGTGTTTTCGCTTAGCTAAAAACATTTTGTGTTTCACTTAGCTAAAAACATTTTGTATTTTAGTTGTTTAAAAACATTTTGTTTTTCATTTAGCTTAAAAACATTTTGTGTTTCACTTAACTAAAAATATTTGTGTTTTCGCTTAGCTAAAAACATTTTGTGTTTCACTTAGCTAAAAACATTTTGTATTCCACTTAGCTAAAAACATTTTGTGTTTTCGCTTAGCTAAAAACATTTTGTGTTTTCACTTAGCTAAAAACGTTTTGTGTTTTCGCTTAGCTAAAAACGTTTTGTGTTTTCGCTTAGCTAAAAACGTTTTGTGTTTTCGCTTAGCTAAAAACGTTTTGTGTTTTCGCTTAGCTAAAAACATTTTGTGTTTTCATTTAGCTAAAAACGTTTTGTGTTTTCGCTTAGCTAAAAAAACATTTTGCACATTTTTTTACCTCCCGAAATGACTTCCTCTACATCGGAAAATACGAGGGGATTATCCGTTGCCGAATTGATTTCCGTTCCCAGAATGCCTTTCACAAATTCAATTGTATCGTGCACCACACCGTGCACTTGGGGAACACAACGAAGTGTATAGGCATCTTGTACTTTGCCGCAGTGACGGTGGGATTCTGAATATTTTGATTTTTGAGTGGAAGGGAATTGATAGGAAATGAATAGACAGTACTGCTATTTAATTACTTAACTCATTCTTTTGTTTATAGCTCAATGAGTCATTAATCAATTATGGAAGGCGATATACCTTTGGAAAACTCAAAGTGCCCTATAAAAAGTGGCTATATTAATTTTTTTAAATTTATCTTTAAAGAAAGTTATGTGCCTTTGAGTGAAAAAAAACCCGAATTTAACAAGGAAAACTTATTTATTTCATAAAATGTTTAAATATTCTAGAAATTAGGAAAGCCACTGTTATTAGAACACTTTGTGCTTTCAAATAGTACATCATTTTTCAGAATTGGTTGCTTTATTTTTGAGCTATGACAAAAGAACAGCCGAGATAACGGAAAAGATTTTAATGAAATGTTCTCTATTTCGATTGGAATTTTACCAGCAATTTCGGATCTATTCAAATCAGAATGCAACAATGCCCGAAGGCGTCCAGCCACCAAATTTTGGCCTTTATGCGGTCGAACTTTGTGCACTTCTTTAAATAATTTGGATATTAATTAATTTGAATAATAAACAAACTGGCATCAAATGCCCTTGTAGTCCCTTTCAGCACATCCAAAGTCAATGCTAATAAATTCAAATTATATTCAAATTTGAATTGGAATTAACCGGCAATTACGTCCGCTTGTTTTGCTAAATTTTCGGCACGAACCACTGCTAAAAATGATATTTCTTAAATTTAAATAAACTTTAATCTCCAAAACTTTCCCAATGAGCCCAATGCCGAGACCATTTGTGTTCCATTGATTAGGGCCAATCCCTCTTTAAAACCTAATTCCATTGGCTCCAATCCATTCTCCTTTAGTACTTCCACAGCCGGTGCCCATCCCGTCAAAGGTGACCACATTCGGCCCTCTTATTAAATAAAAGATAAATTTAAAAAATTATTTCACCTCCCAATAAGCCTAATGCCAAATGGGCCAATGGGCACAAATCCCCGGAGCATCCAACTAGAATAAAATAATATTAAATTGGAACAATGAAAGATGGATGAATTGACCTGTGCCTTGTTCGGGTACAAATGAAACGCAGAATGCTAAATTAATTACCAAAAATGAATTATTTGTTTGAATACGATCAAACTTGTCGCCGTTTAAAATAACTCATCAAGAACTGAATCAATTTTGATAAATTTTATATTTAATTAAAGAGCAGACTTTTGGCTATCCAATAATATTAAATTTATTTAAATTGATTCGGAGTTGATGGAATAATTCTCAAAAAACAAATAAAATTTCGATAATTCTTAATTAAGGATATTAGGTAAAAATTTTGCAGGTATAAATTCAAAAATTTTAAATCAATTTAAATAAAATTAATATAATTTGATAGCCAAAAGTCTGCTCTTTAATTTAATACAAAAATTATAGAAATCGACTTAGTATTTAATGAGTTATTATAAACGGCGTAAGTTGCGCTTTTCCCAGTTTGCTTGCCATTAAATGCTTTGATTAATTTCTCCAAATTCTCCAAAGAAATTCCACTATGCCCTTTGGCGAGCACATTAATCCTTAATGCCATCTATTTCAAAAAATAATTAAATTTAATTCATCATTTATTTTATATTCACAAGCATTCGTGTCTTTGATGGCTCCAGGGGTTCTCCATAGCCGGTGGCATGCGAACGAATCAAATTCAATTGAAGTTGCCTAAATTCACAAAGGGAATTCACCTTAAAATTCATGTTTTAAAACTTCAAATCCTCCGCCGAAATTTCCACATCCGCAAATGTGCCAAACCCAGTGGTTATCCCATAAATAACTAATAAAATCACAAATGAATGGGTCAAGCCATTTTTTGGCCTACTTCGATGTTCGGCTGCCACTTTTTCCAGGAATTTTCGGGCCTCAATGATCCGCTTTCGTGCTTTTTCCGCCAACTAATTAAATAACAATTACCATAATTGAGGGAATAATTTACTTGTAAATGGCATCGATCCTCGGCACAATCCACCAAATCCTCCACCCTCAAATTTGTTCCATCCAAAAGAATAATTCGGCGCTTTCCTTTCTCCAATTCTTTTGTGTCATTTTCAGCCAATTTGCCATTTTGTTCCAATTCCAACCAAATATCATCTTCCTCCTCACTTCCGGCATCCCTTTCAATTGCCACATTGTCCAATTGGCCATCCACTTCATTGCCGAAATATTTGAAGTCATTTTCTTTTTCATTGCCCAAAGACATTTTCAATGGATAAAAAATAAAAACTGTAAAAATGGGAAATAAAATGAATGGAAGAACGGATGGAATGAAGGAAATGTTCGCGCGGATTAATGCGCCAAATATTAACTTGTTTTGTTTTGTTTTTGAATGAGAAGAATATTCACGTGTCCAAATGAGATGCGCAGCCATGAACCAGAGGGCACGTGGATGGACCCAAAATGTGAGATTTGGCGACTAAACCAAACAAATCACACAATTAACGGACCAAACCAATTCCCATCCCGCCAATTTCCGTATGATCAATCCAAAAGTCGATCCATCACAATTATTTCTTTATTATTTATTTTCAAGGGCGTCCATTTTGATCAGCCCATTACCCCCCCCCCTCCCCCTCATCCCCCTCCCTTTTCATTTTGCTGGTGATATTCGATTCATTCATTGGTTTGCGCAAATGCAAAATGTTCTCAACAATTTAAAATTAATTTTGCACAGGATGAACTTTGTGTTGAGATTTAAGACAAAAAAAAACTTATTTTTATAGAATTAAAATTAATTTTTAAAATTTTAGAATTTTATGTTTTGACTTTTGATTGGAGAAAAAAATTTAAACAATCGATTTTTTAAAATTTTTATTCATAAATAAACATCTTAAAATATCCAAAATAAATGAAAAATTTTACAAAAAATGAGATGAGATCAATTTGTGTATAAAAATAATTTAGGCACATTTCATTAATTCGATTCAAATGATTAATTTGCATTTTTCCTCCTCCTCTTTTTGTCCTTCGATTGATCCATAAATGGAGTTTGATGAAGTCGACGATTTTGGGGAGGCAGAATTGGATTCACAAAGGTTTCGGAAAATTTCATCCACCGGTAATCCTTTCGTTTCTGGGAGCCATTTCCACATGAAAATGAGAAGAATGGAACTAATCAACAAAAGAGGCAGGAAAAAGAGTGAGCCAATTATGGGAATGAACGAAGGATACAAAAGAACGACGGCCAAAATCAAAAGCATTGGCGGCATTTGGCTCATCTAAATCAATTTTCTTATAATATTCATTCAAATTATATTCTCACCTGTGTGGCCTTTGCCCTCGCCTGATGTGGGAAAAGTTCGCCCACCAAAATTGGGTTCATATGCAAAATTCCCAAACTGAGACTGGCTTGGCCAAATGCACAGCCCAAAAGGGCAATTCCCGCAATAGTCCATCCACCCTGGCCACCGAACAAATCGAATAAACATTGGGCAAAGAAAATGGCGGCCAATTCCAATGTGGAAAAGGCGGTGATGGCCAGGAAAAGGGGTCGACGGCCTTTCCTTTCAATGAGGAATGGGGCTAAAATAGAAAGTGGGGTGCCAAGTGCGTTCAAAACATGGAAATAATTGAAAATGGATTTAAAATGATTGGACCAACCATCATTGAAATCATTGCGGCGGATTGGCCCAGTCCATATTGCATTAGCATTGGCTCCATATATTGGCTTTTGAGGTTAAGAAGAGAAATGGCCGGTACAAAACCGATCATCAAAGCAAGGCCCATTGAAAATCTGGATGAAGAAGGGAGAATGGAATTGGAGGGATCACATGGGAATACCTCAATCTTCGGCTAATCCAAAATTCGCGCAATCCAACTTTTTCTCGGTGGACCACCATCCTTTCGGATTCAAATTCTTCAAAAATTTCCTCTACAAAATTGATAATTATTTAATTATGAAAATATTAAAAAATTAGTACCAATGTTAGCCGAATGCCCATGGTAAAATTGGATTGACATTTTGGCCAATTCCTTTTGGCCCATTCCAATGAAAAGATGTTTTGGTGATTCCGGGAAATGACTGGCCACAAAAAGATGGGTCATGGCAAGGAGAAGGCAAATTGCCGGAAGCAGCCACCAATTTCGATCATTCCCAAAAATTGACGGAAGGCAAAGTGGCGAAACAAAGAAAAGAAGCAAATTGGCACCAGAACCCAATGCGGTGGAAGCCAATCCTCGGGAATTGACCGGCGCACATTCGGTCAAATAAATGAAAAGCACAACTTTGAGGGTCATAAGTGTGCCAGTGAGGAAATGGCCAATGACAAATAATTCAACAAAATCCATCCATTGGGCCAAAATCATTGCGGTGGAGGAAATAATTCCCAAAATGCAACTGTGATTAATTAATTTTGGATGGGTGGATGGTTTTAATCCAACCGAACATAAATGGCAGTGCCTTTGCGCCCAAAACGTTCCATGCAATGGGACATGGACATTCCGCCGACGAAGATGCCAACAAAGAAGCTGGAGGCAATTCCAGAATAAACCAAATTAAATCTGTTGAGAAATGGGGAATTGGATTTGGGGCGCAAATAATTAATAACTTTTCGCTGCCCGGTTCAATTCCATATCGACGTTGAAGAGAATGGCCAAGAAAATTTTGAAAAGGAACTGACATATAATTGACAACATTGGCCGAAATTTCGCCGAATCCAGAAAAAAAGGCATGAAAAATGACAACTTTTATTAGTCGATGATTTTCCATCATTTTGCTGCAAATGGAAAAAGGAAAATTAGGGAGTGTGTTACATTTTCCCTTTTAAAAAAATGAATTGAAAGGAAAGGGTAACACAAATTTTAATTTCCAATCCCTTCCCTGTAGCTATATATGATGATGATGATTGATGAAAAAGAAGGTAGAATATGGTATTGTATTGTCTGAAGAATAGGCAAAATTATTTTACTTAATAGGCGGAATTATTTAAAATCTTTAATGCAAAATATATTTAAGAAAAAATACAGAATGGTCTTAAACAAACAAAAACACAAATGTTTTTAAGCAAACGAAAAATTCAATGGTTTTTTAATTAAACGAAAACACAAAATGTTTTTAGCTAAGTGAAACACAAAATGTTTTTAGCTAAGTGAAACCCAAAATGTTTTTAGCTAAGTAAAACACAAAATGTTTTTAGCTAAGTGAAAACACAAAATGTTTTTAGCTAAGTGAAACACAAAATGTTTTTATCTAAGTGAAACACAAAATGTTTTTAGCTAAGTAAAACACAAAATGTTTTTAGCTAAGTGAAAACACAAAATGTTTTTAGCTAAGTGAAACACAAAATGTTTTTATCTAAGTAAAACACAAAATGTTTTTATCTAAGTGAAACACAAAATGTTTATAGCTAAGTAAAACACAAAATGTTTTTAGCTAAGTGAAACACAAAATGTTTATAGCTAAGTAAAACACAAAATGTTTATAGCTAAGTAAAACACAAAATGTTTTTAGCTAAGTGAAACACAAAATGTTTTTAGCTAAGTGAAACACAAAATGTTTTTAACAAAACGAAACACAAGAGCTTTTTAATAAACAAAAACATAAAATATTTTTAGCAAAAACACAAAATGTTTTTAAGAAATTAAAAAATAAATTTTAGAAAAATTAAGGGGAAAACAAATTTTCCCTCTGCTAATTTCAGTTGAAATTGAGACTGGAAGGGAAATGATTGGGAATTTGTTTCTTGGTTGCTTAAAAAGGACAAAATTGTAGGGGCACGTGTATTTTTAATGCAAGGATAGAGGACAATTTTAGATAATAAAGAAGAGTGTTGAAGAACATCAGAAAGCGTTAATTTTACCCGTTCAAATTGTTTTGAATATTAATTTGTTTTTGGGGACATAATAATGTGGCCATAATTCACTAATGCTTTGGATGGAGTTTGGGTTGTTTTTGTTTGAGAAGGCTTATTTACAAAAAATTGCAAAATTATGCAAAAACATGGAATGATGATAAAATGGGGGAAAAGGTTATTTTGGAATCAAAAACCAACAAAACAAATGAAACAAACAATTTTGACTATTCTCTGCCATATTGATCAAACATTTTTATTAAATTCATAAACATTTAAAATTCATCATATAAATTAACCAAAATATTTAAGAACATGGATTGGGGAAATGAGAAATTGAATGAATTTTTTAAACTGTCCATTCAGCAGTTCATTTATGTCCATTTTTGATAGACATTTATTCAATGTGGCCCCTCATTAATTACGGCGGTCTATTTTAACCATTTTTCCTCGCCAGGCTGGCATTATTCCCTTATCATTTTTTCCTTACCCAATTCGCCTTTTCTGCTCCACTTTATTGCCATTCTTTCTCGACCTGTCCCGGACAGATAGAAAATTTCCCGGACGATTCAATTCATTTTCCATGCAAAGTGAATTTTTGGATTGAGGAAGCAATTTTTGTAAATCAAAGAGGGGACGGGAGGATTATTTTGAATAAAATAAAAACAAAAGCAGGGCGGATTTAAGTGGAAAGATGTTTTAAAAACATGCAAAAAGGTGTGCCTAATGGATGAATAAATGGTAAATATATTAAAAATGGGAAAATGTCCAAAAATGGAATTGGAATTTGGAACAAGCATTGATTTAATTATTTTTTTGCAGAATAAAATTAATTTATGAAATTATGAAGGGAAAGAAAGAAATTGAGAAAAGAGGAAAACGAACAATTGTGAGCATTAAATATTTTTGATTGATTGAATTGGCTTTTAACTTGGCTTAAAAAATGTTTGTCTTTTATTTTACTTCTTTCACCTAATTTTTTCATTTCTATTTTTTTTGCAATTTTCCCTCGTCCTCAATTGTTTAAGTTTTAATGGCAAAAAATGAATGGAATTTTTTGTTTTGAACTTTTAAAAGAAAGAACAACAAAAAAAGACAAAAATGGTCATTTTGGTTTTGAAACAATGCATTTTAAAATAATTCCACTCATTTTCATTCCCAATCCAGGCTCAGATTTGTTCAGATTTCACTCAAAATTTAATGAAATCCTCCCCTCCTCTTCAATTCCATCAAATCCCCTGGGGGGATAAGCAGGTGGCATTTCCCACAAATGGGGGCGGACAACTTTTTTGGACACTCAAATTTTGGGTGCACCCCAAAAGAAAATCAACGGCGGCATTTTCTCCTTTTCTTGCTGGGTTTTGGCAGCCAATTTTCCCTCCTTTTCGGATGCCAATTGTTCAACCAAAACAAAGCACTCGTCCATTCCCCCACCCAACTCCCTTTCAGCCTCCATCCTTCCATTGGCCATTAGCGCACATTCAAGCATTTTGGCCCAACCACTCTGCGGTGGTGTTTTCCCTCTTTTGGCTTTTCCTCCTTTCCTTCGCCCCTTTTTGCTTCCGTTCCCATCCCCGGTCCTCCACATCCACCAAAAAGACCGCATAATCGCGTCATTTAGTGGCCATCTTTGGCATTGGCAGGGCAGCGGCGATGAGTGAATTGGCAAAAGTGGCGGCGCTGGCGGTGCCAAGTGTGAAGACTCAATCCACCCAACCCCAACCCATCCCATGGAAAGGCCACTTGAATTGCCCCTTTCTCAAGATTTTATCGGCACGCTAACTGCCTTTTTTGATGGGCCAAAAAATGAGGCCCCAAAATGATGCGCTGGGTTTTTTCTAGGCGAGGCTTTTTGCCTTCCTTCGGTAGATTGGATGGAAATCATCAATGGCCCAAAAACTTTTCAATATTGAATATTTTGTCCCCTTCTTTTGAATGACATAAACAACAAATACATTTATTCATTTTGGCCACCCAAAATTACAATTAACGCCCAAACATTGGAAGAAGTATTTGGCAAAGAGGAAAATGTTTGTCTGTTTTTGGCATATTCTTTTTGGATTTACACAAAAAAATGGAATGGAAATAACTCATTCCAATTCCAATATCCATTTTCCTCCCTTTTAATCCAGCAATGGCACAATTTTAGGGTGGGGGCTTGTCTTTCCCAGGAACAGTGAAATTCGATGATCTTGGGAGAAATGGGAAATTTTGTTTTTTTCTGAAGCAAAATGATGGGAAAATGCACTCCGAAATGCAAAAAAAAAAATAAAAAAGAAAACCATGTTCCAATATTTAATGGAATATTCTCTTTTTTCGTAATCGATGCACCCAAAATTAACCCGCATTTTTCATTTTCTTCAATTTTAGATATTTTTTGATGAATGACTCCTTCTCCATTCCTTTCCATATTTTGTCCCCAAAATTAGCCCAATTGCCTTTCAATTTTTGTTACCAATTCCCTCTATGGTCCAATATCTTTGCCTTTTTCTTCCATTTTCCCTGAAGGCAAATTTTCCGCCTGGATTGCTTCCCCCTTCTCCCCTTTTGGCCCCATTTTCCCGTCATCTTCCCCCAATGGGCCAATGCGTGTTTTCGGTCTATTCCCCCTTTTCCCTCCTTCCTTCAATGGTCGGGAACAAAAGTAAAATTGGAAGAAGGAGGAAGAGTGGATTGTTGTGGCCAAAAGGCGGAAAAATCTGGGCCATACACGCAAAAATGTGCGCTAATGAGCCGAACAGAGAGAGACATGGAATTTAGGGGGCCGGAAGGAGGCCCATCCACAACATTCCCCAAAAAAATTGATTGACTTGCCGCCGAATTTATGGCCAAAAATGCGCCCATGATTGGCCACAAAAAAAAATTCAACATTTATTCAGCTTTTCCTTTAATTCATTTCCTCCTCCTCCTTCTCTTCTTCATATCGATCCCATCATTTACATTTGCACTTCCGCATGGATTGCCCCCGCCGCTGGATTCGGTCATTTTACAACATTTAGTATACCAGCTGAGACCGCCTCTTCCTCCTCCCTTTCGCGTGCACTTGGCCAAAAAAGAAGAACAACATCAAAAAAGAGTGCCGCCACGGCCACTGTCCGGTGCCGAAATGGTCCTCCTCAATTTATTCTCCCTTCAAAAACAAGTGCTCAACATCACTAGCCAATCAAATCATTCATCCAATAAAGGGCCAATCAATTCAACCAATAATGGTGACACAATTTTGCCATTCCAAACAACAATTCAAATGAATAATTCACCGTGGAATACAACATCAATTCCTCCTAATTCCAATAATATTTCTTCATTGCCAACATTCGAATTAATTTTGGGCACATTCACCTATTTATTGATCATTGGAATCACAATTTTAGGGTACATATTTTCCCACTCATCCGAAATATTATTTATTTTATTCCCTTTTGAAGGAATACCCTCGTCATTTTGGCCGTTTTCAATTATAGGCCATTGAAGAAGGTGCAGAATTATTTCATCGTTTCATTGGCCGCCTCAGATATGCTCGTCGCATTGGTGGTTATGCCACTTCATGTCGTCAAATTCCTTGCCAGTAAGCTTACTTAAATAATCGGAATTAAAAATTGTTCTCCAAATGTTGCACTTTTCCAACATTTCCCACTAATAAAACATTTTGTCCTTTCCTCCATAAAATGCTACTAAAATATGAATCCATTTGGCTATCATCAGCAAAAGGAGAGGAGGAAATGGGAGAATTTGCGGGGGAAATTGAGGGAAAGGAAGTGAATTAGGCACATGCAAATTCCGAATAAGGCCAAATAAATTTATGGAAGGAAATTTGAGGGCGAAAAAGTCAAAACATTTTATGAAAATTTTTGACAAAAAAATATAAACAAATTTTGTTCAGATGGTCATTGGCTGTTGGGTATTACGGTTTGCCAATTGTTCACCACCGCCGACATTCTCCTTTGCACTTCATCCATTCTGAATTTGTGTGCCATTGCCATTGACCGGTATTGGGCCATTCATGATCCAATTGGATATGCGCAAAAACGATCGCTGAAAAGGGTGTGCGCAATGATAGTGCTGGTATGAATGGAGGGGGAAGGAATAATTAGTTAGGGACATTTCAATACCTGGATCATATTTTTATTGATACCATAAATTTTCTTTTAATTCATTCCCCATATTTTCATCAGAAAGTTGAAAAATAATTCCCTTTGGGTATTAAAAGATAATTTATGGTATCTCATTGAGGCAATGACCAATCAGCAGAGAAAGGGAAGGCATATACTATTAGAAAGGGCGAAGTATATTCTAGAATTTAGCCTTTTTCTAATTTTATGTGATAATTCAAAATTATAAAAATTACATACTTTTTGGTTTTATGAATTTTTCGAATTTTAGGACGAAGCTGTTTTTTTACAATCTTTCTTTAGGTTTTCATGAAATCATTGAAGCCACATTTTAGAGTAAATTTAGGACTTTCGAATGGCATATTGCCTTCTAAAATCGAAGCCACATTTTAGAGTATATTTAGGATTTTCGAATGGCATATTGCCTTCTAAAATCGAAGCCTCATTTTAGAGTATATTTAGGATTTTCGAATGGCATATTGCCTTCTAAAATCGAAGCCTCATTTTAGAGTAAATTTAGGATTTTCGAATGGCATATTGCCTTCTAAAATCGAAGCCTCATTTTAGAGTAAATTTAGGATTTTCGAATGGCATATTGCCTTCTAAAATCGAAGCCACATTTTAGAGTAAATTTAGGACTTTCGAATGGCATATTGCCTTTTCAAATTTATTGTTTCCTTGTTTAGTTATAGATAAATAATAGATCCAATTAAAAACTTTTTATTTCTGGGAATAATCTTTTAAAAATGTAACAATTTATGTAGGTTTGGGTGGCAAGTGCAGTCATTTCGGTGCCCCCTTTGATTGGCTGGAATGATTGGACTTCGCAAACACTGGTTGACCATTGTGAATTAACATCCGAAAAAGCATTTGTGGTCTTTTCCGCCTGCGGTTCATTCTTCTTGCCTCTCTTGGTGATGGTCGTCGTTTATGTGAAAATATTCCTGAATGCAAGGCAAAGAATCCGCAAAAATAGAGGCAAATAATTAGGCAAATTAATTTCACCAAAAATGAATTAAAGGTAGAAGTGCCCTTTTTAAAATGACCGAAGATTTACGGAAGGAGAGCAAAAAGGGAGGAGGCTCAAGAATAAAACGAACACCGGTTGCGGCCACATCGGTGATTGCATTGGCCAGTGCCACCGGTGCACACATTTTTCGACGGAGCAAAACAATTGGAGGCAGTTTAAAGGAGAGGGCCTCCTCCTCATTGGCCACAAATTCGAGCAGTAATGAAGGTGGAAGAGGTCAAAATGGTGAAGGCGAAGAGAGGCCAAGGGAAAGTCGGCCAAGTGCGGACAGTGGATTTGGTGGACCACCGCCTAGTGGAGGATCGATTTTGGGCTCTTCGGATAATTTCCCAATGCCATCACCCATTGGAAAACGGCATTCCCTCACCGTCGATCCAATGCCAGCACAACACCAAAATTTGACTGGTTCAACCAGTCTTTTGGTCCTTCCAAACAACAATGAGGGAGGAAATCCACAAAAATTGATGGAACATCAAAATGGAGGAACAATGACATCATCAAAAACGGAAACAGTGGAGTTGAAAACGCATTTGAAGGAAAGGGAGAAGATCAGTGTGGCCAAGGAGAAGAGGGCGGCCAAAACAATTGCGGTAAAAATTACACATTAATTCTATTTTTAATGTTTTTAGGTGATCATTTTTGTGTTCACTTTTTGTTGGCTTCCCTTCTTCTGCGCCTACGTGATTATGCCATTTTGTTCGGGTTGCCATTTGCATCCAAAGGTGTGCAGAAAATAATTAAATTAATTAATGCCTTTTTTAGGTCCATCAAGCATTTGTTTGGCTTGGCTACATCAACAGTTCACTAAATCCATTCCTTTATGGCATTTTGAATTTGGAATTTCGACGGGCATTCCGCAAAATTCTTTGCCCAAAAAGAGTCCAAAATGCGCAAAGACGGAAAATGTCCGCTCAAGTGGAATCGCTCAAAAGGAAGCAAAAACGATGAATAAAAATATTTTAAATAATGGTGCAACACATTCCCAGCTTTATTTGCCTTTTAAAATAAATTAATTGATCATTAAATTTATTACCCTCTCTTTCTGTCTATTTTGGGTCATTCTTTCTCCTATTCAACCCAATTTCGGCTTTTCATCTTCATTTCGCGCCATTCCCAATATTTTCTCCATTCTTTTACCACAAAAATGACTTCACCCAATCGCCAATCCAATTTCCTTCTCGGCTTCTTTTTCGGTGCTCTTTTATCGGCGCTCATTTTCCTCAGTCAATTCATTGAATTCCAATTCCAAATGCCCTCATCTTGGATGGCTAAATTTGGTAATCCCTCAGTGAATTTTATTTCTCCAAATTAAAATCAGCCGATCATCAACAGCCACAAAGAAAGCCAAGAATATTTTGTTGGATTCTGACCACCAAAGAATTGCACCGGCAAAGAGCTGATCATGTTGAGGCAACTTGGGCAAAAAGATGTGATCAACATTTGTTCATGAGTTCAGCTGAGGATGAACATTTGCCAGCCGTGAATTTATCCATTGAAGTTGGCCGCAATTTCCTCTGGGTTAATTCAATAAAAAATATTTTGAGGGAATATTAATTTTATTAAGGCAAAAACTAAGGCTGCCCTCAAATATATTCACAAAAATGTTGACATTGTGAGGAATTCCCACAAAAAAAAATTTTAATCATTGAATTCAAAGTCCAAATTTGATTGGTTCCTCAAGGCTGATGATGACACTTTTGTGATTGTGGAAAATTTACGCAATTTTCTCATTCAATATTCTCCAAATTCTCTCATTTATTTTGGATGCATTTTCCATTTTATGGGTTAATTTCAATAATTTTCAATTTAAATTTGTCCCAATCCAGATATTTCTCTCAATCAGACATATCCAAGTGGAGGGGCCGGCTATGTTTTTAGTCGGCAAACATTGAAAAAATTTGTGGAAATTGGCCTTGAAGGGGATTCAATTTGTGAATCAAATGAAATTTATGAAGATTTGGAGGTTGGAAGTTGTATGCGAAAATTGAATGTCACTCCGGGCGATTCCAGGTCCATCCCATACACGAGCTTTTAATTATAATGTTCCATTTCATAAAAAAAAATATAAAAATCGAACATTATTGAATTAAAACAGGCGGAATTATGTTTGGGGCAAATAAAACAGACGGAATTATTTTAGTGCAAATAAAACAGGCGGAATTATTTTGGTGCAAATAAAACAGGCGGAATTAAAAGTCAAACAGGCGGAATTAAAACTTAGTCAAACAGGCGGAATTATTTTGGGCAAATAAAACAGGCGGAATTATTTTGGTGCAAATAAAACAGGCGGAATTATTTTGGTGCAAATAAAACAGGCGGAATTATTTTGGTGCAAATAAAACAGGCGGAATTATTTTCGGGCAAATAAAACAGGCGGAATTATTTTGGTGCAAATAAAACAGGCGGAATTATTTTCGGGCAAATAAAACAGGCGGAATTATGTTTGGGGCAAATTAAACAGGCGGAATTATTTTGGACAAATAAAACAGGCGGAATTATTTTGGTGCAAATAAAACAGGCGGAATTATTTTGGTGCAAATAAAACAGGCGGAATTATGTTTGGGGCAAATAAAACAGGCGGAATTATTTTGGTGCAAATAAAACAGGCGGAATTATTTTGGGCAAATAAAACAGGCGGAATTATGTTTGGGGCAAATAAAACAGGCGGAATTATTTTCGGGCAAATAAAACAGGCGGAATTATGTTTGGGGCAAATTAAACAGGCGGAATTATTTTGGACAAATAAAACAGGCGGAATTATTTTGGTGCAAATAAAACAGGCGGAATTATTTTGGTGCAAATAAAACAGGCGGAATTATGTTTGGGGCAAATAAAACAGGCGGAATTATTTTGGTGCAAATAAAACAGGCGGAATTATTTTGGGCAAATAAAACAGGCGGAATTATTTTCGGGCAAATAAAACAGGCGGAATTATTTTCGGGCAAATAAAACAGGCGGAATTATTTTGGGCAAATAAAACAGGCGGAATTCGGAATTATGTTTGGGGCAAATAAAACAGGCGGAATTATTTTGGGCAAATAAAACAGGCGGAATTATTTTGGGCAAATAAAACAGGCGGAATTATATTTGGGGCAAACAAAACAGGCGGAATTATGTTTGGGGCAAATAAAACGGGCGGAATTTTGTTGGGGCAAATAAAACAGGCGGAATTATATTTGGGGCAAACAAAACAGGCGGAATTATGTTTGGGGCAAATAAAACGGGCGGAATTTTGTTGGGGCAAATAAAACAGGCGGAATTAAATTAGTCAATCAGGCGGAATTAAAACATTTGTGATTTGTGAAAACTAAAATTTTTGGAATCTTTAACATAAAAATCTTTTAAGAAAACTTAATTAAAATTTTTCCAGATACTACTTTCTCTCATAAAAATCAAATCAATACACCTTTTTTTTATTTCTGTAGTATGCACTTTTAAGAAATGCAATATTTTGAAATTTAAAAAAAATACGGTCAATACACACAAATTCCTTTCATTTTATCCTCCCATTTTGTCAGAGATTCCCTCGGGCGCCATCGTTTTATTCCACTTTCCCCCGACCGTTCATTGTTGGCCAACCAAGTGGACACTTGGGTGCGAAGTTATTCTCAATTCCCATATGAACCGGTGTGTTCTTCAATTCAATCCAAACCAATTTATATTTTAATTCTACAGGGCCAAAATTGTTGCTCAAATTCGGCAATTTCCTTTCATTATATAAATGCCCAAATGATGTATGCTTTGGATTATTTGATTTATAGGCTCAAAATTGATAATGAAATGGCCAAAAACAACGAGGAAACAACAAAAACATTGACCAATGTTGACATTGACTACAACCAAAAGAGTGGACCATGAATGCAGGGTCCAGTCAGGCTATGCCAATTGGCCCAAATGCACCTGGGACTTGACTGACTTGAGAGTTGACCCTTCCCTATTTTCCTCTCCAAATCCGGCAGTGCCTCTCTGCTGTTGGTCTCTGGTTGCTTGACTACGGCCACATTCAATGAGGCCAATTTTCACTGGCTATTCCCTCCCTCAAATGGTCATCAACCAAATTATTTCCGTTTCATCATTTTAAAACCAAATGCATAAAATTAATTTGAATTCCTTTTCACAAAATGTTTTACTATATTCAAATATTTTCCTTTTGACTCATTTAAAAAAGTGGTCATCACATTTTTGCTCAAAGGGTGAAAAATATGACCGTTCTCCGTTCGGTTCGGTTCAATCATTTCCCCTCACCTTCTCCCATTTTGGAATGCCTAGTCGTCCCCGGTTGGCACGGCGGCGAACAAAGATGGAAAAGACCAAATGTAAAGAGGAAAAGGGAATGTGCAAATTCGACCTCACAGTTCTGACCCTCCCCTCTCGGTATATTTGCCGATATGCAAATATATTTTGGGGAGAAAAGGCGGGAATTGAATTGATGGGAATGAGAGGGAGGGACACTTTGGGCCGACTGAATTGGGAAGGGATTCCCATTTTTGGTCATTTTGATGGAATGGAAAGATTGCTGGGTTTGATAAGGCCAAATTGGCCAAAAAAGCCATCAATCAGTCAGAAAAAGACAAATTGAGGGCGGCCTTTCCATTTCCAAACCCTAAATAAACCTCAATCAATGTAAGAAAATAATTTGATCTGCCCATTTTCCCCTCAACAAAGGCCACCTTGCCCCCCTCCTTCCACCCACCTGCCTCACAATGTTCCGCGTTGCCCCGGCGGCCTTTTCAACTCGCTTCATTCGCCTCATTCATTCCACCCTCGCCCCCTATTATTCCCTGCAGTGGTCTCACCCTCGAGGGTTGGAGGGAGTCGGTGGCCGTGCCGTCCCAAATGGATTGCTTCCTCTCCTCCACAATTCCCTCTCATTGATGCTTTCGTCCATTCCCTATTTTTGCCTGTCCCAGGGCAACTGCCTGCGATCGATGCCATTGTGCACAATTCCCTCGCGTTCCCAATTTTCCATAATAATTTCCAACAATGGCTGGGCCGTTGTTTTCATTCCACAATTTTTTGCTGGCCTTAATCCCCAATTTTTTCACTCCAAAGAATTTGGGCCATGCACGTCACAATCCCCGTGCGCATCTAAATCCAACAAAATTCGGTAATCGGCGCAACACAATTCAATTCAATTATTCAATTATTACGCATTTCCTTTCAATTCGTGTTTTTGCCATTATATTTTTTCGTTTGTTGTTTGTTTGCGGAATGCACAACAAAAGAGAATTGCCGCCACGAATAACGGGCATTGGAATTGGAAGTGAATGGACGGTGGTGGCAGCGGATGAATGAATGAATGAATTGCGCAGAGGAGGAAATAATTGTTGCTGCCAGCCGCCCCGTGTTCTTTTCATTGATGAATTCCCCCACCCAATAATTCTTGTGGGGATTATCCTCCTCTTCTTCCATTCATTCACACAACGATTTTCGGACGTCCATTCTCTTTTTTCAATTTTCACTGATGAATGAATGACCAAAGATGTTCCCCCTTGAGGGGGGAAGTGAAAAGAAGGATAAATAGATGGCCAACTTGGCCACAGCTTTCGACCAACCAATTCCGCATTCCGCTGACCATCCCCTTCTCAAAAATATTTATTTAGAAAATTCTTTCCCATATTTTCCTTTGAACTTCCCCACATCCAATTCCGCAACCTTAGAGCAGGTGGAAGCACAGTTTTTTTTTCCGCCAAATGTCATTCATATTCGGCTGGCGGCGGCAATATTTGCTAAAAGAAGATAGTTTTGGTATGGGAATGGGCAAATCCTGTCCTCATTCTTTTCCTACCTTTGATGTTGTTGAACACCTTTTCCTGATGAATGAGTTGTCTTTTGGACCGGCCAAAAAACCAAATCAACTGAATCCTCCTTCTTTCACCCTTTCAGGTTCTTCACCTCGCGCCCTCACAATTTTGGGCCACAATAATTCAGCCAATTCCTCGCATTTCCCCTCCCACCCTCAAAACACTCAACAAATGGGTCCCAATTGGCCTGAATGACTGAAATCTCCACAATTTTATTCCAAATCCACTCCACAATCATTCCAAAACATTTTCCTCCCATTCATTCATTTTCTTTCACACTAATTTCAATTGTTATGTTCCATTTTGGCGCATTTTCATTTATCATAATTTTATCCAAATGAATGTCCATCCCAAAATCCTTCCAATTTGACCAATCCCTTTTGGTCCATTCCTTTTATCCCATTCATTTTTTTGCCGTCATCGTCATCACGCGCTAATCCAATTATCCGGATCGACCATCCATTAACGGCCTCCCTTCAATACCTGCTTTTTTGTTCAATTCCATTCTTGTGCTTTTCAGTCATTCAGTCCCAAAATGTGCCCATCCCAGCTTTAACCACCTTTCATTCATTCAACTTTCAACAACAAAAGAAGAACAAAATTCCCACTTAATTTCGTCCGGTGATCATCACACAATTCAATTTTGCCGCAATCCAATTATTCCCCATAATAAGCTTTACTATCAAAATATTCAAATGGATGAACATCGCTTTTGGAGCAGTGCATTGGGAGAATGGATTGGGTAAAGGCGAAGGTGGATTTTTGGCCAATTTTCTTTTTCAGTGATTGTCTTTGTGGCCAATCTACGGCCCCAAATAATTCATCGTTTGGAGGCCAAATTGTGCCAGAAACAAATTGGCGTTCCCCATCCAATTTGGAATTACAACTTCGTTATGCCGAACTTTGCGATGGATTGGCATTGAATTTGATATTCTCATATTTGTAGGGAATATTGCAATTTAAATTAAAAATCCATTATTTATTATAGAAACAATGAAAATCCCTCGTCAATAACAAAATCATCCATTTTTCAACAACAATTATCACCAAAAGCAGCAGCACATTCATCAGCAAATGTGGAAAGGAGTGAAAGTCTCAGTTCGGGCGTTTCATCAAATTCCGTCCCAATTCCCGGTGTCCAAACAATGCCTTCAAAATTGTGTCAATTTCATCAATTGATTGGGGCATTATGTCGATTTTATCGAGTAAAAATATTATTTTTGGAATTTTTAATAAATGAAATTTTGAATTTTTAGAGCAAATCATTGTTCATTATTTCCCTTCCCGATATTCTTTGCATTGTTCGATCGCCAATGGCAGGTAAATCAATTTTGCCATCAGCAAATTCATTCACTTATTCCTAACTTCCCTTCAAAATATTTGAATTTCATTGTCATAAAATTTACCCTTATCTCATGTGCGTTTTCTAAAAATGTAAAATTTGAATATTAGTGAATTTAAAACAGCCACGAATTAAAAATTTTTGAAAATTTTTTAAACTAAATCTTTCCGGAAAAGTGAATTAAAATCAAAACTTAATTAAAATCTTTCCGGAAAAGTGAATTAAAATCTTTCCGGAAAATTGAATTAATCCGGAAAAGTGAATTAAAATCTTTCCGGAAAAGTGAATTAAAATCTTTCCGGAAAATTGAATTAATCCGGAAAAGTGAATTAAAATCTTTCCGGAAAAGTGAATTAAAATCTTTCCGGAAAAGTGAATTATACTCTTTCCGGAAAACTTAATTAAAATCTTTCCGGAAAAGTGAATTAAAATCTTTCCGGAAAACTTAATTAAAATCTTTCCGGAAAAGTGAATTAAAATCTTTCCGGAAAATTGAATTAATCCGGAAAAGTGAATTAAAATCTTTCCGGAAAAGTGAATTAAAATCTTTCCGGAAAATTGAATTAATCCGGAAAAGTGAATTAAAATCTTTCCGGAAAAGTGAATTAAAATCTTTCCGGAAAAGTGAATTATACTCTTTCCGGAAAAGTGAATTAAATTCTTTCCGGAAAAGTGAATTAAAATCTTTCCGGAAAACTTAATTAAAATCTTTCCGGAAAACTTAATTAAAATCTTTCCGGAAAAGTGGATTAAAAACTTTTCAGGAATAACATCTTCTTTAATAAAAATTCAAATCAATTCCCCTTTTCCTTTATTTCTGGATCTTTTATGAAATAAAAATTTTACATTTTTTTTGAAATAGAACGTCATCAAATTTACAATGTTTTCGGCTCCCTTTCAAATTCCAATATCCGCCAACCCATTTTATTGTCTATAATTTTCGCCCAATTTTATTTCCGTCCATTCGCCAGTCCCAAAATCCTTTTGCCTTGGAATGACCGGAAATGTCGCCTCATGGTCCCCAAATCCAACTTTTCCCAGATCAATTCCCACTCTCGATTCTCATCAGCGACGGTTATTTCCAAGCATCCCACTCCTTCCAGATTCTCTCAAGTTTAAATTTCATTCATAAACAGCGGCCACATTGAAAGGAGGAGGAAGGGCTTGTGGTCTGGCCAACACTTTAAAATGACCCCTTCAAATTTTAGGAGGAAGGGCCAAATGTCCCCAAAGGCGCTCACATCCAAATGCCTATGTCCTCCACATTTTCCCATATTTCTTCCATATTTCTTCCATTCTTTGGCTTGGCTTCCTTCCCCCCCCCCCCCCCCCCATATTTTCGGGTGACCATTGGCCTTTGGCCAGCAGCTGTCCAAATATATATCCACCTTATAATAACCCGTCAAAAAAATAATCCCCCCTTTTTGTGCCGTTGACATTTGTTGACGTTTGTCCACTCTTTGATCCTTCGCCAAAAGAATCGCCAATCCAATATGTTTACCTGCTGTGGGGGCTAATGCGAGGGGCTAAAAAGAGAAGGACAAGGTCGTCTCGGCAGCATCCATCAGTCGAGAATCGGGATTTTGGGGATCCTGCCGCTACATTCCCGCCTTTTTCAGTCAATTCCCTCCATTCTAGTTGGTACATTTTTGGTCGTCCATTTGCATCGGCACACACATTCCCCCTTCCCATTCATTCGCTTTTGGGTGGTGATAACTTTTTAGAGTACTTCTCAAACCAAACATAACTTTGCTTTCGAACGAGTGGCGGCTGACCCAAATTCCCGTCCCTATCGCTTCTTCTTCTTCTCATTTGCCTTTTCGCCGGCGACCGAATCCAATTAGCCCATCTCCTCCTTCGCATTTCCCAATGTCAGTCCATCTGGGCCATAAACCGGTCATTCCCCTCGTCTACTTTATACATTTTTACTTGTCCGAATGTTCATCCGCATCCAACATTCATTCATTCAGCCTCCTTTCCCCTCATTCTGTTGATGCGCGTGTGAAATCCAATCTACCCCTCTCAGTCAATGCTTTGTAAATATCCCTTCGCCACTCTTGCCAATTATTTTGGCCAATACAAGAGGAAGAATGTTCGCACCCAAGAGGCATACCTTTACCCCCACCTTATAAACAAACATAGGTCAAACTGCCCTTTTACAATATAATGGACACAGAGGCAAAGAGGTTACTAAATGGATGGAATGGAAAATAGGGCCAAACCGGCTGGCAATAAATGGACTAGTCGATTTGGTGGATGGAAAATAGAAGAAGAGGATGGTTTTGTAATGGATTATGGTCCAAATTTGCATAATCCCCTCTTTTTTGTCCATCAATTCCTCCACTCAATTTCCAACACTACAATTTAATCAAAAAATTGGTTTATTCTCCAACCACTTCATTCCTTTATTTTCCTTACCTTTCCCCAAATTTCCGCGAACACAATTTGCCAATCCCATTCCGGTTTATGCCCACTGTAATTTATGTTCCCCCCTTCCCTCCCTTTCTTTTTCCTTCTTCCCTTTGCCCTTCGCGCTCGCTTTTCCTTCCCACTTTTGTCCAAAATGACTTTTTACCTTGCCCAAATTGAGGAAAGCTAACATAAGAAACCGTCGATGAGCCAATCCATCCCCAACTGGTTTACGCAACCCCAAAAAGAGGAGGAGGTAAAAAATTTGGGAAGAAAGGACAACCGAGGCTCCCACTCTTATCGAGGGCAATGGGGGAATTAATTGAAGGGAAGTGGGGAAATTGTTTAGGATGTTTTCCCCTCATTTCCCATTTTGTTTGGCTATGGCCAAAAATAATATTGGCTCCAATCCTCATTAATCCAATGGAATTTTACCAAATCTAGAAGAGGATAGGCTGACGAAAATGAAAATGGAAAATGTCGAATTAGAAACTGTAGGGCAACGAATTCATTAGGACCGGAACCCGAAAACATGCTTTTGCTTGGAGGAATAACAATGCCCATCAAAATCAGCGAAAATCCACACAAATGAGCACAAATAATTTATGTGCCGTTAAAATAACAGCGAAACGGCGCCGAAATTGAAAACAAATGTGAATTGTGGTGAATGGCTCTTCTTCAACAAAAACACATTTCTTTTGCCTTTGATTTTCCCATTACAACACTGGAATAATTTTCCTTTTCCAATAAAAAACCACTGTGAGAATGGATGACCTGTTACTGCTGGGTTGGTTTGGGGCAGCTGGCAGTCAGTCATTGTGGGATGAGTCGAACGAAAAACGATAATCCTACTCCCACCCAACCGTGTGCATTCCACCCGTCGATTCCCCCTCCAAGCAATCGCCAAAAAAAGCCAAAAAAAAAGCAGCATAAATAATTACCAATAAATAGCTTTAAACCGGCGGCCAAAGGCGGCGATGACAGAGGAATGCGGAGATAATGCCGCGCACCAAACAAAAAAGTATTAAATGCATTCATTCACATTCGCATCAATCTCGAAAACATTTTCATAAGCCGCTTCTACCTTTCCCCACCCTCCCTCACTTCCCCTACATTCCATTCCATTCAATTCTGCATTCCATCGCAATTTTGGCCCAATTGGTTGCTTCCAATTCCCCTCCCTCAAATATATAAATAAATATATTTTGCCCCATATTTGTCGATGTTGCTTATTTCGTTGCTATTATCAATTTCCACCCAATCAAAATTATTCCCTAATTTTCTTATCCAAAATTCCATTCCCCCCAAATAGAATTGTCTGGCCATGAAATGCACAAATTATTGGCCCTTTTGCTAGGGGCAGCCGTCCAATCCAAACACAGTGAACATTTCATTGAGAGAATCAAAAGAATGCGTCCGGAAGTGCAAAATGAATTGGCCGAGGAAATTCAAAGAGTTTTGGCCAAAATTTATATTTTTAATAATTTCTTTAAAAAGGTCACATCTGGCAATGAAAATTCGTCGGTTGTAAATTTGGATTCACTTTTGGCCGAATTGGAACAAGAAAGAGGGACGGGAGAGGAAGAAAATGGGAATGGGGAAATATCAACGGGAAATGGACAAAAAGAGAGGCGAATTGTGGCACTAATTGAGAGGGCCATTCGGGAAAGGGATGAATTGGCCAATGGATTGTTGGAAATGGCACAGGATTTGGTGAATATTTTGGATATATTTTGTGGTTGATTCCGTTTTTGTCGATTCTGTTTAAATTTACCAAAAATAAATAGTATAGTTCGATTGATATATGCCCGAATAAAAAAATTGTAACTTTTTTGACCTAAAGGGAGAACCTTCACTTTTACGAATTTCATTTGCCTTAACTTGGCCAAAAATAGTTGCCCCTTGGAAATTTTTAAAATTTTTGAATATTCGTTCTTAGCTCGATGAGCTCTGTCGAATGAGCTATCATACATCCGAATCTGACTGTAAAATTACCGTAAAGTAGATTTTTCCAAATGACCCTAACGAATCGATTGCGTCATAGATTAAGGTTTAATGATAATCAGAACATTCCGAAATTAGTCTAGGAAAATCAGAATCGGCTACAATAAATGAATAAATATTTAATTTTGAATCAATTCTAGGACCAAGATGACACCGGACCATCCAGTGGATTAACAACGGCCTCATCCTCTTGTAATGGGGACATTCCGCCGGCAAAATGCCAAAATGGTGGAGGTGGACGAAGTCCATCCCCCAATGCCATTGATAGGCATAACACCGTGGAATTGGCAGCAGCAAAGGCGGAATTGAGGAAATTGCGCAATGAAAAGTGAGTCAAAATTATTGTCCTTGAATTGGCAGGATGGACCCTAATTTAGTGCCATTAATATTTAATAATAACTCATTTAGAAATAAACTAATTTTGATAATTTTGTTATCAAATTTAAGTACAGACTTTTGGCTATTTATTGAATATAAATTTTATTTAAATCGGTTAAAAATTATTAGATTGTGACCAAAAACCTCTAAAAACCTTTCCTTAGGATTAGATAAAATTCTATGTTTTTGAGCATATTCTATCAATTCTGAATCAATATTAATAAAATTTTTATTACTAAAATCATTAAAATTTGTTCATTTCTTGATGAGTTATAAATGGCTTAAGTTTTTCGCTAATTGGCATTAATAATGGTACATATTTTGCAGTGAAGAGAAGGAGGAAATGCTAATGGAAGTGCAGGATGAATTGGAAAAAGCGAGAGCGGAAATTGGCCGCTTGCAAGGTGAACGGTTGGAACTGGTGAAGGATGCGCGGGCGGCAAAAGATTATCGGGATGAAATGGATTGCCTTCAACATAAATTGAACAGATTGGAAAGATTGGAAGCGGAAAATGAAAAAATGAGAGGAAGATTAGGGGAATTGGACTTTTACAAAAGTCGAGTGAATGTGAGAAAATAATGGATTAATTAATTATTTAATTATTAAATTGGCAGCATTTGAAAGAGGACAACAAAATAATGCAAGAAACATACGGAGTAATGGAGGAACAATTGGAACAATATCAACGGAAATTGTCGGCACAAATGGAGGTGGGGGCATTGGCATTGAATAAATGGGCTATAGGACAATTAGGAATGAAACCATTTAGTGTCAATAGTGGTAAAGTTGCTCGATTAATTTATATAATGGCATTTTATTGGGTATATAATTGGCTAAGATATCAAAAGAATTGGACCATATTGAATATTTACCGAATTATGGTCATAAAATGGCCAGAAAAATAATTTTAATTAAATATATTTTTTTCCATATCTTTAGAAATATCCTACATTGGTTAATGAGTTTAATATCATTTTTAGATAATTTTATTCTCTATAAAATGCTTTATAAATTTATCTTGAAATTTTTACCGCCATATATGTACATTAGACCATTCCATTTCCAATTCTCCCGTCATTATTTGTTGTAATATACCGATTATTAAGTGGATTAAATTAAAATGAATTATGTTTATTTTAAATAGATTGAGGCAAAATTGATGGATGCCCAGGCCAACATTAAAAATCTCCAAACCGATTTGACAAAGGCAAAAATTCCTTTTTTATTGCTGAATTAAATTTGTGAAAATTTGCAGACTCGTGAAAGAGTCGAAGAATTGTTGGTGGAAAATGGCCGATTGGAAAGGGATTTGCGCGGAAGTAGACAAAAATATTCGGAATTGGAGCGGGAAATGAATTCGTTGAGTGAATTTGCATCACCCCGGACAAGTTTAGAAGGGGGGATGAATGGTTCATTGAATGAATCGTCACTTTTGGCACAATTGGAGGCCCATAACCAATCACAGATTTTGGAATTACAATTGGAGAATCGGAAATTGAAAGCAAAATTGGAAAATGACAAAAGGTGGGTAGAGGAAGCATCAAAAGGGATTAGCCGGCATTTGTTATTGAATAGAGAGGGAAATATATATAGGCACATATTGGGCCAATGTATGCTCCAATTCCTTCCCTAGTATTTGGCCTCATTTATTCATTCACCCGTACATTCTTTTTTCGGGCATTTGGGTAAATTTTATTTAAAATGGATAAATTTATAGTTGAAATAAATTTTAAGAGATTATAAAATAATAAAGAATTAATTTTGCTTCAAATCTTTTGTAAATAATTAATTACTCTAATCATTTGGTAAATTTAAATAAAAATATATTAATAGATAAAGAATTTTCTTCTTTTTAAAAATAATACTAAAATCATTAAAAAGAGTTCAGTTTTAGTCAAGTTATATTTAAAAATAAAGGCATTAGAATAGCTTGTTATTTTCTGAATAATTCCGCCTGTTTGACTAAGTTTTAATAATTCCGCCTGGTTGACTAAGTTTTAATAATTCCGCCTAGTTGACTAAGTTTTAATAATTCCGCCTGGTTGACTAAGTTTTAATAATTCCGCCTGGTTGACTAAGTTTTAATAATTTCGCCTGGTTGACTAAGTTTTAATAATTCCGCCTGGTTGACTAAGTTTTAATAATTCCGCCTAGTTGACTAAGTTTTAATAATTCCGCCTGGTTGACTAAGTTTTAATAATTCCGCCTGTTTGACTAAGTTTTAATAATTCCGCCTGATTGATTAAGTTTTAAATAATTCCGCCTGATTGACTAAGTTTTAAATAATTCCGCCTGATTGACTAAGTTTTAAATAATTCCGCCTGATTGACTAAGTTTTAAATAATTCCGCCTGATTGACTAAGTTTTAAATAATTCCGCCTGATTGACTAAGTTTTAAATAATTCCGCCTGATTGACTAAGTTTTAAATAATTCCGCCTGTTTGACTAAGTTTTAATAATTCCGCCTGATTGACTAAGTTTTAAATAATTCCGCCTGATTGACTAAGTTTTAATAATTCCGCCTGATTGACTAAAAGTTTTAATCCGCTTGTTTTTAAGAATAAATCCGCCTCTTTAATTCCACCTTTTTAAATTCCTCCTATTCTTTTAATTAGAGGACCCTCACTGTAATTATAAATGAGAAGAGAATACTGTATTTCGGATGCTTGAAATCGAGGACAATTCTTTTCCTTTTTCCCTTGTAGATATGATATGCCCCCAGGTTTTTAGCTATTTTCACTGATGAATGTATTATTTTAAAGAATATTTGCCTATTTATGAAATAAATGATGGATTTTTTGAGTCTCATTTTGCGTTTTTTTCATTTTTTCTTTTGAAGGTCCAATCCAATGGATTTATTCGAGGTGAAATCAGAATTGGCTGCAAAAAAGAAATTGGCCAAGGAAACGACAGAAAAATGTGAAAAATTGACAAAAGAATTGGAGGAAAGCAAGAAAATGATCGAAGAAAGTGCAGAAAAAATACAAAAATTACAATTTGATGGAATGGAATTGGAAACACAATTGGCCGAAATGAAAAGGACAACCGTGTCACTGAAAACGCATCAAGCAATAATGGAACAAATGGAAGGGATTGAGCAAAAGGTAGCATATATAAATTAATATTATTTTATATAATTCGTTGCCTTTTAATTTAGCCATAACAAAAAGTTGGGGCTTACTTATTATAGCATTAAGTTAGATTTAGCATAAGACAATGCTCTATGAATAATGATAATCTTAAAGAAGTTGTGATTTGACCAAGTTATATGGCCAAAAAATGAGCAATTTTGAACATGACATTTTTATATAAATTAGTATTATTTAATTTAATTAATTAATTTATATAGAATCAAGAATTGGAATTGAATTGTCGTGTGGAAAAGGAACAATTGGAAATGGTGAAAGCAGAAAAGGAGGAAATTGAAATTCAACTTCAAAAAATGTGCACCCAACAAAGGGAGAGCCGAATTGAAATGGACACATTGAGGGAACAAATTAAAATGGAACAAAATAAATTGGAAAAACAACGAAAATTGATGGAAGGGGAGAAAATGGCATTAAAAACTGAACTGGAAAAGGAGGCGGACAAAAATGGGGAAGTGGCATTGGTGAAAAGGAATGCCGACAATTTGGCAAGGAAATTGGCCGAAATGGAAAGGGGATTGGCCGAAAGGGATCGAAGAATTGGACGAATGGAAGAAGAATTGGGAATGGCAAGGCAAGAACAAGATGGGCACATCCGGAAGTCACAAATGTACAGAGAGGAATTGGTAGCCGAAAAAGATCGACTTCGAGACTTGGTAGTAAAAGTGGCATAAAGAAAATTGAACAACCCAATTAGCGTGTATAAAACAACTCATTAAGGACTGAAGCAATTATTATGATTTTAGTAATAATTTAAAGAACAGAACTGTTGTTTATTTAATGAAATTAATTTTATTTTAATTGGTTCTTAATTGATGTAATTATGCCTTAAAATCGATTAGAATATCCTTTGCTATGGATTAGCAAAATTTTCAGTTATTTTTTTGCCCATAACTTTATCATTTCTAAATCAATTTAAATAAAATTTATATCATTTGACGGCATAGAGTCTGCTCTCTAAATTTATAACAAAAGCATTAAAATTGCTTCTTTCCTTGATGAGTTATTAGAAACGGTGATAAGTTGGTGCGTAACCAAAGTGGCAAAAATGAATTAAATTTAATTAATTTTTATTCCATTTTATAGCTATCCAGATTGCGATCAGTATGCTTGATGGCCATCCGGTCGGGCAATGGCAATGATAATGAGAGTGGATTGGAAGCATTGGATGATGACATTCAATTAATTTCAATTATTGATGATCTTCTGATGGATGCATTATATTCGGCGAGAAGGGAGGCAGATGCACTGAGAATTCAACAACAAAAACAAATCCGGGAATTGGATGACCTGAAAAGGGATATTTTGAATTTGAGGCGAACTGGACATGAGCTGAATGCGAGCGATGATAAATTGTTGGTGGAGAATAGGAACATCAAAGAGCAGGTTGGCCAATGGCAAAACATGCGGTACCGCCTTTCAGCAGTACTTGGGTTAATGGTCGTGGCTCAACAGGACAGTGGAAAGCATCTAATTAAGGAAAGCGACAAGTCATTTTAATGCCCTAGCCCTAAATGTCCTCTAAAAATTGGCTTTTATAATTTTTTGATATGTAAAATAATTTGTAAATTAGGCGACTTTTCCCCAGTTAACTCGAGTTTAATAAATTTAAAGACATGTAACTTTTGTTAAGGGCCTGAATTTTATAAAAATTAAATAAGCCAAATTGTATAAGACACTTTGGGCTTTCGAATGGTATATCTGCTTCCCAAATTGGCAATTGCCTTGCTGAGTGAGCTATACAAAAAAGAACACCCAGATACTGAAAAAGCGGTATTCCTCCTCAATCAGAGCCAATTAATAATGTGCTATTTATGTGAATGCATTTTCAGGTGAATTTGTTGCAAGAAAGACTGCATCGGGCCCAAACGGAGGAATGTGCCAGATCGGCGGAATTGCAGGCGGCAAAACGTGAAATTGATGAACTCCAACAAAAAGCGGTAAAAATTGATTTGGAATTGGGGAATTGACTAAATGAATTAATTGTGAATTAGTTCGCCCATTCTCGGCAATCCGCCGAATTGGCTAATCTACAAATGGCATTACGGAATCAACGAAAAAGTGAAGACCAATTGCGGCAGGAATTGAATTCAACAAAAGCCCAATTGGAATTGGCATTGAAAGGCCATGCCGAAACACAAAAGAGGCTGGATTCACTGGAATTAATTCATAGGTGAAATAGTCTAATTAAAATATCATTTTTTCTATTTAATTTTAGTGCACTTGCATCGGACCATGATCGACTCCAAAATTTGCATCAAATGTTGAGCAGCGATTATGATCGAGTGAAAAGGGAGAAGGAAACAATTCGGCAAAAATTGAGGGGAGAAAAGGTGAACAAAATGGGAATTAAAATTAAATAAAAAAAATGAAAAAGCCTAAAATCAAACAGAAAATATTAATTTGAAATGTAAAGATTAAATAAAAATTTTTTTAACAGAAATTGGATGAAGCCGCATTTGAAGCACAAAGAATGGAAAAGGAAAAAGAGGTCAAAAGAATGGGAGAATTGGAAAATGAATTGCAAAAAACGAAGCAGGAATTGACGGAATTGAGGTGAAAAAAAAGAAGGAAGGACAATTGTCTATTCGCATTAGCTTTAGTCCCAAAATTTACGAGACATTAGTCAATTTTGGGAGGCGATATATCATTCGAAAGAATAAAATTACCCAAAAAGTGGCGTTTTAAAATTTTAGAAATTTTGATTTTGAAAAATATTACATTCTTTTGATTGTAATAATCGCGAATATTTTACAAATTGAGTTATTAATATCTCAAAAAATATTAAGGCAACTTTTTAGAGGACATTTAATGCTTTAAAATGGCTTATCGCCTTCCAAAATTGGTTAATTCCTTGTTGAGCCATAGCCAAAAGAACGGTCCATATACTTCAATCTGCCATTGGCGATATTTGAATCCTCTCTATCGGAAAAGAATTCAATAGAATTAAAATATTTTTAGAAGAAATTCAATGCAAAATGGAAGTGAGAATACGGTAATGGATGAATTGCGAAGATTGAGAATGGCAGAATGCACACAAAAGTCGACAATAACCAATTTGAATGCCATCATCCAACAATTGAACAATGCATTGATTGAAAAAGACATGGAAATGGCCAATTTGAGGCGACAAGTTCAAGTGAGAATATTTTTAAGTAAATTCAAAATTACCGATTAAATTGAATTTAGATGCTTCGACAATACAATGGAGACGAAAATAAAACATTGATCCGGCAAATTGAATTATTGCTCATCCAAAATCAACAACTCCACAATCGATCGGACGTATTTTTTGCGGAACAAAAAGAATTACAAGAAAAATTGCTAATTTTGCGAAGACATAAGGAAAAATTGGAGGAGAAAATTATGGAACAATATAAGGCAATGGATTCAAAAAAGTTGGAAAGGACCACATTCATGAAGAGAGCGGCAAAAGCATTGATATCAAAAGTGGGAAAATGATTTGGGAATTTGGAATTAATTTACATATTATTTTGGCACAGAGTCCAAGCAGGAAAAGTCGACAAGGGAAGGAGAGGAATTCGGCATCAGACAAATCGGAGGAGAGTTCAATTTATTCAACGGAAAATGAATTGATAATGATGAATGGAAATGGCCATAATGGGCATAATGGAATAATGGCCAATAGAAGTAGTTCACCAATACAAGCAAACAACAATAACAATGCAGCAGCAAATGAAGGAATTTTCGGTGAGTTTTTTATTAGGGAAATGCACTAAAAATGGTAACTCCCAACTTAACTTCGTTTATAATATAACTCATCAATAATTGGATGAATTTTGATAATTTTAGTATCAAATTAAAGAGCAGACTTTTGGCTATTTAAATAACTTATTTTAATTTAAATTTGTTCAGAATTGATAGAGTTATTAGGTGTAAAAACCACCAAAATTTCGCTAATCCATAAAATTTTCAATGGTTTCAACTTTTAAGGCCAACTTCATCATTTCTGAATCAATTTAGATAATTAAAAATAATTTTATTAAAAAGCTAATAATCTGCTCTTTAATCTGATACTAAAATTATTAAAATTTGTTCAGTCCTTGATAAGTTATTATAAAAGTAAATGGCGCAATTTGAGCTCTTTTCCCTTAAAAAATATAGCCAAATAATTCAGCACCCATCAATCATTCCCCAGCACAATCCTCTTCCATTCACCCGCCGGCACATTCCCAGCAAATACCGAAATCACCTACCGTAATTGCCAAGGCCCAATCCGCTGAATTGCCTCCCACCCAGCAGCCAATCAGCACAATTGCCAGTAAGAATAATGTTCAATATTGCCTTCCACCCCATCCACTTCCACCGCCCATTCCCTTGCACCATAACCAAAAATCGCACATTGGCACTGTCCACGTTGGTCCAATCATTGTTCGCCATAGTCGGCACAAAAGTCACGAGGATTCGGGCCATGATGAAGAAGGAGGCGATCGACCTTCAATGGTGCAACGCTTTTTCCAGCGTTCCTCCCTCCTTCGCCGTTCCACTCCGGCACAACAACGGCGTCCAGCAGAAACATTTCAATTTGTTCGAATTGGCCAGCGTAGTGGCCAACAAGCCAATCCTTCAATTGCTTCTTCTACTGAATCTGCCAAAATTGTGGTGAATGTCGTGAATTCAAAGATTCCGTCGCCGACTTGTTCATCGCCAGCAGCCATCAATAATCGTCCATCATTCCGGATTGAACGCACAAAAAGCACATATGAAAATGTTATTTAAATATGTGATGAATAATTTGATGTGTTTAACATTGCACAAAATATATTCTTATTCTAAATGTGTTGTGTGTGTATATGTATGCGTTTTCTAAAAGATGCAAAATATCACGTTTCCTAAACAATATAAAATTTGAACAAATTGAATAATCATTAATCATAATACTCTCTTAGAAACAAAATAGCGAAAACAAATCTTTCCGGAAAGAATTGAATTAAAAAACCTTCCGGAAAGAATTGAATTAAAAAACCTTCCGGAAAGAATTGAATTAAAAAACCTTCCGGAAAGAATTGAATTAAAAAACTTTCCGGAAAGAATTGAATTAAAAAACCTTCCGGAAAGAATTGAATTAAAAAACTTTCCGGAAAGAATTGAATTAAAAAACTTTCCGGAAAGAATTGAATTAAAAAACTTTCCGGAAAGAATTGAATTAAAAAACTTTCCGGAAAGAATTGAATTAAAAAACTTTCCGGAAGGAATTGAATTAAAAAACTTTCCGGAACAAATTGAATTAAAAAACTTTCCGGAAGGAATTGAATTAAAAAACTTTCCGGAAGGAATTGAAATAAAAAACTTTCCGGAAGGAATTGAATTAAAAAACTTTCCGGAAGGAATTGAATTAAAAACTTTCCGGAACAAATTGAATTAAAAAACTTTCCGGAACAAATTGAATTAAAAAACTTTCCGGAAAGAATTGAATTAAAAAACTTTCCGGAACAAATTGAATTAAAAAACTTTCCGGAACAAATTGAATTAAAAAACTTTCCGGAAAGAATAAAAACTTTCCGGAAAGAATTGAATTAAAAAACTTTCCGGAACAAATTGAATTAAAAAACTTTCCGGAAGGAATTGAATTAAAAACTTTCCGGAAGGATTGAATTAAAAAACTTTGGAAGCATATAACATTTTTGCATTTTTTAGAAAATGGAATGGCACGGCACCCCTATTATTCACCCAATTAATTTGTGTGTATTTTTTTAACACATTTTATTTTTTTTACACAACAATTGTCAATATTTTTGTATGTTTCAATTTTGTGAATAATAAATTTTACACTCTTTTCTGTGCGAATATTATTTATTCTCTTCTTTGAAAATTCAGAACATTTGGCTCCTGCCCCATCCCGGAATGCCTCCTCCCTATGTTCCAGCAGCATTTACAGTTCCATAAGTCATTATCAGCAGCAGAATAGCATCGATCGAGATCAACAACAGCAAAATTCCCTTTCTCCCATGATCAGGGCCAGAAATGGTCGGCTGGGTGGTTCCCTTCGATATCCGCCCACAAATCCGATGATGGCCCGGTCATTTCCATCGCCAGCTTGGCGAAAACAACAAAGTCGAGAATATCCACCACAAATTGATGAAATGGAAAAACAGCTGCCGGCTTGTTGTAAAGTTATGCAGGCTGACATTTTACCTGAAAATGGTAGTCAATAAATTATTTTTGCATTCATTCAATTTTAAATATTTGCAGGGGAACAATGTGAAACATTGGCACGGCCAATTGGCAATCAGCAGCAAATCCAACAAAGGCCAATCATCCTTCCCCCAACTGGATTGCCTCCAAAAGTGCCTTCTCAACAATCCTCCATTCATCGGCCTCCGCCTCCACCGTATCCTGGTAATAAATTTGGCCCAGGGAAAATGCCACAACCCCCACGTGGTTCGCCATCTCCGTCAAATGGCAGAAATGTTGGCCAAAAAATGTTCTTTACGAATAATTTTTCTATTATTTCAGGCTCCCCTTGGCCTTATTCCCCGCGATTCATCCACCCCAAATTCCATCCAAAAACATTCACCCCTCCCATCATCGGCGCCCATCCCTTCTCCAATTGGATTTGCGCGTGCCAACAATCTGGCGGGCAACAAACAAAGTTAGAAAAAAATACAAAAATAATTTCATCCCGAATTTATTTCGAATTATTCAGATGATTTGGAGGATGGGAAAAATGCAAATGGATTCCAAGAAAATTTGGAAATTGTGGAAAGGCCAGAAAGGGCCCCAAGCGTTTATGAAAATGTGGCAGCGGCCGAAAAAAATGAGGAGGAAAAAAGTAGAAAATTAGATGGAGAAGGCGAAAGAAGGGGTGAAAAAGGTGAAATCTGGTATGAATTGGGATGCGTTTGATGGCGGCATTGGCATTGGCACATGAAAAACATTGAGTATTTCATTTTTTGATGATCAAAAAAATTGAATATTAAATCACATTTTAATCCAATTCAAATAATCCTATTATGACTTTATTTTCCTCCGAAAACTTCTCATTGCCTTTTTTCAAATTTAAATATAAATGCAAATTCCCATGTGAATTATTTTTGATGCGAATAAAAAATCAAATTTTGATCCAAATAATATTAAACAGACAATTCAAATCATCCAATGATAGATGATCAATAAATGTTCGGATTTATTTGGCATTTATTCTAAAAAGTTTACTTAGATAGTTTTATTTTGAGAATGTGTATTTAACTTACAATTATTACTTAAAGGTAATTAAATTAATAATTTTTATAATATATTGGAAGAAGATTAAAGGAATTAATTCATATTATTAGATGGGTGCAGACAATGAGATTCGCATAAAATAGAATGATGAGTGGAGAGACGCAGACATAAAAAGATGTGAAGGGATATGAAATGAAATGCGTCTATTTCTTCCTCTGTGTGCTTCCCATACAAAATTTTTCCCATCGCTGTCCACATAAGTCCCTCCAATTGAAGGGGTCAGTGGGAGTTGTGCTGGCCACGCACTCCTCAACTGTTACCGCCAGTTACCTCCAGTTACCGCCAGTTACCTCCAGCAGTTACCCAAATCCAACGCTCTTATGAGTGTTTGGTCACCGCTCTGCGGAGTTGCGGTGAATAATTTTGGAGGGCGCCGGAGCCTCGCATCGCCTTAGGGTGGTGCTTTATATTTTGTTCTATTTCCAAATTTATTGAATAAAAAATTGTTCTCAATTAAATTAAGAGCAGAATTTATTGAAGAATTTGAAACGAAAGACATTGATAAGAAATACATTTATTTAATTCAATTTTTAGTGTAAAATTTGGTAATTTCGGCTTAATGTTTCACATTTCATTTTGGCCAAAAAATGATAAATCCTCACTCGAAAATAATTCATCATAATTAAGTAAATAAAAACATTCATTTATTTATTAATAAGGAAATTACATAAAATAATGCCTTTTATTGTGATAATAACAATTTCGATTGTAGGTTTCATCCATCCATTTATTGCCATATTTATTCCAATTCCTGTATGGCCCATCGAATGGGTCAAACACACTGAATAGGGGCTTTGGCGGCAATTCATGCCTAATTTTGAATGGAATTAATTTACATTAAATTATTCCTCACAAATAATCATAATCAAATGACCAATAGCCAACTTGTTGATTATATGAAAAATTTCTATAAATTAAATAAAAATTAAATATTTTTGAATTTTGTCACAATTTTACGTTCGATGTGCCGGCACTCCGGTTGGTACATTTCTGTAAATTGGGGTCACCGAAAATTGCTTGTCATAAAGAATGCGATCACACTAAAAATATTTTTAAAAAATAAGTGGAAAATTGGGAAAATGAACATCAAAACGATCGGCGAACATTCGACAGGGCCATCCGTTGCGATAATTTGGTGATCGATAATGATAAAATGCCCAGGAAGGGGAATGTTGGCCCAGTGTCCAGGCCAAATTTGCAGGCCCCGAAATGGACATTGAACGGGTCAAAGGCTGCAATTTTATATGATTTGACATTAAAAATGGGAAAAAAGAACCACTCCGAGAGTGGCAGGCCGAATTGGGGAACCAAAAGCAAGACCAGCCCTTGGTAAATTGGCACAGGATGGCCATTTTTGAATAGTGCTATTGCTTTTTGTTGTTGATTCATGATCCATTTTGACAGAATTATGACTGATTTTTGGGATTTTTGGTATACAAAAATGAGAATGGATTTGGTTAGAGGAATATCCGGTACATATAGAATTGATTAAATTGGACCGTGATGACAGCTGCCCCTTCCCCAGATTGTATTTATTGTTGACAGAATTATGACTAAATTTTAGGATTTTATGAAAACACTGACTGGTTTTTAGGACTTTTGGGATAAAAATATGCGAATGGAATTGGGTTGGAGGAAGATCTAGGACAAATGGAATGGATTGAATCGGATTTTAGTGACAGCTGCCTCATCCCCTCCCCCCTCCACATTTATTTATTGTTCCAAAATCCACACATATCGACCAACTCAACACAGGCTGGGCAAACGAAGACGTAATTACGACCGATGAAGGCAAAGGCATCTAAAGCAGAGAGGAGGAAGGCAAACCCACAAAACCAACCAACCACCCGCTTCCTCTTAAAATCTCATTATCTGACGTGAATGTTTTCTTCCCCTCACCCTAATTTTTTCCTCCTCCTCATTCTTCCTCTTCCTTCCCCTCATCATCATCTTCATCGTCGTCGTCATCATCATCATTGGTGTCCCTCTCCCTTGCAATTCCAGCAAAATCAATTTCTTCCCCCCCCCCCCCTTTCCCTTTTCATTCCCATGTCAACCCCCCCCCCCCAAATGCCAATGCCACATCGGCTTTTCCTTCCCCCAATAATCCCTCCATTCCCTTTTCCTTTCACTTTTCCTCCCAAATTCCCGAAGGGATTATAAAAATTCTTTTTAGTGCTAAGGCCCAAGAAGTTTGAGCTCTTAAAAATCAGTTGGGCCCATTTATTTCTTTTGCCCCTAGAAGTCGTTTAACTTTTGCCAATTCGCCCATTTCCCATTATTCTCTTCTTATGGCCATTATTCTGCTCTTGGCCTTTATTTTCCCCCATTCAATTTTTGTTGACAAATTCCTTCCTTCCCCCACTTTGTTGGCCAAATTTTCATCATCAAAACATTTGCACATATTTTTCAAATAAATTCCTTCTTTTTGATGCCGCGAAAAGTTAGTCATTATTTATTATAGGGTTGCGCCCCCGTCCCCGCGGGGGTCACCCCCGACGGGGGCCCCCGCGGGGGTTTGAGTTTCACCCCCGTCCCACCCCCGAAGGTCCACCCCCGATCACTCCCGCCCCCCGAACCTCCACCCCCGCGGGGGTACGGGGGTGAACATATACCCCATATTATCGGACTTTTTCAAGAAAAATGCAATATGAAAGGAAATTTTTAGCAGATTTTTGTAGGATTTTTAAATTTTCATTAAAAATTTTTCGCTGCGCGGCAATTTTTAGTTAATTTTTTCGCTGCGCGGCTCTTGATAATCTTCTCTTATGGATAATAGACATCACAAAATCACTTTCTATGGTTAATTTAGGGTGCTATTCAAGAATCTGACATCCTTTTAATCATATCATGCCATATTGAAGATTTATATAAGACTTTTCGGCAAAAAATCTCTGTCAAATTTTATTTGTAAAAGCAAATTTGGATGATGTGTAAAGTGAAACCAGCGAGGGACATTAGCATCTCGCCACTAATCTCATCGATTTTGACGAGCCTTAGCTCATCAGCCAATTAACCAATTTAAAGGACCTAAAATATATTTAATAGTCCCAAATCTTGGCTATCCAATGGTATAATGATCATTCAAAACTTCAAAGCTTTGGCAAAGTTGAGGCCAAAAATTTTGAAAAATTGTTTTTGTATCTAGGCATCTAGGGCCATATTTTGTCCAAACCATTACAGTTTTGTATGTTCAATATATCATTTGATAACCGATACTTAGGGCTATTAAATGCACTATATCATTTAATTTAAATTAGTAAATTGGCTGATGACTGATGAGCTAAGGCTCTTCAAATTCAAAATCACTGAGACGCTTGTGATCTAGACGCTAATGATAATGATCCCAACCGTGTGTAACTGGCACCAACAAATTCAAATGATCCAGAACAGGAAGAAATTGAAGAGGAGATTGAATGAATTATGAATTAAAATTTATTTGCGCTTATAATTTATTAAAATTTTACTAAATTTTTCTTCAGAAATTTTTTTTTTGAAAAATAGGACTTTTTTAAAAATTTTTGTCAACCCCGTACCCCCGCGGGGATCCCCGCGGGGGTCCCCGTCAAGGTCACCCCCGTCCCCGCCCCCGAAGGTGCCACCCCCGATCACCCCCGCCCCCGTCCAACTCGCCCCCGACCCTCGGGAGCGCAACCCTAATTTATTATTAGCATTCATTCGGCGCCCGCCCAACATTCCTCCTTTTTCTTTGCTTTTACCAACAAATTGGTATCTCGAGAATGTCGCCACCACCACCGCCATTGGGGGAGGCTGGGCAATTTGAAACCACAAATATAAATGGCGTCATTTTGTATTGGCCCAAATAAGGGTGGAAAGCAGCCGGTCGAGAGGGAAAGGGCCAAGGGATTATTCCCCCCTCCTCCCATCCACATTCGCCTCCACTTTTTTGCGCCCATTTTCGGACACTTCCCCACGCGAGATTCGCATTCCATTCCATCATCTCATCATCCATCCATATTTGCAAATATAGCCAAAAAGCCCACTCCATTCCATCCATATTCCCCCTTTCGAATATTCCCTTTGCTGTTTTTATTTGCGCAGCAGACGGAAATGGCAAAACTATTAAAGTGGCAGCCGGAGGAGGGGGAATGAGGAAATGGAAAAGGGGGAATGAATTTGACTAAAAGCATCTCTAAAGGGAATTGGTCCATTTGGTGGTCATTGGCCACATTCCCTTCCCTTCCTTCAATTTAAATCCCTTCTCATTTTTTGATCATTTTGTACCATTTTTATAATCTCAACGGCCGGGGATGGTGACATGTGCCGATGGCAAACAAAATGTGGAATTAGATTTTTGTTGTTGGCCAAAGATCAAAGCAGAATATTTTTTTTGTGAATTTTGATTTGATGATTTATTCAAATCTCTGCTCCCCATTTTCCCCTTTCGCCCCAAATTTATCATAAAGGCAAATATTAGCAAAAATATATTGGAAAATGTTTGGAAAATGGCAGCGTCTTTTGCAGGCAGCAAAATTTGCTGCTTCACATTTTCCTATTTTAAATCAAATGTCCTTTTTGATTATTTTATTTATTTATTTGATTTACTATTTAAATATTTATTTACTATTTACGTTTATAGTCCCCTTTTTTTGCTGCAAACCCAAATTGTCGTCCAATAATCCGCCTTCAAAAAATAATCCCCTCTCTCATTTTTTCCTCATTTTCCAATCAAATCCGCCTTTCCTCCCCTTTCTCGAATGATTGTGTCCCAACTGATCATTCGACATTATCATCATTTTTAGTTTACGGCCAATCTTCTTGACTCAAATTTGGTACAAAATAAATAAATAAATAGATTGGCCCTGGCCTCCTTTGACAAATTTATGTTCCCTCATTTTCTTCCTTATCATTTTTATCAAAATTCATTTTTATTTTAAATCAGTAACAAATCCCCCATTCTCTAAAAGAGGTAATTCTCACCTCTTTCCATTTTGGCCATGGACCATTCTCATTCATTCATTCATTGGCAACAAAATTGGCCAATGGCTTTTCTTCTTCCTGTCTTCCATTCTTCGTTCTCTGGCCTCTGCTTTCCATTTCCAGCCAATTCCACTCTTTTCGGCTTTATTTTCTTCCCAATTCCCCTCATTTTTCACTATAACATCACGCAGTCCATATTTTCCATTCCATTGTGACGTTTTCTTCCCTCCATTTTTTTCTTCTTTTGTTTGTTCATTTTCTGTCGCCAACATTTTGTTGGTCTTTTCCTTTTTATGTCCCCCTAAATAACACCGCCAGCCGGTCCCTTTACCCTCTTTCATATATCGGCTGGCAGCAAAAAGGGGCTGGCATTTCCGCCGCGCCGCCTCGGCATTTTTTTTCCACTTTTCCCACAGCCCCCGTGGCCAATGCCATTTTGCCTATGTGCCCACTGCCAACATTGGCCAATTCCAATGAATATATTTCTCTGGCCCATTCCCTCTTTATTCCCTTTTTTTCTTTGCCTTTTCAGTCCAAAATGTCAGCCGCACCAAACCAACCAAGCCCTTCTTCTCCGTGTGTGCCGGATAAATTCGCCACACTCAGCAGAGTTGGGCCAAGAGGCTGTGGTGGGCTGTGGTCTGCAAGCAATCGCCACTGCCAGCTTTTGAGGCCATTTTCATTCAACGTAATTTTACGTCATATTTGTTCGCCTTTCGGCACAGGCGAATTAATTTGAATGAATGGGCCCAATCATGTTCTTCCCGGGAATAACCGGAGACAAAAGCTGATGGTTGGCCACCGCCCAGTTCCCCCTTCTTCCTTCCTTTCCTTTCCCAACCTGAGCATTTTTGTGCCCTTTGCCATCATTTTCAGTTCAGTCATCATTTACAAATATTTACAATAATAATATTTTAATATTTCCTTCGCTTTTTAATGGCCAATATCCTATAATGGTCAAAGGATAATTTGAATCCGGCCACAGCTGTATTTTAGCAAATGTCCCGGCCTCCCCTATTACTTTACCCGGAATTGTCATATTCAAATGCCAATGTCATTTTCAATGGAATTCGGCATTCATTCACATCATTCCCCTTCCTTTTCCCCTTTATGAAAATATTTTCCCTCAAGCCATCATCATCACTTTTTTAATTTGAAAATTTATCATTTTATTTATAAGGTCAGCCTAAAAAATAAAAAATCCTTGAGTCTAAACGGAAGCCAATATTCAAAAAATAATAAAATAGCCTTTATTATTATTGCCATTTTCTCTTCATTTCCTCTTTTCATCATTTCTTCCCATTTTTGTGACTTTTCGTGACTATTTTGGCCGACCTCTGGCATTAAAATTTAATCCTTGGAAAAAGCACTAAAATGTCAGTTTTGTATCTTAAATTCCTCATTCCATTCTGACATCAATCTTCTCAAAAAAATAAACCCGAAAATCATCAGCAGAAAACGCCCAATTTTTAATGGTTCTAATCGGATGGTTCTGATCGGTTTGATTTGATCAACCTTCATTTGGGGGCGCGAGAATGAATGAATGAATTGAATCGATTTGCACCTTCACTGCCACCTTCACCCATTCATTCATTCCGTGTCAAGTGTCAACCACCTTCTCCCCCTTCACATTGTACTCATATGATGGCCTTGGCCACATAAACAACAAACCAATCCTTTTGTCCGTTTTTAATGGTTCGGTGGCCCTTTTCCACTTTCCTTGGCCTACTCATCCTTTTCCCATTCATTCGGCCACTTTTGGCGACAATTCAATGGGAGGCTATCCATTTTTATTAAATTCATGTTATCTTTTCCTCCCTCATGATTTCCCCACTTTTTCGTTCCCCCATCAACAGCCCCGGAGGCCAATTAATTTTCCCCCTTTTTGCCCATTTTCAGTTGCATTGCAGCGCAAAGCAGAGGAGGAGAAGAGGACTCCATCCATCCATCCAATTTTCCACACTAATCTATCCAATTTTTCATCGCCTACTTTTGGAATGCCATTGCTCTTCTCGACGACTTGTTGACTTTTTTTGCACTTTTTCCCCATTAAAAAATGAGAATTCAACAACAACAAAATAATAACTCGACGGGAAGGCGAATTTCGGGTGCACTTCTTGAGGAGGGCGGCGGTGGATTTCCAGCAGAGCCGAAAGAGCCAATTTATGACGTTTTCTTGGGTGGCTCATGCGGAAATACCTGTTGGAGGTGGGCATGAAGAATCCGGACAAAAATGGCCTCGGCTAAATTTGGCCGACCCCCGGCTATTTAGGGCGCACAAATTTCTTTCCGCTCTATTCTCCCTTTTCTTCCCATTTTCGCCTCTTGGCCAGGGGAAGTCATTTTCTCCGGAGGGGTTGTCCAATTTTTTCCACTTGAAAAGCCATTTTTGCCTTCAAGAATAGCAAAAAAAAAAGAGGAGTGCCGAATTGTGAAGAAGGCAAAAAAAAGCGGATGGCGGCGAAAAATTGACTCAAAAAATTGCGGGGGCGTAATTTCGTGTCCCCCCACCCAATCAAATTCAGGCAAAATAAAAAGAATGTTAGAAATCCCTGGCGGGCAAAAATGCCAAAGGGAAATATCCCACCCACAAATTGAATTTGAATTGGCCTAGGCAAAAATGATGGGATTGGATTAGAAAGAAAAAAAAGGAAAGAGAGGAAAAAGATTTAAAGAATATTCCAAATTGGGAATTTTAAGCCTTAAAATTTTGGGAAGGAAATGATAAATGGAATGGAAATCTAAATTTAAGCCATTGGGGAAGGAAATGACGAATTAAACTGAAATGGCCTTAAAAATAAAAATAAATTTTCATCAGAAGCGACATTGTGATCCCATACCTGAAAAAGCGATCAATCAGCTATTATGATCCACAAAGGCCAGTTTGGAGTGAAAATATGATTCGAGAGGAGCAAAGGGCCAAGGAGAATTCGCGCATTTTCCTTTTTGTCCTGGACCCTGGCACAATCAATGCCACCTCATTCCTCGAGATTGCATATTTCGCTGCGAGGAAAGCCTCCAAATTGGTGGTCGTTTTCTTGGGCCGACATGAATGGAGTGACAAAGCATTGAAGGTGGATTTGCCGGACAGGATTCGGACATGTAATCTGTTGGAGGCCATCCTGAAACGGCATTCCGTCCTAATGCTCACATCCATCGAGCAGGCACTGGACTTTGTCGATGAGAAAATCATTGGCGATAAACCGTGGACAGAGGTATTAGCTGATTCTGCTTATTTTTGACTGATTCTATTTCACCGAAAATAATATTTAGAGTGGCAGACATTTTAATTTAAAGTGAAGGACCATTGACCACATACCATATCTCATTTTGGTAGTATCCTAGAGGAATATTTTTGGTTCATTTGATGATTAGGCACGGTCTAGTTGGGATAAAGTTAATTCTGATCAGATTTGTTTAAAAAAATGTTAAACCTGTTTAAAATCCGAAATTTTAATTGGCCATAACTTTGGTTCAAACCGATTAAATCTATTTTAAACCGAACCTAACGAATAGATTGAGACCTAGTTCAATCAAGGCTATATGTAGGACAATCAGAAGATATCGAAACAGAATCAGCCAAAATATATTAATCCTATTAATCAATGCTTGAATTTAATTCCAAAAATTTGTAGGCCATTGCCAATCCTGCCCAGCGACTTCCTTTCATTCGGCTCAAATCGCGTCGATGTGTGAATAAATGCTCAACAAAATGCAGGAATGCCGCCCGATTTTGCCGCAATCGACTCCTGACTCATTTGAGTCGATTGGCTCTTTTGCTACTGTTCGAAGCATTCCTCGTTTTGGCCTTCAACTTCATTCTTTCTCCACTGGTCCTTTCCCCGTTCATTTCCGTCTCCATTTGGGCCATCATTTTGCCACTTTTGGCATTTAATTATTTACTCATTCTTGGCCTCATCATTTATTATCGATTCACGGCAAGTTTATTTTAGGCAAAATGAAAAAAAATTATTTATTTTAATTGTAGAAATATCGAAAAAGACGGAAAGTGCATCGAACCCTCCAACTGCCAATGCCACCTCTGCCTCGGGTGAACACAATGAGTGACAGTTTGGCATCAGCGGAACATCGGAGGGAAAAAACATTCCGGCAATCGAAACGTGGCACCACCACCTCGTCCCAATCATCGAGTTCATTGAGTGGTTTTGGCCACATTGGCGGTGGATATGAGCCAATGATTGAATTGTTGATCAGCGGAAGTACAAGCGTTGGAGGGAAAATGGGTGAGAGGACACGGACATATAGCCATCAGCCAAGTCGAGAAAGGGAAGAGAGAAGACCGGAGAAAAAATGTGAAAAACTGCGACAAAATGGATGCTTGACTTCGCCAATTGGCTACGATGTATTCCTGAGTTGTTCATCCTCATCCGAATTGGATTGGATAACGCAAAAGGCCGTTCCTGAATTGCACAAAAATGGTCTGAGTTACACATCGGCATTGATGTGCGACAATGAAATGCGAATTCCATTCTTGCATACGGCCAGCCACATTCTCTACTATATTCCATCATATAAAACATTCTTGTCGGGAATGATCGAAATGTGAGGAGGGGAAATTATAAACTGGATATTATCCTATTTAATTTGCCGAATAAAATGCTGAATTTGTCGAATAGAAATTCATAGCGCCAAAATAATTACTATAAAGATTTAGGGGTTTACCCTAATTTCACAAATCATATACCATTGAATAGGGCTAGTCAATACGCATTGAATGATATAAATTTTGTCATCATTTGGTCAAAATTTGAGAGTAGTAAGCAGTTTAAACCGATTGTGCTTTAATGATTCAAAACCAAGATAGAATTAGTTAAATCTATAAGCCAAAATATAATTAATTGGTGCACTTTAACGAGATCTATAGAGTATATGGTTTGGAGTTTAAGATAAACCATTGATCCATTATAATCATAACTTTTTCGGCAATTTTAGCAATTTATTCGGTAAAAATAAATATTTTTCTTTTGAAATGAAATCCAATCCATTCATTTTAGCGCTTATTTCATTGGGCATTCCGATTGGCAAGTCACGGTTTGTGTGCCAAGAGAGGCCGAATGTTTAGTGCTATTGGATGATGTGGCCAAGCTGGATGCGGAAATCTACAAAGCAGTTGAACGTCGAAATGAATGCTATCGAATGGCATTTGCCTATTTGAAGGATATGGCCGCACGGAGACAAATTCGAGTATTCACCAGGTTGGTGGATTGGTGAATGTGAAGCATTATATGAAATTGGCCTTTTCAGAGTTGAAGAAGCAATTCGGCATATTCGAGACACAAGCAATCAACAACAACAAGAAAGGATCAACATTGAAGGGGACGAAGAGGATGGTCAAAAACAAGGGAAAAGAACATCAACGGCATTGAGGCAAATTCTGGAGAAGCAGCATTTGGTGAAGGAAAGGACCAGTCAAAATTTATTGGAACATTTGAGACAGGCCGAGGCCAGGGGACAACAAATGGAATTGGATTTGGCCGAAATTCGACCAGACCCAAAGGATCGGCTGGACCTACCTATTAATACTCGGAGTTGACAAAGAAAAGCAATAATTGCGCAGCAGGAAATAAATTAATATTTTGGAATCAATATTTTGTGATAGCCCCCACACCTAAATATATTCATAGTTTTATTCTACTTAACTCAAATTCACCCAAAACATTGCCTCCCTTCCCTTTTTTTATTTTATTTTCATCAATTTCACAGCATAAATTCAAAATAATTAAAATTAATAAAAATTTTTTGACATATTTAATTGTTATGCATATTCGATGAAAAATTAGATTAATCTATTAATCCTTATTATGCAATGAATTAATTGTTTGGACAAACAGGCGGAATTATTTTGGGGCAAATAAAACAGGCGGAATTATTTTGGGGCAAATAAAACAGGCGGAATTATTTTGGGGCAAATAAAACAGGCGGAATTATTTTGGGGCAAATGAAACAGGCGGAATTATGTTTGGGGCAAATAAAACAGGCGGAATTATTTTGGGGCAAATAAAACAGACGGAATTATTTTAGTGCAAATAAAACAGGCGGAATTATTTTGGGGCAAATAAAACAGGCGGAATTATTTTGGGGCAAATAAAACAGGCGGAATTATTTTGGGGCAAATAAAACAGGCGGAATTATTTTGGGGCAAATAAAACAGGCGGAATTATTTTGGGGCAAATAAAACAGGCGGAATTATGTTTGGGGCAAATAAAACAGGCGGAATTATTTTGGGGCAAATAAAACAGGCGGAATTATTTTGGGGCAAATAAAACAGGCGGAATTATTTTGGGGCAAATAAAACAGGCGGAATTATGTTTGGGGCAAATAAAACAGGCGGAATTATTTTGGGGCAAATAAAACAGGCGGAATTAAAACAGGAGAAATTAATCTAAGAAATTGGTGGAATTAATCTAGCCAGCAGGCGGTAATTATTATTTGGTTGGCGAACTCTCCATTTCAAAAAATGTTTGCGGACATTTTCAAACTTAATTTCGGAACTTGTTCTCTCTTTAAAATTATTATTAAATATTTATCGATTTGATGGATTTGGATTAATTAAATAAAGTGATATCAAATATGTATACATAAAATAATTAATAATGTGCCCGAATTTATTTATTTGGTAATTTATTTCATCACATCAATTCATTCCATTTCCACAATATGAACCCATTCTGGTTTGTCCACTCGCCCATATTGAATATCGGAAATGGTCTCCTGAATTCGTTGCATCAAATCTGCTCCCGAACTCATTGTAGGGATTTGGATTTCCTCGACCCTTCCATCCTCCTGATCCCTGTGTACGATTTTATCAATTGGTGACAATGCGCAGGCCGTTCCGGAGCCGAACATTTGCAACAACTATTAAAAAATTTGAATATAAAATTGAATTCGATGGGACACTGACCCTTCCATCGGCCGCAGCCATTCTCATTTCCTCCATTGTTGGGTACCGTTCGCTAATTTTGAAGTCACCAAATTCATGGGCAATTGCCAACACCGAATCTCGGGTTATCCCAGCCAAAATGAGTCCATCATCCAATGGAGGGGTGACCAATTCATGTTCTATATTATATGTGGAAATAGGCATAATTCGATATTTTAATTTCTGAATCACCTCCATTCTCATTTATCCAATACACAAAAATGTTCATTGAGCCAACTTCTGTTAGCTTTTGATCTGGGCCACAGAGCCATAAAACTTGTTGGCATCCATATTCAGCGGCCAATCTGCCGACCATAATTGTTGCAGCATAATTGCTAAAAAATAGATAAAATGAAACAAATTCAATATGCAAACAAAATTACCATCCCATTTTGAAGCTTCCAACGCCTCCGTGGAAAGCACGCACAAATGTGGAATCAGCAAACAGGGAAACAGGCTTGAAACCAGTTTGATAAAATGCCCCAACTGGGCCAGAAAGGACTGAAAAAATTTAATTAAATAATTATGCCAAAAATAATTTACCAAAAAGTTTGGCATTTTTTGAATGTGCAACGCCCAATGTCGGATCGGTGCCAATCATTGTTGGTCGAATGTAGAGGGAGGAGGTAGTGGAATGTGGCACCCAATCTTTGTCAATTCTCACCAATTCACAAATTATTTTCAACAATTCATTTGCATCAAAATCCTTAATTATTCAATAAAAATGATGATTTAATATTAGAAAGTTGTCTACCGGCAAAGAAGAACGTGCCGCCGTCCTCCGCATTCTTGCAATGTTCATTTCTGGCCGAAACAGTCGTATCCTATTGTCAATGCCACGATATGCCTTCATCCCTTCGAACAATTCAATAGCATAATGAAGTACCTATAAAAGGAATGAATTGGTAATGTTTAATTGAATTTGTCAATCACTTTTGCCCCCGGATGCAACTGCAATTCTTTGAGTGGCGTTATCTGAGGCCGAGTCCATCCTTTGTCCTCGCTCCAGTCCACTTCCATCATATGATCCGCAAAATGGTGGCCAAATTTCAATTCATCCGTTTCCTTTGGTTTATCCTGCATTTGCCAAATTTCGGAACGTTCAATTTGCAAATCTTTGTGCTAAAATTAAATAAAATTACTCTTTAAAATGGGAGACCGAATGACAGACCAAGAATGTTTGCTTGCGTCGTTCTGTTGGCGTAGGAATGGGTTCAATTTGATGTTGCGGATGGATTGCCAATTGGCCGCTGGACATTGAAGCCATTGAACGGCTTCCGCCATTCAACAATATGAATTTGATTGGTTGCAGTGTTTTCATCTAAAAATGGGAAGAAAATATAATCATAAAATTGGGTAATTGTCTGTGTCGAAAAAATGAGGACAAATTTGAGCAAAACCAATTAAAAATCATCGAAGCTCGGGAATGAGCCCGGGAGGGGTGAAAGGGAGAGAATTTAAAGAGCCGCTCGAAAAGGGACATTCATCACAAATTGATGAACTGCCTCCTTTTTATCTATTATTCAGTCAATTGGGGCGGCTGGCAGTAGGAATGAACTCTAACTTGTGGTTTAAATAAGTCAGAAAAAGGAGGCAAATTGAGTGATGAGTGGGAATTGGCCAAAATCATGCTTTCGGGAATAAAATAAATATTTTCATCATCATCACTTCTGCTCTCTTTGGTTTCCTTGCAGACAACAAACCAATCCTCCGTTTTGGCCCACGTGGTCCAAGAAAAGTGCGCTGACATCACGCGACGAATGAGAGCTGATCGGTCTTTTGAGGAGGGGACATTTTGGGTGGGAAATGGGAATGGGAAGGAAGTGGTTGGCGGTGGATGGTTGGTAGGATTTTTGGTTGATTGATGATATTTTTGGAAGGACGAGTTGGTGATCAAACGAAAACCAACAATGAATGAATGAACGTGCTTTTTCGCCCATTTAAGGTATTGGATGGGATGGGGAGAATGTGGATTTATGAAAATGGAGATTTATTGTTGGGAGCCGAACGGCGAGGCAGAAAATGGGCATTTTTTCTCACATCTGCCCCCCCCCCCCCACCCCCTTCCACCCATTATTCTATTCATTGCCCTTCACATTTTCTTCCATCCATTAAATTCTTGCATCATCCTTTGTAATCCCAAGCAATTTTTATGGAGGATTTATTAAATTGTCCGGATGTTGTTTTATTTTGTTTGAAAGAAAATTAAATGAGTGGTAAATAAATAAATTATTTGCAAACAAATTTTTAATAATTTAAATGTTTGCAAAGTGCATCAAAGATTCAGAATCCTTTATATTAGTAAACAAAATAAAAAGCACGAGGCAATGTTTTTGATGAAAATGTGTGGGAATGGGAAATGGGATGATCAAAATGAAAGGAAGGACAGCAGCCCAAACCCCAAATAAATACGCCATGTGAGTTGGGAATTTTTACGTACACAAACACCGGTGATGGATGGGACCGTTTCATTGCGAAGTCGGAGGCCAACCGAAACTATTTTATCACCAAATATTTCTCATTCTCTCAAAAATGAAAACAACAACCACCTTAATGCCGTATTATTTTGTGTGATTGGCCAAAGATTGACATGCAGAATGTCGCTGACAACAACGATTGATGGCGATGATGAAAAAATGGGGCGGTGAATGGGATAGATCACAGTTCAACCAATTTCAATGTTTTTATCACTCCAATTATTTTATTTATTTTTTAGAACTTTCATTTAGATGATGAAATTTTAATTTCGAATTTCTCAGACAACGAGAATCCCTTCTTTTGACATTTGACTCCATCTCCATTCAATCAACATTTATTTTGCATCAGAATGATCAACAAAAATACATAAACAAATTCCGAATGGAAATAGGAATTGGAAAACATTAAATTGTGAATTTATTGCCTGATATGGCCTTGATTGAATTTTGAAGAAATAAAATTCAAAGTGACCTCGTGCTATATTATATTTTGTGTAATATGGCATAAAATGGTACAAATGGAAATCGTCATATCATCCAAATCCAAAATTAGAAAGGCCACAACGGAGATAATGAAGGAAAAAAATGAAAAACAAATCAGAAAATGCATTCATCATCAAGAAAACAAATTTAAGGGGGGAAATGGTCCATTCCTGTGGGCCGAAATAATCGGTTGAAATGATTGGAAGCACTTTTATGATTGACGCTGCGATGATTTTGCATTGCATTCCACCCTTGTCCCCATTTCCAACATTGATAAAATGATAAGGAATGATTGGTTAGGGTCACGACGACATGAGAACATATTATGACCAAAATTGAGTCTGGGCAGCAATTTAATGGATGTCGAAAGGTGCATGGCTGATCATGTCGAATTCAAAAATGGCCTTCTTATAAGGAAAATGATTATAGACAATGAAAGAAAGGAGATGGATTTTTTAAGGAATTAAAATTAAAGAAAAATATCCGGAAAATTGTAACTAAAAGGTTTCTGCTGGAATTGTAATTAAAAACTAATTTTCACGAAAATACAAATATTTTAGCTAAGTGAAACACAAAATGCTTTTAGCTAAGTGAAATACAAATTGCTTTTAGCTGAATGAAACACAAAATGCTTTTAGCTAAGTGAAATACAAATTGCTTTTAGCTGAACGAAACACAAAATGTTTTTAGCTAAGTGAAACACAAAATGTTTTTAGCTAAGTGAAACACAAAATGTTTTTAGCTAAGTGAAACACAAAATGTTTTTAGCTAAATGAAAAACAAAATGTTTTTAGCTAAACGAAAACACAAAATGTTTTTAGCTAAGTGAAATACAAATGTTTTTAGCTAAGTGAAACACAAATGTTTTTAGCTAAGTGAAATACAAAATGTTTTTAGCTAAATGAAAAACAAAATGTTTTTAGCTAAGTGAAACACAAATGTTTTTAGCTAAGTGAAATACAAAATGTTTTTAGCTGAATGAAACACAAAATGCTTTTAGCTAAATGAAACTCAAAATGTAACGAAAACACAAAATGTTTTTAGCTAAGTGAAACACAAAATGTTTTTAGCAAGTGAAACACAAAATGTTTTTAGCTACATGAAAAACAAAATGTAACGAAAACACAAAATGTTTTTAGCTAATAAGTGACACACAAAATGTTTTTAGCTAAGTGAAACACAATATGTTTTTAGCTAAATGAAAAACAAAATGTTTTTAGCTAAACGAAAACACAAAATGTTTTTAGCTAATAAGTGAAACACAAAATGTTTTTAGCTAAGTGAAACACAAAATGTTTTTAGCTAAATGAAAAACAAAATGTTTTTAGCTAAACGAAAACACAAAATGTTTTTAGCTAAACGAAAACACAAAATGTTTTGCTAAGTGAAATACAAATGTTTTTAGCTAAGTGAAACACAAATATTTTTAGCTAAGTGAAATACAAAATGTTTTTAGTTAAATGAAAAACAAAATGTTTTTAGCTAAATGAAAACACAAAATATTTTTAGCTAAGTGAAACACAAAATGTTTTTAGCTAAGTGAAACACAAAATGTTTTTAGCTAAGTGAAACACAAAATCTTTTTAGCTAAATGAAAAACAAAATGTTTTTAGCTAAACGAAAACACAAAATGTTTTTAGCTAAGTGTACAAATGTTTTTAGCTAAGTGAAACACAAAATATTTTTAGCTAAGTGAAACACAAAATGTTTTTAGCTAAGTGAAACACAAAATGTTTTTAGCTAAATGAAAAACAAAATGTTTTTAGCTAAACGAAAACACAAAATGTTTTTAGCTAAACGAAAACACAAAATGTTTTTAGCTAAGTGAAATACAAATGTTTTTAGCTAAGTGAAACACAAATGTTTTTAGCTAAGTGAAATACAAAATGTTTTTAGTTAAATGAAAAACAAAATGTTTTTAGCTAAATGAAAACACAAAATGTTTTTAGCTAAGTGAAACACAAAATGTTTTTAGCTAAGTGTACAAATGTTTTTAGCTAAGTGAAACACAAAATATTTTTAGCTAAGTGAAATACAAATGTTTTTAGCTAAGTGAAACACAAAATGCTTTTAGCTAAGTGAAATACAAATTGCTTTTAGCTGAATGAAACACAAAATGCTTTTAGCTAAATGAAACTCAAAATGTAACGAAAACACAAAATGTTTTTAGCTAAGTGAAACACAAAATGTTTTTAGCTAAGTGAAACACAAAATGTATTTAGCTAAGCGAAACACAAATGTTTTTAGCTAAATGAAACACAAAATGTTTTTAAGCTAAGTGAAACACAAATGTTTTAGCTAAATGAAACACAAAATGTTTTTAGCTAAGTGAAACACAAATGTTTTTAGCTAAATGTAACACAAAATGTTTTTAAGCTAAGTGAAACACAAATGTTTTTAGCAAAATGAAACACAAAATGTTTTTAGCTAAGTGAAACACAAAATGTTTTTAGCTAAGTGAAACACAAAATGTTTTTAGCTAAGTGAAACACAAATGTTTTTAGCTAAATGAAACACAAAATGTTTTTAAGCTAAGTGAAACACAAATGTTTTAGCTAAATGAAACACAAAATGTTTTTAGCTAAGTGAAACACAAATGTTTTTAGCTAAATGTAACACAAAATGTTTTTAAGCTAAGTGAAACACAAATGTTTTTAGCTAAATGAAACACAAAATGTTTTTAAGCTAAGTGAAACACAAATGTTTTAGCTAAATGAAACACAAAATGTTTTTAGCTAAGTGAAACACAAATGTTTTTAGCTAAATGAAACACAAAATGTTTTTAAGAAAAATTGAGGAAAACACAAATCTTCCCTGCAGTATAAATGAGAATAATGTTGCGAGTAATCATTGGTGCAAATTTGTGGTTTGTGTTTCCCTCGATTGTACCGTATTCTCTCTTTAGCTGTAGTGAGGCGAAAATTTGTGTTCCCTCGATTTGATTGAAGGGAAAAATAAAGTTCCCTCGATTGCGAAATGTCATTGCCTCACAATTTGATTGAAAAGAAAATTTGTGTTCCCTTTATTTATATTTTAACTCCTGCAGAATAATCCATGAATATTTAAATTATTCATTTTTTTATTAAATTTAGATCATTTTTAATTTATTTGATTTTAAACAATCAAATCCTTGTTTCGAATTTCGATTGATTTGTTTATTAATTTTTTCAAATGAATATTTGTTTCCATGGCAACATCTCCCCAATTTTTCTACTCTTTTCACCCTAAAGCCTAAAATTTCCCATTTATTATCATTCCTTAATCAAAAAAGAAGGAAAATGTTATTCCTTTTGTTAGCCCCAATCCTTGATTTGGGATTTAATGCGGCCACATTTTTCCTCCATTTGGACCAGGATTTACAATTGATGCTTGTTCTGTCAGTCCACATCCCCAAATTCATCAAATTTTGTATTCATTTTCAGTTTGCAAGATACCCTCCAAGTGTTGGCCATTCTTGGCTTGGCCGTCCGTTTTTCCTCCACCTTTGCATTTCAAGTTGGCCTCATTGGCCATATTCTTCGCCGATTCAGTGCTTCCATATTTTCGGCACTTCTCTATTTGGTCCTTAGCATTCTGCTTCATTTACTTTCGCTTAAAAATCGTTGGTCTAATATTGATTCGGCCCCATCCCGTCATTTTGTTTGGTCCATCGAAATGACAATTTTATTTGTTGCCCAAAGAACCGGTAAAAAGGAATATTTAATTTGGATATTTTATTAATTCAGCTTCCATTCTTCACTATTTCCTCTATAAAAGGACAATTTTGTTGTTGAATGACCCAAAATATCATCAAGAATCGTCGGATTGGTTACTTCAAAAAATTGGCCAAAAATCTGTTGTGCAATAAAATAATTGGCAAAATCGGAAGAACCAATTTTTGTGAAGGACACAACAATAATGCGTGCAATAAAATAAAATAGACCTCAAAAAGTGAATGAATGGTGAAAATATAATTTAGAAACAAGTTTTTCATCCCGAAAAATGCAAAATATTCCTTCCTTTGAAGCCTCATTTCACACAAAATTTGCCATCATTTTTATTTGAAAAAAATGGAATTGATTGATCAAACAAATTTCGTACCCTCTATAAATTCTCATTTTTGGCCTTTTCTTCCCCAATTCGGATTACTATTGACGATATATTTCTGCTATTTTGGATGACTAATGGGAAAATGGCATTTATGAATGAGCAGAGCCCACAAAAGAGAGGCAAAAGAGGCTTTACAAAATGAATGAGTAAAATGGGAAAAGCGATGATCGTAAATGTGAATCCATAAAATATTTGTGGATGAATAGAAATCATTTCCTTGGCCAATTCCCCTTCCCCATCCTCCATTCAATTGTCCCTCTATGCAGCAGCTTTCTCCGTTATTATGGCCAACAAAATTTCCGCGTGAATTTTTGAACGCGCGGACGCAAATACAAGAAAAGAGATTACAATTTATGGGAAGGGAACATTGGCCTAGATTTTGGCCACTGGGTCCCTCCCTTCAAAGAACACAGCCAAACATTTGCTCGATTCCCTCCGGTCCACTCCCTTGTGACCTTTTCAGTCATCCGCGTCCGCGCTGTGCTCATTTTGGTCTAGGCTTACTAATAAAAGAAGGGACAGAAAGAAGGAAGGAAGCAAAATGTTGGGGAAGGAGGTCAAAACAGCACAAACAGGGCAATAGGGAGGTGGCCCCCAAAATGCATCGACCAAAGTGGTGGGTGGTTGTGGGGTGCCCAATGGTCATTCCCCCCATTCATTCAATGTTGACCATTGGACGCCCTCCGTAACCCACCAATTCTGCTCCATTCGATTGCACATTTTGCCCCAATTTTCTGGGTTTTTCCCCTGCGTACTTTTCTCAAAACCAATCCATTTTTTGCCTTGTTTTGCCCAGTTTCCCGTTCATTTTTTGCCTTTTGAATTTCAAAAGCCGTTCGACACAATTTTTTTATAAATTTTAGCTTTTTCATTCATTTCAAATTTGTATTTTTTTCCATTCGAAGGAACAAAAAACAGGACATTTATTTCAATCCCTGGGTATTTCTTTTGGCCATATCTCGAGAAGGAATTAACCAATTTAGGAAGGCGATATGCCATTCGAAAGCCCTAAAAGTCATCTAAAAAGTGGCTTAAATAATTTTGCGAAAATTTAAAATATATATAAGCAGCTATCCTCAAAAATTCGGGTTTATTACTTTAAAATGCATGTAACTTTTTAAAATGTAGAATTTATAAAATTTAAAAAGGGCAAATCATAGAGGGTACTTTAGACTTTCAATTAAATATTACCCTTCTCGAATTGATTATTGCCTCGCAGAAATATGAAATTCTAATTCGGGAATTATGGTACTAAAATGTCCACTAAAGGGACCATTGAATTCATTCAAAGCCAACGACAAATAGAGGGAATACTTTTATTATGGCCATTGGGAAAAGGCAAATAGTAAATTGGCGCGAGGGACACATTTTCGATATACGGATTTGGATATGGCCAATATTTTGGGCCAATATTAGGAAAGGAATGCATGCGCATGTCCACCCAATATTATTTATTCCCTTTTGAATTCAATCCGCATCACTTTCTTCCCCTTCAATGAGTTTTGGCCAAATCGAGGAAAAGCGGCGCGGATTTTGGCCACATTTTCACTGTTTTTCCAAGGACTTTCTCCCATCCCCTTCTTCCGCTCCCTTCCCTCCTCTCGACCATCCCCCACCATAATGATGTTGATGATCTCCTCGCCGGTGCGAGAGCAAATAGCCTTGGCTAGACCGGCCCATATAGCTGCTCTCGTGGCTAGTTCATCATCCGTACCCCATTCACAATGATGAGAGTCGCACGGCCAAATAAAAAATTGCAATGGAAATGCAATCCACCACCCCCCCCCCCCCCCCCCCCCCATTCGGCTAATAATCAATTCCGCCTCCATCAATCTCCCCCATCCCCACTTTTGCAGTTTCCGGATATTCACTTTTCAAATTTTAATTAATTAATTCTGTTTCCGTGAGAGTGAAATGTTGGGCATTCCATTCCTGGACGATGCCATCACAAAATTGTTCAAGCCCCATGCCTTCGATGATCCCGTCGATCGGCTCAATTATTTCATTACGGTCCAATCAAACCATTCTAAAATGCCATAATTCTCCTCATTTTCAGTCCACTTTGCTGACCTTTTTTGCCCTGATGGTTTCGGCCAAACAATATGTGGGCAGTCCAATCCAATGTTGGATGCCAATGGAATTTAAGGGCGGCTGGGAGCAATATGCCGAGGTCCCCTTCTCATTTTTGGGTGATTTATTTGTCTTTTGTTTCGCAGGATTATTGCTTCATCCAAAACACATATTATGTGGCCCCGGAAGAGGTGGCAATAATAAATTAAAATTTCCCAAAAATGAATATTCCCCCTTTAATTATTTTAGGAAATTCCAGCGGAAATAACTGAAAGGGATGATCGCCAATTTGGCTATTATCAGGCAATCCACTCCAAATATTAATAAAATATCCTCTTTTTTTATTATAGTGGGTTCCAATTGTTTTGGCCCTTCAGGCGGTGATGTTCTATTTGCCAAATTGGATTTGGAAAACTTTGCATCAACAAAGCGGTCATTCCCGGAATTTATTAAAGGATATTATATTTAATTTGTCGAAAAAAAACACTGAAAATATCGAAAAGATTTTAACGGCCAGATTTCCCGAAATCTTATACCCAATCGATAGATCGTCAAGAGGCATCGATTGGTATTTAATAAATTATGGTTTGAGCAAAAATTTAAAGGGTTTTAAACAGTTTAAGCCATCTTATGTTTTGGTTTCAAACTATTTTAGTATTTGTTTTATCTAAGACAATCATTATAAAAAAATATTTCTTGCCTAGATTTATCGATTGATGAGTATAAAGTTTGGGTTCTAGATTATTGTACCGTTAAAATCTTTTTGACATTTTTAATGCTTTTTTTCTACGCTTTCAAATTAAAATATTTCCCATTTATTAAATAGTCAAAATAAATTTAAATTTATTTAGGTGTTGATTTGGAAACGGCCATTTCCGATGCGCGTTCTCTGCGCACAATGCCATCGGCAAAAAGGCAAACGGAAATGGGCAAATTGGTCCAATATTTGAATGAATCTTTGGAGCTGCATGAATCCCATCGAACTCCTCGCTATTTCCTCTGCTTTCGTTTTGGCCGTTCCCTTGGCTCCTACGTGTCCACTCTTTATTTAATCATTAAATTGCTTTATTTGGTAAGGCAAAATCCAATATCCATTTTATATTCATTAGGTGAATGTTCTTGGCCAATTTTTCCTCCTCAATTCCTTCATTGGACGAGGATTTGCTCTTTGGGGAATGACCGCCATTCAATCACTTTGGATGGGTGATGGATGGCATGATTCCCCGGTATTCCCTCGCGTTTCCCTTTGCGATTTTCGTGTTCGCCGTTTGGCCAATATGCACCGATATACGGTGCAATGTGTCCTCATGATTAATATGTTCAATGAAAAGGTGTGGCCAAAATCCATATTTCAATTTATATTTATCAAAAAATTCATCAGATTTATTTATTCATTTGGTTTTGGTTTTTGTTGGTTGCCGTTTCCACTCTCATCAATTTCCTCTATTGCCTATTTTCGCTGGTGCCACCGGCCGCCCGAGAACGCCAGCTGCGTTGCCTCCTGAAACAGGCCAAATTCCAAGAATTGGTGGAATCAAAGGAGGCTGCCCCAATGCTCGACAGATTCGCCAATCATGCCCTTCGTCCGGATGGCATTTTACTGCTTCGATTCATCGAAGGACATGCCGGCGCCATTGTGGCCAGGGAATTGGCCGCCCAACTTTTCTCCGAATATGTCCAACATTGTGAAGGTAAAGGAAGGGTAAAGGATAAGGATTAATGTTTTTATCAATTTTAAGGCACTTTTCACAGTTCTCAGGCAGTAAAAGTTGCCTCAAATTTGCTTCGGGCCCCCGGCTCACACAGCACCAAATCAACATCGCCTGGTTTCGAATATGAACCACTTCACCCCCATCATTTGGCCATTGAAAAGGGCGGCGGCGGCGGATTGGAACATCCGGACATGGGAGGCGGTGTTAAACCAAAACATGTTTAACTCATTGCCCCAAAAAACATTCATCCATTCACATTCAATAAATTATTCTCAGGGATTCATACAGAAAATGTCGACAATAACAAAAAAATATAGCAGCCTTTCACCCCAAATTTTTCATTCCATTTATATTTCATTTCATTCACTTTTTCCCCACTTTTGTAATCTCTTTTTTTGCATAAATTCAAAAACAAATTTCCACTCCAAATTTGCCGAAAAGATATTTTTCTTTCATTTTTATCAAAAAATTATGTTCTCCTTTTTTTGCGAATAAATTTGTGTGTTTTTCATTTAATTTGGAATTAATTTGATATAGAATAAATTGGCTACTTTTCTTTAGTAATTCTATAAGCTAATAAGGCCGAAAGATTAGAAGGAACTATATTCCAGAATTGAGTTTTCGATTAACCAGAAAATGTTCATGAACATTTAAGAAATCATTGTCTTATTAATAGATAACTCCCTTTCGATTGTAAATAAATATATATTCCGTAAAGTTGCAATTTTTGTGTTTAATACCAAAAAAGTTAATTGATTACGGAAGCTCCGCCATTCTAATAAATAATTTTGCCGCTTTAGCGTAAAATGCGATCTTGTGCGTGGAAGAATTTTCGGAAAGAAAAAATATTAATTTTTATAAAAATTGTTCTTTTTTTATGAATAAATTTGTGTGTTTTTCATTTAATTTGAATAATTATATTATATTTTGGTCATCTTTTTCTTTCCCCTCAAAATGTTTCGAATCTGTGCACAAATGATGGCGCATTTCTGACCCGATTTGCCTCGGTGCATGCCTTCCGAATTTGTTTATTCACTTTGGCTGGACCGCAGCTGAATACGCCGATTTCGGGCACCTAAAATTGAACTCATTCATAAATATTCTTCTTAATATTTTTACATCTTGATGTCGACTTTGTAAAAATTTGAAGAATAAATCAAAATTTGGGCGGCCAAAATGATTGGTCGCTCGAAGCCCAGTGAACATGCTCAAACCGGAATTATCCCCTCGGAAATGTTTTTCACAAATATACTGGAAAATAAAATATTTCACTTGATTGAATTTATTTAGGACTGACCAAAACTGTTGTGCGCAAATCGAATTTATGGAAGAATTGAGTGACAAAAATGTGAATTTCCAAGGCATTTTCCTGGTCAAATGTTTCCACCTCCTTTAGGACATCCACAAACCATTCAAAATTTTTATGCGTTGGGCAAATCCAAAGGAAATATACCTAAAATAAATTTAAATGAATTAACAAATATTCACGCACTTTTCGGCATTTTATGCCACTATGATTTCCGGATGCCCTTTCCAGCACCAAATCCATCAAAGTGGATGCATACGGTGTCACTCCAATGCCCCCACCGATCATCACCACCACTTCATGATTGTGCCATTCCTTTTTTGGGTTATTTTACAAGGATTTTATGTGGCAATTTCCCTCCATTACTTGATTTCCATCCCCATATGGCCCATTCAAATTGACCACCGGATAGGCCAATCCATTGGTTTGTGCTTCGCTGATTTCATTCCGTAAATTCCATGTCCATGGGCCAACTGCTTTGATGAACAATTCCAGGGTTGGGGCCTGAGGGGCAGATGCCAATGAGAATGCATGATGTTCATTGAAATGGCAGGACAGTGCCGGACATGAAATGCGCACCCATTGGCCACTGCGGAATTTGAAGGAATGAGGCCGTTTAAATTGAATGTAAATTATATCTGAATTGGACAAAGGGGAATGAATGAATTAATGATTGGGGAGGGAAATTGGGGTGCCAAATCCTCAGTATTTATTAGTAAGAAAACCCAACAAAATCCCGGCAAAAATTTTCAAATACTGGCAAAAAACAGTATAAAACTTTGTTATTTCATATTTTAGTATTTCATGATTTATTTGATTTGTTAAGTATTTCGGTATGTGAAAAAGTAAGTGGAAAATTAAAAGTATATATACGGTACTTGAAACTTGTTGGCACAGGGAGAAATTTTTATCAAAAATGCTCCTCCAGGGAAAATCTTATTAGCAGATAATTTAAAAATCCAATAAAAACCCGGCAAAATATGATAAACAAATCATAAATTCCGGTAATGTATCCCGGCTGGGACATCAAATCCTAGGTAAATACCGCAGGATTCCCCAGTAGCCGGTACTATGGCACCTCTGTAGGAGGGAAATTTGCGCTACCTGATGGAAGAATGGCGGCATCCACAATTCGCAATTGTTTGTAATGTTTTCTCATTCCAATGATTCGATCCATGATGAAAATGATGACTGGGCCCAATACAATATAGAAGAATTTAGGTGACTGAATGGGAGGAGGATTGGAAAGAAAAGTGGAAAAATTGTTTACATCCAGCAATTTTGGCAATCCATGCAAAATGGTCAGGGCATAGAGGAGCACATTGAGCAAATGGGTTATGCGAAATGCATGGTATGCCCTTTTCATGACAGCCGGTGCCGAAAAAACGTAGATTATGGACATTGTGGCCACCAACAAAATGCCAGTGATTCCAGTCAATGTTTGGAAGAACCAATAGGAAATTGAGGGCAAAAAGTTGGAGCCGAATACAGCCTTCAAAAATGATGGAATAAATGAATGGATGGAAAATATTGAATTTAATACTTCTTGAAAAAGGCAGGCAAGTCCTTCTTGGCTTTGGGTGGCCACATGATAGAAATTAATGCAATGGCCAATTGTGTGGATTGTGGCAAAAATGCCAGCAGTGATGGCAACAATCTTAAATGAAAATAACCCAAAATGATATAAATATTTGTAAAAACTTTATGAAAAGTTATTGCCGAATCCAACGGCAAATACTGAAAAAGAAATAGAATTTAGAGGAAACAATATTTTCGGCAAACTTCGCCAATGAATGATTCCCTCAAAAGTGTCAAAACATTGCGGCAAACTGTGAGCAAAATGAGTGCCATATCGAAGGAAAGGGCGGCGGCAGCACCTCGCGTAATGGCAATTCCTTAAAAAACAAAATAAGAGTGTACATTTATTCCAAAGTTCATTCATTACCAACGCCCATAACTCGCCGTAAATCTCGATGCTCATTTTCATATCGATAAACTTCATTCAAATTTAAATGAATTTTACTCATTCCTTCCCCTAACTTACACCAAAATCTTTCCAAAAATACAATGGCATTTGCGGCAAAAAAGAGGAAAAGCACAACAATGTGTTGTCGATAACTTTCCAAATAGCTGAGCAAAAGTGAGAATGAATTCTTTTGGAATGCCTCCTCTGCTTCGGCGGTCACCGCAAAACTATTCAAACTTTGGGTTTCCTCCAAATTTATTCGCATGTTCACGCCGCGCAAATGGACGCCCACCGGCCTTCGAATATCGTCCATTTGGCTGAATATTGCCTCAAAATCTTTGTAATTCAGAAATTCCCTTTCCGGGTCAATTCCTGCTCGATGCAAGACAGATTCAACAACATGATTTTGGACCTTTAAAATAAAATTTTATTGGAAGCAAATTCCCCATTCTAACATCCTGATCAATTCGGACTCCGGCTGCCATGTTCAATGATTTGACAAATTCGCAGAATTGTTGCCTTTGAACCCGGCCTTCCCTGTCCAAATCGCACATGTCGAATACCAACTGGAGTTTCTCCTTCAATGAGCCTTGTGTGAATTTGCGCAGTACATCCAAGAATTCCTGGAATGTGACCACCGTGTCATTCTCCGCATCCTTGGCCATGCATGCGAACATCCTTTGTACGAATAAATCGCCGGCACGCATCCCAAGGGCCTCCGCAAATTCAGCCTTTGTCAAAGTCATATTCATCACTTGTTCCGATGCTTGCGAATTGAATTGGTAGGAATGGTCGCTGAGTTGGGGAACATTGAATGCCTAAAATGGATTAATTTAACAATTTGTCCAATCAATTTGGCCGCCCACTCTTGAATAGGCTTCCCGAAAGAAATGGTCCAATTTGGCCTGTCGTTTGTCTTTTGTCTCGGCCGCCTCCAAAAGGACATCATTTTCAGCCTCAACCTCATTCACCGATTTTCCATGTTTTAAAAGGCAATTGCCCAGAAAACATCGAAATTGATTCCAATGTTGTTCGGATGGAAGGCGAAGGACCTTTATGAGAAATTTCAAATTTTTATTGAATTTTAAATGGATGAACAGACCACATCATAATTTTTGGGGGTTGAAATGCAAACAAATGGCCCTTGCCCACTTTTACGGCTACTTTTCTTTGTTACGGTCAGTCGAATTGCGCGAACATCAGTGAAATCCAATTTGCGGAGGATTCCGCCACTTCGGCGTTTTAAAATTCTCAATTGGATTCTTTTCGAATCGACTTCCACTGTGATTGATCTGAATAAAAGGAAAACATTTTGGCGAACCTTTTTTGATAGCGAAAATATATTTTGGCAGTGAAAAAAACACGGAATTAAATTAGATAAAACAAAAATTAGACGGAAATAAAACAGGTGAAATTAAAACATAGTAGTCAAATAGGCGGAATTATGTTTGGGGCAAATAAAACAGGCGGAATTATTTTGGTGCAAATTGAACAGGCGGAATTATTTTTGGGCAAATAAAACAGGCGGAATTATGTTTGGGGCAAATAAAACAGGCGGAATTATGTTTGGGGCAAATAAAACAGGCGGAATTATGTTTGGGGCAAATAAAACAGGCGGAATTATTTTGGTGCAAATAAAACAGGCGGAATTATGTTTGGGGCAAATAAAACAGGCGGAATTATGTTTGGTGCAAATAAAACAGGCGGAATTATTTTGGTGCAAATTGAACAGGCGGAATTATTTTTGGGCAAATAAAACAGGCGGAATTATGTTTGGTGCAAATTGAACAGGCGGAATTATTTTTGAGCAAATAAAACAGGCGGAATTATTTTGGGGCAAATAAAACAGGCGGAATTATTTTGGGGCAAATAAAACAGGCGGAATTATTTTGGGGCAAATAAAACAGGCGGAATTATTTTGGGACAAATAAAACAGGCGGAATTATTTTGGGGCAAATAAAACAGGCGGAATTATTTTGGGGCAAATAAAACAGGCGGAATTATTTTGATGCAAATAAAACAGGCGGAATTATTTTGGGGCAAACAAAACAGGCGGAATTATTTTGATGCAAATAAAACAGGCGGAATTATTTTGGGGCAAACAAAACAGGCGGAATTATTTTGGGGCAAATAAAACAGGCGGAATTATTTTTGAGCAAATAAAACAGGCGGAATTATTTTGGGGCAAACAAAACAGGCGGAATTATGTTTGGTGCAAATAAAACAGGCGGAATTATTTTTGGGCAAATAAAACAGGCGGAATTATGTTTGGTGCAAATAAAACAGGCGGAATTATTTTTGAGCAAATAAAACAGGCGGAATTATTTTGGGGCAAATAAAACAGGCGGAATTATTTTTGAGCAAATAAAACAGGCGGAATTATTTTGGGGCAAACAAAACAGGCGGAATTATGTTTGGTGCAAATAAAACAGGCGGAATTATTTTGGGGCAAACAAAACAGGCGGAATTATTTTGGGGCAAATAAAACAGGCGGAATTATTTTTGAGCAAATAAAACAGGCGGAATTATTTTGGGGCAAATAAAACAGGCGGAATTATTTTGGTGCAAATAAAACAGGCGGAATTATGTTTGGGGCAAATAAAACAGGCGGAATTATGTTTGGTGCAAATAAAACAGGCGGAATTATTTTGGTGCAAATTGAACAGGCGGAATTATTTTTGGGCAAATAAAACAGGCGGAATTATTTTTGGGCAAATAAAACAGGCGGAATTATTTTTGGGCAAATAAAACAGGCGGAATTATTTTTGGGCAAATAAAACAGGCGGAATTATTTTTGAGCAAATAAAACAGGCGGAATTATTTTGGGGCAAACAAAACAGGCGGAATTATTTTGGGGCAAATAAAACAGGCGGAATTATTTTGATGCAAATAAAACAGGCGGAATTATTTTGGGGCAAACAAAACAGGCGGAATTATTTTTGGGCAAATAAAACAGGCGGAATTATTTTTGGGCAAATAAAACAGGCGGAATTATTTTTGGGCAAATAAAACAGGCGGAATTATTTTGGGGCAAACAAAACAGGCGGAATTATTTTGGGGCAAATAAAACAGGCGGAATTATTTTGATGCAAATAAAACAGGCGGAATTATTTTGGGGCAAACAAAACAGGCGGAATTATTTTGGGGCAAATAAAACAGGCGGAATTATTTTGATGCAAATAAAACAGGCGGAATTATTTTGGGGCAAACAAAACAGGCGGAATTATTTTGGGGCAAATAAAAAAGGTGGAATTAAAACTTATTAGTCAAACAGGCGGAATTAAAAACAGATTTAAATTCCTGCAAAAACATAAAAAAATGCGGAAGTTGTTTTGATATTTTTGGTAATAAATAAATAAACATTTTTTACCTGCAGAATGCTTCATTCAACCATTCAATTGCTAAAAATCGAATAAAATTTCCATATGAAAAATAAATTAAAAATACCAGAAAATCTGAATTTCTGCTCCTTTGTGATTATTCCCCTGTCCTCTCTTTCATCAATCTCAATTTGCCCTTTTTCCGCCTGTTGACTCCTTTTTCGGCATGCCCCTGGCTCAAAAAGCATTCCCATCTTTTTGCGCTTTTGAATGAGCAAATAGCCAATTCCAATGCAAACTTTAATGGAATTATATTGGATACGTAAAATAATTCAACCCAATGGGATTGTGAAAAGTGCCAAACATGTGAAAATATATGTAACTTCATTGCCAGTAAAATGATCGAATCGCATGAATGGGACACATTCCTCCAAACCGGTGTTGTTCACTTGGAATGGTTGCGGACATGGATCACCATCGTGCCAAAAGAAAACCCAAAATAATAATGAATTAATTATTTTGGGGGAATATTCATTAGAAAACAAACATTATTCTGGATATCCTCCTTCTCAATTGAAGTTGTTTGCCGGATAATGTCCCTATTTTAGAAATATTTTAATTCATTTTATTTCTTTCAAATCTACCGAAGGGTAATTCGCTGAATGAAACTGATTTCCTTTTCCGTGAAAAAACTGAGGCAAATTTTTGTGAAGTTGAATAGAATAAATTTATTGACCAACCCATTTTGTCGATTTTCGAACCAAAACCGATCCGAATCTCGAAGTCGCAAGAATTGGTCATTGATTATGGCTGCGAACAATTCCCCTGGGCCATTGCCATTCGCCTCCAACATTCCGCCCACATAAGCATCCAATCTTCAAAATTAAATATAAAAAGAAAGAGCCTTAAAATATTTTACCTGTCAATATTGTTGCCATAATAAGAGGCCAATGTTTGGATTTTCTGAACAAAAAAGATGAAAAATAAAAATGAGAGGGAAAGGAACTTCATTGCTCAATTGTGGATTGATTGTTTCCCATTTTTTTCGCTCCAATTTGTATGCCTCCCGGAGTTGATTATACCCCGGCAATCCATTGTCCCTTCCGCGCATTATTGAACTGGAGACAACATCCTTTAAAGGGATTAAAATGCTTAATGCTAATATTAATTATTACAAGACGAGTGAAATGCATTGGACCGAAAATGTAATCTAAATATTAAAAGGAAATTCAACAATATATTCAGTAAATTTTTGGAATGACCTCTTAAGTCCTCAACCACAATATGATCTTCGTCCTCGGCAATTTGTGAGGCCATTCCCAACACTATAAAATAATTTATAAATTATAAATAAATCTTTGGATTGCCCACCAATTTCATCGACCGAATATTCTCGCACAATATCCTGCGCATTCCACCAATTTTGGCAAAGACGAAGTGCCGGAAATCCGCCAACCTGCATATTAATAAAATTAATTAATTTCCATTAATAAATATTCCTTGCCTCTTTTCGGAATTCACATTTGCTGCCCTTTTTTCTCAACAAAAGGGCCGGTGGCACCAAAGTATGCGGAAATCGAAAAGCGGTTGTGGCAAAAGAATGGGAAATGCCGGGTGGAATATGCGGATTATAGCCTGAATATGGTTTAATTTGGTCCCGGGAAACACTCAGAAGGGCCGGCAAAAATTCATAAAGGACAATGCTCTGAAATAAAAGGACAGGTTAATCTGATCAAATTGAATCATTTCCGAAAATGAATGGACCTGAAGGGTGGCGATGACAAGTCTTCTGGCTCCTTGGAACAATTCCTCATCCGTCATATCTTAAATAAATGCCATTTATAAAAGAATTTAACCAAAAATTTTACCGGGGAATTCCCTTTGCAATCGTCTGGCCTGAATGTTGTGCCATCGGAAGAGGATCAAACCAAAACTCAACAATCCCGGATTTTCATTAATTCGAGGATCGCCAAGGACTAAAATTATATTTTTGTGCATTTTCTTAGTTCAAACTCACTAAAAAGTCTTTCCGGATTCATCAATCGATGAATTTGAGGAGGCGGTGGATTTATGAGGGGAATGTGCGGATCTAAACATTGAATCAATTTATTTGGGCTAAATTAATTTTGATGACCATTAAATGGTGGATATCCGGCCATTCCCTCCAGCAATGTTCCATTCTCGAATGAACGCAGGGCGGCCACCCATGGCTCTTGGGTGGAATAGAGGAAAGAGGCATCGATCCAGCTGGTCCTCTCGTTGATTTGTTCCCGGGGCGAATTCAGGCCATGTCCGGTGGCTTTATCATATTTTGCGCGGGTGAATGGAATTTCGGTTCGGCCTTCGCATGTTTTATCGAATACCGGATCGCAAAGTTCCACAGGGATTTTGTGCATTTCCAAAGGGCAACTATTCTGGGTGGACTGCATAATTTCATAGGCCACAACTTGGCCTTTTTAATGGGAAAGATGTATTTTTAAATAATTCATTTGAATTCAAAACTCACTGAAAAATGCGAACATGGTGGTCAAATTCCGTTTGCTGGGTATTCCCGATTCCCCTTTGAACATCAATTCTGAATATTCCACAAATAATTATGGCCATGAAAAAATATTGGACCGGAAATTATTCGTGCTGATGGAAGTGTGTTGTCCAGTCGATAGACGCCATCTTGATAATTGCTTGGAGCATCACGATGTAATCTGCTACCAACACTTCCCCATTGGGGATTGGCCAAATTCTTTTCAAAAAATAATTCATTCCCCCAAATATTTCCCATACACAATCTCACATTGAACCAGCCATCAAAACGTTGATATTCGCTGACCCTTTCCAAAGCTGCAATTATATAAAATTCATATTTAATTTTCCCTTATTTTATCCATAATTAATAATTTTTGTTTTTTTAATTATTTTCTTCTGTCCCAACTAGTTTATGATTAATTTGTTTGTGTGGGAATCAATCATTTCGATCAATTTAATTGGTGAATATATTTATCGAACCAACCATTTGTGAATGGCAGCAAAATTGCCATAATAAATATGAAGGGAAAATTGATGAGAGAATTGTGCCATCTTCTCCTTCTTCTCGCTCTGATCTGTCGTTCCAAACTGCTTCCGGCACTTCTAATCATTTGATCCGGGTTAATTTTTGGCATTTTTCTATTTTAAAATGGATTCAAATGTAGTGGATTCTGAATTTGAATTAAAAAAAAAGAATTTTGCCTGAAGTAAAAGATGAAGCAAGGAAAAGGATCGATAGAATGTGAAAAAAGGATGTGCCTTGAGGGCACCAAATGGATCGCGGAATAAATTCATTCACATTCGCATGCGCGAGAGACGGCAAATGAGAAAGTTGGAAGGGAATCGATGAAAGACGAACCCCCTCCTTTCATTCCAACTTTCATTCCCGTCATTCTTTTATTAGTAATTCTAATTGCCCAATCAACATTGGCTGGCGTTAATGATGTGAACATAATCCCTCAATTCAATACCCTTCTAATACTCCTTCAACAATAATTCTGTCTGGACTGCTTGAGGATTTCCCGACAATTCCCCTTTAGGCGGTGGGACATCGATTATGATATGCCTATCCACAATCATTCAAAGAGGAAATCAGCGCATTGTCCCAATCCAGAAAATGCGCCTATGGTTTTAAGTGGGTTGAGAAAAGGAAGTGCTCAAATGATTGGCCAATTGCGGGAAATTGGGTCTCCTAAAAGGGGAAGACAATTGAAAGGAATCCTCTGGAAATTGTTGTGGCAAATATATTTTCAGGGAGAACAACATTAGAGGGAAGTGAATTGGATTGAAGAATGGGAGCGGGCGAAAAACTTTGAATTGTTTTTTATTAGTTTATTTGCGAAAAGGCCTTGAACGAACAGCAGGAAGAAAAATATAGGCGATTTCGGCCGATTTTCCCCTTAGTTCATCAATTCAAAAAGTTTTCAATAAAATCGTTTGGGAAAGCCTAAAGTTCCCTAAAAACCACCCCAAAGCCTATTGTGCCCATTGATGGCTTTGATGATTGCGGTCGATTGATTGATGAAAGGAATGGAAAGAAAACCAGCTTCGCGCATTGAATTGATGTCGCATTGCGCAATGATGGAAAAGCTGGTATGGATGGAATAAAATGGGAACGAAAAAACACATTTTTGTTAAACCAATTTTGGTGGAATTAAATGAGTATAATTTTTGGGAATAAATGTGCCTTTCCTGATTCATCCATCCATTCAGAGACTTAAATTAATGCTTAACCATTGAACATGAATCAAAAGTGGTGGCAATTAAAGGGGAATGAGTCAAAGCTCAAAGAATTAATAAAATATTTTTTCTCAAACAGAAGGAATTAAAACTTAGTCAATCAGGCGGAATTAAAACTTAGTCAACCAGGCGGAATTATTAAAACTTATTCAACCAGGCGGAATTAAAACTTAGTCAACCAGGCGGAATTATTAAAACTTAGTCAACCAGGCGGAATTATTAAAACTTAGTCAACCAGGCGGAATTATTAAAACTTAGTCAAACAGGCGGAATTATTAAAACTTAGTCAAACAGGCGGAATTATTAAAAACTTAGTCAACCAGGCGGAATTATTAAAAACTTAGTCAAACAGGCGGAATTATTAAAACTTAGTCAACCAGGCGGAATTATTAAATCTTAGTCAACCAGGCGGAATTATTTAAAACTTAGTCAACCAGGCGGAATTATTAAAAACTTAGTCAAACAGGCGGAATTATTAAAAACTTAGTCAAACAGGCGGAATTATTAAAAACTTAGTCAAACAGGCGGAATTATTAAAAACTTAGTCAACCAGGCGGAATTATTAAAAACTTAGTCAAACAGGCGGAATTATTAAAAACTTAGTCAACCAGGCGGAATTATTAAAAACTTAGTCAAACAGGCGGAATTATTAAAAACTTAGTCAAACAGGCGGAATTATTAAAAACTTAGTCAACCAGGCGGAATTATTAAAAACTTAGTCAAACAGGCGGAATTATTAAAAACTTAGTCAAACAGGCGGAATTAAAACTTAGTAAACCAGGCGGAATTAAAACTTAGTCAAACAGGCGGAATTAAAACTTAGTCAACCAGGCGGAATTAAAACTTAGTCAACCAGGCGGAAAACTTAGTCAAACATGCGGAATTATTTAAAACTTAGTCAACCAGGCGGAATTATTTAAAACTTAGTCAAACAGGCGGAATTAAAACTTAGTCATCCAGGCGGAATTAAAACTTAGTCAACCAGGCGGAATTATTAAAAACTTAGTCAACCAGGCGGAATTTATTAAAACTTAGTCAACCAGGCGGAATTATTTAGATATTGATCAACCAGGCGGAATTATTAAAAATTAGTCAACCAGATGGAATTAAAACTTAATCAAATAGACGGTATAAAAATTGAATTAAGTTAATAGGAAAAAAATTTAATTAAAAACATGAATGGCACTTTTTTGGCAGACAGAGAAAGAATGAGGACGTCTGCTGAAAGAATTTTTAATTAAAATATATTTATTTAATTAATAATATTGGGCGAGGCACATGTTAAAGGGATGGAACCAATAAAAATAGTTGGATAGCAGACGGAAAATAAAGCGAAATACTGTAGATAAAGAAAAGAGGAATGAGACGGTATATCCTCTGCCACTTTATCAATCAAAAAAAGCCTCGGGGTTCATTCATATTTCATTTTCTTTGCTTTTTCCATAGGTTGAGGTTGAGTCATCCTAATAAAATAATTGAGAAATCAAAAATAAAATTCTAGATTATTTTCAGATTACTTAAATTTAAATAAATTTCCTTCAAATTTTTAAAATGAGCTGGATTTTTGGTGGAAAGCCCAATGAAAAAGGTTTAGATTAATTTTGATTATAATAATATCAAAAATCAATTTAGAGCAACAGCGAAAAGAACGACGGGAATTGAGAGTGGCCACTCGGGAATTGGCCACTGATTATCGGCAATTGGAGAAAAATGAAAAAGAATTGGTTAAAAAATAAATTAATTTTGATAATTTTTAATTTTTTAAGGAAATTCAAATTAAACAACTAGCAAAAAAGGGGCAAACTGAGGCTTGCAAAGTGCTCGCCAAACAGCTTGTTCAACTTCGAAAACAAAAGACAAAAAACATTGGGGCAAGTTCAACCATTTCGGCCGTTTCTTCAAAAAATAGGTATTCAAAATTTAAAACAAATTAATTTTAATCATTTAATTTTAAGCCAAGTTCGAAGTATGCAAACAATGAGCAAAGCAATTGGGACAACTGCCCAAACTATGAAAGATGTTAATGCCAGACTTCCAGTGCAGAAAATGGCAAAAGATATGGAAGAATTCAGTCGGCAACAAACAATGATGGACATGAAGGGAGAAGTGATGGACGAAACATTGGATTCAATGTTGGAAATTGATGAGGGAGAGGAGGACAGGATCATTGAACAAGTTTTGGACGAAATCGGCATTGAAACAAAGGAAAAGGTGGGATTGGGTTTATTTAAATAAAAGCATTTTGTTTTTCACTTAGCTAAAAACATTTTGTGTTTCACTTATTAGCAAAAACATTTTGTGTTTTATTTAGCTAAAAACATTTTGTTCGCTTGACTAAAAACATTTTGTGTTTTTGTTTGCTTAAAACATTTGTGTTTTCGCTTGACTAAAAACATTTTGTGTTTAACTTAGCTAAAACATTTTGTGTTTCACTTAGCTAAAAACATTTTGTGTTTTCGTTTAGCTAAAAACATTTTGTGTTTCATTTAGTTAAAAACATTTTGTGTTTCACTTAGCTAAAAACATTTTGTGTTTCATTTAGCTAAAACATTTTGTGTTTCATTTAGCTAAAACATTTTGTGTTTCACTTAGCTAAAAACATTTTGTGTTTTCGTTTAGCTAAAAACATTTTGTGTTTCTTAGTTAAAAATTAAATTAATAATTAATTTTTTAATTATTTTCCTTCCTTTTTAGTTGTCCAAAGTGCCAAGAATTCAGACGGATATTGGAAGAAAAGAAGGCAGCGAAATATCTGATAGGGATTTGGAAAAGATGTTGGCCGAACTTAAAGAATGAATTTGACTCAAAAATATATAAATTTTTTATATTTCATCAATTATTGATTTATATAAAAATTTGCACTTTTTAAACTCATTCAACTGTATAAAATTTTTAAAACCATTTAAATTAAAAAGATTGACTTAATTCAATGTTTTGTTTACTCAACTAATGAGCGAATATGAATAGTAGGCCTTCAAATTCCCCATAAATTTGTAAATTCCTCCAATAAAGTACATTCATTCCATTAATTCCCTCATCCAATCACATATGCCATCCCTAATTTTGAACCAATGTAAATTAAGGCAAACGTAAAATATGGTTAATATTTATTTTGGCAAAAAACATTGAAAATGGCAAAATAATCGACACTTCCTTGTGATCTATCAATTTGGTAATATGGTTTGACGTTTGAAGGTCTAGGACAAACCAATGAACCATTATAAACTTTTTGCCATTTTTTCTATTTGCTTACCAAATTCCATAAAATGTTGACTTTTTTTTGGACATCATGCGCAGAACTATTCTATATTTATTCCTGTTAATTACGATCAACTCTGTTTTGGACATTGCTGAGTGAATTGGTGCCATTTTGGGCATCCATCTCCCCTACGGCATAATAAAAAGAGGAATGTTGGAATGCCACTCTGTCCCATTCATTACGTCAGAAGCCACCAAAAATTATTTGAGGGAAGAATTTTAAGAAGCACTCAGCACAGTCAGCATTCTCGCGCGTATTCCCATTCCAAATTGGGCTTGAATGTGAATGAGGGGAGGAGGAGGATTAATGTTTTTGGGCGGCGGCTGAAGCAAAAGGAAAAGGAGGGATTTGGAATTGGTGGACGTATTGCCATCCAAGCATCATCATTTTATTATTTTTTATTCACTAAAAATCAACAAAATCCAAGCCAAACATCCATCCTGCTTCCTATATTTATCCCTATATGGGCAATAATTTATGGTCATTTAAAAGGCAACTTGGCCAAATGGATGGCCGCTCTTCACATTTCCTTCAATTATTGAATTTCCCTCTCAATTTTTTACCACATTTCAACCGGCAATTTCCTCCTTCATTCTATTTTTATTCATTTTTGCCAAATTTCATTACATTTTCAAAGGCATCATTTGTCGACTATTTTTGATCATTAAACCAATCCAACAAAATTCCCATTGGAATGTCCATCCCATTCCCAAATTCCCATTCAATCCATCCAAAAGCCCCTTTTCTCCATTTTTTCGCCACTTTTTTGTCCATTCGAGAGTCGAAAATCTTCTTCCATCGTCAACCAATCCCCAAATCTTCTTTTCAGATTCAAATCCACACTGTCCACTGGTCCATTTATTTATTTAAACCAACCAACTGAACATCCGAAACGGCCATTCATTCATTCCTTCACATCCAAAAACAATTCTACAATTCAATGGATTCCTTTCGTATTTCATCCAGACGCAGTTGGTCAATTGGCAATTTTAGGTCAGTCAAATTTAGAATGATGTAAATTTATGCAAATTAATTAGCAGCCCATTTTATTCCATTTTTATTTGGGTTGTTTGCGTGGATTTGTGGCGCACAAAAACCCAAAATTTGGTACTTATTTTGTGTTCAATTTGTCCCATTTTTTGATGAATAATGAATGATTGAATGTTGAGGGACGGATATGAATAGAATTGGCCACAAATTGACCAAAGAAATGGGGGGAAAATTTGAATAGGCCCGAAAATTAAGTTGAAGGACACAAAAGAATATAAATGGGAGTTTGTTTATGGCCAAATTCAACTCACTCAATTGGCAAATATAAATACACCCAAATTCACCTTTTCCAATTCATTTTTACCCTAAAATTGTTCAGAAAGATTACTGCCGCCCAAAACCAATCGCAAAGGTCAACCGAAGAACATTTCCAACAGCAGCAAAGAAGGAGCATTTTGAAAAGTGCCTGCAGTGAAGAATCCGAAATGGAAACTGGCAATGCCAAATCGGCGGGTGGAAATAATAAACGAAAAGTGCTCTTGAAGAAGGTAAATTTTGGATTTTTGAAATTAATTCAAAATATTCATTTTGTCCATTTTCAGTTAAGTCAGGCGGCATTGGAGGAAATTATGAAGGCGAAAATTAAATTCTGCGAATATGTGGAAGTGAGCGAAGTGGAAAAATATGATCGAAAAGCGGACAAACCATGGACCCGGCTAACGCCCGAACAAAAGGCACAAATTCGAAGGGAATTGAATGATTTCAAAGCGGAAATGGATGTTCATGAATCATCGCGTCCTTTGACCAGATTTCATAAAGATTAAAATGTTTTTTGAGGATAATTCAATTTTTGTGCATTAAAAATGAATAAATTATTCAAAATTGGTCATTCGTTCTTTTTGTTATTTTACATTTTTAAAAGTGTTCTTTTGCCGATAACGTAAGCCAATTTCCTAATTCCTTGGCCAAGAAAAGCCGAAAGGAGATTTGCATAATTGTGTAAAATTGGATGATGAAGGGAACATGTGGGTGGAAAAAGGAAATGAAAATCCTTTCGACTACCCCATTTCATTTTTCACAAATGGAGTACTTCCCATTTCCCCATTCTTTGGTTGGGCTTTTCCTCTCCTAAAAATATTCGACCAAAATCCATTTACTATTTTCTGCTCCATCCGGATGCCCTTATCGCTTTTCCTGGCAGTGCAAAAAATATTTCCAATTAGCCAGCCTCCTTCGCATTTTAAAGCAGTTCCAGCAAATCCAGTGCCATTCTTTTCCCCCTTTTTTTGTTCATTTAGGCTTATACCCAGAATAGGCTTCTCGTTGGCCATTATTAAAAATAATTGGCGGGAAGGAAGGCGGAGGAGGCCGAATTTATGAAAGGAAACTTATTCGGGCAAATCCAGTGCAATTTTGGGTAAATAAATTATTTTCCTTCCAGACAATTTTTCATTCCCTCCAATTCCCGGATTTGCATTCCCCAATTTTCTAAAAGCCAATTCCCTCTTTCGGCACCAAAAGCCAAATTTGGGCATGTGAAAATGCCAAATTTGGGAATTTTAGGCCTTGTCCAATTCCCTTATGACATTTTGGACAAATATTATAAATTCCGCCTTCGTCCCCCGAGGCGCGAATGTTGAAAAATTGATGAGAATTGGTGGGGGAATGAATCTGGAAAAATGAACTTTGTTCATCCATTCCCCCATTCCCCAATGTACTATGGTAGTATTAAAATCCTTTATTCTCTTTCATTTTCCTCCCCAAATTTCAATTATTATTTTCTTTCATTTTTTTGGCCAATCTCGTACCTTTTCCCTCATCCCAATTCCATTCATTCTGCTCATTTCCGGCCAAAATCCGTCATTTCCAGACTTTCAATTGGCCTTTTCCGACTTTCTTCAATATCTTTTCGAATTGGAGTAAAAAGTCCATTTCATTTTATTTATTTATTCGTGCGAATGCAAATTGGCCACAAAAATTGGGCCAAAGTAATAAATTAACGGAATGAAAAAAAATTATTCAAAAATCCAAGAAAAAATTGGAATTTAAAAAGGCAAAATTTGAACAATTTTTGGTAATTAATTTCAATATCCCTTTTTCATTTTTCGCGACTCTTTGCGTGTCAATTGTGCCCTCAGGCGACAATCAACATTTGACCATGTCCTTCTAAATTCCAATTTGTTTTCATTCTAATTAATTGCGTGCCACTAAAACAAATTAAAAAGCTTAATTGTTTTTATTTTTTTCAAAATTGGGTAATAATAATTTTGCGAACACTTTTTCTGTTATTCATTTCATTTTCCATTGCTGAAAATGACAACTAATTTTGAAAAGGCTTTTAGCTTCATTGGTTACTGAAGATTTGTGAAGAATCTTTTAAAAATTGGCTTTTGTTCTTTTCAAGGATGGATTTTTGTCCAAAATTAGGTGTTCATTTTCCCAAGCATCTCAATTGGATGGATTCCTTCCGGCCCATCCAAAAATGCCTTCTTCCCAATTTTGGCAAAAACCATTCAAAATGCTAATCCGCCCATGTAAAAAGTGGCCATTAACACATTCTCAACAAAAACAAAAATCCCTGATGCTTTTCCATCTTCAAATAGAAAACATTCATTTTATTTTACGCATTTTGTTATTTATTATTCTTCATATTTATATTTATATATTTTCACCTTTTGCTATTCTTAAATGCCAGTTTCTGGCATCACTTTCGATCTAACATGCCCTTTTTTCAACTCATTCTGTACTTATTAGTAATGAATTCATTTCAAATAGCGAGTCATCATTGACGCGAGGTCACAGGCCTTGAGTGAAAATGTTGGCTATCGAAATTAAAATTATATGTATTTAAATGTTCTCAACATTGGATGGAATATGATTGAAAGTGCCAATTTTGAGTGATTTGACGAAAGCCGGGTAAATAGACAGACTGTAAATTAGGGAGGAGAATGGCCAGTGCCAATTAAATATAATTTCAATATAAATATTTATTCATTTAAATTTATTTGAGTTCATATTTCCGCTCCTCATTTCATTCTACATTCATTCCCATCTGTTCACCATACATTGCCCAAAAAATTAAACAAACTTTTCCGGACTATTTCCAGCAACCGGAAGGGCATCATTGCCATTGAGCCAATTTGGCATGGGAAAACGCCTTCAGTTTATGCATGGACGGTATTAATTTCATTCCCCTTGCCAAATATTGTAAATATGATATATAAGGCCATTCCCAAAGTACATTTTCATTCATTCAATTTCATTATGTTTTGCCCAAATTCACGCAAGTCTCTTCCACAGAACACTATTGTGTCCACCAACAATATAAGGACATTCTTTGCTCATTTCAAAATGACGATGGGATATTCCATAAAATAGGGAAAGTGCTTCTTCCCCTCGGGGGCAAATTATTCAGGGCCAATTCCTCCTCCTTCATTTCTTCAATATCCGTTCCTTTGGCCACGCGCTGCGCAAAAAAAACAATTTCAACAACATGCGAAAATATAATTGAATTTCCTCCATCTTTTTATACCTTCTCCCCACCCTCCTACTCAAGCTTCAAAGGGCATTTCCCCCTTTCTTCCAGTCTCGCTCATCCATCATAATTCATTCAAATGCCCGGTGTATATCATTTTTCACGTTTCATAAATTAAATTTTTGCTTTACTCAAATTTAATATTCCCTTTCCATTAGCAATATTCATTATTCAAATCAAAATCCACCGAATACAAACAAAAATGCCATCTTCAATTGTTCTCATTCTGGTCACCCTTTCGGCCTCATCAATTTTGTTGGCAACCAAATCTGTGGCCAATCCAATTCAACGCAATGAGTGAGTTCAGAATTTATGGATAAATTTATATTCATTTTTTTAGTTTGGCAAATCCTCAAAAGGAGAAAAAATTTTTTGACCATTCTGAGCAGCAGCCATCCTCCGCCAATGTGCGCGGATTCTTCCCAGCCGCCCGCAGTTGGGCACAAGCCCCAATTTTGATGCCATATTCCGATGGCAATGGTTTTGTGTCGCCATTTCCCTCGGGACTTTCGGACAGATGGTCAGTCAAAAATAGAGGAGGGAATTCCAAATATTTTGTTTCATTAGGTCCGGTTTCATGGCCGAAGAACAATTTGGCGGGGCACCAATGAAACGCACAGTGGAAGGACATTTCATGGAACCATCGGGATGGCTTGGTCTTGGCGAACCTGGACGCTTGGAATGGAATTTCAACAGGCTCAGATGAAAGAGAAAAAATGAACGATGAAAATTGGAGCCATTTGTCCATTGGCAAATTTAAATCATTTCACCCAAAATCACAAATATTTTTACATTTTAGCCCAGATTCCCTTTTCAAGCACTGATGAAAAACCAAATAAAAATTAGCCCCGAAAATTGAAATTTTATCATAAAATAATTTTTTTCACCGAGTGCAAAAACAAAATGGAATTATATATGGAAATAGGGAAATAAGTAATTAAAATAATATTCATTTCGGTCTCATTTGAGATTGGGAGGAAGGTTGCTGTTGTTGTTGCATTGGAAGTTTTCCCCGGAATTGTGCCGAACGAAGTGCCCAAATTTCAGATCTGCTCACAATGCTCGTTTCCCCAGTCAATCGAATCGCTTTGAATTTATCCGCTCCAGGAATTCGAACAGTTCCTAATTAATTTTTGGAATTATTATCTTGGGAAAATGTATAATTTACCCGCCCATCTGCCACCGTCCAAGAAAACTACAATGGATCCAGTATCCAGAAAAACTTGAATTTCCCTCGGTTTCACCCCCAATGCAATCAATCGCTGAACTGGGTCCATCAATTTGCCGGGTAGAATTTCCACTCCTTCCGCCGAAATTTCCACTCCAACTGGACTAAATTTTGGATGTGCAAATTCCAATCGGAGGGATGAAGCCAGCGGAAGATCTGGGGTTCCAATTTCCAATTGAATTTCGGCCGTTCCATTAGGCAATTCAACAATTTGGCCAGTTTGGAGCAGTCGACCATCATCTAGTCGGCTTTCACGCAATTTTGAAATAACCGACTCCAATGGGGGAGTTAAAAGTGCCTGGAGAAAATGAGGAATGGATGTAAATGAGTATTTACGAAGAGGACTTGCCCTTCGATCTCTGCTTAAAATCATTCGTCTTGGCAAAATCATCGCCGTTGGAAAATCGGGTTTTGTGTCCCAATTCCATTCCTTCCAACTGGCCAACCAAGCAATTATCAATGTGCCTTCTTGATTATTGTGGAATGGCTTAAATAAATGTGTTACAAAATATGTTTTGCCCCAATATAATTCAGAATTAAATGTTTGTGGCAAAAAGTAGTATTAATTTAGTGCAAATAAAACAGACGGAATTATTTTAGTGCAAATAAAACAGGCGGAATTATTTTGGGGCAAATAAAACAGGCGGAATTATTTTAGTGCAAATAAAACAGGCGGAATTATTTTAGTGCAAATAAAACAGGCGGAATTATTTTAGTGCAAATAAAACAGGCGGAATTATTTTAGTGCAAATAAAACAGGCGGAATTATTTTAGTGCAAATAAAACAGGCGGAATTATTTTAGTGCAAATAAAACAGGCGGAATTATTTTAGTGCAAATAAAACAGGCGGAATTATTTTAGTGCAAATAAAACAGACGGAATTATTTTAGTGCAAATAAAACAGGCGGAATTATTTTGGGGCAAATAAAACAGGCGGAATTATTTTGGGGCAAATAAAACAGGCGGAATTATTTTAGTGCAAATAAAACAGGCGGAATTATTTTAGTGCAAATAAAACAGGCGGAATTATTTTAGTGCAAATAAAACAGGCGGAATTATTTTAGTGCAAATAAAACAGGCGGAATTATTTTAGTGCAAATAAAACAGGCGGAATTATTTTAGTGCAAATAAAACAGGCGGAATTATTTTAGTGCAAATAAAACAGGCGGAATTATTTTAGTGCAAATAAAACAGGCGGAATTATTTTAGTGCAAATAAAACAGGCGGAATTATTTTAGTGCAAATAAAACAGGCGGAATTATTTTAGTGCAAATAAAACAGGCGGAATTATTTTAGTGCAAATAAAACAGGCGGAATTATTTTAGTGCAAATAAAACAGGCGGAATTATTTTAGTGCAAATAAAACAGGCGGAATTATTTTAGTGCAAATAAAACAGGCGGAATTATTTTAGTGCAAATAAAACAGGCGGAATTATTTTAGTGCAAATAAAACAGGCGGAATTATTTTAGTGCAAATAAAACAGACGGAATTATTTTAGTGCAAATAAAACAGGCGGAATTATTTTGGGGCAAATAAAACAGGCGGAATTATTTTAGTGCAAATAAAACAGGCGGAATTATTTTAGTGCAAATAAAACAGGCGGAATTATTTTAGTGCAAATAAAACAGGCGGAATTATTTTAGTGCAAATAAAACAGGCGGAATTATTTTGGTGCAAATAAAACAGGCGGAATTATTTTGGTTCAAATAAAACAGGCGGAATTATTTTGGTGCAAATAAAACAGGCGGAATTATTTTGGGGCAAATAAAACAGGCGGAATTATTTTGGTGCAAATAAAACAGGCGGAATTATTTTGGTGCAAATAAAACAGGCGGAATTAGTGCGAAATAAACAGAATTAAACATTGCAATTTCCCCAATAAATACCAAAAAAGCATAAGCATGTGTGCCAAAATCCATTTCTTGCTCAAAAATTGGCCGGAAACGAATTCCGTCAAAATTGCCAACAATAACTGTGGTCAAATCCCGTCGACCTGTTCTCGGTTCTGTGCTATCAAGTTGGGCATAAATTAATGCCCAAAGTGTATTTGGATCGCGCGGATTGCCTTCAATTGGCGTCATTCCTTTAATATAAGGGAAATATCTAATATTATCATTGTTTTTTTTGGAGCACCTGGGCATTCAACAACGGTCATTCCCTCACGATTATCGCTGAAAAGTACATTCAGAAAACGCCAACCACCTGCTGCCTGCGGATCATCGGTGCCGTAGAGGAGGACAATGCCACCATTTGTGTCACGACTGCCCAAAACCATTTTCCATTTCCCATCGGGGCCAAGAAAAACTGTGAATACACATATAATTAATTATTCCAACCCATTGCCCAACCATTTGGATCACGAAAATCCTGGGTCAAATTCAATCCGGATGGGCCTTCAGGGATAACTGTAAAATGCATATTTATATAATTTCTCAATTTAATTGTGAACTAGTTTGAGCCCTTTCAGCCGGATGAATTCCATCAAAAGTTGGTACGGTCTTCTGAAATTCCATTGGCTTCCTTCCAGTGAATGCATCCGTATAAAATATTCGTAACATTTGTGGCATTCCAATTGGAAGTGGAATTGCGGAACCGGAGAAAATGCCGCCTTTTCCCTCATTTTCCAATCCTACACTCGGATCGGGCAATAAAAATATGGGCAAATGGATCCAATTAAGCAAATCAAGACTAATGGCATGGCCCCAATGCATTGAAGACCTATTAAAAATGAATTCAACCCCTTTCTGATTTATTACCAATGAAGAGCATGCGGATAATGTTGATAAAAGAGATGATAATAAGGACCTATGAAAGCAGGAATTTGAGGAGATGAATGACATTCAATTTTTACCCAATTTGCTAAATCCATTTGGATCATTCATCCAGCCAAGAGGAGGACGGAAATGATATCCTTCCGGAACATCTGGATTTCTAGCATTATGCGAAATATACGCAGGCCGTATGCCCAATTCCATCACCGATTCAGGCTCATAAACGTAAATGTATGAAACTCTTGTATCTATAAATCATTTAACAATGACCCAAAATGTTCAAATTCACCCCCGGTTATCCATTCCAATTCTGCTGATCCATTCATTTGAGGCGCAAATTCGGCGAATTCAAATTCTTTATGTTGCCGACTTTGGGCAATGATAAAATCACCGCCTTGGGCATTCCTGATTTTGATATGGGCTGGACGGTTTTGTTCCGCGTTCCGAGTTTTCAACCAAATATGAAGAATTGAGGAAGGATTCAGTTGGATTGGAATCGAAATGGTTCGATTCATTGTGGAGGCGGATGATGAATTGGCGGATCTACAAAAATGAATTCGCTGGAATTTTGTTTTTATTTTCGATCCAACCGAATAATTCCCCAAACAATGACGGCACCAACAATGCCAATCCCGAAAAGGGCTATGGCCACTGTTCTTTTCTTCACTCGGCAACATCCTCCTTCGGCTTTTTCTTCCTCTGCCGTTGTTTCATCATTGGTTGCTGCTGCCATCAGCAGGCAAAAATATCAAAAGAAAAAATGTGACTAAAGAAAGGGGGAAGATGGCTTTTAATCAAAAAAACGTGGATTGAATGCGCAGCTCATTTTCGATCGGCCGCAAATATTGAGAAGGAGGAAGAGGAGAATGGCTTAATGATAAAATGGGACACGTTCTTTCCTTCCCTCCACCCTCAAGTGGGCCATTGCGCCTTCTTCTAGGCTTATTAGTTAGGATAGGCGAGAGGCCAGACACCAAAATTTCACCTCAATTTCGGCCAGTTTTTGGTTCACTCATCAATCGAAAAATGGTATCATCAATTTAAACAATTTCAACTTTCTTTTTGAATGTTTACTTATTTCTTTCATTCACTCATTTATTTTTTTCATTGATGAGCCGATTAAAAATGAAAATTTGAGAATAAATTTTGGAAATCTTGAGAATAAAATTTTTGAAAATTTGAAAATTTGTTAAATTTGGAAAAATTGAGAATAAAAATGTTAAATTTTGAAAATTTTGAAAAATTGAAAATAAAATTTATTAAATTTTGAAAATTTTGAAAAATTGAAAATAAAATTTAAATTTTGAAAAATTGAGAATAAAATTTATTAAATTTTGAAAATTTTGAAAAATTGAAAATAAAATTTATTAAATTTTGAAAATTTTGAAAAATTGAAAATAAAATTTATTAAATTTTGAAAATTTTGAAAAATTGAAAATAAAATTTAAATTTTAAAAAATTGAGAATAAAATTTATTAAATTTTGAAAATTTTGAAAAATTGAAAATAAAATTTGTAAATTTTGAAAATTTTGAAAAATTGAAAATAAAATTTATTAAATTTTGAAAATTTTGAAAAATTGAAAATAAAATTTGTAAATTTTGAAAATTTTGAAAAATTGAAAATAAAATTTATTAAATTTTGAAAATTTTGAAAAATTGAAAATAAAATTTGTAAATTTTGAAAAATTTTGAAAAATTGAGAATAAAATTTATTAAATTTTGAAAATTTTGAAAAATTGAAAATAAAATTTATTAAATTTTGAAAATTTTGAAAAATTTAGAAAAATTGAAAATAAAATTTGTAAATTTTGAAAAATTGAGAATAAAATTTATTAAATTTTGAAAATTTTGAAAAATTGAAAATAAAATTTGTAAATTTTGAAAATTTGGAAAAATTGAGAATAAAATTTATTAAATTTTGAAAATTTTGAAAAATTGAAAATAAAATTTATTAAATTTTGAAAATTTTGAAAAATTGAAAATAAAATTTAAATTTTGAAAAATTGAGAATAAAATTTATTAAATTTTGAAAATTTTGAAAAATTGAAAATAAAATTTGTAAATTTTGAAAAATTTAGTAAAATTGAGAATAAAATTTATTAAATTTTGAAAATTTGACAATAAAATTTGTTAAATAAGATTGGAAAATTTTGGGAATAAAATTTGTTAAATTTTGAAAATTTGTAAAATTTTGAGTATAAAATTTGATAAATTTGGAAAAATTTTGAAATGAAAAAAAAAATTTAAGAAAATTTTGTATAATTTAGAAAATTAAAAGAACCAAAATTTTTGGAAAAAAAACTTTATTTTAAACAACAAAATTAATAATAATAATTAATATCATTTAAAAAAACCCAACAATATTTAAAAATAAAATCACAACAATTTTGGAAATATGGTAAAAGGCGTTAAAAAATGATAACATTTTCTGCTTCTTCTGGCGGCCAATTAATTCGTCGGCAGATTTTCCTCAGTAAAATTTGGCCTTGTCGCTTTTGCTTCTATTTATGGAGGGAAAATGGGGGTGGGGATTAATTATTATGGGCGAAAGTATAAAGATTATAATTACCGTAAATAAATGAATACAAAAAGAGCAATACTTTGAATGGCAACTGCAAAATTGGTAATTGGAAAGGATTAAGTATGTAATTTTGTTTTACTAATTGCCATTAAAAATGTGCCGGATATGCAATTTTGTGCGCATTGATTTGATTGTTGATTTCCACCTTGATTGGATCTAATTTGGCGAACTTCTTGTTGGATTTGTTCCAAATAATTGTGCACTCCCGAATCAAATTGTTGATTTGTATTGACCTTAAAATCAATCATAATTTTTTAATTAATTTTACTTACCTTTCCATCCGTTCCAATGGCCATATTTTGTTGAATTTTTTGCTCAATATTATAGGATCGAGTGTAAATTTCTGCAACAAAAATTCACAATTAATTCACTAAAAATTAATTCAATCCAAATCCAACCTGTCACATAACTTTTCATATCCCTCAATGTTGCCGTAATTTCCCGAACTCCTTGGATTAATTCATTTTTCTCGTTGACCATAAACACTCCAGCATTTCCACCACCACCAGCAATTTGTTGTTGATTCTGTGCGCCACCTCCTCCTCCACCTTGTTGGAGCATTGAAGTGTGGGTGTGTTGTTGTTGAACAATTTCTTGCAATTTCAATTCCATTTGTTGCATCACTCGATGAATGCTGGCTTGGGCCTCGTAAATTTGTCGGAGTTCGCGCATTTGGGCATCTTCATAATATTTGGCAGTTTCGTCCTCATCATCTTTTGCCTTGTCCGGATGCTGTTCTTTGAACTTTTGCCTCTCTTTTTCATATTCCTGTTGCTGTCTTTCAAATTCGGCTTGTGCTCTGGCCCTCTCCTCTGCTGCCAATTGTTGTTTGGTTTGTTCCAATTGTGCCGGATCGGTGTAAAGTGAGAAAACGCTGAAGTCCAAAATGTCATGATCATCTGGAATAATATGAATTTTATTTTTAAAAAAAAATTAATTTTTTTTACCTGCCAATCCACCGGTTGCTGCGGAGACACCAAAAAAGCCGGCTTTTGGTAGGAATACACTAAAATAAAAACAATTTAATTTAATCATTTTATTTATTTAATACTTCTCTGCTCGAATACAAAGTTCATATCGGGGAGAAGGAGACATTCCATCGGACACCAAAACAGTCAAAACATTCCGTAAGTATTGAACTTTTAAATAAACAGGAAATTGTTTGTTCCGAAAATCTTTTTGGCATGCTTAAAATTATTGGATTAATAAGTGGAATAAATTAAAATTAAATTACAGCTTAGGACTTGGGATGATCCATCCGTATGATGATCAAATGATCGCGTACCTTTAAAATTAATTTATTTTATTATCTAATAAATTAGTAAAATGAAAATAATACCATCATTTATCATCAAAGATATTGTCGGGTTATTTTTTGCACCTAAAATTCAATTAATTATATTTATTAATTTATGCGAACCATCATTATCGAAAGAATCGAGCATAATTCCCATTCCAGTCCAAAAATCATTGGCGCCAAAAACAGGGCCTAATGTGCCTTGTTGAGCAGTATACCAAATTGCCAATCCATCAGCACCAATTCGACCTTGTCCGGTCACTTTAAAGGCCATTTCCAATTCAAAATGTTCACTGGCGGTGAATTGTCGTTTATTCCATGCCTTAATTTTAATTTAACTTAGTCATTTAATTAAAATAAAAACAAACCAGCCCTTTTCGGCTTCTCATTGATGGCGCAACTCTTAATTGCTCTCCGGATGCAATCGCGTCACCAGCCACAGTCCAAAATGGAATTGTTCCATCACGTTGTGCAAGGTTAGGAGTGCGAAAAGAATGTTTATACTCAAATCTTCTCAATGATTGTTGAGTGTCCAGTTGTGCAAATGAAATTTCCAACAAGAATGCAACGTTGAATAAGAAGATAAAAATTAATAAATTATTCATGTTTTAATTGGATTAATTCTGAAATAAATTATGAAAATAATATGTAGGTAAATTCATTAAAAATTCGCGATTAACAAAATGGTTTTTTTGGTAATTATGATTCGTTACGAACCCTATTAGTTGTCCCTGAAACTGAAACCTGAAGCTGAACGAACTGAAATCTGAAACGTGACGTGAAACCTTGAAAAAAAAAGTTTGGACAAAAAGTCACCTTAAAAAATTTTGGAGGTGAAACGTGAAACATGAAAATGAAACCAAAAACCGAAACCTAAAAAACGAACCGAAACGTTGTTGAAATTGTTTATTTGGATTGGAATTGGAACTAAAAAACTTGAATAAAATAATAAAAAATTCATTTTATAGAATTGAAGTGAAAAATGGCAGCAAAAAATACAAATTCTCCCGAAATTAGCACAGATTTACTTGTCAATACCGAGAAAGCATCCAAAGGCATTTGGCTTGTAAAAGTTCCACGCTACCTTTCTAATATATGGGAGAAAAAAACGGGCGAAACAATTGGTCGACTTGTGGTATCAAATGGCGAAACAACGTTCCATAGCACAATTACAAATGAGGCCGAATCATCAAAAAAGCAATTGGATGTAAGCATTTAGTTGGCAATTATTTTTAAAATGATTTTTCCAGTCGGAATTACTTGCTTCAACTTCAAGTAATAATAAAAATGGAGAACCAAAACCAATTGGATTGAAGCGACCGAGTAATTCTACTGAAATTCCTTTGCAGCATAAATTTATTATCCGGTTTTATATTTTAATTAATTCAATTTTGATGAATAAATTAATTTTCAGAGATATTCAAGCAGATCGTCAGTCACTTGCCGTACTCTCAGAGGATAAAACTGGCCTGGAAGAAGATGCGGAATTCCAAACGGGCAAATTGCGTATCGAAGGAAGGGTAATTACGAAAATAAAATATTTTAAAACTAATTCGACAATTAAAGATTGCGATTCGCGCCGAATGTCAACCCCCAAATTCCACGGACTATATGCGAATGAAAGTGCGGCAAATTCAACGAGTCAGTCAGCCAAAGAAGACGGTGCAACAAATGGAAAGGGCCGTTGTGAAGTACAAACCAATTAGTGTCCATCAAGAACATATGGCCAAAGACAAAGCGAAGAAGGAAGGAAGAGCTGTGAGGCTTGAAAAGGACGAAGTTGTGAATTTGATTTTCCACGCTTTTGAGAAGCATCAATTTTATAAGTAAATTAATTAATTTATTATTTAATTTTTAACACTTATTTTTTAGGCAAAGTGATCTTCAAAAGATAACAAATCAGCCGGGAGCTATGATCCGTGAAGTGGTATGTTTAAAATAAATAAATTAATTATTTAAATAAATAAAATTAAAGTTGAATGACATTGGCCTTTACCACGACAATGCACCGCACAAGGCAATGTGGGAATTGAAACCGGAATACCGAAATTATAACAAGGATTTATCGAAGAAAGTTGAAAGCAAAATGCAAAAACAATGAATTAAATTTTTTTTTAATAAATTATAAAATAAAATTGATTATTTTCGTAAAATGTTGAATTTTTCACATTATTTACTGAACAAATTAATTCGAATTAAATCTCACTTTTCATTTTTATCCATGAAATGTTTTCATTGCTTAAAGGAGTATTCGTTGAAATTAATAAATTGGATGAATATTTTATTGCAATTTTGGGTTTGGATGGAGCAGGAAAAACGGTAAAATTAATTCGAAAATTATTCCAATTAATTAATAATTTAATTAAGGTATATTTGGAGAGGGTGAGAAAATATTTGGATGGAACATTCAAAGAGAGGGACATATCCAAAATACCCAGCACTGTTGGACTAAATCGTAAGTATTTTCCGGTGGAATATTCAATTAAATATTTTATCCTTAAAGATGTTGCAATTCGACAAAAGGAATTTATTTTGAATTTTTGGGATCTTGGCGGTCAATCCGAACTTCGTTCACTTTGGGATGGATATTTGAATGAATGCAATGCGATTATATTTATGGCCGATTCCAATGACCAATCGCGTTTTGATGAGATTATTTCATGTTTAGGTATTAATTAATTTATTTTAAAAATAATTTTCCACTAATATTTAACAGAAAAAATTATGTCGTTCGAAAAAGTGCATTCGAATCCATTTTTAATTCTATTAAATAAATGTGATTATTGTGAAGAATTATTGCCGCCGGTGGACAAAATAAATCGACCGCAGTCTCAAATATCAAATTCTCCGGTTCTCAACAATTCAATGCCATCAACGGATAATCACATCGATTCTTTACAATCATCAAGTTTAAATCAAAATGGATGGCAAAGTTTTGAATTGGACAATGACCAAAATAATGATTGGGAAGTGAAAAGTGATTGTACGAATTTGTCAATTTCCACTCTCTCATCTTCATGCCTGATGACCGCAAAAATTCGCAATGAATTTGAGGAACGTTTCGGCACAATTCACCGCGGCGATTTTGCCATAATATCAATATCGGTTGGTACACATTTACTTTAAAAATTTAAATAATTTTTAAGGCTCTTCAAAATATAAATGTGAAGAAAAGTGTAAATTGGCTGATCAATTCAATAATATCATTGAAGAAAGAATTTTCTCCTCATAAATAGAAATAATTTATTATAATAATTTAAAATGTGATAAAAAGTAATTAATAAAATGATTTAAATACTTAAAATGCAAAATATTCATTTTTAATTATATTTTTTATTATTTAATTTTATTAATTTTTAATTAAATTATCCTCCAAGAAAAATGATCCATTATATGCTTCTTTTTTCGCGTCAAGGGAAGCTACGGTTGCAGAAATGGTATGTCGCCTATCCGGATAAGGTTTGAATTCCACTCAAAAATTGTTACTAATTTTTATGCATTTTAGAATAAAAAGAAAATAACGCGTGAATTGATTACAACAATTTTGGCAAGAAAACCCAAAATGTGTGCATTTTTGGAATATAAAGAATTGAAAATTGTCTACAAAAGGTAAACATTATTTAATTAAAATGTTTAAATTTAATCAATTTTTCCTATTCAGATATGCTTCTCTTTATTTTCTTTGCGCCGTTGAACAATCCGACAATGAATTGATTTGTTTGGAAACAATCCACCGTTATGTGGAATTGCTGGACCGTTACTTTGGCAGTGTAATTTATTAATTTTAATATTTTTGAATATTAATTTTGGTTATTTTAGGTCAGTGAATTGGATATAATTTTCAATTTTGAAAAGGCCTATTTTATTTTGGATGAATTTTTATTGGCAGGTAAAATTAAATATTTATTAATTTATTTCAATTCAATTATTTTATTAGGCGAAATACAAGAAACAAGCAAAAAACAAGTTTTGAAGGCAATCAGTGCACAGGATTTACTGCAAGATGTGAGTTTTAAAGAATAAAATATTACTAATTTAATATTTAAATTTAAGGAGGAAACAACACAAGGATTTTTTGAAGATAATGGTCTCGGCTAAATTTGACAATTTTTCAATTCATTTATTTTTTAAATACTTATTATAAAAATGAATAAAATTTTTCATATTTTTTATCGAAATTCATTGAATATAAATTTTCATAATTTTATATATATATATTTTTTAATTATTTTATGATAATATTTATCCCATTTATTAATTTAGGAAATTTATTAAAATATGTCGAATGAAATTGTTTCAGGAAATGGCCAACAAACTTACACAATTGTTCCAATTGAAGGGAAAGAGGTAGAATGGATCAAAATAAAATATATAAATTGAAACAATTTAAAGGTGATACAAAAGAATTTTGCATTTTATGGACAGGATGGTGAACAAGCAGCAGCAGAGTTTGTTGAAACCAAAAAGGTTTCTTTAATTATCGATTTTAGCCGGCGGGTATAATTAGCCAAAAATTCGAAATCTTGTGGAAAAACAAGTTCTATAAATGTATAGAGTAAAAAACCACCATTAATAATAAAATCTTCCCCTAATAATATCGCAATAATCAATTAATTTTTTAAAGTTAACACTTGCTCGCCGTTTCCAATTAATGGAACGAGGATTTGTGCTAAAGTTGAAGGAAGAGAATGGCCGCAAAACAATTTTCGACGAAGTTGGCGTTCAAATTTCACTGGGAAATAACAAGAAAATAACAAAGTGAAGAAGGAAATAAAGCGAGAATTGAATGATGATGTGTCTTCACAATATGATTTACTTATCTCTTTTATAAGAAAACACTAATTTGTTTTTTTTTAATTTGAAACATTTCATTATTTTATGCACTTTTTTATTCACTTTATTTTTTATAATTTATTTTGTAAAATTTTTCAATGACAATAAAATAAATGGAATTATTTAACCTTCTTCAAATAGTCTTTTGTAAATCTTATCTCCGAATGACTGTCCATTTTTCTTGCAATTTCCTGGTCCCAGGGCATTCCTAAATTAATTAAAAATTAAAAGAATATAATTATTGGTAACCTTTCGAAAAATCCGGATCATAATTGAAATTCTCCTCCTCATAATCGAACCAATCCTTTTTCGGTTTAAATTCGCGCAATAAACGTCGATTACGAATTCCAAAAACTTGGCCACCTTCTCCCGGTGTTGCAGTGATGCCACCATGTGGGGCAGTTTTATCATTTGGATGAAAACGTCGAGGATTTTCTGACAAAAAATTAAATCTAATTTAAATAAAACGAATATTACCTAATATTGCCAGATTTTTGGGCAATGTCTCACTTCTGGCCATTTCCGAATATTTTGTAATATTATTCACTTCAGTTGAATAAAATTCGATCAAATCCTTGAAACTCTTCATTTTGTGCAATTTCGAATTCGGTATAAAATGTTTGAACTTTTGCCCGAGATCCATAAAATACTTAAATTGTTGTTTTTTGAACATTTAAAAATATTAAAAATTAACCTTCTCCTTTTTGCCCATTTCTTTTATTTCTGTTAAATCCGAATTTGTTTGATCTGTATTGAAACCATGTTGTTTTGCAATGGAAAAGATATCATCAGCAACATTTTTGGGCGGTTGATACACATAATGATACTTCAAAAGGCTGTAAAAACCGTTGTTTTAGTTTTATCAAATTGGAATTAATTTTAAGCAAACCTTCTTGCTCGTATTTTATCCATTTTTAAAGAAAAATCTAAATTAAAAATGGTAAATATATGTATTTTAATTTTATTAATAGGGCCCGGAGGTAATAGTTAAGTTTAAGCCCCACATTTTTTCCAAAAAATTTTTATTTCTATAAAAAAATGCATTTTCGGCAATGAAATTTTTTTAAAATAAAATTCTCAAAAATTTAATTAATTTGTGATCATGATGATTAACATAGAGAATATATTTTAGAAATTTTTCATAAATTTTGCATTTTTAAAAATTTTTTCAATATTATTTTTTGAAATTTTCATCAATATTTTGGGATTTTTTAATCAATATTTCGGATTTTTCGTTAATATAAATCCGGGCCCTATTAATAATAAATAACGGATCCCGATCTTAATCATCTATCTTTATTCATTTTTATTTTTCAATTATTCCCGTTAGATTAGATTAGGTAAATGATATTTTGAAAATTTGGGGAATAAATTATCGTGAGGTTGAAATAGTAAATAATCTCCAATCCATATATTTAATTTTGATATTTAGATTTAAAATATGGGCAACTATTTTTCAAAATATTTCTATTCAAATGATGAAGCGGAATCGGCAGAAAATAATACTAATGATGAAAATCAACAAATTGAATCGGCAGATGGAAAAATTACAAATGACAGCGTGGTCGAAGTTGGAAATGGTGCACAATCAACACCATCAGGATCAACGAATGATGCTTTATCAAATTCAATATTTGAAACACCAAAGGTTTTAAACAATATCATTTCATTAAATTATATTAATTTTTAAGTCATCAATAAGAAATCGTTCAAAGGTTTTTACGGTGTTTGTTCCAGGTTCACCAGAGAAATTTGCTTTTCAAAATTTCACTGAACTTAAATCCTTCCTGGATTCTCCAATTGGCAAGAAAAAAGGTTTTTATTTATAATAAAGAATTCAAATATTTTAATAAACCTTAACTTCTAAATAAATCCTTAATTTTTTATAGGAACTCGCTTCAAATCCTGTGAAGATCCAAAAGAAATTGAGGATTTTTACAATGAACAACTCTCAATCAACACTGCCAATGATGACAGTGCAAACACTTCCACATCGAGTATTGAACCGGATTTGCCATACAAAGAAATTCCAGCACGAAGGCTCACCGAATTTAGGCAAGCAATTGAGAAACAAGAACATACAAAATTTGATGAATTCGTCCGGGAGAATCCCCGGTTCCTTGTGAATACATCAAATGATTTGGTAATTAAATTTTAACATATTTTTTGGCAAATACCCTAAAATTTAGCCAACAATTGTGCACATTGGGACACGTTACAATGCGTTGCATGTTGCTTGCCGCTCTTCTAACCACACTGCCGTAAATAAATAACCAAATATTCATAAATATATTCTTTTTAAGGTACAAAAAATTCTGAGTTTGATCACTGACAAATCTTGGCTCACAAATGCATATGCCACCGATGTTTGTGTGGAAGAGAGGTCCAAAAACTTATTGGATGCGATGCTTAATACGCCCGACAAAATTGGGAATGATACACCGCTTCACTATGCTTGCAAATTTGGCTGTGCCGAAATTGTCGAAACATTGTTAAATTTTCGAATTTGCAATCGGGAACCAATCAACAGGTTTATTTTTTAATAAAATTGAATAATCTTTTAATTTTTTTAGTCACAATGAAAAGCCAATGGATATAATTGGGATTGGTGCAAAAGGAAGTAAACAAGAAATTAAAGAAGCTTGCAATAAAATTGTGTGCATATTTCGTAAAGAATCTGCCATTTAAATTTGGATGAATAAATCGAATCGAATCGAGTGAATTTATTGCCTTTAATTTTTTAACTCATTTGTATATTTCTTTTTATCACTTATAAGAAAGAAATCATTTATACCAAAATTATTATCAATTAATATTTATATTTGATGAATGTTTTTGAACTTTAAAATATTGGTTATTTTGCTTTAAATTTTCGACCTTCGATTAATCAATTTAGCAGGAAGAAATATGGTTATGAAAAAATCAAATCATATTCATGCCAGTGGAATTTTGACACTTTCCACCGATCGAAGTTTGTCCAATAAGAAATCGGTAAAAATTACATAAATTAATTTTATTTAATTCATTATTTTAAGGTCTATTGTTGCAGTTCCGACGAAACATTTGGTATATGGAATTGCGGTGATTCCGGCGAATTGGAAGTTGATATACAGAATACGGCGAATAAATGTCAGGGAGTGCTTGCCGTTTATGTTAGTTTTTCCACCAACAAATTAATTATGTAAAATTTAAATTTAGGGTGAAGATGTTTATTTGGCCGAGTGCAGCCAAGATGTTATTACCGGAGTGGATAGGCAAATTGTTGTTAAATATGGCCTCTCCGCATTCCTTCCTTCACATCCATTGCTCACATTTTCGTTGGAAATTACTGCATTGGCTTGTAATGGAAAATATTTAATTGCCGGCTCAAAGTTTGTTTTAATATTTAAAATTAATTTAAAACAAATTTAAGTGATTTTTTGGTAAAATGCCTTAAATTACAAGATGAATGGGATGAGAGTCCGGTGATCGATCGTTATGAATATGATGGTTATCCTAAAATTTAATTAAAATTAATTAATTTATTATTTTTAGGTGTTATTTTGAGCATTTCAATTTCTCCGGACGGCGATTTCTTTTCCGTTTCCACCGCCGATGGATATGTTCATTTACGGCCTACCCTAAAAACATCACAAAGTGCAAAAAAATCATTGGCTAAATTCAAAGTTTGCGATCAATTTTCGCATATCAGGTTTTTTAAATTTAAATATTTATTTTTTTAAATTAATTAATTTAAATTTGAAGGACGGAAAGTCCACGAATTGAATGTGTTTGGCAACCAAATGGGAAACATTTATATTTGCCAAGCAAAGGATGCATAATTGCCGTTGAATGTGCAAATTGGGAGAAGAAGAAGACAATTACGCATTCGGAAATTGCAAATGTAATTCCTAATTATTATTGAGTTAATTCATTTTAAAGGAAACATTCTCCGTTTTGACGATCGCCCCCGAACATGGGAATGACTTTTTTCTGGCGGCGAGCACAATTCAAGGTTCAATTGTTGTTTGGAAGCAAAATGGCACCGGGACTCAATTCCAAATTGTAAATATTCACAAAAGAATTCAACAAGGCATTGGAATAATCACATCCATCGCATTTAATCCACAAAATGACAACGTTCTCATTTTGGCATATTCCGAGGTATTCAAATAATTTTGATAAATTATTTAAAATATATTCAAAGGGTTATTTATGCTCAATGACCGATGCAAAACAAATTGGCGATCAATTTCAATTGAATGGAGAAAATGAATTTGCTGAATCCTCCTCCCAAAATAATCCAATGATTGATGGGGAAGCAGCAATTGACACATTAAATGATGATGATAATGATTTGGATGGTAACCAATCCACACAAAAAATATTAATTAAATAAATTTTAAATTACAGATTTGGAAACGGACCTTGGTTTAATTAAGGTTTTTTTCCCAAATAAATTCCTCAATAATTTAATATTTTATTTCTAGTCTCGTTTTGGTTTCACTAATCGTGAAGATGGCGGCGGAGGATTCAATCATCAAAATAGCAACAATAATTATCCACCAGTCCCAAACTATGCATTACAAACGCCTGCGGAACCATGCGCCACAATAAAGGGAATGAGCCGGCCGAAAATATTTTCAATTGGCTCAACGCCATTTTCTGATGAAGGACATTATTTGGTTAATTAATTTAATTATTAGTTAAATTATACATTATTTGGTTAATTAATTTTAATTATTAATTAAATAATAATTTTGGTAATTAATTAGAATAATTAAAATAGATAATATATTTGATAATTAAATAATTAATTAAATTTTTAATTAAAATAAATAATTAATGCACATAATTTAATTATATTAATTAAATAATAAATGTGAAATTTGAAGGTTTGGAATTCATTTGGAGTTATTAAAAATTACAAAAGTGAAGGGGAATGCACAATTGAAATCAATTTCCACGATTCCACAATCCATCATGAAATTATAATGGACAATTCTGCCACAAATTACACAATTGGCGACATTAATTCGGATTTTATTGCACTGGCCTCCAAACGTAATTCGAATAAGGAGAGTGAATTGTACGTTCATCATGTGACCTCATGGGACCATGAGTCGAGGAAATGGAATCAACAAATGGACCCGGGGGAGGTGATTGAATGCCTCTGCCTTGGACAACAATTCATTGCAATTTATACGACATTACGTTATCTTCGAATTTTCACGCCCAGTGGAACACAACGATTTGTCATTTCTTTGCCAGGTTTTTCCTTTTTAATTGGGAGTATTTTTAAATTTCGCTTTAAAAAATATCTTGGTCTAGTGGATTAAAGCATTGAAATTTTTATGAGGAAGTCTCGGGTTCGAATCCGCAATGCTTCAAATGATTTTTCTATTCAACATATAAGAAAAAAATAATTTTTATCTTGATCATGTTTTTTGGTAACAAAATTTATTTATATTCGAATTTATAAATTTTTTTAAAATAAAAATTTTGCTTAAATTCAATAAAAAAAATTCATAGGAAGAATAAATTTTTTAGGTAGTTTGGTGACAATGTGCGCGCAAGGAAACAAAATTGCAACGGCATATTCAAATGGAAGTGTTTTGGTGGACTCGGAGGATGACTATGAACATCAGGTTTTTTCCAGTAAAATTATTCAAAAATGATTTAATTTAAAGATTTTACTCTCTCAATATGAAGTTAATCCATTGGCCGGTGAATGTTCACCCACGCTGGAATGGGAAGCACCATTGGCGCTTTCGCCATATTCAAAGCTAATTTGGATTCAATTTTCATCGGCTGGCAATTTGGTTAGCATGGATGATGGTATGAAATATTTTATTAATTTTTTTTTTAAAATTAAATTTAAATATTTTTATTTATTAAATTTTTATTAATAATTAAATTTTTTTAAATTCATTTAAGATTGCATTATTCGACTTTATCTTCGCCAAAAATGCACGTGGATTCCCGTTTTGGTTGGTGCCAAACATTTGAAAGATCCAGAGGCGGATTTCCTCTGGCCAATTTCATTTGCCGAATTGCCCCGGGGCCAATTCCGTTACATTTATTGTCGAAATTCAAAATATCCACCAATCAATAAAACATTGCCACCAATTACAACAATTCCAATTGAAATTCCAACAATTAATCCGGTAAATTTAAATAAATTCATTTTTAATTTAATATTTTAGACCAATGAACGAAGCAAATTGGAAGCAGAATTAATGGCCAATGAATTACAACAAATTATTGCAAGGGATGTATATTTACAGCCAACACAGGCAAAAGAAATGGCACAATTGACGCAAAATTATGTGGCAAATTTGCTTAAATTATTTTCCATTTCATGTCAGGTAAAAGGAAAAATTATTTTATTGGTAAAAATTCATTCATTTATTTTAGTCAAATCGCGAGAGTCGTGCAGCGGAAATTGCCCACCGGGCGACAAATTCAAAAATTGTCCAAGGATTATGCAATTATGCGGCAAAAGTTCAGCGGCCAAATTTGAGTGAAAAAGTAAATTAATTTAAAATTCAATCCATTAAAATTTAATTTTTTTCCGTAAAGGTGGCCGCAATTGGAAGGGAACGAATTGCACAAATTGTAATTATTTGGATCGAAATAATAAATAATTTTATTTACTTTCAGGAACTTGAAGAAAATGAACAAATACAAAAGAAAAGGATGGAACAAATTAAAACAACGAAAACATTGGGAATAATCAATTCAGGAATGGAAAAGAGCACAGAAAATGATTCACCAATAATTGCCCCGCCAAAAATATTGATGACAAAAAGAAAAATCACAAATTTGGATTCAATGCTGCCACCAAAGAATTCAAAGTAGTTGAAATATTTCCGAAAATTAATTAAAAATTAATTCAGGACAATTAATAAAAATCCACTGACGACAACAACAAATCCATTTGCTAAACCAACAGAAAAACCATTGGTGGAAAAAGAGAATGGAAATAACAATGATGATTTATTTGTTGAAATGGGAATGGAAGGCATTGAGGACGATGTGATGAGCAGCATTGGAGGCGAAAATGAATTGGATTCAAGCTTTTGCTCATCAATTTTCCCTACTTCAACTTCAATGATTATGGATTCATCCTCGGCCAATAATCCATTCAAAAAGGCAAAAAAAACACCAACGCCCACTACAAGCCATAAAAATCATCGAGGATTTGCGGAGAAAGATGAGGACAATGCAACAATTGTTGACTTTTTCGACGATTTAACCACATCAATGAACAATCGAAAGGACAAAAATTAAATTGATACATTAATTTACTTTTTAATTGATACTCAAATATTTTTCTTGATCTTTTTCACTTATTTACATTTTTCTCATTATTTCTTGCCAATTAAATTTATAAAAATTCATTTTAATTATTTCGAGTGAGATGCACAATTAAATGAAAAATGTTGGCTTGATTTTGTGCGAAGGAGTACGGTATTCAAGAGATGTGTTTGAAAATAATTAGAAAATGTTTGAAAACTTTTACGAAGATGTTAATTCCGCCTGTTTTATTTGCACCAAAATAATTCCGCCTGTTTTATTTGCCCCAAAATAATTCCGCCTGTTTTATTTGCTCCAAAATAATTCCGCCTGTTTTATTTGCCCCAAAATAATTCCGCCTGTTTTATTTGCACCAAAATAATTCCGCCTGTTTTATTTGCCCCAAAATAATTCCGCCTGTTTTATTTGCCCCAAAATAATCCCGCCTGTTTTATTTGCCCCAAAATAATTCCGCCTGTTTTATTTGCCCCAAAATAATTCCGCCTGTTTTATTTGCCCCAAAATAATTCCGCCTGTTTTATTTGCCCCAAAATAATTCCGCCTGTTTTATTTGCCCCAAAATAATTCCGCCTGTTTTATTTGCCCCAAAATAATTCCGCCTGTTTTATTTGCACCAAAATAATTCCGCCTGTTTTATTTGCCCCAAAATAATTCCGCCTGTTTTATTTGCCCCAAAATAATTCCGCCTGTTTTATTTGCCCCAAAATAATCCCGCCTGTTTTATTTGCCCCAAAATAATTCCGCCTGTTTTATTTGCCCCAAAATAATTCCGCCTGTTTTATTTGCCCCAAAATAATTCCGCCTGTTTTATTTGCCCCAAAATAATCCCGCCTGTTTTATTTGCCCCAAAATAATTCCGCCTGTTTTATTTGCCCCAAAATAATTCCGCCTGTTTTATTTGCCCCAAAATAATTCCGCCTGTTTTATTTGCACCAAAATAATTCCGACTGTTTTATTTGCCCCAAAATAATTCCGCCTGTTTTATTTGCCCCAAAATAATCCCGCCTGTTTTATTTGCCCCAAAATAATTCCGCCTGTTTTATTTGCCCCAAAATAATTCCGCCTGTTTTATTTGCCCCAAAATAATTCCGCCTGTTTTATTTGCCCCAAAATAATTCCGCCTGTTTTATTTGCCCCAAAATAATTCCGCCTGTTTTATTTGCCCCAAAATAATTCCGCCTGTTTTATTTGCACCAAAATAATTCCGCCTGTTTTATTTGCCCCAAAATAATTCCGCCTGTTTTATTTGCCCCAAAATAATCCCGCCTGTTTTATTTGCCCCAAAATAATTCCGCCTGTTTTATTTGCCCCAAAATAATTCCGCCTGTTTTATTTGCCCCAAAATAATTCCGCCTGTTTTATTTGCCTCAAAATAATTCCGCCTGTTTTATTTGCCCCAAAATAATTCCGCCTGTTTTATTTGCCCCAAAATAATTCCGCCTGTTTTATTTGCCCCAAAATAATTCCGCCTGTTTTATTTGCACCAAAATAATTCCGCCTGTTTTATTTGCCCCAAAATAATTCCGCCTGTTTTATTTGCTCCAAAATAATTCCGCCTGTTTTATTTGCCCCAAAATAATTCCGCCTGTTTTATTTGCACCAAAATAATTCCGCCTGTTTTATTTGCACCAAAATAATTCCGCCTGTTTTATTTGCCCCAAAATAATTCCGCCTGTTTTATTTGTTCCGCCTGTTTTAATTTGCACCAAAATAATTCCGCCTGTTTTATTTGCCCCAAACATAATATTATTTCTTGTGCAAATTATATTTATTCCATTTTATAAAAATTCATTTTGATGCCTTCGGGGAAATTGTGTGAGATCTTATGCAAACTATTGAATACTAATTGTTCAATTTGATTATGGCTACGAAAGGGGAATCAAGTTTTGATGTGTCTCATAACATCCAGCAAGTTTGGGAAAATTATCCATCAATGCCGGAATGGTAATTCATCAATTATGCTACTGCTTTCATTGCTCATTTTCTTCAACTCATTTTCCTTCTGTTGTTCCTTAAAGGAAAATAATTTCATTTCTAATTTACTGTACTTTTTCCAACCAAATTTGCCTGGGGAAGACATGAACCATCGAACTTCTTTTGCCCACATAATCCGCAACTTTCTCGGCAATTTTCCTCCAAAAATAATCTAATTCGAACAATAAATAATTATTTGTTTAGCCTCCAATCAAAGTTTACTTTGATTTTCCAGCGCATTCGCCCAATTCTTTCCATTGTTGGCAACTCACATGTCGATCTTTGCATTCCTCGGATGAATCGAATGTTGGCTCACAAAATTCGCAAGCAGCAGAACCTTTAAATGGTCATTTTTTAGTTGAATGCGAATTTTGGCCTAACAATATTTTTCCATGTATTTTCGATTCTTTTTGCATTCCCCATTTTGGGCCCAATGTTCGCAGCAGGGATTACGGTTGAAGCAATTGACGAAAGGTTTATGAATGGTGGCAGCCAATTGGCGGACTCGATTGCCATTGCTATTCAGGCGAGGAGGCCCAAAAGGAAGACGGCGGCGAGGTGGTAGGGGTCGAGATCGGAGGCTGGGCCGATTATTCATTGGCCGAAGTTGAAGGGGCGTTGGAGGGGTTGGAGGTGGAGGAGGACGCCAAGGCTTAAGGAAGAAATGAATGGAATTGAAGGTATTGAATGGATTGTAATTGTACTGACCGGTGGTGTGGGTCCTTGTTGGCATCTTCCAAAAATGCATTGGCCATTGAAACCTGAAATTATGGCACAAAATTCCATAAAATTATTAAATTCGTCCATACATGCATCCATTCCCTCAAAACCGCCACAAAGTCCACCAAATTTGATTTTGGCCACACAATGCGGGAATCCATGGTTGAAGTCGCAGAACAAATACCTTTTTTGAAGGGAATTGGAATATGGTAATGAATGGATGGGGAGAAAATTGCCTTGAGCCACAGGTGGGAATTTGGGCCGAACAAGTTGGCCTTTGGGCATATCGATACAATTGATCGGTGTAAGCATTGGAAAGACCTTTGGAAATAATCAAAATAATATTTAGGGCGAAGGAATGAACCATCTCGATTGGTCAAAAAATCAAAGGGGCGCATCCATGCATAGGAAAAGTGAAATTCATTGCCGCATGACCAAAGATCTAATAGTGGAAATGATTACAAAAATATTTAATAAAATTTTGATTTACCTGGCGAATATGCCCATTCTCGAACCCATCTTAATATTAAGGTGTGAGAATATTTTGTGAATTTTCGGCAACCTTGGCTGCTGTCTTTGACGCCAAATTTCGAAGATTAAATCAACGAAAGAATGATGCTAAAAATGAGTGTAAATGAAATACGGCAATTTATTATGGACCATGTAAAAGACGGGATCATTGGCTGAAAATTCGGGCAACTGACCAAAAGGGAATGCCGAAAATTAATATGAAAAAAAGGGGAGGGAATAAACAAACTCGTAAATCGCCGCCAACCCAAAAATGCTGAAAAAGGGATTAATTGGATTGGCTTAAGGGAACAAACAATGTTTGAGTGGGAATATTCCAATGCATTGTAATTAATTGGAATTGGGCAACCGGGCAATGGGACAGTGTAGGAGAGAACATGCTCAATGTTTGGTTCACTGGCCACAGATGCCAATTGGGCTAATTTTAAGAGGGAAATAGATAATTAAAAATATATTAAAAACCTTCCGTGAATAATCCACCCTCTCCAGCCAATGTCCTTAAAATCATTCAAAATTAATTCAATTTCGATCCATTCCTTTCCTTTACCTTAAAATTGTATTCCTTCCCTCCAAAGTGCGCCAAAATGCAAAAGGACCATTCACAACGAAACCATTGAAATCAATTTCGCCGGCAAAAAGAGGCGAAAAGAAGATGGAATCACGGGGATCAGGCAAATAATTGTCCAAAACGGAATCCCAATATGGAATGAATACGGTTGGATCAATGAGTCGCAGGGCAATTTCCATTCGTTTGATGAATTCTCGATGCCATGGCAAAAAGCCTGGGCCAGAGTGGGCGCCAGCCTGACTCACCTATGTGGAAAATTGAAATTGTTTGGCCTTTAAAATGAGGCCTAACTGATCGATGTTCCCTGGCGAATCGATCATATTCCCCGCTGGATTTGAGCTGATTGAATGCCCAATGGAATCGGTCACGTTCATCATCGGTCATCATTCGATATTCCTTCCGGTATGCCATCGCCAATGGTTGGCCATTTCGCAAATGGCAATCCCGTCCGGGCGCATTTGGCCCTATTTTACGAAAATTAATTTGAAGGGGAAATATGGGTATTTGTGGAGCAGCCCAACTTGTTGCATTTTATAAATAACTGATCAAGGACTAAACCAATTTTAATGATTTTGCTATTAATTTATAGAGAAGACTTTTGGCTATTAACTGATATTAATTTTATTTAAATTGGTTTAAAAATGATTAAGCTATGCTTTAAAAACCACTGAAAGGTTTTGCTTATAATAAAATAAATTTTCAATTATTTTTTAGCCATAACTCCATCATTTCTTAACCAATATTAATAAAAATTATTTAATAGATAGCCAAAGTCTGCTTTTTAATTTGATATAAAAATTTTCATAATTCATTCAATTCTTGATGAGTTATTATAAACGGCGACCAGTTAACCCCGCCACAAGTTGGGGTTCATCTTTTATATTTGATGGGTAATTTACCCGAAAGAAAGGGCAAAGGCATTGAAGGGTCATACAATCGTACGGATTCCATGCAACTTGACCCCTGGAATTTGGGGCCACCGGAATTGGCCTAAGCCAAACTGGCGAACCGGGAACGGACGGTGGGAAAATGGACTCATCCACTCGACGAATCAACGCTTGACGCGCTTTTCGATCCATTTGGCGTAACTTCAAAGTGAATTAGGATGAGGAAATGGATTTATCGGAGATTTTACATTCAGACATGTTTTACGAATAACATCGGATGGGGCATCGGAACAATCCTCGTGGACTTGGATTCTTGGAATGGAACGATTTGAGGGGGAATTGGAGGAGGCGAATGCATTGTTCAATGTTTTTTGGGCATTGGAAGAAACAATCAAAATTGGAAAAAGAAGATGGAAAAAGTAGCCCATTTCACGGAGGAATGTTCTCCTTGTCGGGAATGGGTTGTGGAATGGAACTGCTACTTTTTTCCTTCCTGATTGGAGGAAATGACTTTGGGACACAAAATGGCCGGCAATGCACGAAATTTGGAAGAACCTCTGTGGACAGTTTAAGAAACGTCGTTGGCCATTTCAGCAGAGCAACGGCCTCCAACTTTGCTTGGATTGGTTCGGGAAATGGAAATGGAAGGTGGAATTGGGGACTGGGACTGGGTCATCAAAGCATCAACGAAATACAACAATGCTCCAGGCAAAATTGCGCATTCCACCGCTGCTTTTTCTTTTTCTGCGCATCATTTTGTGTGCAAATTGATGGCCCCAACCCCTCCGTGACCTTCGTTTCTCGTCTCCAAATTGCCAGTCGAGCATCACAAACCACTCAAAACCCATCTTTACTTTTTCTTCTGCTTTTCCCTTTTTTACAAAACAAAGGGGTCACCCCCCTCCCTTTGTTGTGTTCCATTTCCTCTCCCTCCCATCCCAGCGAGTTGCGCATCAAAATTGCGTCAACCCTCCCCCCTCACCCCGTCAAGTAGTGAGTCAAATATCGCAGCACGAATACTGATTACTTACTGCTTTTTTCACGCTTAATTTCCATCTTTGAACCCATGGAAAAAATGATGAAAATATTTTGAAAATGTGAAAACAGATTTTATTTTGAGATTTAATGTAGGGAAAATGCACTCATTATTTCATATTTAAATTTTCAATTCCGTTCATTCATCGCCTTCTTCCACCAAAAAGTGCGGCAAATGGATCGGATGAAGCGCCGCCGCCTCCGCCACTGCCCCCGAGGGCGCCCATATCCAATGGCATATACTAAAATAATTGGATTTAAATTGGATTATCCCCAATTTCTTACTTTATCACTTCCAAGCGAAAATGAGCCCTTCGTCATCATATCATTCCAAAAATCTTGGCCAACAGCGAAATTGGCCAAAAGGAGGAAGCAAAAAAGGAAAAGAAGGGAATAAATGCGTTTGGAGACCATTTTTGATCAAGGTTTTTGGAAATGGAAGATTATTTGAGCGATGATGATGGAAGTTGATTGCCATTGATGGCCTTTTTATACTACCATTTTTGTGGACTAATAAATCATCCATCCTTTCTATTTCCCATTACTTTCTCATCAATGATTTCTCGATTCTTCCATTCCTCCATTTCCAGACTGCCAATCGGTCAATTTTTAATCGGTTTTTTGTCCATCATAAGGCACAAAAATGTTCAAATCACATCATCGTCCCATTCTCGGTTTACACATACTGTGCCCAAATTGGGCAAATATGGACGAAAATATGTATGATTTCATTGGACTTCCGTTTGACCGTCCATCCATCAGCCATTGCCCAAAAGAAATGTTTTGATGAACGATGAAAGTTCGAAAAGGAAAGTGATCAATCAATTTTAATGCTCAAATAATTGCGCAATTGGAAGATTTGGTTTAAGTATTTTTCGGCATTTTATGGCTTCTTCCCCCTTTCCATGTGGATTTATGCCTTTTTCCCCTCATTCATCATTTGCTTCCAAATTCATTCCCAAAAATGCGGCATTTTCCCCTTTCCATTTTGTTAGTTTACATTTTCCCACAATTTTGCCATGGATGTTCCCCAACTTTGTCCCAATCTCCGCCAACTACTCCATCCCCTCCTTCTTGCTGTTCCACATTGGATTTGATCCATTTTTCTGGCCATATCCATCTTCATGCTGAATATAATCCTCCTCAAAAAGGCTCAAAATGCCATTCCAATGTTCGAATTGAATGCTCGTCGGTTCTTTCCTTTCTCTTTCCAAATTTCTTTTCATTTTTCAGGCCAAAAATGTCAAACAAAAAAATAGAATTGGCCATTTTTGATGATTTTGGCCATTTTTTGGTTATTGGCAAAGGAAAAATAAATACAAAAGGAATTTGCGAAAAATCCGATGGAAAATGGAAATGGAAATTTGGACAAAATTGGGCCAACGAAATTAGTTGCATTTGGAGGAAGAAAATGTCAAAAAATGGAGAAAAATCATCGAAATGGAGCAGTGAAGAAAATGAAGAAAGAACCGGGAAAATGGCACAAAAAATTGCAATATTTTTGATGCATGACCAAAAAGATGCATTGTAAAATGAATTCTTCCATTTTTTGATGAATTAATCTTTGATATGGCCTCGAATTTATTTTAATATTTTCCAATTTTTATTTCCATCGAAAGGTCCTCCTTTTGAATTCAATTCTTCCGAAAAAATTTTATTAAATTTTTTCCGGAACACTTAATTAAAAATTTTTAGAAAATTTAATTTAAAAAAAATTTGTGAAAATTTAATTAAAACTTTCTGTGAAAATTTAATTAAAAACTTTTTTGAAAATTTAATTAAAAAATTTTTGAAAAATTTAATTAAAAAATTTTTTGAAAATTTAATTAAAAAATTTTTTGAAAATTTAATTAAAAACTTTTTTGTAAATTTAATCAAAAAATTTTTTGAAAATTTAATTAAAAAATTTTTGGAAAATTTAATTAAAAATTTTTTGAAAATTTAATTAAAAACTTTTTTGTAAATTTAATCAAAAAATTTTTTGAAAATTTAATTAAAAAATTTTTGGAATATTTAATTAAAAAATTTTTTGAAAATTTAATTAAAAACTTTTTTGTAAATTTAATCAAAAAATTTTTTGAAAATTTAATTAAAAAATTTTTGGAATATTTAATTAAAAAATTTTTGGAAAATTTAATTAAAAATTTTTTGAAATTTAATTAAAAACTTTTTTAAAAATTTAATTAAAATTTTTTTGAAAAATAAATTAATTTTTTTTTGAAAATTTTAATTAAAAAATTTTTTGAAAATTTAATTAAAAAATGTTTTGAAAATTAAATTAATTTTTTTTTGAAAATTTAATTAAAAAATTTTTGAAAATTTATTTAAAAAATTTTTTGAAAATTTAATTAAAACTTTTTGGAAAACTTATTAGTGAATTAAAAAGACACAAAATGGAAACAAATCATCGGAATGGAGCAGTGAAGAAAATGGGAAATGAAATGGATGCCACAAAATTGCAATTTTAATTCATGAAAAAATGATTGTAAAGTAAATTCCTCAATTTTGATAAATTAATCTTTGATGAATTCAATCATTGGCCAGCAATTTATTTTAATATTTTCCCACTATCAGAAGTTCCTTTTGAATTCAATTATTCACATTCCATTCAGTCTTTTTTGGTATTGAAAAAGGAGAAGATCAAGAATATGAAAATGGAATTGGGCAAATTGAAAGGAAGGAATGGGAAAAGGATGGAACTCGTTTTATTTTTGGGCCAAAATAGTGCGCGGATTGATTCGTCCTCCTCACAAAAAAGGATGAGGTGTGGGAAGGACGAAAATTGACTGCCATTCGTCGATGGGAAAACCATTTTGAAGGCCACCTCTGCACATTTTACGAAAATTGGCAAAGTCAATTAAAAATGTTTTGCCAATTTCAAATTATTGCATTTCTCCTCCTTCTCTCAGTGGCCAATGCCCAGCAGGTTTGGCCACCACTTTCTCCCCAAATCCATTTCAATAAATTCAAAAGCAAAAAGAAAAGCCGGTGATTGTTCATTATGGGAATCGAACTTTTGATGTTTCCTCATTTGTGCCATATCATCCGGGTGGTCCATTGGTCCTTCAACATGTGAATGGGAAGGACGTGACCGAATATTTGGCCGGACATAAATCCGTCAAATTGACCGAACTTGGTGGAATCGTTGTTCAACACCATCATAGCCAAGGGGCATTTCATGTGCTGAATTCATTGGAAATTAAGGTCAACAATGAAGAAAATTGACCAAAAATATTGGCAATTTTCAGGATGGAAAAAATGGCGGCGGCAATGGCAAAGGAAAATCCAAACATTGATGAAAATTGAATAATAAAAAATGTATTAATCACAATTTTGTCCATTTTTCGACTAATGAAAAGAATGATTGGAGGGGAAGAACAAAGGGAAATAAACTGGTTCTCCTTTTGCGCCTATTAATATCCCCTGGGACGCATCCAACAATAATCCACACCAATCCAATCAAAAAGCAACAAAATCTTCTCCCCAAATTTTTGATCAGCCCAATCCATCCATACCGCTTTATTCATTCATTTTCTGCATTTTATTATTTATTCCCCAAAATCCTCCCAAAAATGTCCTCTTTGCAAATTTCCTCCCAAAAAATGGCCTCCATTGATTCATCGGCCAGAGCGGCCATTTTTGTAGCACTTGGCCTTTCCATAGTGATGATTTCGACCAGCGGATTGATGCTTGCATTCCTCCATTCCAATACGGCAATTATGATGGGCGAATTGCGAGAAGAGATGGCCGAATTTAATGTAGGAGTAAAAGGATACGCCAAAACCTCAAACTTGGCGCATTTTATAATAACTCATCGAGGACTGAATCAATTTTATTAATTTTAGTGTCAAATTAAAGAGCTGACTGTGGACTATCTAAAAATATTAATTTTGTCTATATTAGTTCAAAACTTATTGAGTTATGCTCATAAAAACACTGTAAATGTCATCAAACCATATTAAAGGAGATCTTAAACAGTTTTAAGGGTAAAGCTTCAAAAATTCTAAATCAATTTTAATAAAATTAATATTTTTAGATAGCCCATTGTCTGCTCTTTAATTTGATACTAAAATCATTAAAAGTGATTCAATTCTCTATGAGTTATACGGTGCCAAGTTGAGCTTTCCTGGAGCAAAAAGGGAATAGGGAATGATTGGAAATGACGTAGATGATGACGGACAAAGCATGGACAGGAATAATGGAACTTCAAAAGGACAATGAAGGAGGACCATCCCCTCCTCCTCCGCCAGCAGAATCATCCTTCCAAAGTATTGTTCGGGCAATCCGCCAATCGGCTGCCAATTCATTGCCTCCACAATGCGGTTAATCCAATCCCATCCAAAGTCAATTCAATTAATTTTGCCCTACTAAATATGTAGAATGTGCCACTGCTCAACCATATTCATGTCCCCCGGGGCCAAAGGGTCCTCCCGGACAAAATGGATTACCCGGATGTTAGTTTATTCTTTGGTGAATATTCCGAATTTGATTCCAGCGGATGGTGCTCCTGGCGTTCCCGGTCCACCTGGCCTTTCTGGAATTGCCCTCGGTGAGAAAATCTACGCCCTTCCTTGCATTCAATGCCCGGCTGGGCCACCGGGACAGGTTCAAATTTAAATTGTATTATTTGCCATTAATTTGAGAATTTTTTTTCCAGCCTGGCCAACCCGGTCGACCAGGAATGCCGGGATCGAGAGGAGCGGCTGGGGCAGTGGGACAAACGGCATTGAATGGCCAAATGGGACCACCGGGAGAGGCTGGAGAAGCCGGTAATCTTAAAGAGGATTGGCATTAATTGAATTTGAATATTAGGTCCAAATGGAACGGATGGAGAACCAGGATGGCCTGGGACCGATGGAGTGCCGGGCACAATGGGAAGGGAGGGACAAAAAGGCGAAAAAGGAAGACCTGGGGAACAAGGAGAGGCAGGGGAAGCAGGTTAGGGTCAAATATGTAAATTGAATATTCCATAATTAGGCCAAAATGGAGCAAATGGGCAGCCGGGAACGGATGGAGAAATTGGCGAAATGGGGTCACCTGGATTGGCTGGCATTCCAGGACCAAAGGGAACACCGGGAAAGGCGAGTTTCGGGAATAAGTGGTTTTAAATTGGATTGGTTTTCAGACTGGCGAGGATGGGGCCCCCGGAGAGGATGGAGCCTATTGTCCGTGTCCGAGAAGGGCAAAATTGGTGGAAGTGTAAAATGTGAACAAATGTGTTTATTAATGGAATAAATTTTAAATTGAATATTTTGGATGATAAATTTGATTAAAATTGTTTAAAATTAATTGAATTGGTTTCCAAGTTAATTTATTATCGTCAAATTTTCTCATCATCTTTTCTTTTGATTTCATTCCCAAAAAAAAATTTTTCCTGTCTATTGCATTTCCGATTCTGGGAAAAGCAACAATGAATCGACCACACCGCCTCCTTCACTGACGCCACCTTGGTTCACATTGTGTGGCTATAAAGTGTTAATTTGTTTTGGCCATCTTCACAATTTCCCCTCTATTTTACCTTGCTGCGCACCAAATATCCTTCCACCCGATTCCAAAGCACTTTTCCTCCCTCCTCCTTTGTGCCAATGAATGATCCATAAATGCCCAATTCGCTGACAACATTCTCCAAAATTGGCGCAACAAATGGACGTTTCATGTAATTCTGAAGAATTAAAGGTATAATATCAAATTTTCCCCTCATTTTCAATTTACTTTGGTCACAACCGGCCAAATCTTTTCTTGCAGAATATAGGCGCCTCTTTCCTCAACGGACATTTCACGCAACCTACGGGCAAATTTGCATAATTATTCCCTCTTTCCATCTTACATTTTTGCCATATCATCGTCGAAATAGTTGCCTTTTCCGGCCCCCAATTGTGCCTTCATCACATAATTTCGTGGCTTCTGAATGGCATCCTGAATGATTGCCCGAATTCGTTCATCATCGTCCTCGAGGCCCCAAAGGCCGGCGAATGTTGTTCGCAATTCGGCAATTTTTTCTGGTTGATTTGGCAGAAAACGTTCGATCACGCCCGGCTTGGCCAAAACTTGTTGGATTTTCTTTGATCCGGCCAGGGAAAGGCGAATATTCGGTGAAATGATGGCCGTCGATCGTTCCATATCCATTCGTTTTTCCCACTCAGCTTCCTGTACAAATAAATTTCAACAATTTCCAATGATGCCGTTGGGATTTTCCATAAATACAGTACAAAAAAGTGAGAGGGGATAAAAGATAGGGGAATTGGTTTTATTGAATGAGAGAAAAAGTATGTAATAATATTCTGAAAAAAATTTGGATCGTTTGTATCTGTATTCATAATATTTCGAAAAAATTAAATTAAAATCTTTCCGGAAAATTTAGTTAATTAAAAACTTTTTGGAAAATTAAAAAAAAAAAATTTAGAAAATTATATGATGATTTAAAACCTTACTAAATAAATACTGTTTTATCATTACTATTTTTCTAATAATAAGCTATGATACAAAAATTTAGCGCTTAAAGTATTTGATAGGATAGTTAATATGCCTAATATGGCCAATATTTTGGTCTTCGAGTTTTTTTTTATAAATGTTTTTCAACTTTCAATTAATTCGATCTTTTCTGACTTAAAATAATTACTATTCCTTTGCTCCAATTAAGTTCCGCCAATTTGACTCATCCCTAATTCCGCCTGTTTTATTTGCCCTAAAATAATTCCGCCTGTTTTATTTGCCCCAAAATAATTCCGCCTGTTTTATTTGCCCCAAAATAATTCCGCCTGTTTTATTTGCCCTAAAATAATTCCGCCTGTTTTATTTGCACCAAAATAATTCCGCCTGTTTTATTTGCCCTAAAATAATTCCGCCTGTTTTATTTGCACCAAAATAATTCCGCCTGTTTTATTTGCACCAAAATAATTCCGCCTGTTTTATTTGCACCAAAATAATTCCGCCTGTTTTATTTGCCCTAAAATAATTCCGCCTGTTTTATTTGCCCCAAAATAATTCCGCCTGTTTTATTTGCCCCAAAATAATTCCGCCTGTTTTATTTGCCCTAAAATAATTCCGCCTGTTTTATTTGCACCAAAATAATTCCGCCTGTTTTATTTGCCCTAAAATAATTCCGCCTGTTTTATTTGCACCAAAATAATTCCGCCTGTTTTATTTGCACCAAAATAATTCCGCCTGTTTTATTTGCCCTAAAATAATTCCGCCTGTTTTATTTGCCCTAAAATAATTCCGCCTGTTTTATTTGCACCAAAATAATTCCGCCTGTTTTATTTGCACCAAAATAATTCCGCCTGTTTTATTTGCCCCAAAATAATTCCGCCTGTTTTATTTGCCCCAAAATAATTCCGCCTGTTTTATTTGCCCCAAACATAATTCCGCCTGTTTTATTTGCACCAAAATAATTCCGCCTGTTTTATTTGCCCCAAACATAATTCCGCCTTTTTGCCCCAATAATAAAACCAATTCCCTTTTTCATTTAGCATTTTTTGCATTTCAATTTAATAAAATAATTCAACAAATTTGTATTTTAAGAAACCTACCGTTGGGTAATGTTCCGGTAAATAGCCATAAGCCATATGCACAATTGCCACTCTTTTTCCATCCACATAAAGGGAGAAGTCCTTCTCGTCCAAATGCATCCTTTGAGGGCTTTCCTTAATGCTACAACGCACAACATTCAAATGATGACCTTCTTTTCGGGCAATCTTCTCCAGCTCATATTGAATGAATTGCAATTGTTCATAATGGCAAACTGGGAACATATCCGGCTGATTCATAAAAATCTGTCAAAGGCGGAACAATGTGACCCAAAACCCCAACCTGATCAAGATTTACCACAACGGCGTGCGGATCGTTGAATATCTTCCATGCCGCAAACAGCGTTTCGGCCATTCCTCGTCTCGGATGATTCTCCGGCGTTTTTGCCGTCGCCATTGAACGGAATGGACCATAATGCAAATTTTCGGCCTTTTCCAGCATTCTTTTGTGCAATTTTGTCATTGCCGTCGCACATCCGGGCCCACCAACTTGGCCAATGTTCACTTCCACCTTTCATACATCATTTATATATTCAATTGGAATATCCTATTCTCACCTGCTTCAATTCCATTTGCTTCTTTTGTTCATCCCAGTGAGACCTACAATCAAGTCAAAAATGACCACTTTCCTCCATTTCCCCCCCCCCCCCCCCCCCCCATTTTTACATATAATCCGCTCTTTGGAATTGAAGGTACACTTTTTGGTTGAGTCCATCCGCCCGTATTTTTTCCATCATTTCAATTTGTTTTGCAATCCACTTCAAATTTATTTCTCATTAATTCCTTAACTCCTTTCAACCAACCTTGTCCGCCTTCACCACATCTTTATAGGCTTCCACCTAAAAGCAACATTTATCATTAATTTATGTTGGATTACCAAAAAATCATGGGCCATCGAGATTCGGAAGTACAATTCGCTCAAAGTTTGTTGCACGGATTTGGCCTTCTCGAAGAGTTCCGCCGGAAATGCGGAGGGCATCAATGCAATCGGAGGTGTGACCGAAAGATCGTTGCAATCCTTTCGATCATTCCAAAGGGCCACATTCCCTGTAAAATGTTCAAAATTATATTCCCCTAGACCACCATATTCCCACCAATTGAATGGCAAAAGTCGATGGCATAACTACAAAATTTTATGAATTTTTTATACCGTATCCATTTTGCCTACTTGGTCAATTCATCGAGCACATTTTTATTTGGAATTGCCTCAAGCACGTATGTTTTTGGGCCCTGGCTCACAATTCCATTCGTGTTGGTGCAATTTGTTGCATTTTTGTTTGATTGTTGTTGGCCCATTTCCGCCTTTTGCTTTTCAATTTGATTTTGAACTTGATTGGCAGGAAGGGTGACGACCATTTCTTTCCTAATTATTAATTATTATTTGATATTGCCGATGTTTTTTGATGAGTTTTTGACTCTGGAAAATGAATAATGTTGATGATGATTTTTCTCAGAAGGCATAAATATTTACACTAACTTTTGAGGGAAAAGTCCACATAGGAGAATGTGAGGGAGGAAACGGTTTGTGCAATTTGCAGGAAAATGAAACAAGATTTTTGCAAGGAGAGGAAATGGCCAATCGGGCAATTGGCCGGCCCATTTATAAATCCATGGAAGAAACGAAAACCAAACACAGTCCTCCATATTTGGCTAATAAAATTTGTCGTAAAATTGTGGCCGGCGACGGCGTACTCGACGACGCCAAAAATTATCATTTTTGTGGAACGCGGGGACGGAATGGAGTGGAAGATTGAGTCCAAGTGGACCGGAGAGGACACAAATATCAGTGAATGAAGAAAGCAATTTGGCTCCGGAGCCAACAAATATATTATTATGTCTTCGCCGTGAGGGCCTTTTCACGTGCCATTGAGAGTCCATCGGACGATTGCATCAGGAAATTGGCTACCAAAATGCTGATTAGGCACAATTGTTGATGTAGATGAGGGAGGGGAAGTGGACAAAAAACCAAAATTACATAGGAATTGGAAATGAACGGTTATTATGGATGGGAATGTTTTTTGGATGATCAACGGGAAGATTAAAAGATTGTTTATGGCACATCAATGGATTAGTGCAAAATGGTCAAATGGATAATCTATTGTATTTGAACCTCCAAAATTAGAGTAGCTCAGAAACAGTTTTAAACCTGAATTTTCAAAAATCCAGTTTTATAGTTTTTGAAAAAATGTCGATTTTCGGTTTCAATTTCTCATATTTTTGATTTAAATAAAAATTTTCAAATTTTGATTTTTAATTTCATCGACTTTCTGAATCCGAAGCCTATCGTGAGCCATTCTCTATTAAAAATCATGAAAATCACCCACAGAGGAATTGAATTAAAAATGGGTCATTCTTGTTCTTGCATAATTGCCCCCTTCACCAATATCAATTCCTTTTCCTTTTGCCCCAAATTTTGTGTCCAGAACTTTCGACAATTTATTTGCGGTCGCCGTCGGCATCAGATTAGATTAAATATTATTTGTGGATGAGAGTAATAAACCAAAATGATGATGGCTGCTGCCGTTCGGCTTATCAGCATCCCGGAGGGGGGTAATAAAAATGCACAAATATTAGGCCAAAATGGGGAACAAATTTATTAGAAATAAATATAAAAATTGGGCGAAAGATGGCAACGAAATGGAATAAAATGGAAAGGAATTGGAATGAAGGTAAGTGGACGAATGAATGAAATAAATGAGAATATTTGGGGACCAATAATATTTGGCAAAATTAAAAGGGCGAAGGTCAGGCCTAAGATTGGCAACAAAATAATCTCGGAATTCATTGAAATTATTTTTCCGGCCTAAACAATAATAAATTGAAGGAAGTAAACAATACAATCCATGTCTCCAGTCTCCACTGATAAGCTTTTGTCTGGATAATTTTAATTTAATTCCAATTAATTTTCTTTTGACTTAAATTGCCAAAAAGAATCAAGTTGGCCATGACCTTTAATATTCATCCCATCCATTCATTCATTCCTTTTTGCCGGTTCAATCTTATTAGCCAGAACTTTTTTGGTTACTTATCGACTTTGGGACCTTTTTGTGACTAATTTTAGCATTTTAGCATTAATATTCTAAATTTTCATTGGTCGCTTGAACCGCAAGTGGACGCTTAATAAACTGCGAAAAATCGGCTAAACTGCAATTGAGCTAAACAATTTTGTGATTTCTTTAATTTCATTCAAGTTCAAATTGAGAATATAATGAAAACAAAGGCCACAATTTAATTAATTATTTTCTATTCGCTCCCAAATTTTAAAAATTAGGGCTTCAAACTTTTTTAATTCTTCCCCATTTCCAATTTTCAATTTATTGACCGTTTCCAATTCTTCCTCATTTCGATTTCCTCACCGTACTAATAATTGAAGGTGGAAGATTATGAGATATGAATGTCTGTAATTGATAAGCCTATGTCTAAATAATTTAATTTAATTACAAAAATTCCTTTCCTTTGACTCAAATTGCCCTCAAAGCACAATCAAGTTGGCCATGACCCATTCAAAATAATATTCATCTATACATTCTTTCATTCCTATTTGCCGATTCAATCTCAGCCAGTTTTGTTAGCAAATCCATCCACTTTTTCCCTTATCATGCCATCCAATCATCCATTTTTCCTTCAAATTCCTTCCTTCATTTTCGGCTTCTTCTCCCTCATCAGAATTTCCCTCCCAAGTCCGGTCTCCATTTCCACTCATTTATTCCACCCACCTAATCCAGCTTCTTCCAACCAACTTCCATCATCAGTGCCCTCGGGCATCGATCATATCCCCCACCCATTCCTCTTCACGTATAAATTGGCTCCGCTTCTCATCCACGAATCTCACTAGTGGCTGCTGCCCTCTTTTGCGCGGCCAATTAGTACAACAAGGATTCCCTCATTTCCATTCCTTTGAGTGCCTCCTCCTCATTGGATTCATCTCAGCTCATCCACTCCATCCAATATAATTTACCCCATTTTCCCTCCAGTAACAAATCAAAGGGGTGCCGGCATAAATGAATTACGACACGCAGGTGAAGGCCTACAAATTTGTGGCCTATTCGGCCCTCACTTTCTCATTGGCTTCAGTCCTCGCTGTTTTTGTGACTTTGCCTTTGATGTACAATTATGTGAGCCATGTTCGCCGTCAGTTGGGCCATGAAATGCTATTTTGCCAAGTTGGAAATGCCAATTCACATTCAATGCCCTCAATTCATCCATTTTAGGGTTCCTCATCGGACATTTGGCGGGAGGTTGAAGTGTTGAAGCAATCGCCCTATTTGGCCCATGGGAATCGAACAGCTCGACAAGCCTACGGGGAAACGGCACCCGGAGGTGGAGGACAGGCGGCACCGGCTGGAGGAGCTGGTCCAGGTGGAGGTGGCGGAGCCCAATCGACGCCTGCCGAAGGAGGCTATGGACCTGGGGGAGGAAAAGCGGGAGCTGGCGCCGGAGGGGCCGGATGCAAACCATGCTGCCTTCCTGGACCACCAGGGCCACCTGGAAGACCCGGAAAGAATGGAAAATGTGGACGGGTAAAATTGGCACAAAATTGAATCCAATCAAAGTTATTTTTTATAGCCTGGAGCACCCGGTGTGCCCGGAGCCCCGGGAAGAGAGGCGGCAATTTGTGAGGCCACTCCACCTCCGTGTAAGCCATGTGGCCAAGGACCACCGGGGCCATCTGGGCCACCGGGAGGTTGGAAAAAAGTGAATAATAATTCAATATTTGTTTTATTAAGGACCTGGTGAGCAAGGAGTGGAAGGGCCAACTGGAAGGCCAGGACCCGAAGGAGTACCGGGCGAACAGGTCAATAAATGAAGAAGGAATTAAACTAATTAAATTGACTTTCAGGGACCGAAAGGAGCACCAGGACCACCTGGAGAGAAAGGACCAACAGGGCAACCCGGAGAGTGAGAACTAAAATTTAAATATAATAATTTAACCATCCATCCATTCAGGGCTGGACCACCGGCTGTTTCTGAGCAGGTAAAAAATTACATTTGAATTGATGGAAATTTCACAACAAAAACATTTTCAGCTTGTTCCTGGTGAATCTGGACCTCCTGGCGAATTGGGCCCTCCAGGCCCATCGGGACCTCCTGGCCAACCCGGGGCACCCGGAAAACCTGGAGCACAAGGGCCAAAAGGCACGGAGAATTTAGAATTTAATTTTATGATTTTACGGAATTCCATTTTAGGACCAAATGGCCCAGAAGGACCTCCAGGCCCTGAAGGGAAACCGGGAGAGGTAAAAATTGGAATTGATGAAAAACGGGAGAGAAATCCTTTGTTTTAGGCTGGCCCACCCGGAGCAGCCGGACAACCCGGAGAGAAGGGAATTTGCCCAAAATATTGTGCCATCGATGGAGGCGTATTCTTCGAGGATGGAACTCGACGCCGTTGATTGGAATTATAATTTTTACAAAATATATAACAAAATATATAGCATAATATTGCTCCCAATCACTGTCAAATTCATTTACTAATTTCTTGTCCACCCTTCCAATTCATTTTGTAATTTCCGCCGTTCAAGAATCAAAAATAGAGCAAAAAAAATATTATTATTATTGTTCTTGCCCCCAAAAATACTCCTTTTTTGGCCCCTTTTTATGTATTGATTCTCCGGTGTCATTCCACACCAATAATAATCGGCCCGCCGTCGATCGGTGGCGGCAGTCGGCCATTTTTATTATCAATCATTCAATGAATGATCATCAACAATAAAAATGGGAGCAATGTTGGGGGAAAGAAAGCCAACTTTTTTTGGCCTATTCAAATTGCCCATTTATGGCCTTAATCCAATGCTAATCATCCGCCCATCCATTTTTGTGTTAATCCACCAAATTTCCATTTCCCATCCAATTCCCACCCTCGCCTTCCCCATTCCCAGATTCCCACTACACTAATCTTTGATATTTATTCTTCGTTGGCTGATAAAAATAACCGAAAATGGGAAAGGGTGAAAGGAAGGAGTATTCTTGACCATTTCTTCGACTTTCATTTTTTCCAAAACTTTGTTTAGGTTTACAATATTAAAATGTTTGGTGGCATTTATGTTCGCCGTCTCCTTCCCCCATATCGACGCAATTTGGTTTTCATCCTTTGCGGTGCCCAAATTCTCTTTTTTGCCGTCGTTTTGGCCATTCGTTTGTCTCCAAACCCCAGAATTTCCCATTTCCAAAATTTTCACCTATAGATCAAACTTTTTGGCTTCTTTCCACCAAAATATTCCCAATTGCCTTTCAAATGTTCGATGACACCCGTGCGCGAGTCCATGACTTTCCATGGAATGAAGCGGCCAGGCAAGTTTATTATTGCCTCTATCTAAACCCATCAATTCCCCTACCCTTTATTTATAGGCAGCAATTGGACAGGGTCGGTTGCCCCCAAAAAATATAGTATTCCTCTTTTTGAATTACAGTACCAACTTCGTGTGTTTTTTGGTTGGGCATTTGCCTGTTTGGCCATTAGTATATCCATGCTTTGCATTATCCCACAATTTTGCACTGCTGAAGTGGCAGATGAAAAGGAATTGGATTTGGTCTGTATTTTGGGACTATTCACCCCCAATCATTTTGGCCATATTTAAGTGCATCAGACAGCCTTCCATTGCGCGAATATTGGCCCCACTTTTGTTCATTTCCAATTTGCTAATTGCCATTTGCCTTTTGACCGAATGGTTCGACTTCACTGAGGATGATCATCTTTTCCATGGCCTTTTCAAGGATGCCATCAAAGAGGAAACATATTTAACCGATTTTGAGAATAATTTGGATTGTTTGAGCGACGAGGACAAAGAAGGTCCATTTTTGGGAGGGATATTCCCCCATAAATTTGCATATTTTAAGGATTCGATGTGTGGGTAATTTTAATGGGAAATTGATGATTTGAATGTAAAATGGGCATTCAGAAATGTGATCGAATTATTGAAAGGGCAATTCTGAATTCAAATTGGCTGACTCCCCTTCTTAGTGCCCAATTCATTATGGCCTTTTTTTCAATTTTTTGTTGTCTTTTTTTCAATGACCAAGGTAATGATGAATGGAGACGATGGAAAATTGGAAATAAAATTACGTTTTTAGAGAAAATTGCGAGAAAAATCTGCAACCAAAATTGATGAATTAAATCCAAAAGAAGAAATCTCATAATCCAAATTTAAAAAACTCAACAATGAATGAATGGATATTGAATTGAATTTATTAAATAAATTTAAATATTCGATGAATAAATATTTAAAAAAAGTATTAAAATTCATCCATTCTTTCTCTTTTCATTTCCGGCTCCTTTTCTGCTTCAGTTGCCGTTGTCCAACATTCCTCTCGAATATTCTTCAGCTGGGAATGAAGTGACTGGAGGCGATTTCCACTCAATTCGGCGATTTGTTTGAAATGAAAATTGGATCCTTGATGTTCGGCGCCCACACAAACTTGTTCCCTTTAAAATGACAAAATTAAACAGGAAAAATGCCCCCCAAATTGCAAACATATATGTCAATTGTTCGGCAATGCCTCGCTGGATTTCGTCCAAATTCTTTTCATATTTTTTGTACATTTCATCCATTTTCGTTTTCGACGGCTAAATGAATTAATTGCGTATATATTTCAGTAAAACTTAATTACTTTTTATCTAATTCTGATTTTTTGTGTTTTTAGTTGTTCTGATTTTTGTGTTTTTAGTTGTTCTGATTTTTGTGTTTTAAGTTAAATTCTGATTTTTGTTTTTTTAGTTGTTCTGATTTTTTGTGTTTTTAGTTGTTCTGATTTTTTGTGTTTTTAGTTGTTCTGATTTTTTGTGTTTTTACTTGTTCTGATTTTTGTGTTTTTAGTTGTTCTGATTTTTTGTGTTTTTAGTTGTTCTGAATTTTTGTGTTTTTACTTGTTCTGATTTTTTGTGTTTTTAGTTGTTCTGATTTTTTGTGTTTTTAGTTGTTCTGATTTATTGTGTTTTTAGTTAAATTCTGATTTTTGTGTTTTTAGTTGTTCTGATTTTTTGTGTTTTTAGTTGTTCTGATTTTTTGTGTTTTTAGTTGTTCTGATTTTTTGTGTTTTTAGTTGTTCTGATTTTTGTGTTTTTAGTTGTTCTGATTTATTGTGTTTTTAGTTAAATTCAGATTTTTGCATTTTTAGTTGTTATTGTGTTTTTAGTTAAATTCTGATTTTTGTGTTTTTAGTTGTTCTGATTTTTTTTGTTTTTAGTTGTTCTGATTTATTGTGTTTTTAGTTAAATTCTGATTTTTGTGTTTTTAGTTGTTCTGATTTTTTTTGTTTTTAGTTGTTCTGATTTTTTGTGTTTTTAGTTGTTCTGATTTTTTGTGTTTTTAGTTGTTCTGATTTATTGTGTTTTTAGTTAAATTCTGATTTTTGTGTTTTTAGTTGTTCTGATTTTTTGTGTTTTTAGTTGTTCTGATTTTTTGTGTTTTTAGTTGTTCTGATTTTTTGTGTTTTTAGTTGTTCTGATTTTTTGTGTTTTTAGTTGTTCTGATTTTTGTGTTTTTAGTTGTTCTGATTTTTTGTGTTTTTAGTTGTTCTGATTTTTTGTGTTTTTAGTTAAATTCTGATTTTTGTGTTTTTAGTTGTTCTGATTTTTTGTGTTTTTAGTTGTTCTGATTTTTTGTGTTTTTAGTTAAATTCTGATTTTTGTGTTTTTAGTTGTTCTGATTTTTTTTGTTTTTAGTTGTTCTGATTTTTTGTGTTTTTAGTTGTTCTGATTTTTTGTGTTTTTAGTTGTTCTGATTTATTGTGTTTTTAGTTAAATTCTGATTTTTGTGTTTTTAGTTGTTCTGATTTTTTGTGTTTTTAGTTGTTCTGATTTTTTGTGTTTTTAGTTGTTCTGATTTTTTGTGTTTTTAGTTGTTCTGATTTTTTGTGTTTTTAGTTGTTCTGATTTTTGTGTTTTTAGTTGTTCTGATTTTTTGTGTTTTTAGTTGTTCTGATTTTTTGTGTTTTTAGTTGTTCTGATTTTTTGTGTTTTTAGTTGTTCTGATTTTTTGTGTTTTTAGTTGTTCTGATTTTTGTGTTTTTAGTTGTTCTGATTTTTTGTGTTTTTAGTTGTTCTGATTTTTTGTGTTTTTAGTTGTTCTGATTTTTGTGTTTTTAGTTGTTCTGATTTTTTGTGTTTTTAGTTGTTCTGATTTTTTGTGTTTTTAGTTGTTCTGATTTTTTGTGTTTTTAGTTGTTCTGATTTTTTGTGTTTTTAGTTGTTCTGATTTATTGTGTTTTTAGTTAAATTCTGATTTTTGTGTTTTTAGTTGTTCTGATTTTTTTTGTTTTTAGTTGTTCTGATTTTTTGTGTTTTTAGTTGTTCTGATTTTTTGTGTTTTTAGTTGTTCTGATTTATTGTGTTTTTAGTTAAATTCTGATTTTTGTGTTTTTAGTTGTTCTGATTTTTTGTGTTTTTAGTTGTTCTGATTTATTGTGTTTTTAGTTAAATTCTGATTTTTGTGTTTTTAGTTGTTCTGATTTTTTGTGTTTTTAGTTGTTCTGATTTTTTGTGTTTTTAGTTGTTCTGATTTTTTGTGTTTTTAGTTGTTCTGATTTTTTTTGTTTTTAGTTGTTCTGATTTTTTGTGTTTTTAGTTGTTCTGATTTTTTGTGTTTTTAGTTGTTCTGATTTTTGTGTTTTTAGTTGTTCTGATTTTTTGTGTTTTTAGTTGTTCTGATTTTTGTGTTTTTAGTTGTTCTGATTTTTTTTGTTTTTAGTTGTTCTGATTTTTTGTGTTTTTAGTTGTTCTGATTTTTTGTGTTTTTAGTTGTTCTGATTTTTTGTGTTTTTAGTTGTTCTGATTTTTGTGTTTTTAGTTGTTCTGATTTTTTGTGTTTTTAGTTGTTCTGATTTTTTGTGTTTTTAGTTGTTCTGATTTTTTGTGTTTTTAGTTGTTCTGATTTTTTGTGTTTTTAGTTGTTCTGATTTTTTGTGTTTTTAGTTGTTCTGATTTTTTGTGTTTTTAGTTGTTCTGATTTTTTTTGTTTTTAGTTGTTCTGATTTTTTGTGTTTTTAGTTGTTCTGATTTTTTGTGTTTTTAGTTGTTCTGATTTTTTTTGTTTTTAGTTGTTCTGATTTTTTGTGTTTTTAGTTGTTCTGATTTTTTGTGTTTTTAGTTGTTCTGATTTTTTGTGTTTTTAGTTGTTCTGATTTATTGTGTTTTTAGTTAAATTCTGATTTTTGTGTTTTTAGTTGTTCTGATTTATTGTGTTTTTAGTTAAATTCTGATTTTTGTGTTTTTAGTTGTTCTGGTTTTTTATATTTTTAAAATCTTTTCGGAAAACTTAATAACATATCGATTCACTTTTTATTTTTTTAAAAAATATTTTTTTTTAAAAAATTGAATGCATCCAAAAATATTAATATTTATTTTTTTAATTTCCCACCATTTTTTCCTTGTCAAAGCACATCATCAATTCCCCAACAATTGCCATTAATTCGCCAATTTTTCCATCCATTTCTTTTAAAATTTCCATTCTTTGTTCCAATCGAATTGTTTCCGTTGCCATCGAAATTTCCTCCATCATTTGTTCAACCGGTGGTTGGGCATTTTCTGCTGTTGCCGCCGTCGATGAAGTCGATGACATTTTTAGCTATGTCAACTTGGAATATAAAATTAAATTTTTATTAAAATAATTTTAAAAATAATCCAATAAATTGACAATATTTAATTAAATTCATTCAATTTAAATATCAAAAATAAATTTATCAAAACAAAAAAAACATAAACACAAATATAAATCTACTCAAATATTTCCTCCGGCAATTTATTAATTTTTTCCCTTCGTTCGGCCACAACATTTTCTGGCAAATCCTCCAATCGGTCAAAATATTTTCGACGGCCCCGGACAAGTCTAAAATCAATCAAATTATTTTAATAATTAATAAATATTTAGATAATCTTACGCCAAATTTATTGGCCTTTCCTCATCCTTCAACAAATATTCATCGTGTAATTCAATTTCCTTCTTCATATGTTCCTTCTCTTTCCACAATTTTTGCATCAAATATGCCTGATTATCCATCAGCGGGATTTCGTATTCTTTTTTGCCGGTTACTTCGGATGGTTCATAATGTTCGGTGGCCGATTCCCTTCAATTAAATCAATTAAAAATAAATTATTTAAATTAATTTTCGAACTGATATGTGAATCCGGCGAATGATGTGATTGTTCGTTTTGGTGGTGAGGCACTTTCGCCCGTTTCCAACCGCAAAAATGCATCATTTCTTTCATGAACCACTGCCTCCAAATTCTCCATACTCTTCAAAATTAAAATATATTTAATTAATTTTATCCATTTTCAACCTCTTTGACTCGATCCAATCTTTCGGGATTTGGAAAGAAAAATCGCCTCAATTTATAAGCCCGTTGCATTGTCATTAGCATATTCCTTTCCTTCAATAGAATAAACCAAAGTTTGTGCAAATCTCCATTCCCTTTCAGCCTCAATTCTTCTTTCGACCTTGAATTTTATACTTTTAATTAATTTAATTAATTTTAACCATGAACGTCCTGGCCTTTTGGAAGTGGGCAATTCCTTCTTTCCCCAATTTTCTTTTGCATCAAAAAATTCGGACAATAAATAATCTTTTTTCTTTATTTCCGCTGCTTCCAATTTTATTTTTTCCTTCTCTTCCAAAGTAAGTTCGGTCGATTTTGATTTGGTGGTGGTGAGTCCAGATGATTTGAAACGGACACCCAAAAGACGCGATGGGTGCAAAATTTTGGTGAATATTAATTTGGAATTCATCCTAAATTAAATTAATGGAAATTGGTTTTAAAAATATTAAAAATAGTAGAACATTTTACAGCTTTGAATGAATAAATTGGAATTGGAATTATTAATTTAAAATTTATTCATCAATAAATAAAAACTTTGAGGATCAAAATAAAAACAAATTTGAGCATCAAAATGAGAAGAAATTGCGAAATATACTCAAAAAAAATATTTAACCCAAAATGGAATAAAATAAAATCATCTTTCCTCAAAATTGTGTTCACATTCACATTCAAACGCCATTTGCATTGGGTGGTGGATGCTGTTTTTGTAATAAAAAGAATAAGGAAATAGAATGTGTGTATTAATTAATCAAATTAATAGTGAAAAATAATTTTCAGGGAAGAGTAAGTGGGGATCAGTTTGGGTTTCAAAAAACTGAAATTGGAATGGCCAAATAAATAAATCTTAAATTAAAAACCCCGGAAGAAATTTTAGTGCAACCCTTTGCTATCTACCTAATTTATTAATCTTTTGAAATATTAACAAAAATGTTAAATAAAAAACATAGTAAGATAACATTTTTAGCCTAGAAATTTAAGAGAATGAAATTGTTTGCAATAAAGTGAGCAATCAGGCACCACGTGTAGGGCGTTTCCGACGCTCCTTTATGGGGAAATATTGTAAAATTTTAATTTTCCATATTAAATATGCTAATTTTTCTTGCTTGTCAGTTGGATTTATTTCATGCCTTTTCTATATTTATTGTGGGTCTCTTATATGGGGTAAGCGTAATAAATTTTTTTTTATTTTTGTCCTAAATCAGTTAAAAATGCTTTTAATATCAATTTCATAGTTTGTAATCGAAACCGAATACGCATAGGCGAGTGAGTACACAATAAATATGGAAGACGCTAAATAAACTCAACTGAATAGCAAAATAAATGTATTCCATTTTTATAAATATTTAGAATTTCTCACCAGACGTTCGATGTATGCGCGATAATCTGCAATTTCGATTTGTAGTCGGTTAATTTGGCCGTGTAGTCGGTCAATTTCGCCTTCTAGTCGGTCAATTCGGTCAAGTAGTCGGTCAATACGGTTCACCAAACGAATCACAACCAACCATGGCAAAACGGCCGAGGCCCCAACCAAGGCAAAGAAAGCAATTTTGTTGAAAGATGCTGGCATTTTTATTGATGTTCAGTTGATGATTTGAAACGGACACCCAAAAGACGCGTTGGTCGCAAAATATTGGTGAATATTAATTTGTTTGGAATTTATCCTAAATTAAATTATAATTAATTAAAAATTTATTTAAAATATAAAAATAAAAATTGAATTATTAGTACACATTTGAGTGAATAAAAAGAATTAAAAAACAAAATTTGAGCACAAATTTAGAAGAAATTCCGAAACATTCTTGAAATGTATTTAATCCAAATTGGAATAAAATGATTTTTCCTCAAAAATGTGTTCACATTCAGTGATTCGGCATATTCAAGGAGGGAATTCTTTTCCTAAATTTAATTTATTAAATAAATTAATAAATAATTTAACCTCAATTATTTTATTTTTTAATGTTTCATTTTGGGTTATTAACAAAATTTGAGCCTCCAAATCTCTATGGGCGGATCGATATCCTTTAAAAATGAACTTTTAAATTAATTAATTAAATAAAAAATAACCATAATTTGAAGAGCCAATAATTGTTGCAATTTTTGTGCGATCTTCCGAAATTGCCCAAATTCCTTTTGCATGAAATGTCCAATTTGGCCGATTCCATTCCAAAAATTCAATTTTTTCGCGGCTCTCATCGACCACTCTTTTCATAAAATCCAAAATATTTTGCACATAAAGTGAGGGAATTTGGCCAGAATTTCCGGTGGCACCAAAAAACCCATTGGTCTAAATTTATAATTTGAATTAAATTTTCCATTAAAAATTTTACATTTGGAGAGCCAAAAATAATTCGAACTGGTAAATTGCCATTTCGCAAAATTAAATTCGCATATTCATTGTATAAATTGAAATAGGCGGTCATCAGCGTCACTTCCAAATGTTCATTTTTCTAATTTAATAAAATTAAATTTAAATTCAAAAATAAACCTCCTCGCCGAATAATCGATTCAACATTTGAATTTCGTCGTCAATTTTGAATGTGCCCATTTGAAGGAAGGGAATTAGGAATGTTTCATTTTGTTCGCATTTTTCATTGAATTGGTTTGTGGAGGAAATTCTTCCTTTGAATTCTTCATATAATTTTGCAATTTTTTCCCTCACTAATTTGCCAATTTCTTTGTTTGAACCTTTTTTAAATTTAATTTTACATAATTAGATTAATATTAAAATTACCGGTGAATGGATGAATTAATTGGTCCCCGTGAAATGCTAAATTGCCATTTGATTCCAATTTGAGTGAATGTTGGGAAATAATTTCCAAAATGGAGTGAAAAAAATCGGCCAAAATTGGTGAATTCTCAAAAAGCACATAACGATCCTGTCGATTTTCAAAGTATTGCTCGGATAAATTAGCACTAAATAAACAAAAAAAAAAAATATTAAATTTATTTAATTAAAAAATACCCGGAAATAATTATGGAATCATCGAAAATGAAGAATTTCATATGTTGAAGGCCAATAATTTCGTTTATTCTTTCGGGCAGTAAACTCTTCAAAAATCCTCGCATTTCGGGTGTGTGAAATAAATAGGCCTAAATTTATTATTATTAATGGTTTTTAATTAGCAAAAATGTTGTGAACCGAAAAATTGTTTTTATCTGTTATCAAAGGCCTCAAAATTGACACGGATGAATTATTTTGTTGATCATTTCGGGTTCCTCGAAAATAATCCAGCAAAATTGCCACATTCAATTGATCATTTCCTTCCAATGCATTTTTTAACTCATTAATAATTGTTTGTTCCTTTTGGCCTGTCCCCAAATACAATGCCGAAAGAATTATTCGCTTTTTTGAGGTGGATATTCTTTTCTGAAATTGAACATAACATTTTAATTTTAATCTCAATAACTACCAAAAATTCCTCGTAAAATTTGTCCGGAGATTGAAGAAAATGAACTGAAGATGATTCAATTGGTATGCAAAGTTGCTGGTCATTTTTGTTATAAAAGGACATCCTATATAGTAAGTGAGCTGTGTTCGTCCGTCACGCTAAAAATACGAGTTAAATATTTATTTTTTGGCGTTTTGTATTTTTTTTATTTTTTAGACTTTTTATCCAACAATTAAATGATGCAATGAATAAATAGAGAAAAAGAGTTATTAGAGTATAAATATAAAGAATAAAGGAAATTAAAATAAAAATGAAATTTTGATGTGGTATAAAAACAATATATTTCATCATTTTAATTAATTATTTTAAGTAAATTGTTATAAATTTAAATAAATTATATTACTTGAATGTAAAATAACAAAAAAGGATGTGAAAAGTATTGAAAATTGACTATAGGAGCGGCCGGGAGCCGCGCAGCGGCGACCGGGCGCTCCTTTATGCAATAAAAGTTGAATGTGAGGATGGGAAAGTTATTAGGATAAGAAGAGATGAATGGGAAGATGAGAAGAGATGAATCTGAGGATGGAAAGGGATGAATAGGAAGATGAGAAGAGATGAATCTGAGGATTAAAAAAGATGAATAGGAAGATGAGAAGAGATGAATCTGAGGATTAAAAAAGATGAATAAGAAGATGAGAAGAGATGAATCTGAGGATTAAAAAGGATGAATAGGAAATGAAGGATAAAAAGCCGGGAATGGTCGAGAATGACGGATAAAAAGCCGAGAATGGTCGAGAATGAGGGATAAAAAGCCGGGAATGGTCGAGAATGAAGGGTAAAAAGCCGGGAATGGTCGAGAATGAAGGGTAAAAAGCCGGGAATGGTCGAGAATGAGGGATAAAAAGCCGGGATTAGTCGAGAATGAGGGGTAAAAAGCCGGGATTGGTCGAGAATGAAGGGTAAAAAGCCAGGAAAAGTCGAGAATGAAGGATAAAAAGCTGGGAATGGTCGAGAATGAGGGATAAAAAGCCGGGATTGGTCGAGAATATAGGGTAAAAAGCCGGTAATGGTCGAGAATATAGGGTAAAAAGCCGGGAATGGTCGAGAATGATGGATAAAAAGCCGGGAATGAAGGATGGAAAACCGAGAATGGTCAACGATTTTGGGAATGAATGGATAGAAATTTAATGTATAAATGAATAAAATAAAAGTAGGATTATAAATTAAATATAAGCGTAGGTGATGATCAAGTATAAATTAAGCTAATTTTTCCAATAAATTCTAACTAATATAAGGGATTTGTATTTGTGCTTTCCATTGTTCCATTTAAATAGATCTGATAATGAGATTTTGAAGCTATTCATCATTTTAATTTTAAAGTTTTAGCGAGCGTTGGGATGCCGCGAAGCGGCATCCCAACGCTCGTTTTTTATATTGAAAACAAAATCAAAATCTGTGTAAATTGTTAATTTTGTTTAAAAAAAAGATGAATGTAAAATAAAATTAGAAAAATATTCTCATCTATTATTTAAGAGGAATAAGCTGGGGAAGGAGCAGCGGGCGGACTTTTATTTAAGGAGGGAAGAGGGCAGCGGGCAGACAAAGAGAGATGCATAAAATAGAATGATGAGTGGAGAGAGACAGACATAAAAAGATATGAAGGGATATGAAATGAAATGCGCCTATTTCTTCCTCTGTGTGCTTCCCATACATAATTTTTTCCTTCCCTGTCCGCATAAGTCCTTCCAAATAAGGGGGACAATGGGAGTGTGCTGGCCACACACTTCCCAACTGTTACCTCCAGTTACCACCCATATCCATCACTTTTTTATAGTTGTTTGGATTTTGGGATACATTTTGGAAACTTCATTGCCTTCGGGCAATGCCCCCAAGATTGAGCAAAAAACTCTCCACAGTGGGTGAGTTGAATTGAATACATTTTGGATTTGTATTGCCAAATGTGCGATGCTTATAAATAATTCGACTCAAATTATTTTTGATCGATTTGACCAAATTAATAAACAAATATTTCCGAATTCATTGCAAACAAAATCACAAATTCATGTCAATCTTTTCTAATTCCAATTGCAACAAATCATCTAAATAAAAACTTACCTTCTTTCATTTGATCATATTTTCATTCCATTTAATCAATATCTATCAATTTATGATAAAAAAATATATTTCCAAAGCAGTTTGACTCATTTTAATGACAAAAACTGATAAAAATGATAATAAAGATATCGAGAAAATAATGTGACAAAGTGGAAATGTAAAGAATACTTCATTAAACTCATTTTGGTTGGTCGTTAAAATGGATGAAACCAAATTGAAAAATCGTTCCTTTCACTATTTCGAATTTATTCTAATACTTTCTCAAATTTCTGCCATTGCAATGTTGGCTTCTGGAGGTTTTGATCAATATTTATTGTGTTCCTAGCATTTTTCGAAGGGTTCATATTTTGCACATTCGATGGGGGTTTGCAATTTGATTGGTCCAACAAAAGCAACAATAACAGTGAAAATGTGAACAACAGCAATCATCGAATGTTGATGTCATTGGGTGGTGTTTTTCTTAGAGGGGAAGGTTGGGTTCAACACAAAATCAACCAAAATAAATTGAATTCAATTAATTTATTAGCTTTGCTTGCCTTTCGACTATTTCGGCATGAACCTCAACAAATTGTGCTGGCCGTTCATTTCATATTTTACATTCTTTCACTTCTGATTCCTGCCGGTGGTTTATATTCATTGTATGCCGAAAATAAATTCGATGCCGTCCATTTGGACAGTGCACATTCATTTTTTGGTGCCGCATTAGTCATTGCCAATTTAATTCATGTACACATTTTTTGTATTTATTATTCTTTTTATTTGTTAGTTAATGTCCGGATTTTCTGCCTGGATTTCGACCGATGAAACGAGGCAATCAATTATGCCAAAACAGCGAATATTCACGCTGGGTCTTTTCCTTTCAACAATTGCACATTTAATTGGCAGTGTCGCCCAATACGACCAAATTGCATTTTCAAAGTAATTCTTCCCATCAATTTAATTCATTTTTAGAATAATTTTAGATGTGCCCCAAAATGTCCACTAAAAGAGGAAATCCTTTTGAACATTTTCCCACTGTTCGTAATTATTTATGCAATTTTTGTAATTTTACTTCTCAAAAATGAGAATTGGAAAGCAATTGATTTGGACAAAATGATAAAAAACAAATAAATAAAATATAAATCTTTATTCTATTTTCACAAAATATAAATATATAAATTTACATTCATTTCTGTTTGATTTTATCCTTTAATGACAAAATTGAAAGTAACATTTCATGCACACAAATAGCAGTCAATCCCCAAATTCGTCGCCGATTTGGTAAATATTTCTCATTTTGGGAGGGGAAAAGCACTTTAAATTCATTCACAATGAATGCGGGCATTTTATAGTACATCGGTAGGCCATGTTTAAATCGTCCGGGCACCCTATTAAATTGGATTTATTTAATTTTATTAAAATTAAATGCACCTGAATGCCGTAAAATGAATATTTTTAATGAGTTGATCAATTGGGACGAGGAAAATGCCTTGCACTTCATTCGCTTGAGGCCTTAATTTCGATTCGAATGAAGTCGTATCACCAATGAATCGGCACAAAATTGGAGTTGTTTTTCCTTCGTTCTTTTGCATAGGAATTGATGGAAGTTGGCCCCAAATTTCCTAAAATTTAAATTAATTAAAATATTAATTTATAATTTTTATTGACCATTTCCCGTCGATCCAAACCAATTTCCTCTTCCGTCTCTCGTAAAGCAGCAATTTCAATTGATTCACCTTGTTCCATTGCACCTTCAAAAATCATTTTTTAGTTAATAAATTGAATATAATTAAATTAAATTTTAAAATGCTGATGTCATAACCATCTTTAGCGCAGTGGGTTGCGCGTATGTTTTTTCATTTTTTGATTAAGAGTTCGATTCCGAGGTAGAGTAATTAAATATTTTTTTAGCGGAATTTTTTAAATAAAAATTAAAATTTTACCTCCGGGTAGTGAAATTTCGTTCGCATGATTTTTCATTTTTGCCGCTCTATGCGTAAATAAAATTGATGTTCCATCTAAAAATATAATTATAATTAATTAATTTAAAATGAATTAAACCTTTTGGGCAATCCACTAACAAAACCATTATTGCATTTTGTCGACCATTTTTGATTTCATTTGCTGCAGCCAAAATATTTATTTCATTTTTTGCAATGCATTTTTGGCTGTATTCCACTGGGCTGAATTGTTCCTTCCGATGAATGTGAATTTTTCTGATGGATGGAATCTGCCGGAGGCGATGAACCAAAAACCTGAAATGCATTTCTCAAAAATTAATTATTAAATTTAAATTAAATAAAAAATAAATATGGAAAATATATTTTAAATTAAATGTAGATTAGAATATTAAAAATTCAATGAAAATTTTTATTCAACAAATAATCAATAATTTAATTCATTCATTTTGGATGAGATACATTTCAATTTCCTTTTCCCCTTCATCAATTTCTTCCATTTCCTCAACATTTTCCATTCTTTGTCCTCCTTCTCGTCCATTTTTGTTCTTTCCACCATAAATTTCCTTGTAAATTTCGGCATCAATTTCCAATGGCCGGAATGGAATTTCCTTATTATGAACTGACAAGGACACGGATTTTAGGCCAACAATATCCAACAATGGTTTTGCAATCTATTTTTAAAATTAATTTAATTATTTATTTTTTGGATGAACCTTTTTCAAATTCTCCACTCTCGGGTCCACTTTATTCAGCGTTCTTTCCATTGTGCCAATTGTGGAGTGCAATTTCTTCTTTTCCCTTTCCAATTCTTGCACTTTTTCCAATAAACTATTTTAAAAATAAAATTATTTTTAATTAATTTAAACCTTTTCCGATTCGTCAATTCATTTTTTAACCGTGCCAAATGCAATTGATGCGGATCAATTCGGGCAATATTCAATTGAATTGGTAATTCCTTGCAAAATTGTTCAACTGGAATCAAATCAATGTCCGAATCAAGTGAACTATTAATTAAAGAAATTATTAAATTAATTTAATAATTTTATTTACCTTTCATATTCAAGGCATATTTCCACTGCATTTCTCAAATATTTTATTTTATTCTCAATTGTTTTCAATTTTGTTATACGATTTTCAATATTTGAACGCTTCTGGTTGAATTTGTCACGGCCAAAATGATTATTGATTTGCAATTTTCGATTTAATCGACGAAGGTTGATCGCATTTTGTAAAATTTCACTAAAACAAATTATTTTTAAAATAATTCAAAATTAAAATTACTCAATGGAATTAATTGGTTCATTTGGCGAATTTACGGCTGATCGAATCGTCGAAATTATTTGCATTGCATTTTCATAATATTCCTCCCGTTGAGTAGAACAAAGTCCATTTTCCGCATCAATAAAATTCTAAATAAAATTATTTTAATTAATTTTTAGAAAAAAAGGAAATTTAAAAATTTTTAAACTCTGGTTTAAACCACTTAAACCGGTTTATATAATCATTAATATGACCCCCTCTCTCAAACCATACGTTTACCCACTGCACTATCCAGTCCACTTGCCTCCTTTAATTAATTTTTATTTAAATTTTAAGCTAAACCTTTAAATTTGCAGTCGGCAAAGGTGCTTCTCCATTTGCATTTTCTTCAATATTTAAACATTGATTATTGTTTATTTGTGGCTGTTGATCCGTGGTTTCCATTTTCTCTTCAATTATTTCCACCACTCGAGTATCCGATCCAATTTCAATTGAATGCGTGCCAAATATTTCTCGACAAACTTCCTCATTAATAAAAATTCGATTCAATTCCAAAATTCGGCTTTTTGTTGTTTTATTTGAAGCAATTGTAATTTTCTCCTTTGATGATTTAATTCCCAAAAGATCAAGCAAAGGATGAGTCGTCTAAAAAAGAATAAATTAATTTTAATCAATTTTTTAACCTTTTTAATTGCTCCAATTTTTGGCTGAATTTGGCATAAACGTTGCTCCTTTCCGCGAATATCACTGAGTAATGCACTTTTTCGTCCTTCCAATTCGTGTAAATTTGCTAACATACTAAAAAGATGCATAAATTAATTAAATATAGAAAAATCTGGAAGTTTTTGACTCAGAAACTTTTAAATTTACCAAATTTGAGGTCTCGAGTTCGAACCCGCTCCGAGGCAAGTATTTTTTCGGGCTCAGTTGTGACTTTATATACATTTTATAGTATCATTTTAAACGAAATAATAACGAAGAAATCCTGGTAGGATAATCGCTATTGTTACCAAATATAAATTAATTCTTCAAATTAAACCTTTTTCGTTCATTCAATTCATTATTCAATCTGGCCAAATGCAGTTGATGTGGATCCGATTTGATTTCATCTTGCTGATTTTTTAAAGTTGCATTAAATTCTTCTACATTAATTAGCTCAATGTCTGCATCGGCTGGCCTTAAAAATATAAAATTAAATAAATAAAAATAATTTCTTACTGAAATTCCAAGCAAGTTTCAATATTCTTTCGCAAATGTGCAATTTCATTTGTAATATTTTGCAGTGAAAGATATTGTTCTTCAACTTTACGGCGTTTTTCATTCAATTTTCCGCATTCAATTCGGTTTCGAAAATTCGATGATCGATTCAATTTTCTTAGCTTTGCGGCAGCAACAATTAATGCACTTAAAATATTTTGGATATATTATTAAAATTTCTTTATTACTCTCGAGATTCCTGTTTCCTCCAACCCGAAGTATTGTTTGATAAAATTGAACGAATATCGTGAATAATTGTATTTGATTCATTTGTTTTGTTTAAGTTATGCTGAACAATCGCTGATTCATCTTCCAATTTGAAAAAGTTCTGAATTTCATAAATAAATTTATACAAAATTTGGATTTGACCTACCTTTGTTAAAGAAGAATTCAATTTGTCCTCAATTTGCTTTGTTTTAACGTTCCTTTTTTGATTTACAGGGGCCATTTTTTCTTAATTATTGATTAAAATAAGATTTACTAATAAGTTAAATTCCAAAACTAATTAATGAATTTAATTAATAGGTACAAAGATCAACATCTATCAAGTTAGATAGGATAGGTTAGGCATAATTCCTTTGTTAAGCAAATGTGATATCTAATATTCTTAAAAATAATCAAAAACAAAAACTTAGCTAATCTACATAACATTATTCACGTTCATTAGATATTTTGGTTAATTTTATCAACCATTCCATTGAGCAATGAATGACTCATCTTTATTCTTAAATCATCTCCATATAAATAACAATTTCCATTTCATCACATAATAGGAATAGTCAATAATAGTCATTGTTTTGTTTATATAATAGAGCATCAATTCAATACTCACATATTTCAGATAAAAATTAAAAATGTCAGTTTCGTGGGGGACTCAATATGCAAAATTGAAAACAAATCTTCGACTTGCTGCTAATCGTTTGAAATTGTTACAAAAAAAGAAAACGGAACAGGCTGTTAAAGCTCGAACAGAAATTGCCGAATTTCTTGGATGTAAGTGGTTTTTCAATTTCCTAATAAACTTTAAAATTTAGCTGATAAGGAGGATCGTGCGCGAATACGTGTTGAGAGTATTATCCGAGAAGATTTTATTGTTGAAGCCTATGAACTCTTAGAAATGTTTGTTTTATTATTAAAAAGAATTAAAATTGTATATTTATTTTCTATTTAGGTATTGTGAACTTTTGTTGGCTAGATTCGGCATCATTCAACAGATGAAGTAAATTTATTATTTAGTAAGCATACTTAATTTATTTTTTGTTCCAGGGATTTGGACGATGGAATTGCGGAAGCTGTTAGCTCTCTTCTTTGGGTTTCCCCTCGTATTGGTCATGAAGTTTCGGAATTTAAGGTTAATTTTTAAATTCTAAAATAATAAAATATTTATAAATTTATTTCTAGGTAATTAGCGATGAACTTACTCATAAATACGGGAAGCAATTTGCGGAGGCTGCACGAATGAATCAACTCCCCGAACCAAGCCGGGTTTCTCCAAAATTGGTTCAAAAAATGTCAATTAGTGCTCCGTCAAAGTTACTTGTAGAAAAGTTTGTTTGTTTAAATATATTAAAAATTAATTTAAATATTAAGATATTTGATAACAATTGCTCAATCCGCGGGTATTGACTTTACTCCTGACCCGAAAGTGATGCGCGACGATGAAGATGAAGTGGCCAGAGCAGAGCGGAATTTGATCAATTTTATGAATGAAGTAATAAATTTAATTAATTATTTAACAATTCACAATTTTAGGAACAATATGGATGGAGTGTCAAATCCGACGATGGGACCACCATTAATGGGAAAGGAGGCAATAATGGAAATAATTCCAATTTTGGTGGAGGAATTGGGCCATATGGTGGCGGAGGAGGCGGCGGATCAACCATATCCAGCCTTCAATCACCTTATCCATCAGCCGGATTCCCTCCTCCCGATTATGCTGCTCCGCCACCACCTTCATACCCTCATCATCCAAATGCATATCCTTCAACAAACATTGCTCCGGCACCTTATCCAACGCAACAGGTAAATTCATTTTAATAAATATTTATTGAATATTAAATTCCATTTTGACAGTTTGGCCATGCTCCACAACAAAAACCGACTGAACCCATTTATGAGACTCCTCCATCAATTCATCCTCGATCTTCGATGACAACCGAGGCAGATGATGGTGAGAAAATAAAATAAATAAACAAAAAATCCGAATATTTTTAAGATTTTCTAATGCCCAAATTTCCGGAGCCACCAAAGGATGTTCCAACAACTTTCAAAGGCAATGGAACTCCAAACAATGGAGCAGGGAATAACAAACCAACAGATGGAGATGCAAATAATGAATTGGACTTTGATGCACTGGCAAAACGATTTGAAGAATTGAAGAAAAAGCTTTGAGACTTTCAATTCGAATAAAGAAATTGACAGCTAATTTTGATGTTCAATCTATCTAAATATTTCATTTTTCATATAATCAAATGCGATTTTTAAATAAAATTTAAAAGCGAATTATTATTGATTTACAAAAACTATTTTTTCTAAGATTCTAAGCTATGCCACAAAAATTTAGCTCTTAAAGTATTTAGAAATTTGGATAGGATAGCGCTTAAAATGGAGCCTAATATGGCCAAAATTTTGGCCCTAAAATTGTCAATTTTCTATTTTTTTAAATAAATTATTGTATTTTGGTTTTCAACTTTCAATTATAATTCGATCTTTTCTGACTTTATTACTCCTTTGCCTCATTTTTTTAATTCCGCCTATTTGCCCCAACATAATTCCGCCTGTTTTATGCCCCAAATATTCCGCCTGTTTTATTTGCCCCAAAATAATTCCGCCTGTTTTATTTGCCCCAAATATTCCGCCTGCCCCAAAATAATTCCGCCTGTTTTATTTGCCCCAAAATAATTCCGCCTGTTTTATTTGTCCCAAACATAATTCCGCCTGTTTTATTTGCCCCAAAAATTCCGACTGTTTTATTTGCCCCAAAATAATTCCGCCTGTTTTATTTGTCCCAAACATAATTCCGCCTGTTTTATTTGCCCCAAAAATTCCGACTGTTTTATTTGCCCCATCTCTAATTCCGCCTGTTTTATTTGCCCCATCTCTAATTCCGCCTGTTTTATTTGCCCCATCTCTAATTCCGCCTGTTTTATTTGTCCCAAACATAATTTCGCCTGTTTTATTTGCCCCAAAAATTCCGACTGTTTTATTTGCCCCATCTCTAATTCCGCCTGTTTTATTTGTCCCAAAATAATTCCGCCTGTTTTATTTGCCCCATCTCTAATTCCGCCTTATTTGCCCCAAAATAATTCCGCCTGTTTTATTTGCCCCATCTCTAATTCCGCCTGTTTTATTTGCCCCATCTCTAATTTCGCCTGTTTTATTTGCCCCAAAATAATTCCGCCTGTTTTATTTGCCCCATCTCTAATTCCACCTGTTTTATTTGTCCCAAAATAATTCCGCCTGTTTTATTTGCCCCATCTCTAATTCCGCCTGTTTTATTTGTCCCAAAATAATTCCGCCTGTTTTATTTGCCCCATCTCTAATTCCGCCTGTTTTATTTGCCCCATCTCTAATTCCGCCTGTTTTATTTGCCCCATCTCTAATTCCGCCTGTTTTATTTGCCCCATCTCTAATTCCGCCTGTTTTATTTGCCCCATCTCTAATTTCGCCTGTTTTATTTGCCCCAAAATAATTCCGCCTGTTTTATTTGCCCCATCTCTAATTCCACCTGTTTTATTTGCCCCAAAATAATTCCGCCTGTTTTATTTGCCCCATCTCTAATTCCACCTGTTTTATTTGCCCCAAAATAATTCCGTCTGTTTTTGCCCCATCTCTAATTCCGCCTGTTTTATTTGCCCCAAAATAATTCCGCCTGTTTTATTTGCCCCATCTCTAATTTCGCCTGTTTTATTTGCCCCAAAATAATTCCGCCTGTTTTATTTGCCCCAAAATAATTCCGCCTGTTTTATTTGCCCCAAAATAATTCCGCCTGTTTTATTTGCACCAAAATAATTCCGCCTGTTTTATTTGCACCAAAATAATTCCGCCTGTTTTATTTGCCCCAAAATAATTCCGCCTGTTTTATTTGCACCAAATATAATTCCGCCTATTTGCCCCATTTAATTCCCTGTTAAAGTACCAATTGACGTTTTTATGCTTGAATATGGCGGATGTAGCATGAAAATATAAAATTGATAGAACTTAAAGCATTCTGAATGAAGCAATTTTAATCTTATTCATCCTCAATTATTGAATAATATTTTCCTCCATTATTTCCATTTTCCTGTTCTTCATTGTTATTATAGGTTGGCCAATATCTTTGTTCCTTTTCCCCAACATCATCCAACAATTCCCCTTCATCCGCATCAATCCAATGAATGAATGAGCCTTTATGGGCCAACACTCGACGTCCTTTTCGCCTTTAAAAATAGTTTGAATTTTTAAATATCCAAATTTTTCAACATTCGTTCGGTTGTCCTTCTTCCCGGTATTGGAATTTGTTCAACTTCGATTGACTCCAAACTCGTTTCCGATTCAAAAAGTTGCCGAAGGCCATTTGCACAAGGAAAGAGAGCGAAACGAATGATGATTTCCGAAAGGAGGATTCCAATCTCCATAATTGTTATCACTTCAATTTTAATTCATTCAAATACAAATGAATTGTCCTTTATTTTACCGCTGACTCCCATCCATAAACCCAATTGGCCACCAAAATCAGAAAGAAGATTTGGCAACTTCAAAGAATGGGAATTTATCCACAAAAATGTTTTAAATGCTAACCCCATATGCTTCACTTTCCTGCAAACTTTCATAGTTTAACTGTTCAAAATAGACTTCCACAATTGCAGACTGTTCACGATGGAATTGTAGACATTGGCCACCACTCAACCCTGGGTCACAATCCCCTCTGCCTTGGAGGGCCAATTCACTGGAAGGCCATCTATGATTTTAAAATGTTGCATTGAAAAATAACTCAAATTACCGGGCACAACTATACATAATGCTATAGACTTGTTCCCTTCAAATATAATGGAAATTTGGAAAAGAATTATCCATCTATAATACCGGCAAGGTTGTTTGCAAACGCAATCCGGTTGGGTGACAGATCGGGCAGCGGATTTCAATTCACGCCGTAGACAAGCCCCTATCAACATTTTGGTGTCCATTCTACCCCAAATTAACTCACTCAATTTTGGATCCCCCACCGGACAATTACTGTAATTCAAATAAACTGGAAATCGAGGTTCCCCACAGCCACATTTTTGCACAAGCATTCGTTGAATGCAAGATCGTTGACATCCCTGAAAGGGTTTTGGAAATAATCGAAAAAATATTGAACTTCGGTTGAATATTCTTTGTCCCTGTAAATGTATTCCGCCGTTTTTCCATGCTCAACACAATCCCCGTAGGGGGCAGGCAATCGGTTCACACGTTTCAGTCGAATCCCAAAGGAACTGACGAATCCAGTTGGCGCACTATGCCCTATACAAAATTATGTTCAATTTAAGGAATTTGGCCATAAAACCGTGGGTATCGGGGAAAGGTTGTTCCTCTTGACTAAAATTTCGCATTAAAATGAATCCATTAATGTTTACCTGTGTACTGTAATTCGAACTCCAGCAGCTTCTGTTGTTGGCAAATAATCACTGACATTCACAAAAACTTGGAAACGAAGGCCTTTTTTTTTATTAAAAATTGAGGCATAAATAATCATTTTAAATTCATCAACCATAATTTGGGCCGGCCCTCTCACTTCGAACATTATTCGATGAATATGCATTGAAGGTGAAACAATTCCCAAAAGTTGGATCCAAATAGAGGGAAAAATCACTAATAATAATTAATTTATTTGGAGTGAAATGTATTTTTGAATTTACTCTTCAACGGAACATTCTCGTCCATTGAAACTGCATTTTGTGATAAATTCCTCCTTTGAATATCCCATTTTTCGCTTTTCCAGTTCACTCAATTGGCTAACGGCAAATACCAAATTTTCCACTGCTTTTGCCCTAATCGCAATTGGATCATTCACTCCCTTTCAAAAAATATTCAAATTTTCGAATTATTATTTTTGCTCACTCTAAGTCCGTATGCCTCTTGTCTGGCTTCCCTTTGTTCTTCGGTCTCTTCTCCCAATAATTCGGCTCTTTTCAATTCCCATATTTTCGGCACCCTTTCCATCAAGGGCCCCTCGGTTGGCACCAATGTCCGATTCCCTTCTGTTGTGCCATTTTTGGCTCCATTCCCACCTTCTGCCGGTGGTCCATCCTCAACTCGAACGCAAATTCTAATTTTTTAATATTTTTAAAATTATTTTCGGCAATTTCAATTTCAACCTAATTGCCGGTGCACAAAGACAAGGCCAAATTGGCCCATCATCATCATTTTTTTGCCCATTTTCACTTCCATTTTTCCTTCCAATTATTTCCTCAAATGCACAATTCCCCAGCGAAGTGCATCCACGGCATTCACTTTCCACCCATTCCGCCGGTTTAAAACATGGCCAAACTTGTTCATTTTGTGGATTATAAAAGCATAAACAAAGTGGCGGTGGCCTCGTTGTGTCATTCGTCGTCGTTTGACGTTGGTCCAAATCCTTCAATGCCTGGCATCCCATCAGGGTTTCCGGTTCACATTGACAAAATGAGAATACGGCCAAAAGGCCTTCGAAACGACTGAACCAACGTCTTTTTGCCGTCGCCGTTCCATTCGATTCCCTTTTTAATATTTTCGCATTTGATGACAACGAAGAGGCGGCCATTGCCGAATCATAGGCTAACAACTTTTTAAGGAATAATAAAAAGGGATAATCAATTTGATTATTATACCGTATCCCCAACGCTGGTCATTTCACGAGCCAATGAATTTTTATATGGATTCAAATTGCAAACAGTAACCTAAATTGATGAAGGGAATAAATTCTTAAAATTGAGGGAAATTCACCGAAGGAAATGGAATATTCTCAAATTTCAATTCAACACCAACAATTATGTCATTGCGAAAGAAGCGTTTAATAATTTGAAAGGCTTGGCCTGAAAATGCGACCACACAAAAAAGGAAGAGGAGAAGCCAAAGGAAACGGCGGAGTCGGCCACGGGAATGATAGGCACGGGGAATGCCATGGGCACTTTATTTAAATTAATTTATTGGGCAATATTATGATGATTTTGAGCACCTGGTATTGCCGGCAAAATCAGCAAAAACTTGACAAATTGTGCCGCCTCTTTTGTATGTGGAATGACTTTGGGCAGATCGAATGGAAACGCGGGAGGCTTTATGGCATTCACAAAGATCAGAGGAGGGTTGAAGCTGGAGGGAACGTTTATTTTTTGGGGTTCTTGACAGATTCGAAGACATTTTTGGGGAATGAATGGACATTTAGAAGGAAGGAAAGTTTGACAAAATTACAGAAAATTGGTTGGAAATTCCCCTTTGAAAAATTATTTCCCCAAAAAAGGCAATTATGGTTAAAATATTACTACTAATTATTATGGCATGCCAATTTGAGGAAATATTTATGGGAATGGACGAATTTTGGTTGCAAACAATAAAAAAGGGCCACTTTAGGGCAAAATGATTTTAAAGGCCCAACAATGTTGAACAATTGTGAATTTCAAAGAAGGAATTTAAGTGCAGATCAAGCGCCAAAGAAAAATAGGAGGTGGGCAAAATGGAAGGGAAATGGGATGGAGGAGGGGTTCGGCACATACTATTTCCCAAAATGGCTTGGCCCTAAAAACAAGAAAGGTAGGAATTTATTTTGCTAACACAACCATTCATTGTTCGCCTTTCAGACAACCCTTTGCCTTTGCCCCAACATAATTCCGCCTGTTTTATTTGCACCAAAATAATTCCGCCTGTTTTATTTGCCCCAAAATAATTCCGCCTGTTTTATTTGCCCCAAAATAATTCCGCCTGTTTTATTTGCCCCAAAATAATTCCGCCTGTTTTATTTGCCCCAAAATAATTCCGCCTGTTTTATTTGCCCCAAAATAATTCCGCCTGTTTTATTTGCCCCAAAATAATTCCGCCTGTTTTATTTGCCCCAAAATAATTCCGCCTGTTTTATTTGCCCCAAAATAATTCCGCCTGTTTTATTTGCCCCAAAATAATTCCGCCTGTTTTATTTGCCCCAAAATAATTCCGCCTGTTTTATTTGCACCAAAATAATTCCGCCTGTTTTATTTGCCCCAAAATAATTCCGCCTGTTTTATTTGCCCCAAACATAATTCCGCCTATTTTATTTAATAAAAAATATTCCAAATAATTTATTAGATTAAAAATGATTGGAAAAAAGACAAAGCAACGGCCTCGAATTATTTTGCGCAAATCAAGTGCCAAATGTGGGTTTTTATTAGGCAAAAATTGACCAATTTTTGTAATTTCAGCCACTGGGCAAAATGAAAATGTCCAAATTCCGTCGACAATTTTGGAGGATTGTCAGGAGGAGAAAAATGTGATGGTCAAAAGTGGATTTGCATTCTACAAAAGGAATGAATTGATTGGGAATGTGGAAAGGAATAATTGGCCAAATGATACGGGCATTGGCCAACAAATTATTCTCCCAGGTTTTTGTGAGGGAGAATTCATATTGTAACCCAAAAATTAGGACTGGCCGAACAAATTGAATCATATCCGTGTCCAATTTGTGCCAATGATGACAGAGTATTCATGACAAGGGCCGGATTGGAAAAACATGCAAAAAAGGAACATTCTGAGGAAAATCAAAGGGAAATTGCCGAATTGGCAGAACAAATTCAGGTTTTGGTGAATTTGGCAAAAAATTGTCAAAATCGATTTTAGAAAGAGTGGGAAAGAAGAAAGAATGGAACAATTGTCAAAATGGATTATGGCCAAATTGGGGCATCATCAAAGGATAATATTGGCCAACAAAAAATAAAATTGCAATTTGATCAGGAAAGGTGGAGAAATGGTAGACAAATTGATGGGAATGAAAATGAGGTTACCGAAATTATTTACCAAAATAAATTGGCCCAAATTCAGCGATTCAAATGCGAATTTTGCAATTCATTGTTTTCGGATGAACATCAATTGGGAATGCACATTCAACATTTCAATCATTTTACCCAACAAAGAGGAATTCAACAAAATGTACAAAATGATTATTTCCCCGGAAGGGACAATCATCCCATCCAGCCTCAACAAATCCATCCAATTTATCGGGGATGCCCCCCGGCCAGTGTCCAATGCGAAATATGCGGATTGGCAATGGTTCGACCATCGCTCATAATTCGGCACATGATTCGGGTGCACAATAGGCCAACAAATTTTTCGGCCAATGTCAACTATCCATCCTCCTCCTCACTGCCCCCATTAAATTATCGAATCGAGAGAGATGGCAATTTGGTGTGGAATTGTTGCGAAGAGGATTTCCATGACAAGTGGGTCCTTCAAAATTTACCGTATTTTTATCAGAAGCCCGGGGGCTTATAAATTTCATAGATCCTCTAAGGGAGCTTCTAATATGTAGAAAGGAGGCTAATAAATTTCCGATTGGGAAAATGCATGAAAATTAAATTATATCGGAAAACAAAACAGAACATGCTTTACAATCCAAAAATGTTTATATAAAATGTTTTTACAATTTTAGATATCAAAAATATGTTTTGTGCGATTAAAAACATTTTATAGAGTTTATTTTTTAATTTAAAAGAATTAATATGTATAATAAAGGAAGAAAACAATTTTTAGATGGGGGTTTGTAATAGGAAAAATATGGTAATCGAATTAAATTTTGTAGGGAAATTCTGCTGGCCCATCGGAGCCAGGCTCATTCAATTGAACAGCCTCCAAATCCTTTGTTGCCAATTTTCACTATTCAACAACCAAATGACATTGCATATTCAATGGAAGCAAATGAATCCAATTCTGATGAATATTTGGTACAAAATGATGACATTTTTGGTGGTGGGAATTTGGTCGAGAATGTGGAAATGGAACCTCCTTCATCAATTCTGCCAAATTTATATGGCAACCAAATGGACATTGGCCTTTTTGAGGAGCCGGAAATGACATTGAATGGATAGAAAAAAACGATAAATTATTTACAAAATTCATAATTTATTCAATAATTCCCCCAAAAAATTCATTCGAAAATATATTCATTTTGTTTCATTTTATTCCTTCGATGTTTTTTCCTCCTTCTAATTTTCCCGCATAATGCTTTTTCATTGTGATGGGCCGCTTTTATTGAGCAAATTCTTTTTGCCAAACATTTAGAGTCACAAAGGACGCCATCTCTCCTCATATAATTCCTTCAATTTATTCAATAAATATTTTCAAATAATCAAAAAACCGATTGAATTTTTGTGCCATTTCCGGTTCTCTTTCAATTCGTCCAACCAATTTTGACCATTCCCCCACGTCCATATTCGCCAATTCATATTCGGATTTGGCAGAATATAAAAATTCCCATTTCGGTTTATGTTTAGTGGCCGTTAAATTGAGGAAATATGTCTAAAAAGAAATGAATTGGTTCTAAATGCCCAAAATACTTCATAGTCCATTAATTTCCAGTTGGAAGGATCCACACTGTAAATCCGATACGCCGGATTCACGCCCACAAAAGTGGTCACACTTGGGGCTGTGAAAAGCATGGAAACGGGTTCTGATTTTGGATCATTCATATCGGCATAAAATAGGGAAAAACTGTCAAAATGAGTGTGGCCAAAAAATTGGGCCCGGATTGAATTGGCAAAACTAAATTTAGGGATATTGGGGATGGGGGATTGACATATTTTTGACCAACCGAACAATAATTCGATAATAATTCCGCGACCAACTCTCCAAACATTCATCATCCCCTGGGGGAATGTGCGCCAAAATGTAGACTGCCTAATTTGTGGAAAAATTGAATGAATTAATTTGAAGAAGTGGAAACTTGGCCAGCTTTTTCTGCTGCCCACAATTCATCGACCAGCCAAGTCAAAGATCCATCCGGATCCGTTTGATTGATATAAATGAACAAATTTGTTTTGTCACAATATCTGACAATGAGAGAGGGGAATTCGTGCGCAATATTCTGCCCAAAACCCACTGACCCATTATTCAATGAAATTAATTTTAATCCGGCATCCAAATCGACCGAATACGATCCACGACTAAATTTTCGAATCTTCCAAATAATTTTCCTTTTCTTTTACTCACAAAATGGCACTCTCATTCACAGATTCCGGTAATTTCGCTGTTCGGTGTCCGGCATCTAAAATAGTCCGAAACATCCATTGGGAACGGAATTTGGCCGGCACAAAATGTGGGGCGAATGCATTCACGGGTACACCCTCATGATTGCCAATGGTCCAATAAATTGGCACTGAGGGCAAATATTGTTGGAGAAGGTCCGTAATGCTGGAAATGGCCGATTTATGGCCTCTTTTTGAGTATGCTTAAAGAAAGGGGGGAATTTATGATGGGAAGGAGGAAACATGCCCCAATCTCGATGGTCAACATAATCGCCGGAAAGGAATACAAAATCCAACTAAATTAAGAATCAAAGAAATTAATAAAAAGGGGACAAAACTTGATGCGTTTGATTGATATGATGGAGGAGATTTTCGAACTAAAATATTATATAAATGAGAGGAATTAAAGGAGAACAAACAGTTCTGAGTGGGATATCGCATTTGGCTACGGTACCCCATAATCCGGCCTTCTTTTTTGGTTGATCACTTTTTTGAAGACAACACACTGGCTCATCACAATCCGCCTCACTTCCTACCAAATAATTTGGATCAAAATGAATATCAGAAAGTTGGAGAATGCGAAAAGGTGTGGCGGAATTTTCAATATTCCTTCTTGGCTGATGGCTTCGAACGGATGGTTTTGGTGGAAGAGGGACTGTCCTATAAACGATAAAATACGAAATGAGTGAATTTGGTATTTGGAATTCGGACCAATTTGTGTCGAATGGGTCAATTGGTGTGCCGCAATTTCGAATTAGTAAACCACACAATTGACTAGGCCAAAAAATGAGTCGACTGAGGACATAAATAAATTCATCCTTTATGATAAAAATATGGAAAATTCGGCAACATAAATTGCACCTGAAATTGTGAAGTAATTCCACGACAAACAAATGAATCTTGATCGGCAAAATGACGACAAATATAATCCGCTGTTTTTACAATTTCCGACAATGTTGCATTTTGCTGAATTATTCAAAAATATTTCAACCTATTTAGTTGATCCAAAACCTCAAAAAGAAAGCGGAGGACTTCAACTCCGGCTTCACAACCCAAACATTTCCATGAAAATGCTATAAAAGGTGGAATTAAATTTGGATTGGTTAAAAAATAACCGGATGAAATTGAATTTGACGGAGGAATGAGGATGAAAATAAATAATAAAATTAGCCGAATTTGGATATTCATTTTTTCTTATCAGCAGAGAGTCATTGGTAAATGATGATTAAATGATGATTAAATGATGATGAATGAGTAATATTTACGATGGGGAGACAACCAAAATTGGACGACCATCTCCATGAGGATCAATCTTATGTCTTTTATCATTTACAATCGGAAATGGGGCAAATAATAATAGCTAATAAATTAAAAATCTTAATTACTTAATGTCATTCAAAACATTATAAAGAATTCTTGATAATTTAATTTTAACTCTGAAACTCATTCAGTTAAAAGGGAATTGGTTTGATCTAGTGAAAGAAATTCTATTTTTTCCAAATATGTTTCCTTTGTTTTTGTTTTTTTGCTAAATAGGCGGAATTATGTTTGGGGCAAATAAAACAGGCGGAATTATGTTTGGGGCAAACAAAACAGGCGGAATTATTTTGGGGCAAATAAAACAGGCGGAATTATGTTTGGGGCAAATAAAACAGGCGGAATTATTTTGGGGCAAACAAAACAGGCGGAATTATGTTTGGGGCAAATAAAACAGGCGGAATTATTTTGGGGCAAACAAAACAGGCGGAATTATGTTTGGGGCAAATAAAACAGGCGGAATTATTTTGGGGCAAATAAAACAGGCGGAATTATGTTTGGGGCAAATAAAACAGGCGGAATTATTTTGGGGCAAATAAAACAGGCGGAATTATGTTTGGGGCAAACAAAACAGGCGGAATTATTTTGGGGCAAATAAAACAGGCGGATATGTTTGGGGCAAATAAAACAGGCGGAATTAGAGATGGGGCAAACAAAACAGGCGACGGAATTAAAAAATTAGGGCAAACGAGATTACGATCCAATGAGCTTAATGGATGAGTGCATTTAATTAAATTTTTAATTTACAAAAATTGGCATTAAGTTATTTTGAATTTTTAATAACAAACATTATCCAATTTTATTTTTTTTTTTGATTTTCATTTCATTTAGTTTTTCTAGTTTGGTATTTGTTTTTTTGTTGGCTTTGGCTTGCTTTGCTGAATTGTAAACTCACAAAATACGAAACTTTTCAAATTTATTTTATCTTGATGAGCGAATTATTGCCCCTAAATTTAAAGCATCATTGAAATATGATGATTTCATTTCGGTAATAACTAATAAGTTCTGCCTTTGTCATAACTCGCACCACATCTCCTTTTTATTAGTTTACCTCTCTCTAATAAACAAATCAAAGATCGATACAATAAAGAATTAAGTAATCTAATTATAAACAACAGCAGAGCACTAGCAACTCTCCCTTTAAAATAAACATAAAATATGAGAACGACAAATAAAAAACTTTACATTTTAGCAGAAAATTCAATTAAATAAATTTGAAATATTCTTCTGATAAAATGTCAATCCAACGTGCTGTTTGTGTTCTCAAAGGCGATGCGGATCCAAAGGTTAATGGAACAGTTTGGTTCACACAGGTGATTATCATCAATTAATTTAAAAATTAATAATCGATTTTAAGCAAAAGGAAGGTCAACCAACAACAATCAAAGGAGAGATTACCGGCCTTGCGCCTGGCCTTCACAGTAAGTCTTATTCATAAATGAAATTTAATAAGCAAAATGATTTTTAGGCTTCCATGTTCATGTTTACGGCGATTTGACCAATGGTTGTGTCTCTGCCGGACCTCATTACAATCCAACAAATAAGACGCATGGATCACCAAAGGTAAAAATATTTGTCCATAATTATTCGATTAATTTATTGAATTTTGAAGGATGAAGTTCGTCATGTTGGCGATTTGGGCAATGTTCATGCGGGTGAGGACGGTGTTTCCAAAATTGAATTCACCGACAATCAAATTGTGGGTTTATTTCAAATTAATGGAGGTAATGAATTTATTTATTAGGCTCTTGTTGGCCCGAACAATGTGATTGGCCGCACTTTGGTTGTTCACGCTCTGGAAGACGATCTTGGTTAATATTTAATTATAATTTAATTTTTAATAAATTTAATTTTAGGCCGTGGAGTTGGCGAAAAGGCAGAGGAGAGCAAGAAGACTGGAAATGCTGGAGCCCGCTTGGCCTGTGGAGTGATTGGACTTGCAGCACCCGAATGACTCAATAAGATATGATTGAAGAAATGATGGAATGGAAAAGGAATAATAAATATTGATTTGATTTGACACTTGACCATAGAATTTAAATTGTCCAACCGATTTATGGGTTTATTATCTAAAGGATTCCAGAGAGAGTTTAGCATCAAAAATGTTGAATAAAATATTCAAGTTTTATAATAAAAATTTATTTCTAAATTGTTTGGTGTGATTTGACACAATTTATTTTGAAAGAATTTTTTCAATTAATGAATATTTAATTAAAAATAAAGGATTTATTGTGCTTTCAATAAAGAAGAGGAGCATAATCAATTGAAATGGTATTATTTTGTTTATTGAATTAAAATAATATTAAATTCTTAAGGTTTCGCTGACAGCCAGAGTGGAAACGGGACATCGAGATATTATAGTAAATTGCCAATTTAACTTGAAATATCCGTAACAATTTAAGCATGATGCACAAATGAATAGCAATGGAACACGGCTGGCGACATGTTCAAGCGATCATCTTGTCAAAATATTTGAAATAAAAGCAAATGGCCAAAGTTTGCCGATGGCCGAATTAACTGGCCATGATGGTCCAGTTTGGCAAGTTAGTTGGGCATATCCAAAATTTGACAATGTTTTGGCTTCATGTTCTCATGATAGGTAAATTTCGGATTAATTTAAAAAAATAATTCAACATTTTTAGAAAGGCAATAATTTGGCGTGAAATTAATGGAAAATGGCAAAAATCAGTGAGTATCAATTTGTCAATTTTGATTATTTATGTACAATTTAGTACGAATATAATCAACATGAAGCAAGTATAAATAGCATAAGTTGGGCACCGGCGGATTATGGCCTAATATTTGCTTGCTGCTCGACGGATTGTGCCATTTCCATTGTTCAATTCATGGGCGATGTTTGGTCACCCCTCAAAATTACAAATGCACATGAAGAGGTTTTGATTTATTGATCATTTTAATATTAAATCATTTTTAAGGGTTGCAATGCTGTGAGTTGGGCACCGGCAAAACGATTCAAATCAATTTTGGATGCCAGCGAGAAAATCGATCCAAAAAGAATTGTTTCCGGCGGAAATGATCGATTGGTGAAAATATGGAGGTAAATATTGGAAATTGGACAAAATTAATTGCCAATTATTTAGAGAAGAGACACCAGGAAATTGGAAAATGGAGGCGGAATTGGAAGGACATGAGGTAATATTAATCAACCAAATATTTAAATTAATTGAATTTAAATTCATAGAATTGGGTTCGTGATGTTGCCTGGTCCCCATCCGATTCCCTGACCAGCACTATTGCATCTTGTGGAGTGGTAAAATTAATTAAATATTAAATTAATCGAAATATTTAATTTATTTAGGATGGACGTGTGATAATTTGGCGTTGTTCAAATTTGGATGACCAAAAATGGTCAAGTCGATTGTTGCGAAAATACGATGATCGTAAGTGAACACCAACAATTCATAATAAATTAATCCCATTCAATATTAAGCATTATGGCATGTCAGTTGGTCACTTTGTGCAACAGTTTTGGCCGTTTCCGGCGTCGACAATAAAGTTTGTTCATTTTTAGACCATTAATTTGGATTAAAATTTGAATTTTCAGGTGAATTTATTCCAAGAACGTCTACCAAATCAATGGATGCTAATTTCTGAACCCGAAAATGACAAATAAACCATCGATACAATTTTGTGTGTTTTTTTTGTGTTGATAATTTTATTCGAATGATAAATAAAAATAAATAAATCACAAATTTGAATTATAAACTTGATCCAATATTTTCCTTTTGATTTTGTCCATATGCCTCTCATCAAAAGTGGTCATGAACACCGGCGCCCATTCCGAATCGTTCACACCGGGAATATTCATAGAGGAAAGAGCCATTGAAATTACCTGAATTTCGGTTAACATTAATTTGTTAAATGAAGCGAAAATTACCGCAATTGCCAGCGTTTTTGGTTTATGATCCAAAATGATTTGTGGATGAACATATAAATCCTTAAAAAATAAATAAATATTATTTAAATTGGGAAAAAAAAAATGAAAATTGTCGAAAAGATAGTAAACAGTTTGAAATTATTTTAGTTATTATTTCGGCACTTTCAATGTTTTTTTCGGCAAATTTAATCACAAAAATAAACCTGAAGAATCATTCCGGTAACTTGATCGATTTCATTTCCCTGCACCAAGAACACATTCGGGTACCAATCTCTGAGTAGCCGGAGTATTAAAATCACATCTTGGTGAGGATGTTCAAAATTGAGCCGGAAACGGAGGAATCGAAGCACAAATAATTCCATTTCAATTAATCCCTCCCTCAATCCGTAGGAAAGTTCCCCAATTTCCAGAGGGGGTAATTCCGGATGGAGAATGCTAAAAAATTGGATTTTATTAAATATTTTGAACACAAAATTTTCCTGTATGAAATGTTCATTGCATCCCGGGTGTTTATTTTAGTGTCGCTGGTCACTTTGCCGGCGACCAAAATGCAGGCAGTGGCCAAAGTCTAAAAATAATTTGATTTAAATTTGAAATGGAATATTCAAATTTACGTAAGGACAAATTTGTTCGGATGGAAATTCCTTTTGCCGGAGCACTCGGTGCAAATAAATTGATGCATTCGCTGTGGTCAACGATTCGGCATTTAGGCGAATACCTTTAAATTTAATTTATTATTTTTTAATTAATTTAAGCTTACCCAATTCAATAATAAATTCAAATATTTTCCTTTGCTCCAATGAATTCATTGATCGCTGGATAAAAAATTAATTAAAAAATATTTTAAAAATTTATAAAAAAAATTAAAAATTAATGGAATGGAAAATATCCATTTTTTGTGAAATATTTTACAATCAAAATAATTAATTTTAAATAAAATTGAATTTTTATTGAGATTTAAATAAAAACAATTTTATCGCCATCTTCAACATCAAATTGTCTCAGCAAATTATCCTTCGTTCTTGAAATCATTTCTGCTGGATAATCTGGATTGGCTCGACGAAGTTCAATTCCTTTTAAATTAAATTCAAATTTAATTACCAAAATAATTTACGAAAACCTTTCAATTCATCCGGATTAAAATTAAATATTCTGGCCCCAAGTCCAACAATTTTGTGAATTGGCAATGCCAATGACAATGTCCTCTCCAATGATTTTTCGCCGTGGATTAGTAAAATTCTTTTTGACTGGATTCCGGAATGAATTTTGTTCCTCGCTTTTTGTTCTTCTTCATTTTGTTCATTTGAATATTCATAAATTAATTTTAGCCTTTCAATTGTTTTTCGGTGCTCTTCATCAATTGGTGAGGGTGCAAATCTGGACAAAAATAGCAATTCAGCGGAACGGCGGGCAACCGGGGAAATATCGCAACGGTCGAGGTCAATCTGAAATTATTTAAATAAATTATTTAATTGGATGGCAATTAATTTAATGTTTGTCTAATGACAGTATTTCGTCCTAAAATATATTTTTTTAGTGTCTAAAAATGCATAAAAGTGAGAACCAAGCCCGAAAAAAATAACTGCCTCTGAGTGGATTCGAACCCGAGTCCTAAATTTTGCAAACGTAAAGACTTCCCACTAAGCTACACAAATTACTTACAACTTTTTTAAAAAAAAACTAAAAATAAAAACCAACAATTTGAGGCAATTTGGCAATGGCAATTTCTCGACTGTCAACGCCTCTGGCACCGGAGAGTGGACATCCTCGAAGGATTAATTTGCGTAGTGAAGGCAAATTTGCCAATTGTTCAACCGAATTCCACTAAAAAATAAAATTAATTTAATTAAATTTTAATAAAATTATTAAACCTGATTTATTGGATTATTTTGTAAAATTAATGTCCTCAAATTTGGTAAAACATTTTCATCCAATCCAAATTGAATATCATCGAGTTGGCAAGAGGATAAATTTAAATATTCTAAACTAAAATTAAATTAATTAATTAATAATAATATATATTTTAATTTACCTCTCCAATTTAAAAATTGTTTTTAATCGGCCAATTTCCTTCAATGGATTTCCTTGTAAATCCAATAATTTTAAATGCAAATCAACGCCAATTGAGAGAGAAAAATTTGTCAATTCATTTTCGGCCAAATAAAGTTCAATTAAATTTGCAAAAATTCGAACCAATTGATTCGCCTAAATTAGGAATATTTATTTTTAATTCATTTTTATTCACCGTATATTCGGTTAAACGGCATCGGTTGAGGGAAAGATGCGTAATTCCGGCATAAAAATGTAAATTTGCGTCCAAATTTTGCATTTCTTCCTCTGTGCATTCTTCCAATGGTTCAATTCGATTATCACTAAATTAAAATAAATATTAATAATAATTAAAAATAAAACCTCAAATGGAGTATTTTCAATGATGGAAAAGCAGATAAAATTGTCGATATTTCCGTCCATTTCCCAACCAATGTTTTGGTCAAATCCAATTCTGTGCAGAATTTAAAGGAAATTTTGCCCAAATTTTCGCAATTAAAATGTGAAACATTGGACCAACTATAAAATAATATTAATTATTAAAATATTAAAATGGAATAATTATCAACCTGAGAACAATGCATTTTAATTTCAAAACTTCTTTTTGTTTTCGATGAATTTTTTCCATTTTCACAAATTCCCATTGCACTCCGCCACCAACATTTTGTGCATTATTTGCATTTTGTTCATCATTCTCCACCAATTCGGAAGCATATTTCTCTTTGATTTCATTGAATAATTCAGTGCCAAAATCCAAATCCTTTTCACGCAAAAATGAACCGGATTTACTTGTTCTAAAAATGGAAAATGTACTTTTTTAATTAATATTTTTGAACTTACGATGCTTTAAAATAATATTTTCCTTGGAAAGATCCATCATGTTTTCCTCTGCCCTCTTCATCCCAATCAATGCCAACCCAAATTCCATTTGTTCCTTCAACCGGGCCTTTGTATTTGATAACTCCTCTTGAACCATTCACAATAATTCTTTTATTCTTTTCTGCCATCTTCTTAATTGAATTATTTATTAAAATTAAAAATTGGTGAATAGAATTTAACAAAAGACAGCATAAAATCTTCATTTAACGACGGCGATGGCGATCACGATCGCCGATCGATAAAAAAAAATAAAAAAAGAAGATAAAATGTCATTTAAAATAAAATGCCAAAATTAGGCGAAAGGTCCATTTTTCAAATTTTTCGAATACCGTATACCAAAATGCTCAATCGATTGATTTTTGCTCAACAAATATAAATCAAATAAGAGTAAATGATTGTCAATTTGATTAGCTAATTGTCCATAATATTTGCCATAATAATCGAGAATAAAGTTGCCTATATTTTAACATGAAATATTCATAATCAACTATATTGTTTGTGATTGATATAATCAACATTTTTCCCAACTTATCTTCTTATTCAATCCACCCATTAATATGTCAAGGTGAATTACCAAATTAATCCTTATATGAATTAATTCTCTATTGCAATGGATAAATAATAATTAATAAATATATAAAGGAAGGTAGCAGCAGAAATGTTTCGGTTGCTATGCATAAAAGGAAAAACCATAAATTATTTTGCATATATTTTCACTTAACAACATGAAAAATAAAAAAGAAATTGATGAGAGTATTCCAAAATGTTCAATTTGTGATGAATTCTCGACGGGCATTCATTTTGGTGTCGAAGCTTGTGCGGCATGTAAAAATTAATTGAAAAAGTGAAACAATTTTCCGCCCAATTTCCACAGGTTCTGCATTTTTTCGGCGCACAATTGTTCTTAACAAAAGTTACATTTGTGGAAATGGGAATAATAAATGTAAATTGCAAAAAAGTAGGATAAAAAGGAATAAAATTTGTTTAAAAAATCCATCCGTTTAATAAAAGAATTCACAATTGGCCAATTATGCCGGGCCTGTCGGTTGGAACGATGTCTTCAAGTTGGAATGGACAAAGATGGTTTATTTGGGGTGAATTTTGGCATTTGTTTTGTGGAATTTAGCCGTCCAACATCGCCGGGACGCAATTGGCCAATATTCGCAAAGATATGTGGCCATCAAACGGAATCGGCAAAATTCCTCAATGAGTAGTGAAACGGCCACCACAGTAACATCATCGTCTAATTCCACATCCAGCCGCCGTTCTTCTTCCACTTCCTCATGTCCATCCAATGTTGGGGTGGAAAATATTTTGGACGATTTGTTTGTCTCCTACCAATTATACCAAAAACGAAGAAAAGGTTAATATTGGACGAAAATGGATTAAAATTATTCATTCGTTCAGTTTTTTATTGTAATAATTCGCTGCTTTCCCTTTTTGATGATGCCAAAGAATTGGTTCGAAGAATTTGTTGATTTTTATATTTATTTTTTTCAAAGGAGGCCACTGAAATTAGCGATTTTCGGGAATGCATTTTTCAAATTTTACGAGTTGAACCCAGACTTTGCATTGAATTCATCGATTCGCTGAAATCATTGAAGGAATTGGCCTCCAGCGAAAAGGCTGCCATTTATTCCAATTTTATACTCAAACTTCAAGGTTATTACACTAAGAAGTGTTCCTTTTGATAATTTGAATTTGAAGCAATTGAAGAGCCATATTTAACATGGAAATATGGGGGATTGGAGGAGGGTGGCAAATTTTGGATGATGCAAAATAGGCAAGAAAATTAAATTTTTGTATTTTTGTAAAAACCTTCCTTGAAAGGACCTACATTGCCTTCGATCGAACCGATCACTATTTTAGCAATGATGTGATGAATGGACTCAATTTGGATGAAAAATCGGCAAAAAAGTAACTCTAATAATTAAGTTTTCCGGAAAGATTTTAATTCATTTTTCTGGAAAATTAAAACTTTTTGTCAAAAATGCGGAATTATTTTGGGGCAAATAAAACAGGCGGAATTATTTTGGGGCAAATAAAACAGGCGGAATTATTTTGGTGCAAATAAAACAGGCGGAATTATTTTGGTGCAAATAAAACAGGCGGAATTATTTTAGGGCAAATAAAACAGGCGGAATTATTTTGGTGCAAATAAAACAGGCGGAATTATTTTGGGGCAAATAAAACAGGCGGAATTATTTTGGGGCAAATAAAACAGGCGGAATTATTTTGGTGCAAATAAAACAGGCGGAATTATTTTGGGGCAAATAAAACAGGCGGAATTATTTTGGGGCAAATAAAACAGGCGGAATTATTTTGGTGCAAATAAAACAGGCGGAATTATTTTGGTGCAAATAAAACAGGCGGAATTATTTTGGTGCAAATAAAACAGGCGGAATTATTTTGGTGCAAATAAAACAGGCGGAATTATTTTGGTGCAAATAAAACAGGCGGAATTATTTTGGGGCAAATAAAACAGGCGGAATTATTTTGGGGCAAATAAAACAGGCGGAATTATTTTGGGGCAAATAAAACAGGCGGAATTATTTTGGTGCAAATAAAACAGGCGGAATTATTTTGGTGCAAATAAAACAGGCGGAATTATTTTGGGGCAAATAAAACAGGCGGAATTATTTTGGGGCAAATAAAACAGGCGGAATTATTTTGGGGCAAATAAAACAGGCGGAATTATTTTGGGGCAAATAAAACAGGCGGAATTATTTTGGTGCAAATAAAACAGGCGGAATTATTTTGGTGCAAATAAAACAGGCGGAATTATTTTGGGGCAAATAAAACAGGCGGAATTATTTTGGGGCAAATAAAACAGGCGGAATTATTTTGGGGCAAATAAAACAGGCGGAATTATTTTGGGGCAAATAAAACAGGCGGAATTAAAATTTGTTCGGATAGATTTTAATTAAAGACTAATAAGCTTTCCGGAAAAATTAAGCTTTAACTATCTAAAATAATTCATTTCCTAATCTTCTGTGCAGTCTTTTCATTCCATCCTTCAAACATGGATTGGAATTGGTTGGCAAAAAGATGGCAGCATTAAATCTTGACCAAAAGGAAATGGTGGCCATCATTGGCATTGTTCTGCTCGATCCAAGTCCATCAAAATATTCCCAAATAATAATCCCCACTCCCACCAATTTCAGCAATTCCAAATCTTTCGGATTCCACCAAAAAATCCCTCCAATCCCTTCGAAATCGTTTATTCGCCAATTTGCTGGAATTTCAATCAAAAAACATTTCCACCACCTCCGAATCCGATGATCCACCGGAAGTTCGTTTTGGCAATTTGATTCTCACATTGGTTGGGGGCATTCAATTGCATTCCCAAATGACCCGTCAAAATATGCATTTGCTGGAAATATTCAATGTTGTGCCCCGAAGGGACAAACTTTTCTCTCAAATAACTGGAATTAAAGAGCCATTGGCTGCATGCTCCTCTTTCCCAAAACAATGGCCATAATAAAATGAACTCATTTTATTAAACTCATAAAGAAAAACCCAAATTATTAATAATTTTTTCAATTTTTTTATTTCCATTTTCTGTGCAATAAATTTATTTTTATTTTATGGATATAAAATTGATCGTCAGCCAAAAAAGAAACACCCAATTTGGGTACGGGAGAGGAGGGTTGTTGCCATGGAGGAAGCCGACAAATTCAGTCAACATTTAGTTGGCTTATTTTAATTAAAAAGGCTTTAAATGGGGAAATAAATGTGTTGAAAATGAAAACATTTCGATGATAATGAAAGGATTCGGAGGGAAAAAATAAGGAATATATTTATATGAAAAAGTGCCAGTGCCTGGATTTATTCGAATTTTATTGCCGCCTGCTTTCCAATTCGTCTCATTCCGTTTCTCGGACGACCGCAAAAATGTCTGGTGCTTTTATGGTCCATTCCCCTCCATTCCATTTGGCCAATGGCCATTTTCGCCCTAACATCCTTTCCTTTCCTCTTTTACCCCCAAAATTTGTTGAAAATTGCTTTGCACTTACTAAAAATCCATTTTTTTACTTTAGACCAACAATTGAAAATGGGTTCAATCCCTGGTACATTGATGGCTGGAAAACAAACAAAAACGGCAGTTCAACAAATTTGCATTGACCAAAACAGTGGACAAATTCGTGGGAGAAAGTTGGGCTATATTGGTTCATTTGGGAAAGAAATTTGGATTATTTCCCACAGGGAAAGGGAAGAATATCAACAAAGATTGAGTTCAGCGATTGAATTGGCCGAAGGCAAATTGAAGGCAAGAATGACATTTTATTTGAATAATTTTGGATTAATTTTAGTGGAGAGGCAGATTTGGCAATAGGAAAAGGGCGGATTCAGCGAATAGAAAAGCATCATTAAATTTGGAATTGGCAAATGTCCAAAGGAGATTGACCGAATCGGAAAGAGCAAAAAATGAATTAGAAATCCAGCTGAGAACAATGGAAAGGGAAAAACGTGAATTGGAGGCGGATTGGGCGAGGAGGAATGCGGAAATTGTAAAATGTTATTAAATTTGATGAAAATGAATGGATTTAAGGAAATTCATCCAAATTCGGTTGGACATATTTTAGAAGAGGAAATTGTGGAGGAACAACAAATGAGGCAAAAATGCCATTGTGGTGGATGGATTTGGGAGGAGGAAAAATTAGCCCAAAATTTGCGAGAAAGAGACGAATTTTGGGCAAAAAGAATGGCAGAAGAAATGGCAAAAAGGCTGAAATTAATTGAAGCAATTGAGGCCAAATATGGGGGAAATGAATTGGCAGAATTGGTGCGCAAAATTATGCAAATTAAATTGAAAATATTTGGCAAAATTAAGTTGGAAGAGGAAGGCGAAAAAGGCAAACAAACAAATCAAATAAAAAGGCCTTCAACAATTGGTTGGTGTCTTTATTTGATTATTATTTTCAAATTAGCAGGTTCTAATGAGAGAATATCAAATGCCAATGATAATTTGGAGCGTCGAAAATCGGATCCGGTCAATTTTATTCAATGAAATATTTCAAAAACAAATTATTCAGCGATTTGAAAATCCTTGTTCAATTTTGACACCGCCCACCCGTCTTTCAACGGCTTCAACCCTCCAATCAGCCAGAATCAACGACAATGGCCAATCCCAACAAAATGGCACACTTTTTCGTCCTTCACTCAATTTACGAAGGCAGAATTTGGCCGCCAAAGGCAACAACATTAACAAAGGATCACCGGCAAATATATTGGAATTGGAGGGAATATGCTTGGATGAAAAGGGCATTTTGGTGGAAGAATCGGAGGGCGAAATTGAGGAAGAGGAATTACAAAAGAATGAACGAAGCCATGAAAATGACAATCAACGAAGAGCATCAACATCGGCAAAAAGTCGCGATTCTGGAATTTCCTATTAAAAATTTGGAATTTTTTGATATATATTTTAATATATTTTCTCTGCCATTGAATGCAAAAATATATTTGCAAAAAATAAATTCAATCATTATTTTTCCGGCTGGTCCTTTACACAACATTTTTACCCTCTCTCTGTTTTTTCTTTCCCTTTTCTTCCCGTCGACCGGTTTGTTCAGTCAAGCACTCGTCAACAGCAATTTGAAGACGGCCCAATTTGTGATGGCACATTTCACACAAAAATGTTGTTCCAATTTGTGATTTGGCCAAATTGGATTACATTGTAAAAACATTAACCATACAATTTTAAGGAGACCAAAAACATTTAGAAAATTCATTTTTGTGCAAAAACATTTAAAAAATTTGGAAGGAGAAAATGTGGAAAATAAATTTGACTCTTTTCCTTTTGATTTTGCCGGAATTGAATGCCAATAGACAACAACAATCACAACAATATTCTGCTGCTGGCGACAGCGGTGGCGGCAATTATGCCATTTCCCCTCCCCAATATTCGCAACCAAAAAAGGTGGCATTATTTGAAAAATATTCGAATAAATTTGTGGATTATTTTAGGCAAAGGGAGGAGGAGGCGGAGGATATGCCACAAAACAAAAACATCATAAAGGCGGATTAGGGGATGGAGGAGGATATGATGGCGGAGGTGGAGGACAGGAAAATCATGAAGCCGGTTATGCGGGAGATGGGGCAGGAAATCAACAGGGCCAAGGAGGAGCTGGAGGCAGTGGATTTTCGGGTGGACATGGATCTAAGTAAGTTCGATCATTTAATAAAAATACAACAAATTCAAATGGTTTTATTACCAATAGCGCTGGAGGAGGAGGAAGTGGATATTCTGGTGGAGGAGGAAATCAAGGAGGAAGTGGATATTCGGGTGGACACGGAACTGCTGGATCTAGGTGAGTTCAAATATTTAAATAACAATAAATTTTAAATTGTTTTGTAATAGCGCTGGAGGTGGAGGAGGATATTCTGGTGGAGGAAATCAAGGGGGAGGAGGAGGATATTCAGCAAGTGGATCTGGGTGAGTTTGATCATTTCATTTTAAATAAAATAAAAATGAATTCAAATTGCTTAGCAATAGTGGTGGAGGAGAATATGGAAAAGGGGGAATTGGTTCTTCTGGACAGCAGAATTACGGAAATGGAGGAGGTGAAAATGGGGTGAAATAAAAGGAAAAACAATGGCTTTAAATAGGACAAAGCCAAGGAGGAGGGGAACAAAGTTATAGTAATGGAGGAGGAGGGCAACAATCGGCGGCTGGCGCCAACCAAGGAGGGGCGGATCAAGGTCAACAATCACAAAACTATGCCCAAATTCCACCTGTCCAACCAGCAGAACAGTCAAATTATGCATCATCGTCAGTGACATTTTACACAATTTTGGGGGAACTATTCACAAATTTTCAGGAAATCCTCCTCAAATTCGTATGCCTCTGGGCCCCAACAAGGGAATTCTGGCGGCGGCGGTGGTGATGGTTATCAACAACATTCATTATTTTTGTAATCCATGAAAATGTGCTTTCAATTTGAATAAAAATAATAAAATTAATAATAGAGTAGGGAACAATCGAGTAACTGTTTATTGAATACTCGCCAGCAGATTTTGGCTTATAGCTCAGTGAGGCTATGACCAATTAGGGAAGGCAATATACCTTTTTAAAGCATTAAATCTCCTCTAAAATGTGGCTTTTAAATTTTTTTTGAAAAATTACAATAATTTGTAAATAACCTGATTTTCCTAAAAAAAAATTTAATTTTAATACACTCAAAGGCATATAATTTTTTTTTTTAAAATTGGAATTCATAAAATATAAAAAGACCGAATTGTAGAGGACACTTTGGGCTTTCAAATGGTATATCGCCTTCCAAAATTGGTCATCGCCTCGCGGAGATATTAGCCAAAAACAAATGAAATTACTTATAATCAGCAATCGGACAGGTAACATTCTGAATTTGGTCTTTTGCTTTAATATAATGGATTTAATCAAGAACTCTTTTTCTAATAAATTCCATCCAAAATATTCCTGAATTCCAATTTACTAAATATTTAATATTTTTTTGTTAGTTTTTAAATAATTTAGCAAATTTAGATATCATTCATGAAATTGGAAATAATTTGTACCAATAATATGATAGTCAACATTATAATTGTCATTTTTGTGTCATTTGCAGCATTTGAGGAATCATCTTCTTCTGCTGGAATGAATCCTCGAATTTTATTCATTGCCGTTGCCCCCGGCGAAAGAAGGCGAACATCCACTTCATTTAGAAGGAATTTTCGGCCATCAAAATTGTTACAAAGTGAAGATTGGCAACAACGTGTACCTAAAAAAAATTGATGGCATTCCATTGGGAATCAGAATCCCATCTTAAAATTACATTTCCTTACAAAGATACCATAACCACTTTCTTCACATCCGGGTCTACAACGCTAAATGTTCCAAAATATACATTGAAGCTGTGTTTTTCGATGTAATAAATTACCTCGGCACAATCTCTGCGCATATCCGCAAAAAACCCGTTCAATGATGATACAGTCGTCTGAAATTTATAAAAACTTTATTCAACTTTTTCAGTTATTTTTTGAATCAATTTCCCTCATTTTTATTGTTTGAATAATTTCATCTGGAAAAATCCACTGGACAATTTTTTTTTGGGGCTATGCAATTGGCCAATTTTGGCATTGGCCATTTTCGCGGAATTTTAGCCCGGAAATTAATAAATTTGGCTGCCATCCATTTTTTGGCCCTATTCCCATTCCCCTCCTTCTATAAATTTCAATTTCGCTTATTTTTAATTTATTTATCTGCCCCCCTCCTCCCTAAAGGCAATTCATCCATTTTCCTTCCTCCCCATCAAGTATCGAATTACCCTGGAGAAGCAATTCCGGACACAATTTGCATAATATTTACTGATGAAATATGCGCGCGAAGGAAAATTTGAGGGTAAATGGATGAAATTTTGGAGGTTGGGAAGGGTGGACGGCAGAAAAGCGGAGATTTTAATACTGATTTTTTGGCCAAATTTTATGAATTTATCCCATTTTTATTATCCTTGGATTTGACCTTTCCATTTTTTGCCAAATTCCTCATTTCTACCGTTTTCAATGCATTTAAGGAAGATGCATTTCTTCGGACAAGCATTTTGGCCCATCCCCAGGGAATTGTCATCATCGAAGATGGAAGGGGGCAAAACTGTTGTTTGGCGCGCTTAAACGGCAAATTTATTTGACGTTTTGTTCTCAATTCCCTAAACATTTTGTGTGAAGGATTGGCCAATTCCCTTTTAAACAAGTGAATGAATGAATGATGAGGGAATGGGCCAAATAAGGATGCTTAAATGGGGCGGAAATGGCAATGTGGATTTAATCGTTTTATCCTATTTTTGAGAAGAATGGATTAACTTGTTCCATCAATGCATAATGCCCATTATCCACCCCCAAAACTTTCCGCCAAATTCTCCCAAAAATGTCCAAAAATTCTCGTTACATCCACATTTGTGTCTATGGCCCAATCCCGACAGCCCTGGGGGCCAATTCTCCGGGGAGTGATCCGTTAAGTATTTACCCCACACCCATATTATTCCCAAAATGCCATTCCCTTTCCTATGGCAAGTCCATCCATTTAAGGGAATCGTAGGAAAAAGCTAATCGGTTGTGCCCATCAACTTCATTTTGTACTGTTTTTGAATTTGGGAGAAGGAAAAAGAACAATTTTAATGGGATAATTTGAATAAAGAATGAATAAATAAACAATAAATGAAAGAAAAAGGCAATCCACTATCATTTTGTTAATTAATTGATTTCAAATTAAATATTTTAAAATAAAATTAATTCATTTTTGCCAAATTCAAAGCTGCATAAATTCATTAAAACAAAAAGAGTGGAATAATCTTCATTCCCTCCTCGGCCTTTCATTGGATGGCTCTGGCCATTTCCCTCCATTCATCCATTGGGCCTTCTTCTCAATTTCGGCAATGGCCAACTTTTGGGGCGTGGCCTTAAGGATGAGTCGGTGGTTGAAATTGGAAGGGAATAATCCTTCGACTCAATCTGCAATTGGGCATCACCGAATGATGTTTTTGAATATAATCCAGAATGCCCGTGTGCCCATTAATTAATCTGAGATTGACCACCAAAATGAACACATTTTAAAACATAAATTCACATTTTAATCCTCCAAATTAACATTCCTATTCATTAACCGTACAATTTAATATTTTGTTTCATTTTTAGTTATTCTTTTAAATGAATTTAACCACCGAGGAACAACCAAATTCAAGTATTTGCCCTTCTTGGGCCAACCTATTTCCCCTGATTAATCCATCAAAATCATCGACGGAATTGGCCAATCAAAGCAATGATATGGCCAACCAATTGCCTAATTTGACCCCAGCCTCCGCCTTTTTGGCAATGCTTTCTGCTGCCACATTCAATGGTTTTGCCATTCCTTTCTTTTCTTTCTTCATATTTTTGACTTTTTAGCCGCCCAACTTTTTGGCCAATCATTTCTCCATCCACAATCCACCGATCAATTCATCATTGACCAACCCAATGTTTCCCATTTTTCATTGGCAAATTCGGCATCTTCCCAATCAAGTCCAAATAATGGCGAAAGAAAAGAAAAAAATGCCATCGATGAGACAGAAGAATCACCTTCAAGAGTGACACAACAAATTTCGCCTCCACCCCAATTATGCCGTTTTCTGCCCACTTTTTCCGAACAACATTCCATTTCCATGCCATCATTGGCACAATCATCCAATAATTCAATTCTTCCTCCCCTCCCCTTCTTCCCAATATTTCCACAAACAAATTCAATTGAAGAACAAAATGAAGGAACATCATCGACAATGTTGGCTGCATCAATTGGCCCATTTTTGGACATGTTTCCACAAATTCAAAATGAACAAAAATGTTTGGATGAAAATGGTCAAGAAGGGAATGGACATGAAGAAGAAGAAGAGGAAGAGCAGAAAAAGCCACAAAACTCAAAATCAAGTGAGTTTAAGGGATATATTATTTAGTAAATGTTTAATAGAAAAAGGCACATTGAATTGTTCACCCAATTCTGCGGAATCAGTAGCCAATGCAAAACGTCGAAGGACACGTACAAATTTTACAAATTGGCAATTGGGCGAATTGGAGAATGCCTTTGAATCGAGCCATTACCCGGATGTTCGAATATTGGGGAAAATATATTTATTCCCCTTTTTACTCTATTTTAGGTATTCATGCGCGAAGCATTGGCCCTTCGATTGGATTTGTTGGAATCCCGGGTGCAGGTCGGAAATTGGGTTTTGAAATTTTGGGGAAGGGAATTAATCGACCAAATCCGCCTAATTCCATTCAAAATTTTCCAAAATGGCCAGCCCCAATAGTCCCTAGGGGGATGAAAATGATGGGCAAATTCATTTTGACGGCAATTAATGGATTTTGGCAGCCCAAAGAATTATTATATTTGGGCAAAATGGAGGAAAGAGGGAGGGGAGGGCGCTGGTCGAGATTGAGGCTGGTGGCTGGAAGATAAGGGAAAGGAAATGGGGGGGGGATGGTGGCAAAAGGCAAATGGCCCAATTTTGGGAAGAAATAAATTATTAGTGAGAAATGAAATTGAATTGATGGAAATTAGCGGCATTTTTAGAAGAAAAAGAAAATTTTGAATTGAAAATGGAATAAATTAAAATTTTGAATTTATTTTGTAGGTTTGGTTCCAGAATCGAAGGTGGGTAATAAATTCAGAAATATTTATTATGATTTTGTTAAGGGCAAAATGGCGTAAAAAAGAGCATTGCCCAAAGCAAAAGGAAACAGATGAAAATTTCAATCAAAATTTGGAAGAATTGAGAGAAAGGGTCCATCAAAATGATGAAGGGGAAAATGGAGAAAATGGTAGTGGGGATATGGTAGAGGCAAAAAGGATACAACCGGCGGCGGCAAAATCATCGCCTTTTTCTGTGGAATCATTGTTGGCGGCTTCAAGGTAAATAAAAGAGGATAAGGGATTTGGGATAATTCATTCCTATGTTTAGTGCTAAATTCTTATAAATAATTTTTGTATCCTTACTAGTTTTTAGTTTTCTCTGATGGGAATTGTAAAAATTAATTCCTCCTTCCTTTCTCAAATAATTATTATTTATTACAATTTTGTTTTGAAGAGTGCCCCGTGGGCGAAGACCCAATGCCAAATATCCGAGAGTACAAGCCTGCAAGAGCATTGCTCCTTACATGTTCCCACTATTCCCGATCACACAACCCGTTGGGCCAATCATGCAAAATGGAGGAGGCACAATTGGGGAATGAACATTAAAAAATACACAAAATATTTCTATAAAAAGGTTTCCATTTTCTTATAATAAATTCGCATTTTATTCGGATAAAAGATGAACATTCTCCATAAAATTCGGAAAAACCCTAATTAAATTCTTCCTGTTTGTTTGCCACAACATAATTCCGCCTGTTTTGTTTGCACCAAAATAATTCCGCCTGTTTTATTTGCCCCAAAATAATTCCGCCTGTTTTATTTGCCCCAAAATAATTCCGCCTATTTTATTTGCCCCAAACATAATTCCGCCTGTTTTGTTTGCACCAAAATAATTCCGCCTGTTTTATTTGCCCCAAAATAATTCCGCCTGTTTTATTTGCCTCAAAATAATTCCGCCTGTTTTATTTGCCCCAAAATAATTCCGCCTGTTTTATTTGCCCCAAAATAATTCCGCCTGTTTTATTTGCCCCAAAATAATTCCGCCTGTTTTATTTGCCTCAAACATAATTCCGCCTGTTTTATTTGCCTCAAAATAATTCCGCCTGTTTTATTTGCCCCAAAATAATTCCGCCTATTTTATTTGCCCCAAACATAATTCCGCCTGTTTTGTTTGCACCAAAATAATTCCGCCTGTTTTATTTGCCCCAAAATAATTCCGCCTGTTTTATTTGCCTCAAAATAATTCCGCCTGTTTTATTTGCCCCAAAATAATTCCGCCTGTTTTATTTGCCCCAAAATAATTCCGCCTGTTTTATTTGCCCCAAAATAATTCCGCCTGTTTTATTTGCCTCAAACATAATTCCGCCTGTTTTATTTGCCCCAAAATAATTCCGCCTGTTTTATTTGCCCCAAAATAATTCCGCCTGTTTTATTTGCCCCAAAATAATTCCGCCTGTTTTGTTTGCACCAAAATAATTCCGCCTGTTTTGTTTGCACCAAAATAATTCCGCCTGTTTTATTTGCCCCAATATAATTCCGCCTGTTTTATATTACTCCACTAAATTTCGCCTGTTTTTTTACCTCAATCTTTTGCCTCAATTAAATTGCTTTATTTTTAAATCTCCATTTAAATTCCTGATGTCATTTATTACCTCAAAGGATACGATCATTTCCTCTCCCCATAATTTGACAATTTTAAATCTATTTTAATTCTGCACAATTTCAATTTTCCAAATGAATTAACAAATGTACATTTTATTCCAAATTTCAACTTCATTCTCGGCCTTTGGCCTTTCCCTCAATCACAAATTCCCTAATCCATTTTCGCGCTTCCTTCACCCCGCCACCATTTCCTCTCATTAAATTTCCAAGAATGCCAATGTCGCCATTCTCTAATAAATTTTCGATGCCCTTCGACTCTCATGCATATGGTTTTGCGCGTTTCATCCCCGCCAAAATTAATTACGACGGCGCCATTCCCACTTTTAACATTTGCCCTTGGTTTGTGATTTTATATACCTACATTTTTCCCACTTCATTTCTCTTTGCTTGTTAATTTTTTAATTGGCTTTAAAATATAGGGTTAAGATATAATTGGGGAAAAAAGGAAATGGTCTAAATGTGAATTTGAATGATGTGTATTTAAATGGAATACTTTACTTCATTCCCCCTCCCCCTTTCTCCTCATCAGTCCACTTCCACTTACTGTGCAATATGGCTCCATTTTTGTGCAAGTTCGTTTGAATTGTGAATGGTTGGCGAACAATTCAAAACTGAGACATTCCGGGTGCTGGTCAAGTCGGTCAATGATATCCCTTTCCCTTAAATGGGGAATGACGTGATCACCGAATAGAGGGGGAGGAAAACCGTTTGAATGGCGGCAAAAGAAACAATCCAAAACAATGGGATCCTCTTCTGCAAAGATGGGGCCAAAAAGGAGGAAACAAAGGAACAATTTAGGCTGCCAAAAATGCATTTTATTCCCGGAATTCAATGCCAAAAATGATGTTGAGACAAGTGCCATTTTGCTGAAATGCCAAAAAAGTAGACAATTTTGAGTGGGGCCAATTTTGAAGAAGGCCATTTGGACACAATCCAGTCAGCCTCCATAAAATGCCCTCATTCACCTCCCAAATGTCCCCTTCCCTTTCCAGCTTCCATTCACAGTTGGAAATTTTGGTGACGTATTTTTGTGGTACGAAAAACTAAAATTAAATCATTTTTACACTTTTTTGATCCATTTTTATTACTTTTTGGTGATTCTAAAAATATTCTAATTATTTTCGGCCCTTCTAAAAATATTCAAACAATTCATCTAAAATTTTTTCTATAAATTTATTCATTTCTAATTCTTTTATTTTTTAAGCAACAAAATTGTCAGAATATTTTCAATGCCTTTCAAAAATGTGTTTTATGTGACCCAGCACCCCCGCCCTACAACTCAATTTTATCATACTTCTCCCACTCACGTGTCATTGACCATTCTCGCCGCGCGACCAACACAAATCGACCGGGGACCAATCTGTGTAAAAATTGAGGGATCGGACATGGACATGGCATATATTCCCATCGTTCCATTTAATTTCCATTTGCCCATTCCTCCCCCATTCCCACATTCATTTATTATTTTATTCCAAATTTTGCTGCTCATTGCGTGGAAAAACAGCAACAAAATATTCTCTCGCGCCTCTATATTTTCCATCAATTTATCCAAATTTGGACAAATTTATACCAAAAAAAAAAACAAAACTCGGCAGTGATGGATGGGAATAATTGTGTTGGCCGTTGATCATTCTTCACACCTCCTTCCGGTTTACTCATCATAAATGGCCAAGGATGAATCGCCAAAAATTAAAAATGGATGGATGGCGTGTGCTTGCGCATTTGCCATTTTCTTTTTTCCTTTTCTTTTCTTTCCCACTTTTTGTCCAATTGAACCGATTTGCAATTTTCACAATTTCATTTTCCCGTCCAACAATTCATTTGGCCCTCCTCGTGACTTGGCAAACAAAAAAAATGGAAGGAAATTATACCAACCAGAAAATTTTATCCCATTTCATTTCCTCAAAAGTCAACATATTTTTAATATTATTGTTGTCCATTTTTGTGCTTTCAACCTTTTCTTCCTTCAGAAGAGAATTTTACCCTATCATTTTGACTCACTTTTTTCTCATTAATTCAATTCTGGGTAAAGCATCGCTTCTATTCATTCATTCATTTTCATCATTTGCCATTTTCTTCGAAAAATCTGGAAAAAAGGAAGAAAAATAAGGAAGAAAAACAGACCAAGTAAAGCCAAAGGCCATTCTGTAAATTACAAAATGAGACAATTCAAAACGGAAAATTTGCCCTCATTTGCTTCCTTTTTAGTGAAGTTTGACCTTTCCAATTGACGCCAAAATATTATTTTCCCATTTCAAATTCCCCCAAAAACGGTTAATCCGATTCCCATGCCAATCATATGCCAATTCTTCCACAATTTTGTGTGCCAATCTCGGCTAATTTTGCAACCAAAAATGGCTTTCTTTAATTGTGCTGTGCGCGCATGGCTGCACATCATCATTTAAATACATAATGGCACATTTTTATACCACTTTTTCCATTTTTGTCTGTCCCTTCCCTGCCCAGATCCTCCCAATTGAGTCAAAACCCTTTTTTGCCGCAAATAATTAGCCCGTTTAGCGTTTACCCACTGTGCATTCGTCGACCATTGTCACTCTCATTAGTTTTGGTCGGCGGTACTCCAATCGGTCTAATGAGGGTCGGCTGGAATGGTTGGCTGCTTTTTTCTCGTCTCCTACCCATTCCATTTTAGCACATTAAAAATTGATGATGAACTGCCCGAGAATGGAATGGGACTTCGGCATTTTCCACCATTTTTTCCCCATTTTGGGTCATGCCACCAATACGAATTTGAATGAATTAGTCAGCCAAACCCACCCACCCACCCACCCACCCACCCACCCACCTAGTTTTGGCTCACTTCCTTCCTTTTGAATTTAACTACGCATTCTTCTCGAAAGGACCAAAAAGGGCACCATCATTGTTTCCGGCTATTCCCTCCACTTTTTCCGTCTGCCTTTTTTGGCTTCACCGACTAATCTTTCGCGTCATTGGGATGATCCCCTCCATTATTTAATCCCCTTTATATAATTTATTGCCCATCCATTTTCGCGGTTAACCAATTTGTTGTTGTTTTTCCTGTGCGGATTATTTCGGTCATATTCTAATTTTGGCCAAATGATGGAAGTGGGGCGCACTCCTTTTTATGGTTGCTTTTTGCCTTTTGCCACCATCCATCCCATTCCAGCTAACCTTTTTCTAATCTTTGCGTCTTTTATGTGTTTCCCCCCATAATAAATGTCCAATCCAATTTGTGAATGGCATTTGTCGCCAATTTTTGTGTTTCTTCGTTCATTGTCCCCACCGACCGTCTGCCTCCCCACCCAAAAATGTTTTCCCCTCCAAAATTTGTACCCCATTTCCGTCTCCTTTCCCTACACCAATTTCCCTTGGACCGCCCACGTTTCCTTCCATTCCAAACCCTTCTTTGCGCCCATTTGCTCCATCCCCTTATATTCCATTGGCCGTGTGAACATTTTGGTAAGCATATTCCCATTCTCCAATCTGCCGACTGGACCAAAAGGGAAAAACATTTGCGCGGCAGCCGGCAGCGCAGGTTGTCCACGAACCACCGAGGGGCGGGGACAAACTCAATCCCCTCCCCTCCCTTCAACAATCCACTTTATCCCTCCAATTCCCATTCATTCATTTATTTGCCGCTCTTTCTCCTTTTTGGCACGGCATCGGCGGTACAAAAGGGTTTTTCCCTTCTTCAAACATCTTGTCCCCTTCAACTTCCTACGCTCCTTGTTCAAACAATTCCAAATTTGCTCTCTCCAAACATTCACAAAACACGTCAGGAAGGACATCCGGATATCCCACCAATTTGCAGTGGAACCAAAAATGGCCTAAAAGTTCATCCGCCACCCAAATTCACATTCCCATATGGCCATTGGGCAAATTAAGAGAGAATAATTTTACTCATACTTTTGGGATTGTTTTTTTTTTTGTTGTTGTTTCAAGCCAATCAAAAATTGGACCAAAAATTAGAGGAAATTAGAGGAATAATCCTCCCTTTATAAAAAACCGCCAATTTGGTCGGCCGACCTTCCAATTAATTGGCTATTTTTCTGGCCTTCTTCAACACAGCAGACTTGTCCCATTTTTGTGCCCAATAAACATAAATGCAATTTGGCCAATTCCCCCACCCCCCCCCCCCCCCCCCATTATTATCCTCTCATCAACATTCATTCATTCACTCCCTCTTAATTCATATTTTGTTGCACCCAAATTAGTGCTCCCTAAAATGATGATTTACAGTATAAAAATATTTTCCTTTTGGCATTTCCCAAATAGTTGGCCGGCAAACCAATTTGCCCATTTTAATGCCAAAAATAAATACAATTCACCATCAATTTTGCCCATTTTAGGGCATTCCTTTCCACATTTGTACTTATGGATGAATTAAAATATTTAGGGCCAATTAAATTTATACTAAAAATGGAATCAAAATAATTTGCAAATTTTCAGCAGATCGTCGTCAAAATCATTCCAAAATTGAATAAATTAAACTAAATTCCATTTATCAATTCACCAATTTATTATCCACAAAAATGAGTGCCACCGTATTCATCAGAATTTGCCCTTTGCTGATCACATTTTGCTCCCTCCTTTTGTTGATCAGTTTAAGCCACAGACCGGTGGATGCCAACGGCAACAAACAAATCAGCAAGAAAAGCCTTTCCGGCTGGATTCAGAATTACAAAGAGCCAAAATCATCGAGCACCGAATCAGCGGCACACAAAAATGAACAACAATCAGCGTCACAAAAAGCAGCAGCAGCAGCAGAAGAGGAGGAGGAGGAGGAAGAAATGACGTGCACAATAAAAGTACAAAAGGTTGGTACCAAAGGGCACACACACACAATTTTGAATTTATGACATTTAGGTGGAGAAGCATACCGGCAAATGTGTACGTCTCCGAGGCGGCAGTATGGCCTGCCAAACAAACACATATTTGGACCCGGTGAATGCGGATTGCATGTTTTTGGAGGAATAAATTCATTCATTCATTCATTCATTGATGACATTAATTAATATTAATTTGATTGAATGGATGGATTGATGCACTACAAATACAATTCCCTGTTTAATTTTCCTCCTTTCCACACATTCCGTGATGATCTCCCACAAATTCATCATTTTATTTTTTCTTTTTTTTGTCCACTTTTTTTTGATATAATATTTGAGCTTTTTGTCCCCCACCAACAATTTTCTCTCATCAACAGCAGTCAAAAACCACCACAATTTTTATTTTAATATAAGTAAGAAAAAGCAGCAAAATATATTTTGTATAAATTTAATTTTTGTGTTTATTTTGTTGAACTTTTTCCCAGGGACCAATAAATAATGTGGATGGATTATATAGCAAATTAATTAAAAATGTTGCCGGATGAGGGGAAAAGGGGATTGGAGGTGGAATACAAAAATTGAAAAAAAAACAAACAAAAAAAATCAACACAAAAAATGGAGTTTGTTCTTCGATTATATTGAGAGTAAAATGTTCATTAAATTTGTTTGCAATTTCCGCCCAAAAATCAGCAAATTTTTCGCATTGATTGCCATCCAAAAATTATCAGCAATTTCCCCATTCCCTCCTTAAAACAAATTAGTAGTTTTATTCAATTCCCCCTTATTAATTCATTCAATAAAATGGTCGTCGATCTTTTGGTCCTCTGCTTGTTCATTCTCCTCCAAAATATTGCATTTTTGGTTTGTTTTTTTTTTGTCATTTTTACTCCAATTCCATCAAAAAAGGAAGGATGCCAACAAAAATGGTTCCCCGATGCGCAAACATTTGTTTGTACTTGTTCTGCCCAATTTTGTGATGAACCCCAACAAATTGGCCCATTGGAAAATGGACAAATTCTCTTTCATTATAGTGAAAGGGGAACAAAACGGTTGGAAAGAATTGTTGGCAAATTCAACAAACAAAAAGGTGGAATGAGGGGAAAAGTACCCTAACACGAATATTAGTTGAAAACAAATCGGCGACCACAATTTTGGTTGACCCTTCCATCCAATTCCAAACAATTTTTGGCTTTGGCGGTGCATTTTCGGATGCGGTTGGCATCAATTTGAATGCATTGAGCAAATTGACACGGGAAAAATTGTTGAGGGCATATTTTGACCCGGAAAGGGGAATTGGCTATTCCCTTGGCCGAATCCCAATTGCCAGTACGGACTTCTCCACACGGGAATATTCATATTTGGAACAGGAAAGGGACTTCGATTTGGAAACATTCAAATTGGCACCCGAAGATTTGAAGGCAAAAGTACGGAAATAAAAACGGAAAATGGCCATTAGCCAAGGAGGGGCATTTCCGTCTCAAAAATTTAATTTTAAATGTTCTTTAATTTAATTTATAGAATAATGGACGGCAAATTTGATTAGAAAATATTATTAAAAATGACGCATAAAAATTGGCGGAACAATGGAAAAAATAAATAAATAATTGGATTGGGGGACAAAATAAATTTATTTATTAGATTCCATACATCAAAATGGCCCAGGAAATGAGTGGCCATAGACTTCGACTTTTTACCGCACCGTGGTCGGCGCCAGCTTGGATGAAAACAAATGGGAAAATGAGCGGGGATGGGGAAATGAAAGGAAATTTGGATGGACCATTTTATTGGGCATATGCCAGATATTTGAAAAGGTTTAATTGGATGGAGGATTGAATGAATTAATTTGCAGATTTTTGGATGAATATTTCGCCTATGGCATAAAATTTTGGGCATTGACCATTCAAAATCAGCCGGAAAGTGGTCTCGAGAAGGATTTCCCATTTCAGGCAATGTTCATTAGCAATCACACCCAAAGGTGAGTCATTTTGATTTTTTGTGGGAAGTAAACCAGAATTGTCCTCCAAATCGATTCTTTACTTATTTTTGCACTTTTCATTCCCTTGGGGTATATTCGACCTTGAGCTAATTGGCCCCAAACCACATAATGACCCCAATTGCACTTTGTCCCCATTTTCCATTTATTTCCGTGTGTTTGAGTCGAAAATGGCGAATTGGCGTCAGATTTTTGTGGTGACGAGACGAAAACCAATTTATTGTGAAAATTAAACACGCATTTTATGCACTTTTCAATGAAAAAATGGAATTTGGGGGACAAAAGGACAGAACTTTGTAAAAAAAAGACTTTCCAGGGAATTTGCAGCACGTTTGCTGGTTCCATTGTTGAAGGAATCACCGCATACAGCAGATATTGAATTGATTGCATTTGATGATGTTCGCGAACATTTGATCAGTTCAATCAAGGAGGTAGGTTATCATCTTTTTGTGGGCCAACAAAGTTATTTTTTGAAGATTTTTGCCAAGGATGGGGAATTTGAGAATAGTATATTTCATCGACTAATTTGTGGAAATAAATTCCTTCTCCGCTCAATGTTTTCAATTTTTCCAGAATTTGCATTGAAAAGTGTTGAAAATGTTTGAATGGGGGAATTGGTTTATGAATTCTAATTTTAATTCAAGTTTCTCGGTTGCCAAGATGGTGAATTGGGTGCAAATTTGATTGCTGGAATTGGAATTCATTGGTATTTGTTGGATGAACACGAAATGCAAAGTGAATTCCATCAAATGTTCCCAGACAAATTCATCATCCCAACTGAGGTATTTATTCCTAATTCAATCAATTTGAACAATAATTTTGTGAAGAAAAATGCAATTAAAATAATCCGTCTGTTTTCCAAATAAATTCCTCCTGTTTTATTTGCCCCAAAATAATTCCGCCTGTTTTATTTGCCCCAAAATAATTCCGCCTGTTTTATTTGCACCAAAATAATTCCGCCTGTTTTATTTGCACCAAAATAATTCCGCCTGTTTTATTTGCCCCAAAATAATTCCGCCTGTTTTATTTGCACCAAAATAATTCCGCCTGTTTTATTTGCACCAAAATAATTCCGCCTGTTTTATTTGCCCCAAAATAATTCCGCCTGTTTTATTTGCACCAAAATAATTCCGCCTGTTTTATTTGCCCCAAAATAATTCCGCCTGTTTTATTTGCACCAAAATAATTCCGCCTGTTTTATTTGCACCAAAATAATTCCGCCTGTTTTATTTGCCCCAAAATAATTCCGCCTGTTTTATTTGCACCAAAATAATTCCGCCTGTTTTATTTGCCCCAAAATAATTCCGCCTGTTTTATTTGCCCCAAAATAATTCCGCCTGTTTTATTTGCCCCAAAATAATTCCGCCTGTTTTATTTGCCCCAAAATAATTCCGCCTGTTTTATTTGCACCAAAATAATTCCGCCTGTTTTATTTGCCCCAAAATAATTCCGCCTGTTTTATTTGCACCAAAATAATTCCGCCTGTTTTATTTGCCCCAAAATAATTCCGCCTGTTTTATTTGCCCCAAAATAATTCCGCCTGTTTTATTTGCCCCAAAATAAATCCGCATGTTTTATTTGCCCCAAAATAATTCCGCCTGTTTTATTTGCACCAAAATAATTCCGCCTGTTTTATTTGCCCCAAAATAATTCCGCCTGTTTTATTTGCACCAAAATAATTCCGCCTGTTTTATTTGCCCCAAAATAATTCCGCCTGTTTTATTTGCCCCAAAATAATTCCGACTGTTTTATTTGCCCCAAAATAATTCCGCCTGTTTTATTTGCACCAAAATAATTCCGCCTGTTTTATTTGCCCCAAAATAATTCCGCCTGTTTTATTTGCCCCAAAATAATTCCGCCTGTTTTATTTGCCCCAAAATAATTCCGCCTGTTTTATTTGCCCCAAAATAATTCCGCCTGTTTTATTTGCACCAAAATAATTCCGCCTGTTTTATTTGCCCCAAAATAATTCCGCCTGTTTTATTTGCACCAAAATAATTCCGCCTGTTTTATTTGCCCCAAAATAATTCCGCCTGTTTTATTTGCCCCAAAATAATTCCGCCTGTTTTATTTGCCCCAAAATAATTCCGCCTGTTTTATTTGCCCCAAAATAATTCCGCCTGTTTTATTTGCCCCAAAATAATTCCGCCTGTTTTATTTGCCCCAAAATAATTCCGCCTGTTTTATTTGCACCAAAATAATTCCGCCTGTTTTATTTGCCCCAAAATAATTCAGCCTGTTTTATTTGCCCCAAAATAATTCCGCCTGTTTTATTTGCACCAAAATAATTCCGCCTGTTTTATTTGCCCCAAAATAATTCCGCCTGTTTTATTTGCCCCAAAATAATTCCGCCTGTTTTATTTGCCCCAAAATAATTCCGCCTGTTTTATTTGCCCCAAAATAATTCCGCCTGTTTTATTTGCACCAAAATAATTCCGCCTGTTTTATTTGCCCCAAAATAATTCCGCCTGTTTTATTTGCACCAAAATAATTCCGCCTGTTTTATTTGCACCAAAATAATTCCGCCTGTTTTATTTGCACCAAAATAATTCCGCCTGTTTTATTTGCACCAAAATAATTCCGCCTGTTTTATTTGCACCAAAATAATTCCGCCTGTTTTATTTGCCCCAAAATAATTCCGCCTGTTTCCCACCAAATAAATCTGTCATGTTCCCCACAAACAAATATAATACACTTGGCTACCTAATAAAAGTAAATTATATTACTGTATAATGAATGATGATGCCATAGGGCAAATTAATCATGAGATTGGGATGGAAGGGGATGATTGGCGGAAACTTTCTTGAAGAATGAAACCACATATTCGAATTTATTTTACCATTCAAAGGCATGTGCCGGCTTTTTGCCCGATGATAAAGGACCTCGCCTAGGAAATTGGACTCGAGGATGGATGTATGGAAGGGACATTGTCCAAAATATGAGGAATTGGGCAGTCGGTTGGGTCGACTGGAATTTATGTACGCGTTTAGTCAATATTTATAGCTAAGATAATCATTGAATTAACAGGTTTGGACATGGAAGGAGGACCAAATTGGGCCAACAATTTTGTGGATGCGCCAATCCTGGTGGATGCTGCCAATGATGAATTCCACAAACAACCAATGTTCTATTTTTTGGCCCATTTCAGGCAAACAAATAATCCATTTCCCCCTCCCACAATTCCCAAATTATTTTCAAGTCGATTTGTTCCACCTGGCTCTTTGCGAATCGATTCATCCATGTTGTTGGATTTGGATTCATCCAATTCCCAATCTTCTTCTTCAATTGATCACGTCGCTTTTTTGACTCCAAATGGCCAAAAAGTGTTTGTGTTGATTAGCCCAATTTCAGCAGAAAATTCAATCGAATTGTTTACAAAAGAAAAAAATAGTGGGATGATGAGTGAATTCACCCTGGAACCGGGTTCAATTTTGACTGCAATTTGGGCATAAATTATTTGTGAAAATAAATGTTATTCATCTATTCCATATTCAATTCAAATTTCAATGCCTTTTTCTTATTTGGCATTTATAGGGCAATGGAACAACGCTGAGACCAAAATTTTGTTGTTTTGATGGCATTGGTGAATATTTGGGTGCATCAATCTGTTTGGGAAGGTGGAATGAATTTAATTTAGTGAATATTTATTTATGCCTGATATTGGTTGAACAAATTCACCAAAATGAGGAACAATTCAGCCCTGGCCATCGATTCGCCCGCACAAAATCGTTTTCCCACCGAAAATGGAATCAATTCGTCCACTCGCCTCAATGTGCCCTCCAGGGTGAGGAAACGTTCCGGATTGAAATGGCGAGCATTCGGGAAAACCTTAACAAAATCAAAATTGGAGGAAAGGATGAAAATTTGAGTACTGTACATTTTCATCGTAAAGAACGCAGGAAATGAGTGGCTGAATGGAAGTTCCTTTCGGCAGCAAATGGCCGCGAACTCGAACATCCTCAACCGTCCTTCTGGCCAAATTCTGGGGCAGGACATTCGCAATTCGCATCACTTCCTTCAAATATTAATAAATATTTAAAAAGGAATTTGCATATTTTAATTTGAACTTTTAATTCAAAGTTCATTATTTTATTTACTTTTTGTCTATAAACCCCATTCCTTTTATTCCCTAATTATTATTCCACAATTAAATTTACACACATTCACGACTGCATTGGCATAAGGTAAATCCTTTTTATCGGCCAATGAAATGAGTCGATCCGAGCAAATTTTTGCATCTAATTCGGCATGTAACATTTCTTGCACTTTTGGATTATAAATCATGTGAATTATTCCCCAATTTAGGGTGTCAGTTGTTGTTTCCTGCAAGCATAAATATTTTAAAATAATTCCAATTGCCCAAATTTACTTGGCCAGCAATCCAAAAATCCAGCAAATGTCCGTACAATGTTGGAATGCTACATTTTTAATATTTTCCAAAATTTCCCCCCAACTCACTTAAAATTGTCTTTTCCCTCTCGCGCTTTCATTTCCCGAAAAAATGCGCTCACAAAGTCCAATGCATCTTCGCCTTCTTTATCATTTTCCCCCTCCTCCCTCGATTTGGCCATAATTCGTTCATGTTCGGCAATTTGCCTTTCAAAAAATTGATACATTCGTTGGATTTTCTTCTGGACTAGAAGGAAATATCCTCGAAAATATGGCAAATGCCGGACAATATGGGGCCACCAGGCCATCAAAAATTGGCAAGCCGGTTGACCAATTGTGTACCTTCATTCAAAATTGGAGATTACTTAATTGGATAATTTTTAAAATTATTTTACATATATTCATTCAGAATTCGCTTCAATTCCACAAATTCTTCAGTTTTTTCCTGTAAATGCCGGAGGGCTCTTCAATAAAATAAATTAAATTTACCCCATTGAATTGGTATCCAAAAAGAAGGGAATTTATGATTGAGCCAACGCATAAATCCAAATGGGAAATCTGGAAAATAAAATAAATAAAATATTTAAACAATAATTTGGCCTACAATTTCCATATCCTTCCCCTCAGCACATTCTTCAATTGCCTGATCAACATTTTGGCACATTGAACCGAATTCGTTGAGCACCTTTATTTGATCATTTTTATTTTTGAATGAATTAAGGCCAACATACTTTCTGCTCAAGTACATTTTTACCAACACCCAAATTACGGAAGACAGCCATCAAAAATTTGCGATGTTCTTTCCACAATCTGCCCTCCTAAATTATTTATTTAAATATTTTTAAATTTCATTATCCATTTTTAATTTGAGTTCAATTTGGGTTTATTTTGGGAAAATTAAAAACGTAATTAGTTTAATAAAAGAATCGAGTCAGAGCAGTCAATACTGGAGATGTATGTAAAATCATTTTAAAATCAGATAAATTAGAGAATGTATTTATATTTATCCTTTATCCTACAAATGATGTTGAGTAGTCATTCCAAAAATATGCCAAATTTAATAATAAAATTGCAACTGATTAAAATTGATTTGTTATCCGCCTATTTAACTAAGAAATCCGCCTATTTGCCCCAAAATAATTCCGCCTGTTTTATTTGCCACAAACATAATTCCGCCTGTTTTATTTGCACCAAAATAATTCCGCCTGTTTTATTTGCCCCATCTCTAATTCCGCCTGTTTTATTTGCCCCAAACATAATTCCGCCTGTTTTATTTGCACCAAAATAATTCCGCCTGTTTTATTTGCCCCAAAATAATTCCGCCTGTTTTATTTGCCCCAATTTAATTCCGCCTTTTTTATTTGCCCCAAAATAATTCCGCCTGTTTTATTTGCCCCAAAATAATTCCGCCTGTTTTATTTGCCCCAATTTAATTCCGCCTATTTTAATTTCGCCTATTCAAATAAAATAATAATAAATTAGAAAACAATCAATTTTTAATAATGTTCCCATTCATATTAATATTCCCCCAAGCCCCAACTGACCATATGGACCAATCCATGCGGTCCTAAATATAAATTGAATTGTAAATTTAAATTTGAGTGAATTAAGCACCCCTGGCCAGTAAATAAAATTGTTGGAAGAAGTCCCTATCCGTATAATTGTCCCCATCCTTCACAATTGTTTCGTTGATAGTCTCAAAATCGGTGAATGCCACCATTGGCCTTTCGCCCACCCAATATGTGTAAATTGGCCCAAATTGTTTTCGCCATTTCAGGAAAATGTCATAGCCTGGCGGACTTTTGCCCAATTCCAATAAATTGCCAACAATTGGCAATGGGGTTGGCCCAGGTGGAAGATGGCGCCGTTTCCAATAAAAATTGTAAAAAAGCAAAAGTTGGAAAAGGGCAAAAACAAAGCCAATGAGAAAGAAAAACATATTTTGTGAATTATTTTGCACTTTTGAGTGAATTTAGTCTGCTGGGACTGGAAGGAATTGAGTTTGGTGAATTGGAAGGAATGGAATGGATTTTTGTTAAGATGAAGATTGATTTTGACAGCCGAGAATTGCTTTGAAAAATATTCGAGAAAAATAAATGGAAGGAGGGCAGAATTGTTTATTTGTTTGCTGAATGTATTGGAATGGCCTTCAATCAAAAGGAAAAGGAATAAGAATATTTTAGTAAGTACATTTGGAAAAGTCCCTGCAATCAGTCCAACTTTGTCGCCATGGAAATGTTGCACTTTTTAAATAAAAAAAAACTGCTGATGATAAAACATGAAAAGAGGCCTAATTGGCGAGTTTATAGGGAAAAGTTCATTTTGGGTAAATTTATGGTAAAAAGGTCATTTCGATTCATTAAATATAAAAAATGGAATTTATTCAAAATATTTTTAAAAAAATTATGATGCAATCATGATCAAAGTGTTCAAATCGAATTCAACTCCCTTTGCGTACATTCGATGGAATGGCTTCATTAGGGCATGGAAATTCATTGGGGCACCGGAACGCAGGAAGAATGGGAGTAATAATTGCATTTGAACAACATAAATTGTTAACACTGGTTTGGCAGCATATTTATGTTGTTGGAGGAGGCGAAGAAGGAATTGGCAAAAAGTGGAGGCCGAAATGGAATTGGAGCCACCGCCGTAGCCATTGGAGGAGGATGAGAATGAGGTCGATGGACGCATTTTTGGCAATTTTTGGGCTCAAATTTACGGGGTGGATTGATTAAAATTTGAAGAGAATATGCAAATTATAATTCAATTCCAAAATGGATGGCCAATTCAATTCAATTTAAGTTTTGTTGCCTCCAGTCAATTTGCCTTCTGCTTTTATTTTTTTTGTGTTTTCTGCTGACAGCCGGACAATTTGGCTAGGAATTAAATAGCCAGGAATTAAATGGGAATTGTAAAGAGAGAGGGGAAAAGGCGTGAAATATTGAAGTGGAGAAGAATGAGGGGGCACTAAATTGCCCTGGAGGGAGTGAAGGGGGAGGCCAATGTTTACGTCCAAAATGCCATTCGGCATTCCCCCAAACTTAATTGCCAGTCGAATTTTCAAGAAAAGTTGCCCCCATCCCCCTGCTGTTTGGGAAGATGCCATCCTTCCCATTCGCATCCTCCATTTTTGTTTTGTTTGTACAAAAATGAGTCTGGGGAATGGAAAGAAAGAATAGGGCCTCAAATTGCCCCATAAAAATTGGTAGCATTTTTAGTCTAAAGAAGGGTTGGCAGAGGATTTGTTTGAAAATGAAGGATTCTTTTGTTCCCAAAAATGGCACAAAAATGGAAAGAAAAAATATATGTGAAGACCAACCAAAACTGAATATTTTTGCTATATTTGGAATTCACAAATTCATCAATTTAAGTGCATTTTTGAAGTCATTAAAATATTGTTCATTTTATTATGTTTTTTCCCAAAAATTTGTCATCCACAATTTCCCATTTTGCTAATCGAATCATCCATTAATTCCACCCAAAAATGTAATCCACTTACCCTTAGGGCTTTTTCCCATTTTCCTTATCATTCCATATTTATCGTCGTAAAATAGATAGATGGATGGATGGATACGGATGCGTATTTCCATCTAATCTTGCTGCAAAGATGGAAATGGAGCAAATGAATGAAGGAAAGAAAGGACTTGATTTGTTCTCCATTCACATCATTCCCAATGTTTTTTGATTAATGGCAGCAAAAATGGTGCGCAGATCCGGCTTTTTGGTGAGCGCATTTAAAGGCTGCAAAGATGGAGGAAAAGTCATCAGTCGTTTGTTTTCGGTCGGTCGTCAGCCCTTTGCCCAAAAAGGTTTGTTCCTTCAGAATGTTCATCCCAAAATTCTCCCTCAATTTTGCAGTGCGCTGACCGAATCGCCCCAAGTCAGCGCCCCAGTCTCTCAGCCAATTTGTTTTGAGTGTTAGCCCAGCAAATGGACTATCAGAAGCAGCCGATCATTGTGGACGGCAATGGCGAGAGTGAGGAGCATCGTCAATTGCGACGTGTTGCCTTCTTCTCCATTGTCATTTCCACCGCAGCCGTCATTGCCTCAATCGTCACGTTGCCAATGCTTTACAGCTATGTTCGTTCCAATTTTGGCGAGTAATAGTTCACATTTATTCGTTCAGGTCGCCTCCTTCCAAAGCCATTTGGTCCAGGAGACCGATTTCTGCAAAGTGCGCGCCCGAGACATGTGGACGGAAATGTCCATCCTAAACCAACACCAATCTGGCCATTCCCGTGGAAAACGTCAATATGGTTCAGCGCCTCAGGCCCCACAGGCTCCATCAGGCTACGGGCCAGTTGTGGCACCGGAGGTTGCGCCTCAATGCTGCAATTGTCAACAAGGACCTCCTGGCCCACCGGGACCTCCTGGTGACGATGGAGATGCCGGAGGCGACGGAAAGGATGGCCAAGATGCGCAGGATGGAAGGGATGGACAAGTGCTTAAGAGCGCCATTCCCCGAGAACCGTGCATCATTTGCCCACCGGGACCACCCGGTTCGCAGGGATCGCCAGGCCAAAAAGGACCGCGCGGTCCAAAGGGCCAACCTGGGGAGCCAGGAAAGAATGGAGACAAAGGAACGCCCGGATTCCAAGGACCGTTGGGATTGCAAGGACCCGGTAATGAATGAAGGGGGAATAATTATTCAAAATTTATTTAATTCAATATTAGTTGGCCCACCGGGTGGCGCTGGACCTCAAGGTGCGCCTGGCCGAGTGATTCAAGTGAACGGCCCAGCCGGACCTCAAGTCTGCATTTGAATTCATTATTTTTTAATTAATTAATCCATCTAATAGGGACAACCCGGCCCACCTGGACCAGCTGGCAAAAAGGGTGTTCCTGGACGAGATGGAACCAACCAGGCTGGTGGCCCAGGCCCCAGAGGAGACGACGGAGCACCGGGACCGGCAGGCGCCCCAGGACCAGCTGGCCCACCTGGCCAATCTGGCCCTCCAGGTCTGTCAAAAAGGAATGAATAATCTAACCACCTGAATATTTAGGCGAACCCGGCTCTTGCGACCATTGTCCACAGCCACGAACACCGCCAGGCTATTAAGCTGTGCGCAGGAGGACGGGGGAAAATGGCGAATTGGACAAATATAACATCATTGGCTGCTTCTTTGGGCAAAAATGAATGAAAAACAAAAATGCCAAATAAGAATCGGCAGCGGCAAAATAATTTCGACAACAATAACATCAATTAATTAATAAGACAATCAGCAAATGAACATCAGAACATCGATGTAAACAATGACCAGGACCAGGACCACAAATTTGCCCAAAACATCGGGACAGAAAACAATTATCAATTTCCAAATGACTGATCAAAAACACCGACCTGAACAAAATAATCGCCAAACATCGGCGATGGCGAACAATGCGGCGAGAGGAGGAAGAAATAGGGCAAAGAAAATGGGGCACAAATATAAGATCGAATTATGCTCAATTTTTTAAAATCTTTTTTTTTGTATCAATGATTGGGCGAAAATAAAGGCTGACAACTGACCATTTATTTTATTATTAAAAATAAGGCAAAATGTGGTAATGGTAATTGGTAAATAAATAACAAATTAATTATTAAACAAAATGAGATCAAATTGAATTATTAAAATTGTTGTTGAGGAGATCAATGCCCAATTAATTCCAATTAATTATTATGCACTACTTCGTAGACTTGAACTTCGATCACGCATCAAAATTTTGCGAAAAGCGATGCGAAAATCACGAGAAAATGCGGCATAAAGGATTGGATTGAAGGCGGAATTGGAATAGCCAAGCCAAAATGCCAATGTGAAAAGCCAATCCGGAATGCATTGGCCAACAGGGCAAAGTTGAAATGCCTAAAAATTGGGAAATTAATTAAATGGGAATGAGAAATGATTTTACCTGGAGCACATAAATGATGGTAAATGGGAACCAGCAACAAGTGAAACAGCCAACGACAACTACAAAAATGATTAAATAAATGAATGTGAATGAATGTCAATGTGGCCAACCGGCAATTGTTCTGGCCACACGCAGTTCAGTGCGCAACGAAGTTTTGGCGAATTGCAATGTTGGATAGAGGAGAAGGCGTTCACTTTGGCGTCGACAAATTGTGGCACTTCTCTTTTGGCCACCAATGAAAAGTGAGGTCACAACGGCCGGAAACCACACGGAACGATCCGCCGTCCGTTCAATGATGGAAGGTTGACGAACGGCTGGCATGGAACGAACCAAACGTTCTTGTTCCAAAAGGCGGCGCATATTCAAAGCCATTTGGGCGGGCAATTGAAGGGGATGATGGTCGAAAGTGGGCGAAGTTGAAGAGCCAAACATTGAATGATAGCTGCGTTTTTGGTGTTGCTTTTGATGATGATGGCTCATTTCTGTTTTTGGTGGAAAGAATTTGATTTAATTTAGGATGGGGCAAATTGACGAGTAGGGGATATAATTGATGAGTATCTATATTTGTTTTTGGCCCATATCTCAACGAGGCAATTGTTAATTTCGGAAGGCGATATATCATTGGAAAGCCCAAAATGTTCTATATAAAGTGGCCATATTAATTTTATGAAATCTTGGATTTATAAAAAGTTACACGTTTTTGAGTATAATAAATCCGAATTTTAGCCACTTATTTTACAAAGCCGCCTATTTTAATAAATTCTAATTTTTCAAAAAATTCATTAGCCACATTTAAGAAGACATTTAAGGCTTTCAAAAGGCTTATCGCCTTCCAAAATTGATTGATACTTTGTTGAGCTATGACCAAAAGAACTGCTACTCAAAATTGATAAAGGGGATAAATTAGTATCTGCATCTTTTTTTTGGCCTATATCTCAACGAGGCAAGAGCCAATTCCGGAAGGCAATATATCTTTGAAAAGTCCAAAAGTTCCTCTATAAGGTGGCCTTATTAATTTTATGAAATCTTGGACTTAAAATAGTTAAACGTTTTTGATTGAAATAAATCCGAATTTTTGGAGGAAAAACCGCTTACTTTATAAAGCTTTTTACAAATTTTTTAATTTTTCAAATAAGTTAATAGCCACTTTTTAGAAGACATTTAGAGTTTTCAAAAGGCTTATTGCCTTCCCAAATTGGTTTATTCCTTGTAGAGCTATGACCAAAAGAATGGGCACATGTATTCAGATTGCTATGTTTCCCAAACTGACTAATTCGCCGAATTCGATTAATCCAAACGAGTCGAGCCCCCTTTGGGGCATGCCATGTGAGGCAATGATTCCTGGGCATTGTGGGCGGTGATTCCAAACTGAAACTGAGGCCGGCATCCACACTTTTGCTGGCCATTCCAATTCCAACACATCCATTGGTCAAACTACCATTTTGGGCAGCATTGCTCTCGGTTGTTGGCTTTCGGCTGGCCGGCAATGATTGCCGATCATACGGAGTAATTGTTTTTGGCATTGGCAGTGAAAATGGCTGGTAAAAGTCACGTCGACCAAGGGAGGCCTTTTTCAACAAATTCAGTGAACGACGACATTTGACGGAAGCGATTAAATGCTACAAAAAATGACAAAACATAAATGAATCATCTGTGTTTTTTTAATTTTAAATGGAGGAATCCCTTCATATACAAAAAAGGTCAATATGTTTTTGTTTGCCTACCAATGGTTTCCCATCTTAAAATTTCATTTTTTTACTTCCCACTCAAAAATACGTCAAAATCTCAAAATCCCCCTTTATGCCGCCTACCGTTTCGGAAAGGCAGCTGCTGGCGGAGGAGGGAGGCGGCTGTATTCGACTGCTTCCGCCTCGATGGACTCGCAAAATTCGGTCCATATCATCGCAGGAGGCAGTACCATATTTTGAACCGCCGCCGCCAAATAATGCGGAAGTTTTTCGGCCTGGGAATGTGGACGAGGTCGCCTGGGATAATTTCCTTTTGGAGTCGAGAACAGTGCAAAAAATGCTGGCATTTAGGCCAACCTAAACATTGAGGGAATGGATTAATTTATGTGGGAATGAATTTACGGACCATGAGAATCATTGGAAGAATGAATGAAATTGTGGCCGAAAAAAGAATATACAAATCGGAATTTGTGACCGGTGTGCAGGTGCCGGCGAATTCCAAAAAGGCATCGGAATAATTTGTGCCCAAAAGGTCTTCCATTTGTTCTTTACTGTCCGTAATCAGGAATAAATCGGAAAGGAACGGTGGAATGGCCAAAAAGGCGGAGATCACCCAAACGGCGCTGATCGTAAATTTGGTCAATCTTAAATGGGAATTTTGGGTTTAAATGAGATTAGAATTGGGAAGGGGCACCGGCTGGACGAAATCAAACGGCCATATTTGATTGGCTGCTTTACGGCCATATATCGATCGAAGCTGATGGCCAATAAATTATAAATTGAGGCGGTGCTGAACAAAATGTCCAGCGAAAGCCAAGATTTGCACCAAACAGTGCCGAAAGACCAATTATGTGAGAATTCCTGTACAAATTTTAATTTATTGGATATTTTTGAATGGTTAAGGGAATGCGTTATGTTACAACCCAACTTGGTGTCGTCGACTTGTAGTTGATTAACGGCTAAACCGATATTGATGATTTTGGTGTCAAATTAAAGAGCTCACTTCAGCTATCGATTGATATAAAATTTATTTGGTTTGGTTCAGAATTAGCAGAATTTTACCATTAAATAGGAATAGGACTACTATTATAAATTCGCGAATTTTTCATGGTTTTTTTTTGAAAAAAAATTCCATCAAATCTTTACCAATCCAAATAAATTTTATATCAATCGATAGCCAAAAGTTAGCTCTTTAACATAAAACCAAACTCATCAATACCGGTTTGGCCCTTAATTAGCTACAAGTGATGGCGCACAGTTGGGGCGTGACCCCGTTGGCATTGTCCCGAGGGAATATGTACCTGAATAATGGAGAAGGGCAAAACGAGGCAACCCAAAAGGAAATCGGAAAGTGTCAGCGAGAAGACAATTGTGTTTGTACTGGTGTGCAGGGATTTTTGTGAGACCAAAATGTAGAGGACAAATAAATTGCCACAAACGACCAACAAATTTATTGCACTCAAAAACAGGGCCAACCCGAAGGAGGCGGACATTGGCCTTCAAGGGTCAAGGATTGGGCCAAATCCTCTAATAATCAAAGGGGAAATGGTGAGACTTTCTGAAAATGTTTTTTGGGATGATAAAAATGTGTTTTGTTTGGATGGATTATAAATTGGGGAATTTGAGGTTGGAAATGACGAAAATGGGGAAAAAATGGTGTGGGTTAAACCACCGAAAAGTGCTTTATGAAATGGCGCGCAAAGATGGGGTGGATTATGATTGAGGGGGAATGAATGTTACTTTTTGGCCGTAAAAAGGAATTTGAATTTATTTGGGTGAAAATGACCGTAATTTCAAAGAAGATGAGTGGATTTTGCGGAGGCGATAAGAACATTTTCAGAGGAAAAGCAGTGGTCAAAAGCGGATTAAAATGTGATAAAATTGAAAAAAAATTGAGGGGGAGAAGTGTAAAATGTGGACTATGAAATTTTGAGACTTTGATGAGCAAAATGGAAGGGGGGGGGGGGATAATAAGGAAATATGGAAGGGGGATTTGGGTGGAATACATCAAAGGGGGATGAAACCAAAAAATTATTTAGTCATTCTCATTTTTGTGCGGCATTATTGAAAAGAATGGCAAATGGATGGATGGATGGAAAATGTTTTTGTATTTTTATTATAATGGATAGATTAGACCCTTCCTTTGTCTTCCTTCCGTTTTTTTTATTCCCATTCAATCATTTGACCAAAATATTGCATAAAAGGGCAAAATAGTTATGGCCAATTGAACAATGAATTTGCCTGTGAAGGCTGAAGAATGTCCAGACTCACACATATTTTCCTACTGCACATTTCCGGCCAAATATTTTTTTTAAAAGGATGGAAAATTGGAGAATTTTTTTGAATTCATTTTAAAAAAAACAACAATTTGGATGAGTCAATATTGCCTGTATTTCGAATTTCGATTAAATATGAAGAAAACAAAAAGGAAATGGAAATGAAAGAAATGGGACGAACGACGGTAATTTTTTGTCAAAAATCACACTTCCTTCCAATTCACTGGGCACATGCTTTTACCCCATTATTTCCCCCTCCTCATTTTGCCGATGCGCAAATGAGAAGAATGGGGATGACCAAAAGGACATTTGACGTAGAATTTGCACAAAATTAATATGGGGAATGGAATGGAATCGATGGGCCAATACAAACACAATGGCCACATGGGAAGGAAGGGGGGAAGCCACAGTCAATTTATTGGTTTGTTGGTCATTGGGCATTCAAATTGGGGGAAAAATGCACAAAAAAACAGGCTTTTTGATGGGCTTTAATTTAAAAGAGAAAGAGAAGACTCAAAAGTGAAGGGCTGCTTAATTGGCCAAATTTGGCAATTCCCAAGGGGTGGATTTCCGGGATGGAAGGTTGCCAGAATGAATTGAAGGTAAAAGTACTTAATATTAAAGTGGGAAATATGAAGGAATTTGTTGGGATCATTTTTCAACAATTTCAGGCCCCCAAACTTTTCCATTTGATTGCGCTCAAATGCTTTTTGCGAGAATTTATTGGCCAATGTTAAGTGCCAAAAAATGTGTTTTTTTTTGTATTGAACAAAAACCCAAATAAAATAAAAAAAATGATGACAGTGCGAAAAAAAATGAATGAACTTTTGTAATGAAAAAAGGAAATGCAAAATAGTAGTAAATTTACACATATTGGCTTCACCTTTAGAATTGGCTAATTTTTGAAGAGGGATTAAATAATTTACGGAAGGGATAATTGGCGAAAAATAGGCTGAAAAGGAGGAATATTCCCGACCATATTCCCCTTTGCATTTAGGGATTAACCACTTTCCGGTTTGAATTTAAAAACGAACAATTTTTTTGCTGCAATTTTGATGAATTAATTAAAATGAAAGGAAGTGGGACAAAAAAGACGATTATGATTATGCGCATTATGGTATTCGAAATCCTATTTAGCAATTTAATTGAATTTTGCATTTATTTTCAAAATAATTTATATATTTCTCTCTTTTTGTTGAGTTATAAATCGAGTGGGGCAGAGTTGGTTTCGGTTTCAAAAAATCGATACAATTTAAAACTGAAATTGGGAATTTTTGTTTTAAAAAAAGAAAACCGAAATTTTCAAAAATCGATAACCGAAATTTTTCAAATCGAAATTTGAAATTTTTCAAAAAAACAGGAAATCAAAATTTTTCAAAACTATAATTTTTCAAAAAAGTGAAAACCCGATTTTAAAACCGGTACCTTTGTAAAATTAGGAAGTGCAAATAAAAATGCATTGAAGGGGAAAAATGTGGCCAAAGTAGCCAAAAAGTGAAATGGGGAGAAGCCAAATTATATATATGAATGAAATTAAAGGGCACCGCCAATTAGAATTAAATGGCATAAAAATATTATTATTCCCAATTTAGTTTGGGCAATTAATTGCCCACAAAAGGGCGCGGCGCACTATTATCCCCCTACAAAATTGGCCTTTCCCAATTTTCCCTCCTTTTATGAATAAATCGCCGGTGGCATTTTTGTTCTTGGCCACCAGATTTTCTTGTTGTCTGAGAAGGAGGACAAGAAGAAAACAGTAAAAATGGGGAAAATAATAATTTCATCCAAGCGCGTGGGGCCGAAAAGGGGATTAGGCTCTCCGTGGCCTATCCGCCGCCCACCTTGGTTTGGACTTGAGAGGAATTAGGACTGGTTATTACGCGACTGTTGAATGCATTTGGCCCCGGAAACCTGGGAAGCTGAGATGTCCAAGGCATAAAAACACAAAAATGAATGCGTTTCACATCCGGAAAGAAAAAGGAGAAATGGAGGATATTCACGGGAATGAATTTTATTGGGGAAAAATGCCAGATTTAATGCCAATCTGTTTTTTAATTTTTTTTGGTACATTTTTATTTGAATTAATCCAAAATTTAAAAGTCAAAATAAAAGAAATGGCATATATTTTTTCCCAAATGGATAAATAAAATAAATGTCAGTTGCCAATAATGTAATGTCTAAAGGCCTTTCCTATTCATCCTACTGTACCCTCACTTTTGCCTAATCGCCCTGTGACCCTATCAATCAAATATTGCCCCAATCTGCCTTTTTAAATTCACTCTTTTCCTCTCCATATGCTTTTTTACCCTTCACATTTTTATCACATTTTCTCGCACAATAAATACATAAATAATTTAAAGCTGAATGTCCCTTTATCCCATTCATTGGGCCACTATGGACTTATTAGGTCTTCGGCGCAATTTTAGCCCTAGATCTTTACCCAAGATTAGAACTAATAATAAATTTACTCATTTTTCATTTAGATAAAATAATATTCAAAGGAGAATGGGGGAACGGGAAATGAACCTTTTGCTCTCCTCGTGAATAATTTGGCGCACGAATTTGAGCTTTGGATTATTCAATTTGAGGCCATTGGAATGGATTATGGGTGGAGGGGAAGGAGAGGATGTGGTTCAAAACACGCATAAATGAATGTGAAAATATAAGCAAAATTGAAAAATGGGAGTAAATGCTTTGAAAGAATAAAATAATAAATTGAAAATGCAATTGAAAGAGGGAATACTGCCAATGTTTTTTTTGCATTCCGGCCACAAAATGTTGTTCTTTGTTCGCCCAAATTTGATTGAATTTTGATGGCGAACAAAAGGGTAAAATGTTGCCTCATCCGAATAAACTAATCAAATGGCCAATTGTGTTTTTTTGGGGGGAAATCATATTTTGTGTGGCAATTTTGTACGGAAATAACATTTTGTGGCGGTTTTGTGCCATCAGGGAATGCGTCAAGGTGGCATCATCCCCCGCTTTAGGGGGGGGGGGGGGGGGGGGGATTCCCATTCAACAAATTTTTGGAGGGAAATAAAATTTTTTGTTTTTTAAGCAAAAAAATGAGAAATTGAAGGATCGAAAAAAATGGTGGGAAATTCGCAGAATTAGCAGAATAAGAAAAATAAAGGAAAAGGCCAAATTGGGATGAATAAGAATAAATTGGATTGCGCGAAAAAAGGGAAAATAAATTGAGGTGGGTGAGGGAGGGAAGGATTGGATATTTTCGTCCCCATCCACACTTTTGGTCAAATAAACAAATTTCCGTTCCATTCATTGTTTTTTCTGCGATTTTTGCTCCCATTTTAATAGACTTTTCCATTGAACAAAAATGTTTTAAAATTGAAAGAATTTGTAATTTATAAGATTGGATTTTATGGGTGAAGGAAAATTGGCCAATTTTGAACTTTTTTTGCCAATTAATTTGCCAATATCAGGTCGAATTAATTGTGAGAATGAATTTGCAAATGAAGTGGGAAAAAATAAATTAGTATTTGGTGGGTGGAACCTCATTTGGCCAATTCCAATTCAATTCAGTAACCCGAATTGGAATTCCTCCCTCCCTCCTTTTGGACCCTACAAATTTTTGCTCAATTTTTGAATATTTCAATGCGCGCAAATTTCCCCAATTCAAACCAAAATGGACGTCATTTTGAGGGGGCATTTTTATTTGCGTGTTTTGATACCAAAAATATTTTTTCATAAAGAAAAATACATTTTTGAAGAATATTGAATATTTTTAGTACTGATTAATTGGAATGGAATTTTTGTACGAATTTTGGAAAAAGTAATGAGAGGTGGGCAAATATTTGGGAGAATTTGGGGGAAATGAACTGAAAGTGAACATTTTTTTGAAATTTTATGGTCGACCAAATTTCAAAAAATCCGAGGAAATTAAAATGTCCATCCCTTTTTATATGACTTTTTTTTCTTTATCCAAAAATATGCAAATTTTAGCGGAAATACTCTCCTAAAATGCTCATCAGAATGATTTTTGACTTTTTGGTGCTATTTTCAGGCTCAATTTCATTTTATTCCTCCGTCAAAATTTGCATTTTGCTGCCTTCAAAATTCACCGACGAATTTGAATTTGACCATTTTTGATTGTTTTTTTCGGCCAAAATGATGCCAAAAATTGGAAAATTTGTGTGGGAGGTAACAAAAAAAGGAAAATGATTCGAGGAAATGAATTTTTGGGAATTTGAATGTGGGAAATGAATTCAAATCAAATCGACAAAGAAAAATTAATTGTGGGAATTTAATGAGGAAATTATATGTGAAAAATTGGCAATTTTTTGGAGCAAAAAAGGGTGAATTAATTCACACGATTGGACCCAATTTATATAATTTTAATCAGAAATACAATATAAAATGGATGAACCCAAAAATGGTTGCAATTTTGGAGTCACAGAAAGGGGGGAATATTCTTGGGAATTTGCTCTAAAATTGGCTCTAATTTTCCTTTTGCCCCCTCACAACTTTTAATGGATTGCCAATTTCGCACCAAATATAATCCTTTTGGCAAATTTTTGCAATTTTTTGCATGTCTTTCAATCAAATCCCCTTCCCCGTGAAATTCAGTGCTAATTTAATTTCCACTCAAAATGGATTAATTTGCGCAATCAAAAAATCCTCTGCCTCAAAATCTCATTGAACGTAATCAGCCAACGGAAAAAAGAATTTATTTATTAATGGATTTATTAAACAACAAAAATGCATTACTTCATCACATTTAGTCAAAAAATTACCAGACTTTTTTTCTTCAAAATAAAGTACTTTGGACTTGAAAATACAGATTTTGTAGTCAAAATAAAGATTTTCGTTTTAATTTTTAAGTGAATTTAAATGAATTAAAATTTGATAATAGGATTGGAAGTAAGGGATCAAATATATTTTTGAGAAGAAAATTTTTCAGTTTTTAATAACCAAAAATGACCCCGCAGGGAAAAAATCGAATATCCAAAAAAGTACCTAAAGTACACTATAATTCAAAATAAAGTATAAATCTTTAAAAAGGTATATTTTTATTTTCAACAGAATTTTTAGTAACATCTGACAACCCTTGATTTAATAATAAATTCATTGAAATGGTTCCTCGAATGGATGCTTCAAATCGTGGTCCTCAAATTCGAATTTTCCCTCCATTACAGTAAATTTTCCCAATGATGTTGGCTTCACGTGGATCACCCGAAGAGGGCCCATTTTTGTTGTTTTTGGTGGATTTGATGGAGAATCGTCATCCGGTTGAATTGGAACCGGAAATTCGGGTGGTTGAAGTGGAGGGGGTTCGGCCTGGAGTGGGGTCAACGGACGTTGTTGGAGGAAGAGAACTTGTTGGAATTTCTGTTCCAATTCTTGTTCAGAAAGTTGGCCACCGGCCGGTTGATGCAAATGGGAATGGCTGAATGAATAATTTGGAAGGAAATTGAACGAATTTGTGAACTTTGGTCCCAATGGCCAAACTGCTTGTCGCCTTTTTCTTCCTCTTTCCTCACTTCGATTGCCCTTTGATTTTGCCTTTGGCCTACTTTTCTTCGGCCTTTCCTCTTGACCCTCTTCCTCCGATTTTTGTCCCCCTCCCTCATTTCCGCCATTTATTCTGCCAATCATATCTTGCGCAATCAATTCGGCCACCTTGAATATTGATTATTTATTCAAAAATTATACATCATTTTAGACTATTTTTGGGATTTGATCATTCATTGTGGGGGAGGAGGATGTATTTTGTTGCTGTCCTCCACCCTGTTGTCCGCCACCTTGTTCGGGAATATTTAGTCCGGGTGGGCGAGTTCCCCCACCTTGTTGTCCGCCACCTTGTTGTCCCCCACCTTGTTGTCCACCGCCTTGTTGACCCCCACCTTGTTGTCCTTGTCCACCACCCTGTTGTGGAATATTCAACCCTGGGGGACATCCATTTTGACTTCCATTCCTTTGGGGCAATTGAATTTGGATGGTTGGCCCGCATCCACATCCACAATCCCCACAACATCCTCCACAACCGCATCCACCATCGCAACAACCACATTGGCCAAAAACAATCATTGGAAGGGCGGAAAGTGCCAAGAATATGAGGAAAATGGATGGCCATCAAATAAATGGAGAAGATATAAACAAAATTTGGGATGAAACTTACTTTCTTGAACCATTCATTTTTAATTTCAAGAGTGAAATATTGGAGAAAGGGAAGTGAATGGGTGAAGGATAAATGAATGTTGACCTTCAATTTGAAGTTGCCTTATTAAATCCGGGTGATTTTGGGTGTGTAATGTTGGAGGCCATTTGATTGAATTATGGGCAATAAATGGGTTAAGGCGGGAATGGATTATTTGTGCAATGGCCAGTTCCCATTTGGGCCGGCCAAAAGGAATTAGATTGGAGGGAAGACAATGAATGGAAGGATGGATGGGGCCAGCAGAGGACCGGAAATGGAAAAGGAATGGGAATTATTGGGTAAATTAATGTACACGGGAATTGAAGATGGGAAGAATTTTGTGAAGGATTGAGGGGATGTGCAAATTATTAGGTGAATTGAATTGAAAGGGATTTGCCCTTATTAGGGGGACAATGCAAAAGTAGAACAATTGAATGGGAAAAGGGAGAATGGACCAGTTCAGAATTGGCCAAAAAAGAAAGGTGGTCAAGAAGAAAGGGCAGAGGGCATCAATGTCCCCATCCCATTCACAATTCACATTCATTATAGTCATCACTTTCTCGTTGATTGACATTTCCCCTCCTCAACAAAATGCGCCAATTCCTTCTATTCATTTTGCTAATATTCTGCCAATTCATCCATCAATCCATTGGCTCATGTTGTTGTTGTGATTGTTGCTGTTGCTGTTGTCCATGTTGTTGCTGTTGTTGTGGTTCATCAAATGTAGCCAACACTGATTTGGCCCTGGGAGGCGCGCAAACACCACCTCCGGACGATGATTTGACATTGGGTGCCCAAACTGCAAGGCAAAACACTGCTGGACTTGGGCCTGGCCTTTTGCCGGATGGATCGACTGGTCGAACAAATCAGCAACAAAATAATCCATTTAATGATCAATTTGGTCGAAAGAAGAGGAGGAAAAGGGGATTGGGCATTTTGGAGAACAACAATTCAACGAAAACAACGACAATGGAAGAATGTGGAATAAAGTGTGCACCAATTTTGTGCTTTGGCAGATTGTTGGCAAAAAGAATGGCCGTTGCAATGCCCTACGGGTCAACAAAACCGAAACAAAAACCAATTCTGCCATCGGATTGGACAATGAGCATTGCGCCAGAGAATGAACCCTCATTGGGCCCAGGTTTACTCCCGGATGGGTCAACTGGACGACGGCCAACTACTTCAATGAATGGAGACCATCATTTTGGGGACATTTTTGGCAACAATGGAATGAATTGGCAACGAAGGAGAAGGAGGAGGAGATCCAATGAAGGGATTGCTTTTGGTTCGTTATTTTGGTGTAATTAATTGCCCAAAATTAATTCAGAAAATTATTGTGATTGTAAATGTGTTGCTCAAACAAAGGAAAAAAGGGAATCCTTCCAATTGGGATTTGTGCCCTTGGATGAAATGCAACATAAAAATCAAACTTACCTTCGATTGCTTCTGGGCCTTGTCCCTGAAGAGGGGAATAAAAAGGCCAAAAATCAAATGAAAATGATGAAAAGGGGAACGGAATTGAACGGCGATGGCGGAGAATTCACAATTCGTCGACAATTCTTTTTGGTTCCCGTCGATTCAAAAATAAAGAAAAAGGAAAGGAAGCCAGCTGAGGAAAATGTCCAATCCGTGTTGCCAAAACCACCTTTGCAATTCTACAAAGCGATTGTACCAAATCCAGAAAATGATCAAGACCGATATGAACCAGATTATGATTGACAGATATTTCATCGATTAATAATTTTAATAATTAATAAATAATATTTTTGAAATCTCCATATTCGATTACTTTTATCCTCCAATTTTCATTTGAATCCGACCATATTACAATTTTTGAATATTTTTTGAACCGATTTGCAGACCACATATTGCGCATAGATCAAAAAATAATATCATTTTTTCGCCATGCTCGAAAACCTCAAACATATTTTCATTTTCCAACACCTGCATTTTATAAGGCTTATTAGCTCTGGAGAGAAATGTGTCCAAAACATAGCGGAATTATGTTGGAGCAGATAAAATAGGCGGAATTATTTTGGGGCAAATAAAACAGGCGGAATTATTTTGGTGCAAATAAAACAGGCGGAATTATTTTGGTGCAAATAAAACAGGCGGAATTATTTTGGGGCAAATAAAACAGGCGGAATTATTTTGGGGCAAATAAAACAGGCGGAATTAGAGATGGGGCAAATAAAACAGGCGGAATTATTTTGGGGCAAATAAAACAGGCGGAATTATGTTTGGGGCAAATAAAACAGGCGGAATTATTTTGGTGCAAATAAAACAGGCGGAATTATTTTGGGGCAAATAAAACAGGCGGAATTATGTTTGGGGCAAATAAAACAGGCGGAATTAATTTGGGGCAAATAAAACAGGCGGAATTATTTTGGGGCAAATAAAACAGACGGAATTATGTTTGGGGCAAATAAAACAGGCGGAATTATGTTTGGGGCAAATAAAACAGGCGGAATTATTTTGGTGCAAATAAAACAGGCGGAATTATTTTGGGGCAAATAAAACAGGCGGAATTAGAGATGGGGCAAATAAAACAGGCGGAATTATTTTGGGGCAAATAAAACAGGTGGAATTATTTTGGGGCAAATAAAACAGGCGGAATTATTTTGGGGCAAATAAAACAGGCGGAATTATTTTGGGGCAAATAAAACAGGCGGAATTATGTTTGGGGCAAATAAAACAGGCGGAATTATTTTGGGGCAAATAAAACAGGCGGAATTATTTTGGGGCAAATAAAACAGGCGGAATTATGTTTGGGGCAAATAAAACAGGCGGAATTATTTTGGGGCAAATAAAACAGGCGGAATTATGTTTGGGGCAAATAAAACAGGCGGAATTATTTTGGGGCAAATAAAACAGGCGGAATTATGTTTGGGGCAAATAAAACAGGCGGAATTATGTTTGGGGCAAATAAAACAGGCGGAATTATAGATGGGGCAAATAAAACAGGCGGAATTATTTTGGGGCAAATAAAACAGGCGGAATTATGTTTGGGGCAAATAAAACAGGCGGAATTATTTTGGGGCAAATAAAACAGGCGGAATTATGTTTGGGGCAAATAAAACAGGCGGAATTATTTTGGGGCAAATAAAACAGGCGGAATTATGTTTGGGGCAAATAAAACAGGCGGAATTATTTTGGGGCAAATAAAACAGGCGGAATTATGTTTGGGGCAAATAAAACAGGCGGAATTATTTTGGGGCAAATAAAACAGGCGGAATTATTTTGGGGCAAATAAAACAGGTGGAATTATTTTGGGGCAAATAAAACAGGCGGAATTATTTTGGGGCAAATAAAACAGGCGGAATTATGTTTGGGGCAAATAAAACAGGCGGAATTATGTTTGGGGCAAATAAAACAGGCGGAATTATGTTTGGGGCAAATAAAACAGGCGGAATTATTTTGGGGCAAATAAAACAGGCGGAATTAGAGATGGGGCAAATAAAACAGGCGGAATTATTTTGGGGCAAATAAAACAGGCGGAATTATTTTGGGGCAAATAAAACAGGCGGAATTAGAGATGGGGCAAATAAAACAGGCGGAATTATTTTGGGGCAAATAAAACAGGTGGAATTATTTTGGGTCAAATAAAACAGGCGGAATTATTTTGGGGCAAATAAAACAGGCGGAATTATGTTTGGGGCAAATAAAACAGGCGGAATTATTTTGGGGCAAATAAAACAGGCGGAATTATGTTTGGGGCAAATAAAACAGGCGGAATTATTTTGGGGCAAATAAAACAGGCGGAATTATGTTTGGGGCAAATAAAACAGGCGGAATTATTTTGGGGCAAATAAAACAGGCGGAATTATGTTTGGGGCAAATAAAACAGGCGGAATTATTTTGGGGCAAATAAAACAGGCGGAATTATGTTTGGGGCAAATAAAACAGGCGGAATTATGTTTGGGGCAAATAAAACAGGCGGAATTATGTTTGGGGCAAATAAAACAGGCGGAATTATTTTGGGGCAAATAAAACAGGCGGAATTATGTTTGGGGCAAATAAAACAGGCGGAATTATGTTTGGGGCAAATAAAACAGGCGGAATTATTTTGGTGCAAATAAAACAGGCGGAATTATTTTGGGGCAAATAAAACAGGCGGAATTAGAGATGGGGCAAATAAAACAGGCGGAATTATTTTGGGGCAAATAAAACAGGCGGAATTATGTTTGGGGCAAATAAAACAGGCGGAATTATTTTGGGGCAAATAAAACAGGCGGAATTATGTTTGGGGCAAATAAAACAGGCGGAATTATTTTGGGGCAAATAAAACAGGCGGAATTATGTTTGGGGCAAATAAAACAGGCGGAATTATTTTGGGGCAAATAAAACAGGCGGAATTATTTTGGGGCAAATAAAACAGGTGGAATTATTTTGGGGCAAATAAAACAGGCGGAATTATTTTGGGGCAAATAAAACAGGCGGAATTATGTTTGGGGCAAATAAAACAGGCGGAATTATGTTTGGGGCAAATAAAACAGGCGGAATTATGTTTGGGGCAAATAAAACAGGCGGAATTATTTTGGGGCAAATAAAACAGGCGGAATTAGAGATGGGGCAAATAAAACAGGCGGAATTATTTTGGGGCAAATAAAACAGGCGGAATTATTTTGGGGCAAATAAAACAGGCGGAATTAGAGATGGGGCAAATAAAACAGGCGGAATTATTTTGGGGCAAATAAAACAGGTGGAATTATTTTGGGTCAAATAAAACAGGCGGAATTATTTTGGGGCAAATAAAACAGGCGGAATTATGTTTGGGGCAAATAAAACAGGCGGAATTATTTTGGGGCAAATAAAACAGGCGGAATTATGTTTGGGGCAAATAAAACAGGCGGAATTATTTTGGGGCAAATAAAACAGGCGGAATTATTTTGGGGCAAATAAAACAGGTGGAATTATTTTGGGGCAAATAAAACAGGCGGAATTATTTTGGGGCAAATAAAACAGGCGGAATTATGTTTGGGGCAAATAAAACAGGCGGAATTATGTTTGGGGCAAATAAAACAGGCGGAATTATGTTTGGGGCAAATAAAACAGGCGGAATTATTTTGGGGCAAATAAAACAGGCGGAATTAGAGATGGGGCAAATAAAACAGGCGGAATTATTTTGGGGCAAATAAAACAGGCGGAATTATTTTGGGGCAAATAAAACAGGCGGAATTAGAGATGGGGCAAATAAAACAGGCGGAATTATTTTGGGGCAAATAAAACAGGTGGAATTATTTTGGGTCAAATAAAACAGGCGGAATTATTTTGGGGCAAATAAAACAGGCGGAATTATGTTTGGGGCAAATAAAACAGGCGGAATTATTTTGGGGCAAATAAAACAGGCGGAATTATGTTTGGGGCAAATAAAACAGGCGGAATTATTTTGGGGCAAATAAAACAGGCGGAATTATTTTGGGGCAAATAAAACAGGCGGAATTATGTTTGGGGCAAATAAAACAGGCGGAATTATTTTGGGGCAAATAAAACAGGCGGAATTATTTTGGGGCAAATAAAACAGGCGGAATTATGTTTGGGGCAAATAAAACAGGCGGAATTATTTTGGGGCAAATAAAACAGGCGGAATTATTTTGGGGCAAATAAAACAGGTGGAATTATTTTGGGGCAAATAAAACAGGCGGAATTATTTTGGGGCAAATAAAACAGGCGGAATTATGTTTGGGGCAAATAAAACAGGCGGAATTATGTTTGGGGCAAATAAAACAGGCGGAATTATGTTTGGGGCAAATAAAACAGGCGGAATTATTTTGGGGCAAATAAAACAGGCGGAATTAGAGATGGGGCAAATAAAACAGGCGGAATTATTTTGGGGCAAATAAAACAGGCGGAATTATTTTGGGGCAAATAAAACAGGCGGAATTAGAGATGGGGCAAATAAAACAGGCGGAATTATTTTGGGGCAAATAAAACAGGTGGAATTATTTTGGGTCAAATAAAACAGGCGGAATTATTTTGGGGCAAATAAAACAGGCGGAATTATGTTTGGGGCAAATAAAACAGGCGGAATTATTTTGGGGCAAATAAAACAGGCGGAATTATGTTTGGGGCAAATAAAACAGGCGGAATTATTTTGGGGCAAATAAAACAGGCGGAATTATGTTTGGGGCAAATAAAACAGGCGGAATTATGTTTGGGGCAAATAAAACAGGCGGAATTATTTTGGGGCAAATAAAACAGGCGGAATTATGTTTGGGGCAAATAAAACAGGCGGAATTATTTTGGGGCAAATAAAACAGGCGGAATTATTTTGGGGCAAATAAAACAGGCGGAATTATTTTGGGGCAAATAAAACAGGCGGAATTATGTTTGGGGCAAATAAAACAGGCGGAATTATTTTGGGGCAAATAAAACAGGCGGAATTATGTTTGGGGCAAATAAAACAGGCGGAATTATTTTGGGGCAAATAAAACAGGCGGAATTATGTTTGGGGCAAATAAAACAGGCGGAATTATTTTGGGGCAAATAAAACAGGCGGAATTATGTTTGGGGCAAATAAAACAGGCGGAATTATTTTGGGGCAAATAAAACAGGCGGAATTATTTTGGGGCAAATAAAACAGGTGGAATTATTTTGGGGCAAATAAAACAGGCGGAATTATTTTGGGGCAAATAAAACAGGCGGAATTATGTTTGGGGCAAATAAAACAGGCGGAATTATATTTGGGGCAAATAAAACAGGCGGAATTATGTTTGGGGCAAATAAAACAGGCGGAATTATTTTGGGGCAAATAAAACAGGCGGAATTATGTTTGGGGCAAATAAAACAGGCGGAATGTAAGTTTTGGAAAATAATTTACCTTTTTTATTTACCATTTTAATAAAAATCCTTCATGGAACATCTATTAATTTGTGCAGAATAAAAGTTCATGCATAGGCACTCTAATTTCATTTACTTAGAAATTTAAAAGATGGAAAAATTTAATTATGGCCAATTTGATTTTATGGACACTCATTCGTCAATTAATTTATTATTTTTTACCTTTATTAGTCCTATCATATCATATGGACATTTCTTAGACATTATAAAATTAAATTCCAAAAACGCCTTTTCCGGGCCGGTGTTCAATCTTTGATTCAATGATTCTAACTATATAGTTCATCAAAAATTACCACGAAAACATTTTGTTCCCTTTTGCCATTTTTGTATAAATCATGTGAAATAAAGTGTACAAAGTGAATTCTCATGTAATTTGTGCTAAAATATCAGAATTGCCACGTTCACCCGTTTCCATTCCATCAAATGCAAATAAATTAAAAGTGAAAGTTTATGTTTAAAAAAACAATTCCTTTTGCCTCTTAAAGAATAATCAAAAAATGGACAGAAATGACAATTATTCGACCGCTACATCATTTTCTCAATCGACTACTTCAGCTCCATCATTGCCAAATGTAAATTAATTTATTGCCAATATTTAGGCTTTATCATTTCAATTTAATTTTGTTATTATTCAAATTTAATTGGAAATAATCAAATGAGGCAGAAATTAAGCACACATTTTGGCTATATTCAGATTAATAAGATAAGGCATTAAAATTAAAAAATACAAATTAATTCCCTCGGTATTTTTGGTTTTTTCCCATCATTCTTCCTTTAGGGCCCTCTTTTATTCCTCTTTTACAAAAAATGATTTTGCCCAAAATAACCTTCACCTTAATCAGACTGAACTTATCCAAATGTTCTACGGTACTGGACCTTCTCGTTGGCTGATTTCCTTGTTTGGCATCAAAATTATCATCTCCATCGTTGGCATTTTCCTCAATGCAAATTTGGTTTTTGTGACATTTTTCCGTGCAACGTTGTTGAATTGCCTCAAACTCAATCAATTTTACCATTTTTCAGTGCCTCATTGCAATCAACTTGTTGCCGGCTAATTGCAATTTATGCTCTTTGCACTATTTTTCAACATGCCAACTTTTTTGTCTCCTTCTTTAATGTCGCTTCCGGCCATAATTACATCTCATATTCCAACTGTTTCCTCATTCAACTCCTTCCAATCTTCTGCTCATTTGCTGCATTTCCGCTCACTTTTTTCATTTCCATTGAACGGTTTCTCAGCGTTTTCTTCCCAATTTGGTATAAAAAGAGGAAAAAGAAACATATTCTTGGAACAATCCTCTCAATTTGTTCCATCCTTGGCCTTTATGTCACATTCAAAGATTTTCAAACAACAATGGAAACTCCAAATTTGTTCGCATATTCAGTAATTCAATGATTCCCCTTTCCATTTTAGGCCAGTGATTTGTGCCGTTGGTCCAAAAAGTGATGATTCCTGGGTAACTTGGCTCATTTTGGCCATGAATTTGGCCTCCATTTTGGCCTATTTAAGCATTTGGATTCGGGTTAAATTTACATCACAAAAGTTCAGCAAATATCAAAGTAACATTTTGCTGAAAAACATTCAAAATCCCATCTTTTTTAAAGAACGACTCCTTTATTGTCTTTTCGTCCTGCTCCTCCTTGAAATTTTCGGCTGGTCATTGAGTATTTTTATTCGTCTCATCATTGGTCCAATTTTTGGCCTTAAAAATGGCACTTTTCACAATTTCTTGATCATCAATTTGGTCACCAATTTTGCTTACATTTCAATGGCCATGAATTTGCCTGTTCTTTACATTTTCAGGTTAAAATTATTTGTTGGAATGAATTTTTTATTTTAATGTGATTGAATATTTCAGCAAGGAACATAAGGAAGTACTGAGAAAACATTTTGGCCAAATTAAAAATGGACTAATGAGGCTAATTATTTCGGCGGACAATCATCAAAGCAATATAATTTATGTGGGACCTTCAACGGTGGCACAAAATAATTCGAATCCATCCAATTCACAACAAAATCAATAAATATTTCATTTTTTATTGAATTAATTAATTAATTGTATTTTATTATTGTGTTGCCCATTGTTGGCGAAGTTGCTGAAAATATGCCTTTCGTTGGTCCTCTTCCTTCCCATTTTGTATTCCATTCAGCCTTTTGGCCTTCCATCGGCGTAAATAGAAAATATAGCCAGCCAAAGTGATTGTGGCATGAAGCAGTGTAATCTGGAAGAAATGAAATGAAAAATGGGAGGGAAAATTGGTGTCAAACCGTGTTGATTGCCTCATAAGAATAATAAAATTTTGCTGGGCCAAGTTGATTACGGCGAAGTCGCAAATAAAAGGAAGCAAGGAAAAAGACCACGAAAAATATAGAATATGAGAGATCAAGTGGGAAGATCAATCCCATAATGATAATATTCTCCTTTGCTTGATAATTTCGACTCAAATTATAATCCACAATTCTGAAATATGCCAATGATTATCAAAAATATGTTTTGTGAATGAATTCTACCTATTCCGATGAATTCGTTTATTATACAAAATGACCAAATAGTCGGCGGTGGCCACAAAAATGACCATAAAAAGGAAGGCATAATGCATATTGACGATGGCATCCTGATTGAAATTGGTGGTCAAAGTGACGTAGACGAGGGGTTTGCCAAATGTTTGTTGATCGGCCCAGGCATTCAAAAGGATGTAGCCATTGAAAAGAATGGAAATTAGCCACTGTGGAATAATATGAATTAATTTATTAGGCATAAAAATAGACCACAATGAGGAAACTGGCATATCCGCATCCTTTGCCCTCTATCTCATAGTTTTTCACAAAAATTGTGGCCCGGATGCGTTCGATGGTAATGAAAAAATGCAAAACTGGAGAAGTGATTATATAGATGAAGCAGGGTATTCGAAGGAGGCAGGCAAGCCAAGGAGGCGTCAATGATTGGCAAGCATTGGAATAGGTGAACAAAATGAACTAATTGGGAGGAAAATGAATACATTGTCAATGCCAATAATACCTAGGGCTCTTCCTATCCTTCCTACTGTACCTCCACTTTTTGTAATCACCCTGTCACCCTCCCATTAATCAAATATTGCCCCAATCCGCATTTATATAAAAACCAGCCCTTTTTCCTCCCCATTTGTTTTTTCGATGTTCATAAAATATATTTTGCGCCCAATTGATAATTATAATAATTTAAAGCTGATTCGCTTCTAATCACTATCCCATTTCATTTGGCCACTGAGGGGATTTAGGCCTCCGGCAAAGGCCCGGGGCGAGAGCTTATTAGGCCCAATTCTCACCCCAAACACTTTTTTAGATTAGGACTAACATATTTTGACCCATTTTGAACTCACAAATGAACGAATATGAATTGAAAAGTATGAAATGGCGTAGAGGGCATAAAGAAGAAGGGCATTGGCCAAAAGTAGCTAAAATAAAATAAAAAATGAGGAATATTTAGTGAATGGACCATCAAATTGGGATGAAGTGGTGGAGGCGGGGATCGCCTCAATTCGACAATTAATTTAGCCAATAAAATGAAAATCGCAAGGCAAAAGACAATGTGGACGCATTTTACTGTATTATAGAAGGGATCGAGCAAGGAGGATTCGGCCTGGAGGCAATCAACATTTTGTGAAATTGATGAATTCAAAATGGCATTGGAATCCATCATTCATTCATTCGTATTCGATCAATGGTTGAATTTTGTTGCCGAATTATTTAATATTTTATATTTGGCTTGGGAAAATGGACGGAACGGAACATCACAAAAATGAATTAATTAATTTCATGGGAAAAATATTCACCGAACTACGACAATAACGATGAATGGGGCGGAAAATAGTATGCTATGGTGACGAAAAAGGGAATGAAATAAAATAGAAAAAAATTAATATTTAATTATTTGATGATTTTAATGTCAGTCGGAGGGGATTGAATGGAATGAAGCCAATGGGCCAAAGGGCTTTATTAATGAAAACATGCAATTTATTCCCAAAAATCTCTGCATCAAATTTTAGTACCCACACTTATAATTTGGTGCAAAAATCAAATATATAATTTCGTGAGGATCTTTTTTAAAAATATGGATTTGGAATTGTGTGTTGGATGGGAAAACTTCGAGGAAATTGGACTAAATAAGCGCAAAGAAAAATTCATTGATAAATTAAATTAAATTGGAATGAAAATGAAAATGAATGCGAATTAATCAAATCAAAATTGTCATTTACAATAATGAATTTAGGTTTCTTTAAATTATGATTTACGAATATTTTTGTGTAGTTTCTGACTTATGATCAGATAGAATAACATTGATTTGGCCAAAGTTTAAAAATATCTTCTATGATTGGCCAATTAACTAATTGGAATGAACCAAAAATGGAATTGGTTATATTTCTTATTAAAAATTTGGCATTTTTTGTCTGTTGAATTTGCTGGAGGGAAGAGGATAAAACAATTGGGAATTCAAAGAAATTTGGGTAAAAATGTGCCAATTAATTGATATTTGGATGAATTAATACAAAAGATGGAAATGAAACATAAATTTGACACAAAATGGCACAATTTAATGCCAATGATTCCTCCGTCCATTTGTCTTTGACATTTTTGGTGCCAATTAAAATTGTTCACCTTTAATCCTCTACAAAAATATTCTTGCTCATCTTTTAATCCATTTCTAAGAAAATTGTTGCACAATTCTGTTAATTTTGACTGTCCGACTTCCCCTTAATTGTTGACCATTTTACCTTCCCTTTTTGCTGTTTTATTATAAAAAATGAAAGAAAACGCCGACGACCCTTCAATTAAGATAAAGCTAACAATTTCTTTTTGGACATAAAAAAAATTAAAATTTACAATTTTTTTGATAATTTTTCTTCTTTTTTTTCCATTTCATCTGCAAATTTCCATTCAGATCAAAATTTGGGATTCATTTCCATTTTTGGTTTAAAATTTATGCAAGTTGGCAGCTGCATTGTCTCCCAATTTAATTTTTATTACAAATTCTTGGAAATAGGCCACAAATGCCAATACACGAAATGCTAAATAATCCCAAATAAATCATTGAGGTCACAAAATATAAAAGTCATTCATTCACCGTCATTCATAATTTTATAATTTACTTCCTCTTTTCGGCATATTTTCTTCATTTCTTTATTTAAAAAAGGTTGTGCTTTTGGACCATTAAATATGCAGGCCAATTTGGCTTTTTTGAATTCAAAATCATCCACTAAATGATGGCAGGTGATGTGAATTGTTCTTTCCTTCCGCATTTTGTTTTTCCACCCATTTTGGTCTCAATTATGGCATTTGCCTGGCCTTCATCGGTGTTTGTGCAAAAAAAAATAATTAATTTGTGCCATCCCATTTGGCACCCAACAAAAATGAGCCGGTGTTTTGTTGCGCCCATTTCCTTCCTCCGTTCCTCCCACCTTCCCCTCCTTCTTATTGTTTCGTCCAAACTCCAAATGAATGCCACATTTATAATGCCAAATTGTTGCTCCATTCGGATGCATTCTCCATTTTAATCCAACTAATTTCCTCGCTCTTTACTCTTTAGCAAATCTCAAAAACATCCTATTACTTATAATAATTAATATAATAATTAAGATAGATGTTTTTCAAAAATGGGTAATTGTTCCATTCTGTGGCGAAATTAGGTGCCCCGAATTTTGCAGCCCTTAACAAAAATATTTACAATAATTATCAATGCCAAAAATGTGCCTGAGGGCCTATCCCAATTTTCCCTACCGTACCCACTCTTCGCCACCCACATTTTAACTAAACATCAATCAAATATTGCTCCAAGCCTCCTTTTTAAACAATCTTTCTATCTAAAATGTTCACTTTTTACAATATACTATTATCATATTTTTCCTATGCAACAGATAAATAAATAATTTAATGGTTCTTTTTCCTTAAATTCCTATCCTGTTTTTTGGCCATTGGGCCCCCGGCGAAAGTCCGGGTGGCCCTGAACAATCTTAATCCAAGCTAAGGACTAATATCAGAGTAAAATTTAGGACGATTATTACGGTTTTAGGGACTAGGAGAATGAATATAGGATTTTGATTAAACTTTAAATCTCGAGAAGGGGTGTTGGGTTACAAAAAACATTCAAGATTTGGGGCTACAAATTTCGGTTAATCATTCAATTTATTGGAATTGGATAATCCAAAAGATCACTCATTCGTTAATCATAAACACAAAGTTTGTTTTAAATTCTCTTCATAAAATTGCCATTTATTTTCTCACATCATTATCACCATTTTTGTGTTTTGAATCCTCATTTGAGAATGCAAATTTGAATTTGCCAATTAGAAATAGGATCTATTTGGGTGGATGGCTCGTGATTTGGCCAAATTTCACCCAAACTTGCGCCATTCTCCAGCCAATGTGCCATTTTGTTAATCTTCACCTATTTTTGTAAGGCAATTATAATCTCCCTTTTTCTAATGTTTGTCAGTTTTTTGCACACATTTTTTCCACCATTTTCCCCAATTTGACCCATCCTCCCGGCTCCCGTAATCCCTTCATTTTCCTTTTTTCCAGAGCTGTTCACTGATTATCCTCCATTTGACGATATTCCGGAGAAATTATCTCAAAGCCATTCACAAAATATAAATATTTGTGCTGGACCCCACACGCAGACAAAATGAACAGTAATCCAACAATGGAATTGGCCTCCTTCTTTTTGCTGCTGAATTTGCTTCGGGCAAATGCCACTTTTCAAACATTCGAAAACAATGAATTGATCCATCTCAAACATCATCCAATCATTCGGCACAATAATCCACTATTCAAGTATGAAAATAGTCAATTTTTGATATAAATAAGAATTCTCTTTCAGTAGGGCCTTTGAATTCCAAAAAATTGTCCCACAACTTCCAATAAAGAAATTGCCTCTGAAGGAAATGGCCACAATTGCCCATCAACAAGAACAACAAAAAAGGTTGACACTTTACCCAAGAATGATGGAACTGGACGAAAAAACATTGATGGCCACCCCATCGAATAAAACACCGCGAAAATCGCCGCATCATTCCTGGCAAAAGCATCGCCGTCCAATGCATTGGCTGGGCCATCGAGGCGAAACAATGGCATCAAGCAATAATGGCCAAAAGCAGGAAAACAAAGGAAATGATGGGACACAAAAACACGAATTATCCTGCCTTTTCCTTCGTTCCGGATGCCACCAAAAAATCCAACACAGTGGCCACAGGCGATTGGCCAGTTTTGTGCAGAATTTGGATGTCCAAGAGAGAATCACAAATGGATTTGTTTTGCACAGACAGAACAGCAAAAAGAAGAAATTTCGGCGATCCAGACTTCTTCGATAATTGCGAATTCACATTCATTCATTCATTATAGATTTTCCATTTTTCATTCTTTGATTTTGATTTGTCATTCCCAAATAAAAGCACCAAAAAATTCATTTTTGCTCTATTGAATAAAATAAATGCTAATATTAAAATGTTCCCGTGGGGGAAATGTATGAATAATTCACTGGAGACGTAGGCAGCTGCGGATGGGAAATGAGCAATTTGGAAGGGACAATTAAATTATTATTCCATTCGATTCAATCCAAAAAATATTCCTGTTTTTAAATGTTTTTGTCAACAATTTTTCCATGGACAATTTCCTTTTTGTTATTCAGCTGCTGTCTGGGTGAAATTATTCAATAACAAATTTGCATAAAATATTTTTGTTATGATAAAGGGCAACAAAAAAATGACACTTCCCCTTCAATTCGGGACGATTCCGAATCCATTCCATCTTCCGAAGTTGATGATGATGCTTTATTGGACATTGTTGGAGTGCCAAGTTGCATTGAACATTGCATTGGCTCTTTGCGCAATCAATTTAAGCAAATTCTCCGTCTCAACAACACTTTTGATCATTTAAAGCAACTTTGCCAGTAAAAAATATACTCTCATAAAATTAAAGCTACTTTAACACAAATGAATCCGACGCTCGGGGTCCACAGGAGTAGGATTTTTAATACGTTCAAAAAATTTTTTCTTCTTGACTAAAAATAATAATTTTTATACCAAAAGATAGAGGACACTTTTCTGCATTGGAAAGCATCGTTTAAAAGTTTTCTGACGGCTAAAAAATTTTATAAAGCTGACTCCGACGCTGTTTCCGACGATTCAAATTCATTATAAAATTTTTTCTAATCGTCAGAAAATTTTAAAATTTATCTTATCTGATGCAGAAAAGTCTCCTCTATCTTTTGTTATAAAAATTATTTTTTGTCAAAGAAAAAATTTTTTGACCTAACCAAAAATTCTACTCGTGTTGACTCCGATGTGTCAGATTCATTTGTGTGAACGTAGCTTAATACACCATTTTCCTATCCGCAGGGATTTTCATTCCGCCCGAAAATGCATTCATAACGGTGCATGTCTGAGTATGAATGAAAATTTATTTGATACGGTGGCCAGCGGTTTGCAAAGTCTTTGTGAGGATAAAAAGCAACAATTCATCACAAAGAATGAGCAATGTTTACGCCAAACATTGGACAAAACAAGTCAACAATGCGAGCAAAAATGCCATTTCATTCAGGCATTGGCCGATTTTTCGCATCGATCGGACCTCAAAGGCCTTGGAATTGTGCATTTATTGGAATTGTTGGAGAATTTAGGGCAAGTTTGCAGGTCAGATAAGATTTTAATACAAAATATAAATCCCATTTTTGGAATTAAAGTGCTTCACATTGTTATCTTCCCTGCTATCGGGATGGGCTAAATTCGGCATGCCCTCGGGCGGGAGGCGTAATTTTGGTGGGAAATGTGGAGAATATTCAAAATTAAATTAATTTTCATTGAATAGGATGGACTCTTTCGACCATTCTACCATTTGACCAATTGGATTCAGAAGGGAGGGCCCGGATTGAGGAGAATTGTGAATGAAAAAGTGCCAAAAACTTGCCATTATCTTACGGAGAAAGAATCACTGGATAAAATGGTCAATCCAAATAAAATTTGAATTCGAAATATTTTATAATTTATTCAACAATAACAATAAAAAATTCTATCAATTTTGCCCAATTTTATCTTTCTTTATATTTTTGGTGAGCAATTTGAATACTTCGGCATCAGTGTAGAATTCCGAATCCAGCAAAAGCAATAAAGGATAATTATGAACTGTGCATGTGGCAAATTGAAGGAATTGAAAGGAAATTTTATTTTCTTGAGGTGCATCGGCTGGGTCCACCTGGAAAATTAGGAATTTAAATTTTTTAATTTTTATTCATTTAAAATTTAATCAAAATTATATTTAATTAATTTAAAATTATATTTAATTAATCAAAATATATTTAATTAATTTAAAAATATATTTAATTAATTTAAAAATATATTTAATTAATTTAAATAATAATATATTTAATTAATTTAAAAATATATTTAATTAATTTAAATAATAATATATTTAATTAATTTAAAAATATATTTAATTAATTTAAATAATAATATATTTAATTAATTTAAATAATAATATATTTAATTAATTTAAAAATATATTTAATTAATTTAAATAATAATATATTTAATTAATTTAAAAATATATTTAATTAATTTAAATAATAATATATTTAATTAATTTAAATAATAATATATTTAATTAATTTAAAAATATATTTAATTAATTTAAAAATTTATTTTATTAATTTAAAAATATATTTAATTGATTTAAATAATAATATATTTAATTAATTTAAAAATATATTTAATTAATCAAAATATATTTAATTAATTTAAATAATAATATATTTAATTAATTTAAATAATAATATATTTAATTAATTTAAATAATAATATATTTAATTAATTTAAATAATAATATATTTAATTAATTTAAAAATATATTTAATTAATTTAAAAATATATTTAATTAATTTAAAAATATATTTAATTGATTTAAATAATAATATATTTAATTAATTTAAATAATAATATATTTAATTAATTTAAATAATAATATATTTAATTAATTTAAATAATAATATATTTAATTAATTTAAAAATAAATTTATAATTAATTTAAAAATATATTTAATTGATTTAAATAATAATATATTTAATTAATTTAAAAATATATTTAATTAATTTAAAAATATATTTAATTAATTTAAAAATATATTAAATTAATTTAAAAATATATTTAATTATTTTAAAAATATATTTAATTAATTTAAAAATATATTAAATTAATCTAAATAAAAATATATTTAATTATTTTAAAAATATATTTAATTGATTTAAATAATAATATATTTAATTAATTTAAAAATATATTTAATTAATCAAAATATATTTAATTAATTTAAAAATATATTTAATTAATCAAAATATATTTAATTAATTTAAAAATATATTTAATTAATCAAAATATATTTAATTAATTTAAAAATATATTTAATTAATCAAAATATATTTAATTAATTTAAAAATATATTAAATTAATCAAAATATATTTAATTAATTTAAAAATATATTAAATTAATCAAAATATATTTAATTAATTTAAAAATATATTAAATTAATTTAAATAAAAATATATTTAATTATTTTAAAAATATATTTAATTGATTTAAATAATAATATATTTAATTATTTTAAAAATATATTTAATTGATTTAAATAATAATATATTTAATTAATTTAAAAATATATTTAATTAATTTAAAAATATATTTAATTAATCAAAATATATTTAATTAATTTAAAAATATATTAAATTAATCAAAATATATTTAATTAATTTAAAAATATATTAAATTAATTTAAATAAAAATATATTTAATTAATTTAAAAATATATTTAATTAATTTAAAAATATATTTAATTAATTTAAAAATATATTTAATTAATCAAAATATATTTAATTAATTTAAAAATATATTAAATTAATTTAAATAAAAATATATTTAATTATTTTAAAAATATATTTAATTAATCAAAATATATTTAATTAATTTAAAAATATATTAAATTAATTTAAATAAAAATATATTTAATTATTTTAAAAATATATTTAATTAATCAAAATATATTTAATTTAAAAATATATTAAATTAATTTAAATAAAAATATATTTAATTATTTTAAAAATATATTTAATTAATCAAAATATATTTAATTAATTTAAAAATATATTAAATTAATTTAAATAAAAATATATTTTAATTATTTTAAAAATATATTTAATTAATCAAAATATATTTAATTAATTTAAAAATATATTAAATTAATTTAAATAAAAATATATTTAATTATTTTAAAAATATATTTAATTAATTTAAAAATATATTTAATTAATCAAAATATATTTAATTAATTTAAAAATATATTTAACTAATTTAAATAAAAATATATTTAATTAATTTAAAATAAATATAAATTTGATTGATTTAAAAATTTTGATTTTTTGCCCATTTTACATACCACTTGGTCGGATGTGAAACGAAGAGCACGCTTTCTTAGAAAAAAATTGTAATGCACGGTCGTGAATATCTAAAAATAGAAATTAAATGCATTTTATGAAAAAAAAATACTTGAGTATTTGGATTATAATAAACATCTTCCACAAATCTTTTTGTAATAAAATGCAAGAGAACTGGCGTGAGTGCATAAAATCCGAGAAATACATTGGCAACAAGCATAGATGCGGCAAATCCGGGTCGATCGGCTGCTTTTTCAATAATTGAAGAGCTTATTAATGGAATTCCGCCCAGGGCTGAATTTTTTTATTTAGATTTGGATAATAGGTTAAAAATACGAAATACCTATTGCGGAACTGCCAAGAGAGCATAACTGAATTAATTTAATATTTTTTTAAATTTTTTTAATTGATTTACCTTAGCGTAAATGACATATTTTTTGAGCTTTTTATTTGCTTCTGGTTTAAGTATGGAGAATCCCAAATCTTCTTTTTTGATTGATTTGAATGGAATTAATTTTGCTTGCAAAGATGTAGATGGTTTCGTCCCATTTTGCTCCGTGTAATTTTGTGAAGAAACATTGATTTGTCGAAGTTGGAATTTTCGGTGAAAATAATAAAATTTAGAAATTGGAGCACCAAAATTGATTCGAAACATTTTCTAAAATGTTTTTACTAGTTTAATATATTTACAAATTTATATTTTCTGGTTTTTAGGGGTTCTTAATCCGAAAATATCATTAGTTTTTGGTTTATTAATCCTTGTAAATAGTAGTCGAAAGTCGAAACCCAAAATCCCAAAAACCGGTTTGGATAAAATGTCTTAAACCGCTTTTTCGAGAAAATGCGCTAGAGCGTAGAGCAGAGCCTCTGGCCTTTATAGCCTTAGCAGTTTAACACCGATACCCACCGATCCGATCGCCGATTAATTGATGCAAATAAATGCAAAGAATAAAAAAATAATATCTACCTAACCTACCTATCTAGTATCTACGTCATCTAAATTTAATTAAACTTTTTAAATTATTGCTAATTTTAATTTTTTTTCATTTTCAGGTTTTTAGCTTTTAATGACCTTCTTAAAAATTCACATTTTCTTTTTTATTTTCCTTCAATTTACGCAAATATTCATCAGCAATGCCGTGGACAAAGGCAATTTTAAAACCTGCGAACAGTCTGGATTTTGCAAGTAATTTTTTAATATACTTATTTTGTAAAAATAATTCATTTTACAGGCGTCATCGTGCAAAGTCTGAAAACCCAGTTTACAATGTTCTACCAGATTCAGTAAAGGCGAATGATTCAGCAATAGAAGCTGTATTGGAAAGCACAGCAAACAAACTAAAATTGATATTGGCACTTCTCGAAGATAATCGAGTACGATTGTTGATTGATGAGATTGAACCAATCAGACAACGATTTCATCCAACAATCGCATTGGATGGCGAACCAAAGCAACAAAAGTATTCAAATCAAAATATTTTTAACATAATTATTTTATCAAAAGGTTCAACTCATTCGAGAAAAATGTTGATTCGGCAACATTTATGATTGGAAATGGCAAAAAAACAACTGCCGAAAACAAAGTTGTTCTCAATTTTAAACCATTCCGTGTGGATGTTTATGTCAACAATGAATTGAGCATTAGTGTCAACTCAAGGCAATTATTCAAATTTGAACATTTTCGCACAAAAGTCGAAGGACAAGAAGATGGAGAAGGATTTTGGGAGGAGACATTCAAAAGTCACACTGACACAAAACCATTTGGTTCAAGTTCAATCGGCTTGGATGTGTCCTTCATTGGCTATAAATCAATTTATGGATTGCCTGAACATTCCGATTCATTTGCATTGCGTCCAACCACGTAATTATTATCAAAATAAAACATTTGATTTTTCCAACTTTTTCCAGGAATAGTGAACCAATGCGATTATATAATTTGGATGTTTTCGAATATGAATTGGACATTGGGATGGCACTTTATGGCTCCATTCCTTATGTGATCGCTCATGGGAAGCAGAAAACGACCGGAGCACTTTGGCTTAATGCCGCCGAAACTTGGGTTGATGTTGAATCATCCACAGCCGACAAGGTATTCCCAATTTAATTAGACAAATAATTAACATATTTAAAGGGAGTACTGGCCAAATTGGTGGATAAATTGCGTCCATCCAATGACGTCCCGCAGGTCGATGTGCATTTTATGTCGGAATCCGGTGTCCTCGACCTATTTCTTTTTCTTGGGCCTCGACCCAAAGACATTTTTCGTCAAAATGCTGCGCTGACCGGTGTTATGCCGTTGCCACCGGTATTATTTTTGATAATTTATTTAAATTTAATTAATTTAAGCTATTCGCAATCGCCTATCATCAATGCCGGTGGAATTACAATGATCAAGCGGATTTGCTGGGGGTGCATGCCGGCTATGATGAGCACGACATCCCCGTGGATGTTTTATGGTTGGACATTGAGCACACGGATGGGAAGAAATATTTCACCTGGGACCCGGTCAAATTCCCAACTCCACTGGAAATGATCAAAGAATTGGAATCCAAAGTAAAAATTAGCAAAAAATATTCCATTTAATAATTTTTTAAAGGGACGAATTTTGATTACGGTCGTCGATCCGCACATCAAAAAAGACGACAATTATCCAGTTTTTACGGAAGCGCGGGACAATGGCTATTTCATCAAAAAGGCTGATGGAGTGACGGATTATGAGGGACATTGTTGGCCGGGCGCATCAATGTGGTTGGATTTTGTGAATGGAAAAGTGCGAAAATATTGGGCCGAAAATTTTGCATTGGACAAATACCAGGGAACAACGGAACATGTAAAAAAAACAATCAAAAATTGAATTAAATTTTAATTTGAAGACATTCACTTGGAATGATATGAATGAGCCGAGTGTATTCAGTGGACCCGAAATAACAATGCATAAAGATGCCCGGCATTTGGATGGATGGGAACATCGAGAAGTGCACAATATTTATGGATTCTTTCAGGTTAATTATTCATTAAATTAACCCGTAAAAATTCCCTATTAATGGTCCCTCCTCTATTAAGAGCCCCCTTTAGAGGTTCTCTGATGAAATTAGTAGTCCGGGGCCACTAATAGAGAATTTAGGATAATTCCAATTAAAATTAATAAATTTAGACAATGGCCACCTATAATGGACATATGCACCGTTCTAACGGGCAATTGCGTTCATTCCTGCTCAGCCGTTCATTCTTTGTTGGCAGCCAACGATATGCCTCATTTTGGACCGGCGATAACATGGCCGAATGGTCACATTTGAAACAAACCATTCCAATGCTTTTGTCGCTGTCCACCGCCGGTCTCCCAAATGTGGGCGCCGATGTGGGAGGATTTTTCAAAAATCCGGATGGACAATTAATCACTCGGTGGTACCAAGCCGGCGCATTCCAACCATTTTTCCGGGTTTTAATTTCAATTAAATTTATTATAAATTTTTGTTTTGTTAAGGCCCATGCCCATATTGACACTAAAAGGCGAGAGCCGTGGCTATTTTCGGAGAGGGAAAAGAATGCAATGCGCGAGGCAGTTCTGAAGAGATACGCCCTCCTTCCATATTGGTTAATTAAATATTTAAAATATTTAATTTATTTTTAATTTAATTAAATTATTAAAATTATTTTTATTTAAAATATTTAATTTATTTTTAATTTAATTAAATTATTAAAATTATTTTTATTTAAAATATTTAATTAATTAAAAATATTAATTAAAGGTACACATTATTTTATGAGCACACAAAAACGGGTGCCCCGCCAATGCGACCAATTTGGTCAGAATTCCCGGAAGATGAGGCATCATTCGATGAGGAAAGGGAATTTATGGTTGGCCCGGGTCTCCTTGTTCGACCAGTCTTTGAACCGGATGTCCAACAAGTTAGCCTATATTTGCCTGGAAAATCACAAACTTGGTAAAAATTACCTATTATATTATTTTTGGTTAATTTGAATTTTGAGGTTCGATTGGGATTCCCATAAAATGCATCTTTCGCCGGGGGCAATTTGGGTGGAAACACCACTGGAGAAAATACCCGTTTTCCAACGGGGAGGAACAATCATTCCAGTCAGGGAAAGGCAACGGCGGTCATCAAAATTGCAGCGGAATGATCCAATAACTTTATATGTTGCGTCGGAATTGGACCGGGAATTTGCGAATGGAACATTGTATTTGGACGATGGCGAAACGCACAATTACCGGCACAAAAATGAATATTTATATTGGGTAAATTAATTAAAATAATAAATAAAATATTAATTAAATTGTTTTAGGGATTTACTTATAAAAAAGCAAATGAATACACTTATGCGCTGATGTCAAAGAATTTGGACAAATTGGGCAAATTTGACCCGGACATTTGGATTGAACGAATTATTATCCGGGGAATTCGATACTATCCAAGGGCCGTGCATCTCTACTATGATGGTTTGCATTAATTTTTTTGGGTAAATTAATTATTTAGATTATACACCGGAGGATTTGGAATTTACTCATGACCGGGAACAGCGAATGATAACAATTCGTAAACCCGGGGCATACATCAGCCGAGAATGGCGCATTGACATTCATGTTTGAACGTGGAATGGAAATGACCAAAATTCATATTGATAAAAGGGGAATTATTCACTCTGAGATGATAATTAATATTTAATTAATTTACGGTTATATTTAAAAATTGCATTGTGAATCAATTTCCTGTCAAAATTGTTCCAATTCTACAATATTTTGCCATTTTGTTGCCCATCCATATGGCAATTTTATTATTTATTTAAATAATTAGAAAATAATACTTATTGTACTCCAATCAATCAATCAATTTAATTGTTAACACACCAAAAATATGCTCGTGTCTTCTTCCACTGCTCTGTTACATTTTACTGTTGAATTAAATGTTGTCGGTTTTTTTGAATAAATTATTTGGTTTTATAAAGTACAAAAATAATTAAATTACACAATTTAATAATATTTATTCAAAATTAAAATAATTGAAATTTTTTATTGCAGAAAAATGTGGAAATTGACGTCAAAAGAACGAAAATTGCTGAAGAAAATAATTCCAGCAGCGGAATTTAAGGCCCTAAAAATTCATTGTCCAAATGGTGGCCAAATTGGATTGGAGGAATTGATGAAGGTTTCATTTTTATTGACAAAATAATTAAATTAATTAGGAATATTTAGAGGGACCGAATCAGTGCAGAAGAAGTGGATGCAATTTATAAAGGATTGGCGAATAAGGAAATTGAATTTTTCAAATTTGTGAATGCACTTAGGCCATTTCGCCCGAATGATTTGGATGAAGACTTGAACGAAGAGCAAAAGAAAGCAAAACAAAAACATCGAGAAAGGACACAAAAATTGAAAGAAAAACAAGTTTGAAAAAAATTACATTTAAAAATTAACATTAAATTTTTTAGGCAAATTTAGAATATGCAAAAATGGTGGAAAGCATCGACTATTCCCGGAATCGACCATTGCTGGAGAATTTTGGCCAAGAAATGCGGGAAGTGAATCGACAAATTGTGGCCGTAACAAATACGCTAATCACAGTTGGTGAGTCAAAATTAAAATTCTATTGGTTAGACTAGTGCGTTAGGCATCAAAAATTGTACCTTTTACTAGAAATTAGAAATGTAAGTAGAATGTGTAAATAAAAAGTGACAATCAATCCCGAAAAAAATATTTGCCTCAGAGAGGGTTCGAACCCTTGACCTCAATTTTTAAAAAAAGGCATCAACCCACTAAGCTAAAATTGTCGTTTTTAGTTGAATGATTAAATCTTCTTTATAAATCCTACTCAGCGTAAATCTCAAGAGATAAAAATAGAATGCCAAAAGCACTAGTTTCACTAAAATCTTCAATTTTAATATTAATTAATTATTAAATTAATTAAGGTGGCGCATTTGCATTCGGATTTTGGGGCATTGAATTCGCCTATCCTCATTTGAAATTGGACATTGCCGAGAGAATGCTAATGGGACTCGTTTTTGGCACAATCGTTTTCATGGCTGATCTTTATTTCATTGTCAAAGGAATGGATGTTAAAAAGGAGGAGAAAGAAGGAGAGAAGAAAAAGAATTGAGGAATAAAAAAAACAAATATAGTCAAAATTCACTTAAAATGATTGAGAGCTTTTTTATTTTTAACCATTTGTAAAAAATATAATAAAATTGCACAAAATTATGAATGTCAAAAATTGTTGTCGTTCATTAAACCAATGAGATGCCAACGAAAATTACTCCAATGGAGCCGATTAAAATGGCAGCAAATAGAAATGCCAGCCGCCGTTTCCCGTGAATACATTTGAATAGGAAAACATCGGCCAAAGCACCGATAATGGCTGGCAGCTAGAAATTATATTTTTTTTTTAAATATGTTTATGATAAAATTTGTAAAAATGTTTTTTTAATAAATTTTGATCGACGAATTTAAAAAAAAAATACAAATAAAAGTGAAAATTTCAACAAAGAACAAATAAAAGTGAAAATTTCAACAAAGAATTTTTCAAAATCGGCCCGGGTTTTCATTCTGAAACTTTTTGATAAAATCTTATCCAATATAAGCTAAAAAATAAAAGAAAAATCAATACTAGGTTTCAGTTAGTATTTTAGTTATGAATTTAAAAAATTTTCAAGAAACACCTATAAAATGGAAAATTTCAAATAAGAATTTTTCAAAATCGGCCCTGAGTTTTTGGTCTGAAATTTTGGGATTAAATTTTAATAATTATAAGCTAAAATATATTAAAAATTCAGGCCGGAATGTTCAGCCGTTTTTTAGTTATGAATTTTAAAAAATTTTCAAAAAACACCTATAAAATGGAAAATTTCAAGTAAGAATTTTTCAAAATCGGCCTGAGTTTTTGGTCTGAAATTTTGGGATTAAATTTTAATAATTATAAGCTAAAATATATTAAAAATTCAGGCCGGAATGTTCAGCCGTTTTTTAGTTATGAATTTTAAAAAATTTTCAAAAAACACCTATAAAATGAAAAATTTCAAATAAGAATTTTTCAAAATCGGCCTGAGTTTTTGGTCTGAAATTTTGGGATTAAATTTTAATAATTATAAGCTAAAATATATTAAAAATTCAGGCCGGAATGTTCAGCCGTTTTTTAGTTATGAATTTTAAAAAATTTTCAAAAAACACCTATAAAATGGAAAATTTCAAATAAGAATTTTTCAAAATCGGCCTGAGTTTTTGGTCTGAAATTTTGGGATTAAATTTTAATAATTATAAGCTAAAATATGATCAAAAATTCAAATCTGGATGTTCAGCCGTTTTTCAGCTATTAATTTTTAAAATTTTAAAAAATATAAAGAAAATTTAAAAATGTTTTTTCGATAAAATAAAAAAAAGTATATTTATTGATTATGAATTATGAATGATTAACTGAAAAATGATTTTTTGATAAACTCAATACTGAACGATTCCCCTCATTTTTATTGACTCACTCGAACAGTGATTGGGAAGGAAACGGTTTGGGAGAGGATTCGATTTGAGAGGATGAACAGGGTCATTCCAATGGTCCAAAGGATACCGTAGGCAATTGATGGAAGTACCAACTTGGATTGTACAAATGGACGACCCTTCTTGATAAGGGAATAAAGCATGAAATAAAGGGTGGAGAAGAAAAAGACGGCCGAAAAATGCGAAAATACATAATCGAGAACTGAAAATAAAATGGATAGGAGGATAAATGCGCCAAAAAACCGACCATTATTCGATGCATTTGGGTCGGTGTCCATCACGAAAACAATTGGAGTCATCATTAAGCCATGGAGTGAGCCTAAACAAATGGCGAGGCCAATGAAACTATAGAAATTGAATTATTGTCATGGAATAAAATGCCATTTATCATACAAAAGTTTTCGTTTTGTCAAATTCATTCTGCGGGCCCATTCCCATGGCAAATCACTGCTTCTGCTCCGAATGCCTTCAATTGTTGTTTGCCTATTATTTTCCACTTCATTTGGTTCGCCTGGCGATGAATTAACGGCCCAAACATTGGTCACGGATCCATAAGAACTGCCGAATTAAAAATATAAATCCCCTTTGGGCCATTATCCAACCTTCTCTCGCCAGTCCTTTCCATCCCAGTTACCGTAGTGTTCAATGGCATATTTGTGGGCGTTGTTTTGCCATTTTGCTCGTTTGCCTCCTCCTCCTCTCGACTATAAACAAAAACGAACATCAATCCACTGAAAAGGGTGAGAAAAACGCCGAGATAATTGAAAATTGGGCTGTCCACTGATTGGGGTTTGGTGCCAAAAAGGCCAAAATGGGCCACACACCAGCCGACAATAATCTAATAAGGGAAATTATTCATTTTAGGGAGGAATTTGGCTTCACAAATTGGACCTGAACTGATCCCCAAATTAACATTCCTAGGCCAATGCCCATTTCAGAGACAATTGGGACGGAAGCAACATTCCCTGGGGAAATATGAATTAGAATCGGATTCAAAATTTGTGCCAACCGGTTGCATAAAGGAATCCGCCAATGGAGGCGATCAAATTGAATGGGGGAAGTCCCCGTGCAATGTTAATAATGAAACCGGAAAAGAAGCTTTATTTAGAGAAATAGTTGATTCTTTTTCTCACCGGCCATAAAAACAACTGAACATTGGACCCATTGGACAAAAATGCCATCTTTTGTGTCGAATCGCTTCAAAGGGGCGAACATGAAGCCAAATGCTGCGCAGGAAATGAAAAGGCTGATGTAGCCAAGTGCCAATTCAGTGTCATTCATTTTTAGTGATAATTACGAAAATAGGGGAAATAATAAGGGAAATTTAAGGAATGCGAAGGACCAGAATATAAAATAGAAAATAAAAAAAATCGAAGGTGGTGGGGGAATGGAGAGAATGGACGAAAAATGGGAAGAATTTGCTTTAAAAATTGTTTTCACATATTTAATTTTTTTTTGACGAAATTCCAGCCCAATTCAGCAAACCACCTTCATCCCTTCCTTATCATTTTATCAACAAAATAGAAGTCCGATTCCCATTTTGGTTGTTTTTGTTGGGAGTAAAAAAGCGATGATGAATTGGATATGGAAAAAGTGGGAAGAAATGAATGGAAGGAGAAATGGATGATTGGAGGAGAATGAACGGCCAACTAATATTATATATTACATTCTTTCCTTTTCCTTGCCCCCTTCTCAATGTTTTCCTATTCAATTGAATTTGGCCATTTACTTTTGAAGGGGTCTGGTGGATGGATTAATGTTTACTTTTTCCAATCACCCAGTGAAATTGATCAAAGGACGAATTTGGAAAAAATGATAAAGTGCTTGAGACATATTGTAATTTAATTAATTTTTAATTGATATTCTTTATAGTTTGTTTCTTCTCTGTTCATTTCATAAATTGCGCACCCAAATTGATGATCGATTTGTTGTCCATATATTCCAATGCAATTGGCCCTTCCATTTTCTCCCATTTTCCAATCAAATTGGCCGTTGTTCAATGTTCCACCCACTTTCCTTCCAAACAAAATAAATCCAACTTTCAGCCGCCTCCCTCCCGTCCCCCTTTCCATTCAATTCCCCGTTTTTCCATTCCAACAGTGCACAAATCGACCCGTCGAGAACGACCACCATTCTCCTTACCGCCGATGAATTGTTAGGTCGATCGGCGGGGAAAGTAGCTTTCATGCGCAATCCAAATCGAAGTTTGCGCATTCCACCAAGGTCAAAGCAACACAAATTTCCTTCAAATCCACAGCTGATGAATAAATGGACGAATATTTTGCGTTGAATTAAAGCTTAAAATCCAATTTTGAAAGAAATAAAAACATTTTCTCATCATATTTTAATCAGTTTCAATCAATTTCTGGGTATTGCCACCTTCCCTATTCTGCCTACCCTTTAGGCGCAAAAGATGGGGAAAATTAATGCGCCACGAAAACCAGTATTTTCTTTTTCCTCGTCCATTCCATTGCATCACCAAAGTATAGCCGAGGAGGAATTTGCATATTCATTTCCCCCATAAACATTATTCGTCATCCATTTTACCCCCATAAATTCCCTCTCTTAATTAAATGTGGACTTTTCTTGGCTTCAGGGCATTTGGAGTTGGAGGAGGCGACAGTGAAGGACGTGAACACGTGGAAATGTTGCCCAATTTTTTCCCTGCCCAACCGTGTCCTCAGCCACAAACAAATAATGTTGACCCTACGGCCTTTTGGCCAATTCAACAAAATAATGCGGCGGCATTTTTTGGCCAACCTCCACCTCAGCCAACCGAATTCCTTGTCCCCCTTCCGAATAATCCGAAACAATCTGCGTCCATTCAAGTGATCACAATTGCCCTTCAATATGGACCGCTGAAGGAATTGGTCATTGTGGAAAGGACCACCGACCAAAATGCTTTTGAATTGTTTCGGTCCGAATTAATATTCCAAAAATGATTTTGAACTAATTTTACAGTCAAAAAGCCATTCAAATGGTTGAAAAGCAGCTGCAATTTGAGGCAGCCTCCTCAAATGGGCACGCGCATCATCCATCCTCCCAAAATGGTCCACCGTCAATTTTGGTCGGGGAAATTCAACTTTTCCTTCATGACTACAAAAGTTTCAACATTTTGACCTGTTTGAATTCATTGGCCCAATTGGTTGGCCCAAAATCCATTCAAATTCAATTTCCTCTTTTAAAGGACAATGGAAGTGTGGTGGAAATTATTCGAATTGACCGACACGAAAAGCCAACAAGGCCTCATTCCCTTTTGGTGAACACCTACGTGACGCCGACATTTTGCGATTATTGCGGTGAAATTTTGATGGGATTGGTCAAACAGGGACTCCAATGCCAACTTTGCAAGTTCGAAAATGAACAAATCCACATTTCCGGACATAATATTCAGGTGCAATTTCCACAAAAAGTGTGCCTTCGCCCCGAGGAATAATTGTGCCAAATGGGAGGCAGTGCCAACCACATTTTTGGCCGGTGCTGGTCAATACCCCATTGAAGGGGTTAATGGAATTGAAGGTGACCAAAATATGTTCCATTCATAATAAATTTAAAGGCAATGATCCAAATCAACAAAATGCCCAACAAATGCATCCAAAATTCCAATTGCCGCATTCCCTTTTGGTTCATAATTATAAAATGCCCACAGTTTGTAAAATATGTGACAAATTGTTGGTTGGAATTGTCAAACAAGGGCTTCGATGCAGAGATTGCAAGGTGCCGAAAAAAAATAAATTAATTTTATTTTATTTAAAAAAAGGTGAATGTGCATAAAAAATGTGCCCATTTATTGCCTTCAAATTGCCAAATCACCGCCGAAAATGCCATCACTCCAACAATTGCCGGACTTGACCAAATTTTGGCCAACAATGAGTCAATTCAAAATAATAATTTTTTAATGGGAATGGGCCAACAAAATGTGGCCAATCAACAGCAAATTATGGACAACAACACTCAAATGGACACAATGATCCCATTGGCACGATTGCCAGGCAAATACCCTCTTTCCTTTCCCTAATCAGCATTTTGACTACCGTATTTTTTATTATAAGCCAAAGGGCTTATATTTTTCAGGGATTCTCTAGGCTTTAGGGTGGGCTGAGAATGGGCTTCTACTAGGTAGTTGGATTAGTAGAAAAATACGGCATATTTTTGTAGTATAAATTTTGAATTTTCATTTTGAAGGGATTTTTCGGATTCTGCTGGTCGGATATTAAATGAATTTATGCAGAAATTAACAAATTTGGGGAAATAAATCAAATTTTCAATCATAATTTGCAAAAATATATTCCATTTCAACATAATTTTTTACTTTTATTAGAGAAAACATTTAAACTACTAATAAAGTTCCTCAAATCATAAATAAATGGAATTTTCCCTAAAGGATCGGCATCGAGTCGTTCCGTTCGCAATATGGGCCCAATGGGCCAAATTGTTTGCGAAGGATGGCTAATCCACTTTTTGCTGCAAGAAAAAGAGCGAAGAAGGCTTCGCCATTATTGGGTATTGGCCAATGGAATAATCAGTCTTTTCAATGAATACAATGATGGTCAGTCCTTCCATTGATCCTTTTCTTTTTTCCCATCATTTTTTTTTGCAGGAGTCAATCCAAATCGGGTGTTCAAGCAAATCCATTTGGCGGAGATAATCGCCATAATCCCGAACGAAGGCATTTCGTTGGATCCAAAGTGAATCATTCGGAACAATTCCAAATAAAATTCACTTTCAATTTTATGATTAGATTTCCACCACACGCATTCGAAATTCGAACAATCAACAATTTAACATATTGCGTGGGCGAGAATTTGGAGGCCTTATTACGAGGCGGTAATCAAATTCAGCAACTTGGAGGAGGACTTGGCAATACAAGTTGGCAACAATGGTTTCAGGTATTAATTTAATTAAAAATAATAAAATGAAAAGCACAAAGAATAACTCAAAAAACGTAAAATTTACTTAAAAATTGACTAATTTTAATTTTTCCAATCGATGATAAATTACGACTACGGTATTGTAAATTTTAAATAATTAACCTTTCTCATTTATTTTGGCATTATGTATTTTTATTATTTAATAATAAAATTTAATTCAACAAAATTTTTGCCATCCCATCATCCACTTTTTTGCTTGTCTTCAATTTTAATAATTCTCATTCATTTTAATTTGATTTATGATTGTGTAAATTTTAATTGAATGAAGAGAGCGCAATCATTTTTATTTTTATAATTCCCATCAGCAATCGGCACTGAATTTCGTAAATTTTTTTATTTGGATGCCTTCTTTAGGGCAAAATTCATTAATGATTATTGATTATTCAAAATTTCTTTTTCGATTAAAAAGTCGCTGATGCCTTATTCATCATCATTTTCCATTCTTCCATCTTTTCATTTACCTTTTTTTCATTCAGTCCTGCTGCCCTTTAAAATAAAAAAAAAAATAACTTAAAGGTAGTTAACAGCCATAGGCCATAACATTAAATAAAATCCCATAACTTTTACAAATTTGCCCAAATTATTCATTGTGAATTTTGTATAATTCAGACAAAAACATAAGACTTGTTATTACCAATCAAATTGTTAAATCATCATGAAATCAAAACATTCTCCACAATTTCATTATGCAATTTCTGATAGAGGACGGCTTAAAATCATCTACAATGGCTATCAATATTATAAGCGATGCACAATCAAAGGGATCACGACTTGGAGATGCGCGGATAATCGCAACAAGGGCAAATCATGCACAGTTAAAATCCTCACATCTGGGACTGGCCAAAATAGGAAAATTGTGAAGGTAAGCCAGCCCCAGCAGCGCATGAAGAATTTATTGGATAAATTAGGTTTACGGTGGCAAACATATTGGGGGACCGAATGCCAAGCTGAATTCCATCAAAAAATTCCATTTCCATGTGAAACCGAAGCCGCCAAAACCAAAGGAAACAGTCAATAAGAATAGAACCACCAACAAAAAGAAGACCGCGACCATGAACAAAGTCAAGGAGGACTATAATCTTCGAAGCAAGACTCCTGGAAAGCAGGCTGGTTTATTTTAAAAAAAAAAACAAAAAATTGGGTTATTCTTTGTGCTTGCTTGGAATTTAAACATTAAATTCCTACCTCTTAATAATATTTATATTTTCAGGCACTCCAACAATCTTTACAACCTCCACCGCTGAAGACCGATCCGCCGAACAACGCTGAACCGGCATTGCAATTTTCGCAACTTTATCAAGTCAACCGGGACAAACAGCTTGGTTCTGGCCAATTTGGGACAGTGTATTCCGCCATTCATCGGCAATCGAGACGGGAGGTGGCCGTGAAAGTAAATTTTAATGCATTTTATTTAAAATTCAATTAAATTTAAGGTTATTGCCAAGGATCGTTTCTCCAAAAAATCATCGGCCATTGAAACACTGAAGAGCGAGGTGGCCATTCTGCAAGCGATCAGCCATGAGGGAATTATTCGTTTGGAGAGCATGTTCGAGACAGCCGACAAAATATTCGTCGTTATGGAAAAAATGAATGGGGATATGCTGGAAATGATTCTCAGTCAAGTTGGTTTTGGGTTGAATTAAAATTTTGATTTAAATATAATTAAATTTGAAGGCCACCGGTCGACTCAGTGAACGCCACACAAAATTTCTGATAATGCAAATTTTGAGTGCTCTTCGTTACTTGCACAATCGCGGCATTGCCCATTGCGATTTGAAGCCTGGTTATCATTTTTTTGTGATTTTACCCTATTAATTATTTCATTTTGTAGAAAATGTTCTCCTCTCCGATTTCAATACCAACTTTCCGCAAACCAAATTATGCGATTTTGGCTATGCTCGATTCATTGGTGAGACCCAATTCCGGAAGACCATTGTTGGGACGCCCGCATATTTGGCACCGGAGGTACTCAAAAAGAAAGGTAAAATTCGCCTCAAAATATTCAATTAAATTAAATTTAAGGCTACAATAAATCATTGGACATGTGGGCAGTTGGGGTGATTATCTACGTCACTTTGTCCGGCACATTCCCATTTAATGAGAATGAGGAAATAGCCGACCAAATCCAAAATGCTGAATTCATGGTCAGCAAAAAAATAATTCATTTAATATTAATTAAATGGTTTTAGTTTCCGGCAAATCCGTGGAAGGACATTGGCCGCGATGCCATCGATTTGATTCGACATTTGCTCAAAGTCCAAGTAAATTTGAGGGGTGAATGAAGAAACGAGGAAATTATTTTTTTAGATCGAAGAACGCCTCAACATCGAAACTTGCCTTGGTCACCGTTGGCTTCGTGATCCTCAGGCAAATTGATTAATTCTTTTTACCCTTATAAATTCCTCTCATAGACCTATTATGATTTGCGTCAACTGGAAAAACGTTTGGCCATTCGAACGCGTTATCTCACTTCCGAAGCGGATGATTTGGTTTGGGCACCGCAACTCAAGGCAATGGGCCTTTCATTGGATGATGACCACCACCATCACCCTCAACAGCAGCAACAGGAAGACATGCAAATTGTGGATTTGATGAGTGGATAATTTGAGATGAAAATGAATTGAATTTAAATATGTTAAATAAATCTCCTCCCTAAAATTCCTTCGCAACCCCTCATTTTCCATCCAGTCAAATTCTTTTCTCAATTTTTATATAAAAATTCTGCGTGCATCCATCATCAATCCTCCCTCCTATATTCGGGCATAATAAATTTTTTCCCTCGGCGATAATCACAAAAGGCACAATTTTTTATTTATTTTTTCGCCTGTGTTTTCTCATTTTTTGTATTGACTCAATCGGCCATTTTCCTTTAATGAATCAATTTATTTTATTATATTTTTTGTTGAATTTTATCAATAAAACAGAAGAGGTAAAATAAAAACGTAAAAAGAATTTGTGAATTGGGCGGGAATTGGAAAATGATAGAATCGAGAGCACAAAATATTTCTGCATTATTCTCATCCAAAATTTAAACCCAGCAGAGCACAAAATGATATTTGGGGTTGTTGTATTGTAATGTTTTGGGTTGGGTCTCCAGTCCCCCATTCGCCATTCCACGTGATTATTAATTATAATTTTTTGGTGCATTCATTGATTAAAAAGGGCTCCAATTTAAGAACAATTAATTTTTTAAATAATGGAAAAATTCATGGAAAAAGCCATCGAAGAAGGAATGTCCGGTGTCCATAATGGCGATGGTAATTATACAATAATTCTTCCAATTTGCCTTAAATACAAATTCATCAAAAACATTTTGAAGGAGGACCATTTGGAGCAGTTGTGGTCAAATATGGTGAAATAATTGCCAGAGGCCATAATATGGTCAGTCCCCAATTTCACAAAATTATTCCCCAATATTTATTTTTGATCCAAGGTTCTATTGCATAAAGATCCGACTGCGCATGCCGAAATTGTTGCAATTCGGAAGGCATGCGAGGTACTTGGCCATTTCGATCTTTCCGGCTGCCAATTATTCACAAGCTGCTATCCTTGTACGGAAAATATTCAATTAATCTAGTCATTTGATGAATATTTATCATTTCCATTCCATTATTTTAATTTAAGGCCCAATGTGTATGGGTGCAGCGCTTTGGGCCCGACTTGATCGAGTTTTTTATGCGGCAACTCCTTTGGATGTCGTAACCATTCAATTCATTGCTCATATGAACAATTCCCTTTTTTTTGAAGGCCGCATCTGTAGGCTTTGATGATCAGAATTTTCACGATTTTGTAAAAAGTCCTCATGGAAATGGACGAAAATTATTGGAACATTTGCCAATCAAGGAAAGTATGGAACCATTCACGCGATGGGCACAAAAGGACAACAAACAAATGTATTGATGAATTTGGTAGAATATATTCCTCGTAAATTCTTCCAATTATAAATTTTATTTGAATATTTGCATAGCCAATTAAATGTCCAATTACAAAATTTTCTATTAATTTTTTTACATAAAAAACCATTAATACTTAATTCTCTTTGCCAAACAATTAATCTAGTTTCTTATCAACTTTTAATTCCGCCTGTTTAATTTGCCCCAAAATAATTCCGCCTGTTTTATTTGCACCAAAATAATTCCGCCTGTTTAATTTGCACCAAAATAATTCCGCCTGTTTAATTTGCCCCAAAATAATTCCGCCTGTTCAATTTGCCCCAAACATAATTCCGCCTGTTCAATTTGCCCCAAAATAATTCCGCCTGTTTTATTTGCCCCAAAATAATTCCGCCTGTTTTATTTGCACCAAAATAATTCCGCCTGTTTAATTTGCCCCAAAATAATTCCGCCTGTTTAATTTGCCCCAAAATAATTCCGCCTGTTTTGTTTGCCCCAAAATAATTCCGCCTGTTTAATTTGCCCCAAAATAATTCCGCCTGTTTTATTTGCACCAAAATAATTCCGCCTGTTTTATTTGCCCCAAAATAATTCCGCCTGTTCAATTTGCCCCAAACATAATTCCGCCTGTTCAATTTGCCCCAAACATAATTCCGCCTATTTTATTTGCCCCAAAATAATTCCGCCTGTTTTATTTGCCCCAAAATAATTCCGCCTGTTTTATTTGCACCAAAATAATTCCGCCTGTTTTATTTGCACCAAAATAATTCCGCCTGTTTTATTTGCACCAAAATAATTCCGCCTGTTTTATTTGCACCAAAATAATTCCGCCTGTTTTATTTGCCCCAAAATAATTCCGCCTGTTTTATTTGCCCCAAAATAATTCCGCCTGTTTTATTTGCACCAAAATAATTCCGCCTGTTTTATTTGCACCAAAATAATTCCGCCTGTTTTATTTGCACCAAAATAATTCCGCCTGTTTTATTTGCACCAAAATAATTCCGCCTGTTTTATTTGCCCCAAAATAATTCCGCCTGTTTTGTTTGCCCCAAACATTTTAATTCCGCCTTTTAATTAGACTATTTTATATAGTATATAAATATTTGTTTTAATTAATGTGAATGTGCCAAAATCCATTCTTCCGTGATCAAAGGCGGCGCCTGTTCATCGTAAAGCATGTAAACGGCAAATGTGATTGTGAAGGCGCTAAACAGCAATTTAAGCACTTTCTCAATCATCCTTGGGGAAAATTGAAGGCATATTTAAATACAGTAAACCGAATTGAAATTTACCTGGAAAGCATTTGCCATTCAATGCGAATTTGCCTCAATTGTTCATCGGTTAATAAGGCACATCGAATTGAGTCAACAATTTCTTCTACAATTCATGCAATTTTAATTAGAATCCATCCATTTATTAACTTATTGACTCAGCAGGATTATTTATTTGTCGGCCACTACTTGATCGTGTTCCCTCTTTCTCATTACCTATTCTTTGAGGCTTTTGCTGTTGATTTTGATGGAATTGAGTGCAAATATGTGGTTTCTGAATAATTCATCAATTTATTCACATTTTGACATTCCCTCTAAGCTTGAACTTGTTGTTCTCCGCCACAATTATTCCCAACATTTGGCCCCAAATTATTAATATTATTGTTGTTCCTTTCCATTTCCGATAATAAAGGCGCCAAAACATCGGCCGCTGCTGGTGTTGATCCATTCTGATCCAATTGAACCACGGCTGGACTGGTGACCAGTGGAATTGTAGAAGATGGCCGAAAAAGGAATGAGGGCCGATCATCCAAATAAGCTGGCAATTTTCGCATTTTTTCCTACACAAAAAATAATTCCTCTCACTTTATTATTTTTACTCACAAATTTTCGCATTCTATGTCGAATACTTTGCTGTACCGTTCTCAATTCCCTTCCCAGCAAATGCCGTACAAAAATATTGCTCCTCACATTCACACTCATCAGCCAAAAACGCAACCTTCGGGGCAATGCTCGACCCGAATTTCCCTGCATTTGAAGGCCCAATGTCCAAGTCGTCAAATAGGTTGCCGTGAATTGGATGCAAATTAGGCCTAAATTTGAGTGGAATTAGAGGGAATAGGCTCAAAATGCCATAGACCAATATAATATTGGCCGAGGACGGGCACAGTATTGGAGGTGGCTGGAAGTTTATCGGAAACCATCATCACTGTTTGGGGGAAAATTATTGGAAATTTTGAAGATTACTCACGAATTAAGGCCAATGAAAGGAGGGAAGTGACGCCGAGACTGACCTGAAGGAATTAATGAATTGTGGGAATCAAAATGAGAGGCCAAAATATTTTGCCTTCTCCGTATTTTCGCCAGTCGTCGAATGAGGTGTGAAAAAGCCAACGACGGTTATGAGAGTGATCAAGGCAGAGGGCATAATCAATCTGTGGGAATTGGAATTTACGGCGGATTTGAATTATTCCATACGTGAACAAATAATATGATGGATTACGTTTGATGGAGAAATAATAGCAAATATCGGGATATGGATTTGGGCAGCAATCATACCATCTTATTTAGGGGATATTTACAAATTGAATTGGAATGGCCTACTTCAAATTTGAGCGAGTTTTGAAGTCAATTAAACTCCATTCCATATTTGGAATATAATGGGTCAAGGAGGTGGAGCCAAGGAATGGTTGTTGTTGTTGGCCAAATATTTGGCCAGTGGAAGAATGAATTGAAGAAGAGGAAGAAGAAGATGAAGATGAAGAAGAAGAAGAGGATTGGGATTGTGAAGATTGCGGTGCACTGGTTGATGACAAATTCCAATTTGTCACAGTTGTTCGATTCAATCCGGCCCATAAATGTTTGTCATCTTCCGCCGGCCGAATCATCACCTTTTACAAATATTTCCCTTTTACTTTTTAATTTTAATTGGCCATACAAAAACCTGCGAACCATCATAACTCCACGAGGCTAACATCAAATAGCAAATTTGTTGATCAAATGGGAATCGATGCTAAATTCAATGGTAAATATTGGCGAATGATGGAGGGAAAGGGGCACCAAATTCAGATGGCAAGTTATGTCCGTGATTATTGCACGAAACAGGGATACACGGCCATCGTGTTGGACGAGGGCATTTGTGGTCATTTCACTTTCGCGAACATTCATATTGGCACTGAAATTGAACAATGAATGGATTTTAGGGGGAATTGACTTGTTGTAAACAAGCAAATCCGGACGCCAAATCAATTCGACGGGAATGTGCAATTGGGAAATGCCACCAAATCGAGCCGGATCCCAACGAAGGAATTCATCGTGCCAATACTTCAATCAATAAATTAATCAATCAATAAAAATGGATCAACCTCCTCCAACCAACAATAAACGGTGATTATTTGGTCATTTTCCTTCACTTTTTGGATTTGCTTAAAATACAATTGTACGGACACTTCAGTCACCTTCAATTCCCCAAATAATTCCCTAAAAAGTCATTCCCCATTTTTCATGCCGTTCTTTCATCCACTACCGGCCGCAATTCCTTCCGATAACGTTCGAATAAATATTCCAACAATTCACGTTGTTTTGGCACAATTTGGTCATTCAAAATTGGAGGGGAAGGCGAAGGAGAAGTTTGGCAAAACTGTAAAATTATTGTCAATGCCAATAATGCTTAAGGGTCTTCCCTATTCATCCTACTGTACCCCAAACAAGAGTAGCCCTAGATTAGGACTAATAATTACAAATAATGTAAAAAATGTTCAACACAAATCTTTTCTATTAAACATTTGTTGGATGAGATTTCCCCCTCCCCTCTCCCCTTGCCCATATCAATTTCATGTTCAAAATCATTTTTTTCCCTATTGATCGAAAGAATTCATTCAATCAAAACCAACCATTATTGGCAAAAATGAGCCAAATGGATGGATGAGGATGATGAGCAGAAGAAACATTGGTGAATTGAAAAGATTGTACAAAAATGGAAGAATTGATGGAATTCGCATCATTATTATTATTATTGCCAGCTGAAAAATAATATTATTCGAAATTGAAAGAAAAGCAGCAAATTGGCCAGAAAGAGATGGCGTGCCATTGGCGCCATTGAAATTGCCAAACTAACGGGAAATGCCCTCAGACCCACTTGGCCATTCTTCTTAAACTCGACCATGGATCGCATTGCCCTTTTCACGGGCCAAAATGAAAGGAGGGGGACGGCACACTTGTTGAATTATGGAGAGGGAATTGGAGGAGGAGGATGGATGGATGACTGAGAGGGAATAAGTGAAAGGGGGATTGGCCAAGGAATTGGCCAAGGGATGCCCCCCCCTCCCCATTGCCTCACCTCTTTAAGCCGCCGTTCTCCCTTTCCCCATTTGTCCCCCATTTTCAGCCCCAATCTCGTTATTCTTTACGGCCTTTATGGACTTAATTGACCGACAAAGAAAAAACAATCGGCTGGCAAAAAACTGACAGGAGGGGGGGGGGGGGGGAGGAAAATGGTCCACAGAATGGCGAATTAGTTTTGTGTGGGACAATTTCAAAATAAACGAATGAGAAAATGAGCGAAAGTAAAAAAGGGGGAACAGGGGAGTTTGGATTGGAGGGAACGTGGGAGAAAAAATACTCACAAAAATTCATTTCCGGTGAACATTCTCCACATTCAATCCAAAAAGCATGATGAGGATTTTAATGGCCAAAAATAAATTTGGCCAATTTTGGGTGGCCACTTGAAGAAGGAAAAAATGAATTTTGGCAAAAAAAAAAGAGGAAAGTAGGGGGTCAAAATTGGGTTGAGAAGTGGGCGAATTGACACCCGGATGAATGTTGAAGTGGGGGCCAGACTTCATTCAATGGCACTTGTGATGGATTGTCTGGATGGAGAGAGGCAATTCGGGAGAATATAAGGACGAGGGCACATAATTTGGTTAGCCAAATTCACGAACTGGAAATGGACAAAAATGGGAAGAGGGAATGAGGAAGAAGAATATTTGTTGGATGAAACCAATCCAATTCATTCAACACTTTTCTCAAAAGGTGGTTTTGGCTGGGGCCATTGGAACATATGTGAATGAATGGAGGAGAACATGTGGCCACATTTAATAATACAATGTTTTTTATTGCAAAATATAATGATGAATTTGAACAAATTAATTTGGAAGGCCATCCCCAAATGAACCCCTTGCCCTTTGGTGTTCTTCATTTCTTCTTTGCTCCTCCATTTCCGGTGGAATTTTCAACGGGACAAGTCGTCGATAGAAAATCAACCAAAGTAGGCCCATCACACCAACTTCAATCATTTCCAGAATCCAAATTGCCCGAGGGCCATAATTACGGTAAAGAAAACTAAATTGAAAATATTTATTCCATCTTTTTATTGAAATTGACCCAATGAGAAGTGGTCCAAGCATTCGGCCCATTCCGCCGAACATTTCCAACATTCCCTGCTGTTTACTTTGCATTCGAGGCCCAATAATTCGGGAGAAGAGTGTATTCATTGTAACATTGATGTTCGGGAATGCAAAGCCAATGCAAATGAGCATTGCCGCATAATAGAGCCAAACATTGATTTGCTTCAAATCATCGCACCAAACAAAACGAGTTCGATTGCAGCCGGGGATGATTTCTTTTGAGGCTAAACATTAGGGAAAACAATGTGATAATTGTGATATTTATTTTGTTCACAATGATCTTCATAGACCAAAACATTTTCGGACAAAAATGGCCAAGAAAATGTGAAAACATGGAAGAGGAAAAGGCCAAATAGGGAACAGAAACAGGCCAAACGATCATTGACTCTGCAAAATAAAATGATTGATGGATAAGCCCTAGGGATTAAATATTGGGATTTGGATATGCTACTATTTTCTGCATCAATTTTTCGTTAGAAATTTGAATGAAAGGAGCACGTTCCCTCTGATGGCCATGGCACTAATTAACAATACAGAAAAATAAAATAATCATTTTTTGATTCGGATAGCGTTATAAATATCTATATTAATCCTAATCTAGAGATCTAGGGCCAGTTGTTTGCGCCGGAGGCCTAAGCCATAGAGTGGCTAATAAACGGGATACGGATAAAGAAACAATGATTTTAAATTATTCTTTATTAATTGTGCGGGAAAATGTGATAAAAATGTGAAGGGTAAAAGACAAAAGAACAATGAGGGGATTTTTAAAAAGTTAGATTGGGGAAATATTTGATTGATAGGTGACAGGGCGATTAGGCAAAAAGTTGGGGTACAGTAGGATGAATAGGATAAGCATTAAGGAACAATCTAAAAGATTAAAATCTCAATAAAAAGAAGTTAATTTCCCTTTTTAACTAAAGAAAATATTCTCAAAATAAACAAAATCATACCTTTTACCCAAATCCAAGAAAATATAGGCAATATAGACAGCCAATGCCAAAATGCCACGAGTAGAATGAGCAATGGATTCCCATAAGACCACCTCCGTTGGGGACCATAAAAACATCATCATGGCGAATGCAGTGCCAATTCTGGATGAAATTAAAATGAAATTGAGGAAAAGCATATTTACGTTTCCAAATTGGTGAAAATGAAAAATTGGGTGAATCTCATTGCAAAGCAAATGGCCACTGCCAATTTATCATATGGAGGCAATCGTGGGCCGACATTCGCCTCCACCTTCATTTCAAAGATTCAAATTCGATGAAAAATTCTCCCAACCTTGTCCTTCTTCCTTTCCAAAACACTTGTATAATTTTCGTGAAACCGGAAAATCTGTAAAAATATAAATATATTCCTCTAATTTTATAAATAAATTGACCAAAATGAACATCAAAATGATATTCATTGCCGATGCAAAAATGGCCGGTGTAGTGAACATTGAAGAAGGGAAAAACGGAATATATTCAAGAGTATTTTGGACTTATTTGAAATATTCAGAAGGCAAATTTGACCAAAACAAATTGGCAATCCCGGATAGTCAATCCAGGTGAAGAGCATTTGGAAGGCTGGGCCCATGCTAAAATGTAGCAAAATTCATTTAATTTTCCTTTTTTTATTGATAACACTGTGCCCAATGCAACCCCTCCGGTGACGATTGCGGTGGCCCGGGAACGGTCTTCGTTGAGGGAAGCAGCCGCTGCATAGGATTTTAGCAAACTGACTTGAGCTGGACAAGGAATTTGGGGGATTAAAATTGAATAAATCTGTTGCAGCTAATATTGGAAATTGGCCAATTCGGGAATTAGTTAGGCCCCAGGCTAGTGAATTTTGGAAATCTCGGCTTCTAGGTGTCTTACAGACTCGAGAGTAGTCACAATTGACTCAACATGGTCGATTTACTTTATTAAATTTCAATTTCAGAACAATAACAAGCGTATTTAGTAGCACTTTCCGTTAGATTCCTATCCTGCCTCTGGCGCCCTATCCCTAAACTATCCGCCCTAACCCTGCACCAAACTCCTAAATCGGTCTGAAATTGAAATTTCGTAAAGTAAATCAACCATTCCGAGTCGAATTAGCCCACTCTCGAGTCTGTATGACATCTAGAAGTCGGGATTTTCAAAATTAGTCATACCAGTGCCCAGCTAATTCCTGAATTTACCAATTTTCAATATTATCGTGACAAATCAATCCACAAAAGGAATTACCCCATCCAGTGCCTGCAATTAGTCGAGAAATACAAAGAATATAACGACTGGATGCGGTTGGGAAAAGTTCAACCAGCCAATAACTAAATAAATTGAAGGGAATTAGGAAAATGGAAATTGGAATTTTACAGCATATTCCCAATGAACATGAAAATGTTACATAAAATGCTGAAAAATTGGTGAATATTTCACTAAAATTGGAACGAACAGAGGGGGTTTGAGCTTTTCAATTCGATTGGACCAAATGCCGAGCAGAGGTGAAGCCACAATTTGGGAAAGGGAATACATGGCAATGACCGCTCCAAAATAGCTGACCGTAACCGATGAATCTAACTAAAAAAGAAACGAAAACTTATGAATGTAGAGGATATGTACTATTTGCATGAATGGCCATAAGGAGGTGAAGAAAAGTGTGAATTGGACGGAGGCGGTGAATGTGAAAACGGCACACAAATAAATGGAACGCCAATCTGTTTTTCGTTCCAATGCTGGTACCAAAGATGGTGGCGACCAATCCGTTTTGAGTTCCAATTGTGCCAAAGATGTTGGCGAAAAATGGCCATTTTCTGGGAGCGATAATGGTTTGACACGATAGGTGGAAGAAGTGGACCAAAATGTGTTCGTCATTTTGGCCAAAGTATTCGTTTAGTGAATGGAAATTTTGGTGGGAAAGAAAGGTAAACCACAAAAAATGATAATAATTAAGATAAGAGTGGAAAGGTAAACCGATCCTAAGGGGCTATTAAAATGGCGTGGGGTGTTCGGTGGACATTATTCAAACAGCAATGATCAAATTCATCAGCTTTTCCCTTGGCCATATTTTAACGAGTCATACATTTGGAAAAATTTTGCATTTTATTGCCGCCATCAAATATAAACCTAAATATTGTCATAAAAGACGGGAAATTTCCGTTCAGTGAACATATTTAAATATATGAAAAGCTCAAACAAATAGGAACCAAAACACACAAATCAATATATAAAAAATGATAAGAAGATAACGAATAAAAATGCTCATTTTTAATCCATTGTGGAATTTATATTATAAAATCAAAGCAAAAATAAGAAAATTTGAAGAATGCCCCTTCTAGTCCTTCTGTTCTTTGCCATTTTGATCAGGTAAGGGTGTCAAAAGTTTGCCAATTCCCGTTGTCCGTCTCCTTCGACGCCGGCCCACCAATCCGGTACCAATTCCTGGGATTGAACCGTCTGGGAGGAATCCGCCAACCCCGAGACCGGTGCCGATGCCTTGGTTGAAGCCAAGTCCGGTGGTTCCGCCAAGACCAAGTCCAGTGGCGCCTAATCCAAGTGTACCCAATCCTGTGCCCAGACCCAGTCCAGCTGTTCCAAGGCCAAGCCCTGTGTTGATTCCACCGAGTCCAAGGCCGGTACCTGTAAATAATAAAAAGCCTCGAACTATTATCACATTTTATTAATTATCACTTTGTTCATTATCTCAAAAAGTAAATTTTTGCTCAAATCAATGTATTTTTCTTATAATGTAAAGGGGAGAATATTGTATTTCTCTTTCCTTAGAACGGCGAATTATTTAGTGCAAATGACGGAATTAATTCTATGTAAAACAGACGAAATTAAAAGTTGAGGCAAACAAAACAGCCGGAATTATGTTTGGGGCAAATAAAACAGGCGGAATTATTTTGGTGCAAATAAAACAGGCGGAATTATGTTTGGGGCAAATAAAACAGGCGGAATTATGTTTGGGGCAAATAAAACAGGCGGAATTATTTTGGGGCAAATAAAACAGGCGGAATTATTTTGGGGCAAATAAAACAGGCGGAATTATGTTTGGGGCAAATAAAACAGGCGGAATTATTTTGGTGCAAATAAAACAGGCGGAATTATTTTGGTGCAAATAAAACAGGCGGAATTATTTTGGGGCAAATAAAACAGGCGGAATTATTTTGGGGCAAATAAAACAGGCGGAATTATTTTGGTGCAAATAAAACAGGCGGAATTATTTTGGGGCAAATAAAACAGGCGGAATTATTTTGGTGCAAATAAAACAGGCGGAATTATTTTGGGGCAAATAAAACAGGCGGAATTATTTTGGTGCAAATAAAACAGGCGGAATTATTTGGGGCAAATAAAACAGGCGGAATTATTTTGGTGCAAATAAAACAGGCGGAATTATTTTGGGGCAAATAAAACAGGCGGAATTATTTTGGTGCAAATAAAACAGGCGGAATTATTTTGGGGCAAATAAAACAGGCGGAATTATTTTGGTGCAAATAAAACAGGCGGAATTATTTTGGGGCAAATAAAACAGGCGGAATTATTTTGGTGCAAATAAAACAGGCGGAATTATTTTGGGGCAAATAAAACAGGCGGAATTATTTTGGTGCAAATAAAACAGGCGGAATTATGTTTGGGGCAAATAAAACAGGCGGAATTATGTTTGGGGCAAATAAAACAGGCGGAATTATTTTGGGGCAAATAAAACAGGCGGAATTATTTTGGTGCAAATAAAACAGGCGGAATTATGTTTGGGGCAAATAAAACAGGCGGAATTATTTTGGTGCAAATAAAACAGGCGGAATTATTTTGGGGCAAATAAAACAGGCGGAATTATTTTGGTGCAAATAAAACAGGCGGAATTATTTTGGTGCAAATAAAACAGGCGGAATTATTTTGGGGCAAATAAAACAGGCGGAATTATTTTGGTGCAAATAAAACAGGCGGAATTATTTTGGTGCAAATAAAACAGGCGGAATTATGTTTGGGGCAAATAAAACAGGCGGAATTATGTTTGGGGCAAATAAAACAGGCGGAATTATTTTGGGGCAAATAAAACAGGCGGAATTATTTTGGTGCAAATAAAACAGGCGGAATTATGTTTGGGGCAAATAAAACAGGCGGAATTATTTTGGTGCAAATAAAACAGGCGGAATTATTTTGGGGCAAATAAAACAGGCGGAATTATTTTGGTGCAAATAAAACAGGCGGAATTATTTTGGTGCAAATAAAACAGGCGGAATTATGTTTGGGGCAAATAAAACAGGCGGAATTATTTTGGGGCAAATAAAACAGGCGGAATTATGTTGGGGCAAATAAAACAGGCGGAATTATTTTGGGGCAAATAAAACAGGCGGAATTATTTTGGTGCAAATAAAACAGGCGGAATTATTTTGGGGCAAATAAAACAGGCGGAATTATTTTAGGGCAAATAAAACAGGCGGAATTATTTTTGGGGCAAATAAAACAGGCGAATTATTTTAGGGCAAATAAAACAGGCGGAATTATTTTGAAGCAAATAAAACAGGCGGAATTATTTTGGTGCAAATAAAACAGGCGGAATTATTTTGAAGCAAATAAAACAGGCGGAATTATTTTGGGGCAAATAAAACAGGCGGAATTATATTTGAGGCAAATAAAACAGGCGGAATTATGTTTGAGGCAAATAAAACAGGCAGAATTATGTTTGAGGCAAATAAAACAGGCGGAATTATGTTTGAGGCAAATAAAACAGGCGGAATTATGTTGGGGCAAAATAGGCGAATTAAATGTTGACGCAAAAAAGGCGGATTTAAAACAAGCGAAATTATTCTTGATAGAAAAATGCGGAAAATAATAAATAATTATAACTGAAAAATATTGTGTCAAGCATTTTTTGATGTTTAAGCCAAATGTGAATAATTTTGAAAATATCCAAGACTATCCTTTCCTTAATCATCATACCCAATCCGCCGGTGATCAATCCTGGAGGGCATAGTCCGCCCAATCCAGTGCCCAAACCGCTTAATCCAACACCGCATCCCCCACAACCACATCCACAACAACAATCACAACAGCCGCATCCACAATCTCCGCCACAACCCCCACCGACGCCTCCCAAACCTACAATGTATATTCAAACCTTTTCCATTCTGATTAAATGATAAACTGACTGAGGGAATTTGCACCGATCAAACCAGGAGGGCATAGTCCTCCCAAACCACCGCCCAATCCAGACAATCCCGGTGGGCAAAGTCCACCTGCCCCCAATAAATTATTGCACCCGCATCCACACCCGCATCCTCCACATCCGCAACCACAATCACAGCAACAATCACAACAAGCATTTGAGGAATTTTGAAGGAGAAGAATGGAATAAAGTAGAAGAAAATAGACGGTAAAATGCCATTTTTGATTGGACATTGAATAAGAATGAAGGGAATTGGATGAAAGAAAATGTCGCAAATGAAATGAAGGCCAATGATTGAGGTAAGGTGGCCTCTATCCCATCATTCAGTATCCAAAGAACGTTTTGTATGCGTGGACACCATGGACGAATTTTCTGGCCCAATTTATATTTGCCCTTCCCCCTTTCAATTGCTATTGTGTTCAGTGGCCAATGTTAGGGATGTTTCACGTTCCTTGTTGACTTTTGCTGATGGACCCAGAGGACAATATTGAAGACCGGATAGAATGGCCAGCCAGCCGATCATCAATCCCGTCAAGACTAGTTCTTTTTTTTCTTTATTTTCCCTCTTTTTTCTTTTGCTTTTCCCTCATTTTCAATTATTTTTTCTCTTTATGAGGTAATTAAATCCAATAAAAAAATATAGAAATGGAAATTGGCCAAAATTAAAATCAAAGATTAATTAAATGATAATGGATGAATAAAATTGGTTGGTCACCGGGCCAACCGAGTATATTATTGATGGCAAATGTGAATAAAACGGATTTAATTTTATTAGGCCACACTGCTGCCATCTTTCATCATCACAAACCGAGTCGGCGTTACCTTGGAAATAAATTATGGAAAAAAGGAGGAAATGAATTTGGTCAGAGTAGCCATTCATCAATCCGCCATTTACCCTCATTTGCTCACCAATTGCGGGTCGCGCAGATGTTTTACCCATTCTTCATTCCTCACAGTTGGGACTGTGCTACTCAAAGAGGGGGAATAATCCATCCAAGGGAAATGTCCCCGAAGGCGGGAAAGCCCAAAAACATAAAAAAGTAGGCTTCTTCCATCCATATTCACCGCCAACTAACAAGTCCATATTCCCCCACATTTTTTCCCTTTTTGCATTCGTTAAATTGCAGTAGCAGAACATGTAGACGGACACGGGGCCAGAGGGGATATGTTGTTCTTTCCCCCGCATTATTATCTGCTTTTGTTGGAAAAATCTACATGAAGGCTATGGAGCATGGAGAATGAGTGCTCACTGAATTTGGCCTGGGGCGTAGTGGTTGTTGTCTATAGTCTATAGTAGAGACGGAATGGGGGGAGTGCCTGTTTGTACCGGTCTGCCAATCTTCTTTTGCTTCCCTTTAAGGCCATCTCGTCGCTCATGCGGACAGACAGGCCCAGAAGGAGGACAGCAGGCCCATGGCTAAAGCCCAGGGACACTCTTTGCCAAAACGCCCCCTCCCACTTTTGGCAATGTGGCTTTGCTCCAAGGCAACCGCTAGAGGGGACAACTGCAGAAAATTGAGAGGGAAGGAGGGTGGCAGCTGCGCCCCCTCCGGCGCGGTGCCCGCCCCCATTGCCTCCCTCCCCTTCCCCCATTTCCTTTTCAGCCCATTCCTGGTTCGTGGCCCATTCTTGAGAAAATTTCCACTTTAGTAGTTCCCCCAATCCTTCTGCCCCATTCCACTCTTGGCGGGCCAAGCCGAGCGCAGCTGGGCTTTTTCCCCGGCATTCACTGCCACATCGATTGTGCCCTCACATTGCATTCATTCTCGACCCATTCTCGGTCCAGTCCCCCATTTTTCTTCCTTTCCCGGACTGTGCCTCATCGTCAACCCGCCCCGAGGTCGGTCCACGGCCACTAAATTTCCATTAGCGGCGCACTCACTCACTCATACACAGAAGGTCTCCTCCGGAGTAGTAGCCAAGTCCGCCATCCACTCATAGAATCCCCCGGACTTTTCCACCCCCCCCCCCCCCCCCCCCATCTATTCGTCCTCCCTTGTCTTCGTCTGTCAGCACATCTTCCCGACAGCCTCGCCCTAATTTGGCTGCTGTTCCCGTACCGTCGATGAATGCCCCCATTCCGCCCTTGCAGAATTGCCCTTCCTTATTCCTTTCACACTTGTCCGTACATATATATATATTGCCTCCAATTTGCCAGCTAAATCCCTTTTTGGCTAATCTTCTCTCCAAATTTCCCTCTTTCCCCTTTCAACAATCTCCAAAAATATCGTCAAATCCATAATAAATAACAAGTGAAAAATAAATATGTCAATAAAAGGCGGATTAGCCAGTGGTCCGGTTCGCTTTCACCAGTGACTTTGGTGTGTAAAATGCCTGTAAAAAGGAGAACTAAGGCACGCGGTGAATGCTGACCGTGCCTGGCCTATCAAAACAGCCATAAAGAGCTAAAAACCTAATTCCACCTTTCCACAATTGTATTTTGTCGACAATCATTAACGAATAACAATTCGCTAATTTGGCTTAATTTATGGCTTGCTTGGCTACATCTCGACTTGATTGGCTATGGGTCTGGACTTTACCTGGCAACCAACCATCCACCAATTTCCTCAATAATAATAAAAACAATACAAATTATTGGCAGTTGATTATGGACAAAATTCGAGGCAATTGTAGTCGACATTGAGTAAGCCTAGGGAAAGAAAGGGATTGAATGATGACTGATGAGGAAGGGGGGGGGGGGGATCGTATGGCCAAAAGGGCATGTCTTTTTTCAGATGCCTTTTTTGGAATGGACTACAAGCAGATGCCAAATTGGGAGATGACACGTTGTTGATGGTGGCAAAATATTATGGAGTGGATTTATTTGAGATGTTCTGGATTGGCCCAAACATGAATAAATCAATAAAAGGGCCATGAAAATGGATTGAATGATGTGATGAAGCCATTGAATGAATGAATGATGTACATTTATTTATTTTATTTTATGCGGCTTTTCCCCATCCATCCAACCATTTCAAAAATCCATATATCCCTCCTCTTCAACAAAATCCACTTTGCCTTTTCATATTTCCATTCATTTTTAATTTTAAAGAATGAGAATAAAATGAAAAAGAAAATGAATGCCCTTTACTTGTCCAATTTCCTCCTTTTCCTTCTTTTTATCAATATTTTAATCGTCCACAAAGGTCTAATTTTGTTACAAATTTTTATTAATTTTTTAAGTGGCCATTTTAGGCGTAAATGCGCAAAGTGATGAAGAGGAAAAGAAAAATGATGTAAGCGGAGCATCGGATGATGGTGATAGGGCAGCTCCCGATGCCGACAATAAAGGGGAAGGAGATGGGGATGAACCGAAAGATTCTGCTGCTACTGATAATAATGAAGAAACTGAACCACCCGAATCTGATGGGGAAGGAAAAGCGTCTGAAGATGGAGGGACTGATGATAAAAGCACTAATCCAACAGAGGGAGACAATAACGATAATCCAGAGGGGAATCCAGGTAATATTAGTGGGAATATTCAAAATAATACTTTTATTTTTAATTGAATTGAAGAGGACAAAACAAATGAGGAAGGAGGGGGCGATGGTCCAAAAGAGGGAGATACGGGGAATGGCGAAGGTGACGGCCAAGCTCCTGGCAATCAAAGCAATGAGACAAATCAACCGGCTTCAGACGAAACACAAAATAAAAGTAATGATGAAGATAATGCCGGAGGGCAAACTGGGGATGATGCCGGAGGGCACGGAAATGGGGATGACGATACTGGAGGACAAACTAGTAAAGAAACTACTGGAGGGAAATCGCCGGAAGGAGGGGATAAATCAGATGAGACTAATACCCCAAACCAAACGGACAGTAACGAAACCAACCATTCGGACAATACGAGCAATGCAACTGATGGTGGTGGGGAAGAAAATAATGGAAAGCCAAAAGGAGGCGAAAATAATGGAGGAGAAAAGGACTCTTCCGAAAACCACTCCTCAGGCAAGTTTATTCTCACGGGGATGGAATGGGGGGATTTGGATTGAATGAATGGAATTAAATATCACCCAAAAATTCAATCCTATCACAGATGGGAATGGGAATTCGCCAAATGGTGGAAACAATGGGAATGGGAATGGAGTTGGGCCGAGGCCTGGCACTGGGCCAGGGACGAGAGGAATTGATGGGACTGGAAGTCAACCAACACAGCCTCAAAATCCAAATCCTCCTCCCTATCAGCCACCTAATCCAGTTTATCCACCTGCCATCGACGACAATTCAAATCCATACAATCCACAGCCTCCCTTCTATCCAACTAATCCACGGCCACTGCCCAACAATAATGACATTGACGAAGACCCATTTGGGTTTGGATTACGGCTGAATGGAAATGGCCGGGGATTTGAGGCATTTGCGCCACGGCCTTATCCGCTGAACAACAACAATTTTGATCAAGGAAGAATTGCTCCCGGACAAAATGCGGGAACGACATATGTGCCACCCGAAGAGAGAAGCCAATTGCCGATGATTGTGAATGGAGCAAATAATAATGGAATTGGTGGCAATTTGCCTTGGCGAAATCAGCAAAATATGCCATTGGGGGTTGGATATGGGGGGAATGGACGATTCAGCAGCATTCCCGCTTTTGGATATCAATGGAATGGAGGAAATGATGGTATGGATCAAGCTGGCGTGTACCGATTCCCGGAAAATGGAATTGGCGGCCGTGGGCAGCCAATGCATCTTTGCATTCGGCCATCACCAAATACAAAGTAAGGGCTAATAAGGGAAGCAACCCTAATGAGCATATTCCAATTAGGCATATGGCTCTATAATACGAAAAGTACTAAATCATTTTCACTCAATTTTATATCAAATGAAAGAGCCAAATGAGATCTATCAAATAATGTAGCATTCATTTTAATCGGTTTAAAATTAAAATAATTATGGTCAAAAAGGCTCAACAAATTATGAAAATGGTGCCACACTTATTCTCAATCATATTTTTGTAAATACTGAATCAATCTTTTTTAATAATATAGCATTCGGTAGACAAAACTTGGCTCTCTTCAATATTACATTAAGTTGGTTGGAAACGGTTTAGTACTTCGAAAGTTATGATCAATTTAATTGGTCTGTTCCCAAGTGGGATATACCAAAATTATGGCAAATTTAGATTTTGAATAATTTGTCTTTAGGAATTGGGATCTTTGGCGGCATAATAATATGTCCGGTCCGGGAAGTCCACTTCAATTCTATCAAATGGGTTTACGGCCAAGTCAAGTGGGGAATGGGAACAATGGTGGACAATTTTATGCTCCATATAATGATGGAATTGGAGTGCGAAGTAAAAGGCAAATTAACAACAATAATTTGGGACAATTGCCCGAAATTTGCACAACTTTACAAAATAACATTGCAACAAATGGATTTGGACGTGCCCGGCAAAAAAGGCGCAGAAGAAGGAGGAAAAGAAGTGGATAATGCGCCCGGAATATATGGAATGAAAGATGGAAAGAAAATTTTGATAATATTTTTCGGTTTCCAGAATTTTTTTATTTCCCTAAAATTAATTTTATATTTTCCCTTATTTGATGTAATTTAAATCATAATCACATTTTTTTCCAAATAAACAAACTGGAATCAAACTCCAAGTCTGGTCATCATTATTGGAAACAAAATATTTTTCAATATTCTTCTTTATTCATTAATTCATTTTTGAGGAACGGCCAACCTCCCCAATTTTGGCCTCATTCTCCACTCCTCCTTATCTCACAAGCATAAATTGTACCCTTTGATTTGATTGCCCTCGGCCTTTTCTTTCTTATCAATTTTGTCCTAAAAAGTCATCATTAACTATCATTGGCTTTCAAAATTGCACAAAATTGGCCACCACACATCAATTGCATTCAATCCATCCATCCACCTTCCCAAAAAAGTAAAATTATCGGCCCCTCAATTTATCCCCAAAACAATTGGATTTTGTCGATTTGTTAGCCCAATATTACCTTAATCAAATAGTATTAATCCCTGCAAAATCCAATTATTTATTTATATCCACTAAAATAGGCAACAATCAAAGGAATTGGCTCAGTTTCCGTAAACAATAATGGCCTCCAAAATTGATCGAACCATTCTTTGCTTCTTCATCCTCTTTCTCAGTGTTTATTTCCTCGAATCAATCGGTGGATTTTACATGACCAGGTCGTCCAAATCAACGCCCTCATTTGGCAATGTTTTCCCATTTTAGTGCCATTGTTTCCATTGAAAAACAATTCCAAATTCCCAGCAAAGTTTCGGGAATGATGGTTCAAAAAACCCTTTTTTAATTTTGGGAATCAATCATTTTAAAACAGGTTTCGGCTGGTGATTTTGGCTATATTCCAGCGTGAGTTCTAATAAAATTCATATTCCACTCCTTCTCATTATTGTTCTCTAGTGTGGTTTTTGTTTCCTATTTGGGCGGTAAAGGGAATCGAGCACGTTGGATTGGAGGAGGTACCAAAATTTGCATAAATTATTGGCAATTTTTATTGAAGGATGTACCCTCATTGCCATTGCCAATTTAATGATCAGTGCCTCACATTTTTTGTTCCCCGTTGCCGAAATTAAATTAAACACCTCCACATTGGAGCGTGAAATAGAAAGGGACATTCGACGGATTCCGCCGAATGTTGGCTTCGAACAATTTCTCGCTGAATTGCCTTCAAGTCAAATGCGTCAACGAATTCGACAGAAGGTGAATGAATTGATGAGGAATACGGTAGACTTGGGCGATGTCCCAACTGGGCGACGGCGCTTATGGCTCATTAAGGGCTAAATCGATATTGATGATTTTGGTATCAAATTAAAAAGCGCACTTTTGGCTATCGATAGATATAAAATTTATTTGGATTGGTTAAAATTTGGTGGAACTGTGTTCAAAAAACAGCGAAAAATTCACAAATTTATAATTGTGGTTTTATTTATTGAATTTTTAAGTATAGCTCTGCCAATTCTGAACCAAACCAAATAAATTTTATATCAATAGCTAGCAATGAGCTCTTTAATTTGATACCGAAATCATTAATATCGGTTTAGCCCTTAATTAGTTACAAGCGAATTCACCTAGTTGGAACTTCGCCCAGTTGTAGCTTACCGAAAATTGATGGTGCAAATGCAATTAAACATATTTTAATTAATTCATTAGATTAATTCGGACCAAAATGAGGACAAACCATTTTATTGGATGAAGGAATTTGATGAATGCATTCACCAAAATTTGACAACAACTCAAAATGAAACGTGTCAAGCATTTTATGTATGTAAGTTTTTTACTAATAAATTACATTTTCCCTTTGAAATGGGAACAAAAATCTACCTTTTTGTAGAATTTCCTTCACAAACATAATGCGGCCAAGAAAAGTGATGTGGACAATTTACGGTACAATTTTTATACCAATTATGGCCAATCAACGGAAATTATACCGAAATTTAAGTTTATTGAGTGCCACTTCCTATGCATTTTGTGACAAAACATTAAATTCCCTAACTAAGGACTATGGTTTGGAATTGGTAACATAATTGGTAATAGTTATGAATATCACAGATTGAAGAAATTCGTTGCGGCGGTGATATGTCCAATTTTGGACCGACCACAACCATTTTTCTTGGTCTTCTGATTTTGGGCATTGGCCGTACAATGCCTTTCTCCCTTGGTCTTCCCCTCATCGATGATAATGTTCGAAAGACCAATTTGCCACTTTATTTTGGTTATTTTTCTAAAATATTTTGGCATCCAATTTTCGTCACAAATTTTAGCCGGCATGTTCTGCATTCGGATTATGGGTCCAATGCTGGGATTTTGGATGGGTTCAGTGTTCAATAAAATGTACTATAAAGGAGATGCCCCAATGGGAATTACACCAAGGGATCCAATATGGATTGGCCGTTGGTATTCAAAAATTCTCCCAAAAATTAAATGAACAATTAATAATTTGAGGTGGGGCGGTTTTTTGACCATCGGCTCAATTCTTTTCTTCCCTTCATTGTTGCTTTTCTGCTTTCGTAATCCAAACCCAAAAGAGGAAGAAGAATCCACTATTAATGATGATGCCGGAAATGGAAAACAACAACAAAGGCCACGGCGTTTGGCATTGGTTGATCGGCATTTGGAGAAGGGAAAGAATGGGGAGGTGATTTTAATTATTTAGGCCTATAAATGGATATTCAAAGGCTACTGTTCCCATTGGATTTGCTGCAATGTCCCGTGATTTCTCCCAAACAATTTCCACTGTTCTCCGTCGGCCAGTTTATCGTTGGGCAATGGCCGGTCGAATTATTGATGTCATGGCATTTAAGGCAATTTCCCACCAAAACACAAAAATATGCCAGAATTTATTAGGGCTTTCACATTTTTTTGCCAAAATATTTGGAATTGCAATTTGGCATTCCCCAATATGAAGTGAATCGGCTGATGGGCGTAATTGGTGTTGTGGCATTTGCCATTGGGGTTTTGTGTGGATCATTGGTGATGAGGGCATTCCGCCTGCAGGGAAGAAAGGCGGCAGCTTGGGTTTTCATAAGATTAAAAGGGATATTTTCATAATTTCCTTTAAGGTTGCGATCACCGGCGCAATTGCCGCCTGCTTTTCCCTAATGAATTCGGCGGTTGGTTGCAAATCGACGATGACCGCATTGGGTGAATCTCTGTGAGTAAAAATTATCGTAAATCCCCTAGTAGAAGCCTACCCTCTAATATAAGTTCACCCCATCAAAAATTTTTTATTAAAATTGACTTAATTTTAGGTGAAATTAGGCAGAAGAAAACATTTTTTATTTCAAAAAATCAGTTCACCTCGGAGAGTTTCTGAAATTTATAAGCCAACCCTCTCTCTAATAGAAGCTCATCCTAGAGAGGCTCCGTGGAACCTATAGCCCATGGACTTCTAATAAAGGGCTTATGGTATTTGATTGAGCGACCGGATTATTGTTAACCAATTCATAATCACAGATCGAATAGTTTCAATGCGAGCAATGCATGTTTACTTGGATGCAATTGCGAATTGGCTCCTCTCTATCCAGTTTGTGATCGCCATGGCACTGTTTTTTATTCCCCTTGTCATGCTGGTTGCCATTTGACTGATTTAAGCGCATTCCTCAATTATGATAAAACCCCGATATTCAATGATTGTGGATGTGCAAAAGGCCGGGAAGTTTCGAGGGAATTCTGCGAGGAAGGAGACTGTAGGCATCGAATGTATTGGTATTTTGGGAATATGGCAGCCGGGGGCATTATTGGCGGAATGGGTGTTGTGCCCGGAGTTCTGATAATGTTGCGTTCTGTTCCGCCAAAACATCGAAGTATCTCTTTGGGTTTCAATGGATTTCTTGTCAGCTTACTTGGTCTTTTTATGAATTAATTTAATCTTTTAATCTTTTGGATTTAGCCACCCTTCCTTCACCCATCATTTGGGGCACAATAATTGATCATTTTTGCCTATTTTGGTCCAAAAAATGCAACGCAAAAGGTGCCTGTTCACTTTATGCCACAAATGATCTCCGCGTTTGGTCTGTTATTCTTTCGTTACAGTAACCAGTGATTTTACTTCAGGCTACATTCACTTTATGGATTATTGAGAATTATATCCCTCATTACCGATATGTTTGTCATTTATCATGCCAAAGGATTAAAGTTAACGGATGAAGAAAATGATCAGAATGAAAATGAGGAGAATAATTTGGAAGGCAAAAATATACGAAATCCTCAACAAAATCCAATGGAAAATGACTCAATAGACCGAGAACAATGCGAACCACTCAAATCCACAATTGGGCCAATTATTGGCGGCAATGATAAAGAACAAAGGGGGAAATCTCAAAAATCTGCCAGCTTACCTAACGACATTAAACCGACAGGACATAAAAGAAATCGTAGTAAAGATATTTCAAGTTTATTGAATGCAAATCCAAGTGATTTTGAAGCAATCCGAAAAACATCCAACCATCTTCTTGGCACAGATTTTAACATTATTTGATTTATTATCTGTTCATTAAAATTCTCAACCACATTATATTAAAGAATAAATACTTTTTAATGTATTCATTTTCATTGTTAAATTTTTCATCTATCAGACGGACTCCGTGCTCTCGAAAAACTAGCTTGTACATAAACTTATAATTTAATTTGCTATGCATTATGTAAAGTCATAACTCATAAATAAGCAATTTATTGCATAATTTTTTATGATTTACTCGAGATGGAAACGAGGCATTTTGGCCATGAAAATTGGCTTTCGTTTACGGATTACGGTTGTTAGAATTTATTCATTTTATTTTTATTTGGCATTTCGTCGATTTTTGATCTTTGTCCACAATCAATCCACATTCCATTCATTTTTCATTTTCATCATTTCATTTCCCATTCCTCATCAAATAAAAATATCATTTTTCAAGTGAAATTTTCACAATTGAAACAATAAATGGCTTCTCAAACTGCCGGAATTCAACAATTGCTTGCGGCGGAGAAACGCGCAGCGGAAAAGGTCGGTTAAATTAACAAATTAAATCATATTAAAACTGGTATTTATTCCAGATAAATGAAGCTCGTAAAAGGAAGGCACAACGACTTAAACAAGCAAAACAGGAAGCTCAAGCTGAGATAGAAAAATATCGAGAGGTATTTTTAAGTTTTTAATTCAAAATTTACATTGATAAATTTAATAGGAACGTGAAAAACGTTTCCGTGAGTTCGAAGAGAATTATTTGGGCACTAGAGATGATATTGCCGCCCAAATTAAACGTGAGACCGAGGAAGCATTGGAAAATATGAATCGAGGCGTGGCGGCTAATAAACAACAGGTTTAAAAATAAATTCTAATAAAGCGAGACTATTAAATTATCTTATTTAGGTTATTGTTCGTTTGCTCCAATTAGTATGCGATATTCGCCCTGAACTTCATCACAACTTACAGCTCCAAATCAAACTGTTCGGAAAAGCTGCTTAATTGGATCTGATGAATCAGGAAAAATAGATGAATTTATTTGGGAAGAATCGATATATACCTATACTTGACAACATTCTATTTTAAAATTTAAGTAAATGTTTACAAAATTAAATCGATTTATTGATAAAAATATTATTGTGGAAACATTTTTAATTTTAACAATTGAATAAAGCGATTAAAAATCAGAAACGCGTCCTTTTCTTTCCCAATCTCCATAACGAGTTGGTTCTGGTCCTTTTGGTCCACCATATTCTTCTGGTTTTCCATCATGCTTCTCCTCATTTATGTTTGTTGTCTTGTTTTTGGTTGTATCAAGTTGGTCATTATCATTATTAGTGGTAGTGGTGGGCACAGAATATTGCCGAACAATTGAGCCATATGGTTTAAAATAAAATTTGATCAATCTTTTCATTATTATCTAAAATGAAATTAGGTAGAATAAGTGGAATGTGCAAAAGTTTGTTCGAAACTGGGAAATTTTGGTCAAAATAACGGAACAGAACATAGGAGAAAAAACAACCGAAACCGACATATTTGTAAAACCCATTTTGGACCGCCCTACTTAATAAATTTTATCAAATTATGTAAAAATTTTCGGATTTATTTATTAATCTAATTTAATTTTTTAAAGCTTATAATAAAAAAATGCAAAGGGAATTTATTAAACCACAACGAGAAATACACCAAATAAATGACGTTACAAAATGGTTAAAATCAGAAGCCTATCAAAAATATATGACTTTCCTTCGCCAATTAAATAATTCATTGAAAGCTGTGCCAACTTCATCATCAGAAATAAAAATTAGCGAGAATACGGAAAAAATTATTAAATTGATTGATACTTTTGAGGTAATTGAATTGATTAAAACTTAGAATAAATAATTTTAGGAATGGATGAAAAGCTGTCCGCCAGAAGACATGGGTGCGCAACGTTTTGGCAACAAGGCTTACCGAAATTGGTATGAGAGACTTTCATCAGTAAGTTATTAATGGGATTACCTATTATTATTAAAAAAATTTGTTTAGGATGCAGATTTGTTGCTTTCAAAATTGTTACCGGCCGAATTACATCCAGCCAAAATTGAACTCTTGCCTTATCTTATGGACTCATTCGGGAATTCAACCAGAATTGATTATGGATCTGGTTTGTTCGAATTCTCAATAATAGTAATTCAAAAAAATTTTTTAAAGGTCACGAAGCGTCATTCATGATATTTCTTCTATGTTTATATGAAATTGGAATGTTTTCGGCTGAAGATGATCAGGCAATTGTGTTAAGAATATTCCATAGGTTTTATTTAATTTATTGATTATTACCAATTATTTTATTTAGATATCTCAAATTTGTCCGGCAACTTCAAACTGTTTATCGAATGGAACCAGCGGGCAGTCGAGGTGTCCATGCAATTGATGACTTTCAATTTCTTCCCTTCCTTTTTGGAAGCGCTCAGCTCATCGGTAAGTGGTTAATTAAAATAACAAATCAGTCAAAAATTATAGATAATAAATATCGCCTTCTACCGGATTACTATTTACGCCCAGAAATGGTTGTTCAACATCAGCATGATAATCTATTCTTTGAGGCAATTCAATATATTAATGAGGTAAAATGATAAATTTAAATGAATAAAAAATTATTTTAGACCAAAACTGGACCATTTTATGAGCATTCTAACCAGCTTTACAATATTAGTGCAGTTCAAACTTGGGAAAAAATCAATGAAGGAATGTTCAAAATGTATGAGGGCGAGGTTGGTTCAAATTTAAATTTTCGAATAATTTTAGATAATTTTAAGGTTTTGAAAAAATTCCCAGTCGTTCAACATTTTCTTTTTGGAAGTTTATTGAAAATTGACGAATGTGGAGCAGAACAATCAAACAGTACAATTCAACAAACAAAGGAGACGGGACTTGATAAATTGGCCAGAGGAATGCATCCTTCCAATCTTGGAATTATACCAGAATAAACTTTTTGACATTGTCAAATTTAAATTTTAATAATAAAGATAAAATCTTATAAATCAATATTTAATTAAAATGTGTTTTTATCACTTTATTTTATTTCATATTTGCTGTTATTCAACTTTTAATAAGTATTTTCAATTTTTGTTGAAATGGAAACGAGCGGTGGAAAAGATTACGGGTCGAGTCAGGCAGATTCTGAACAATCGACGGATGAAACAACGAATGGCGATGATGTGATGACGACTCAACTTTCTTCATTTTTACATAGGTAAATTTCACATAAATAAATGGAAGGCAATTTTTAACCATATTTCCGAAAGTAATTATCGACTTTTAATAAATCAGAGACCGATTTTAAACCATACAAACCCTATGCCAATTTGTATCTTGTATGGTAATGGTATATAAATTATTAGGTTTTGGCCCAAATTAGTGTTTAAAACAAAAAACTGGAAATATGGTTTAAACGGTTTAAGTCGCTCGGTTTCTATTTAAACTAAGAAATGTTTACTCTATAAGATCTACAAAGTATTATAAGGTTTTAGAGTTTAAAACCAGTTTATGAGTAAAAAAAAATAAAATATGGGGTGGTAAGAAATATTTTTTCATAAAATTTATCTTTTTAATCTTTAGTTTGATCCATATGCCGGCAAATAAAAAGCAACAATTGGTGTCGACATCAGCCGCAATTGTGCGTAATACAAATACAAACACAAACTCAAATTTGGATGAGAATGATGAAAAAGGAGAAATTGTTCCACAATCATTGAATAGTTCACCGAAAGAGGCCACCAACAACGAAGTCACAATAAATCGAGAGAAAGCATTCGAAGTGGTTTATGGAAGTATTAAAGTGGATCGAAATGGTGCCAAACCAAATGAGAAATGTTTTGTTGTGGATGCGTTTGAACGTAAGAAATATACAAAATATTAATAAATCATTTAATTAATTTATTTTAATTTATTTAAGGTTGTGTTCGAATTGTCAACAAAAGTGAGCAGAAAAAGCAGCCGGTAAAGAATAAATACAAATTTTCTAATGAAAATTTTTTTAGAACAAATTAATTCTCTTGGAAGATATCCCAGAAAATGAGCTAATTCGATTTGGACAAATATTCCCAGACGACAATGAAGGCATCGACCATTTTGTTCATTGTGAATTTTGTAACAAATATTACGGTTAAAATTCGACCATTTCAATTTATAAATTAATTCATAAATTTAAGACTTTTCCTGCCTGGAACATCCTCTGTACCAATGCTTGGATCGCGAAACATTAAATGTGCCGAATTCACCACCAAAAGAGGGCGAGGATAGAGCAGGTAATTTAAAAAAAATAATTTTAAAAATAATTTCTAAATTAATTTTAAGCATTAACTTTGCCCGGCTTTTTGTATATTCGAAATTCACAAATTCCAAATGCCGGAAAAGGTTTAAAAATTAGCATAAATATTTTTTTTAAATTAATTTTATTTTAGGTGTATTCACAAAAGTTGACATCCCAATTGGAATTGTTTTTGGTAATATAAAACAATTTATTAAAATAAATATTATTTATTAGGTCCATATGAAGGAATATTACTGAAAGATGCGGCCAAGGCTAATCAAGATGGATATGCATGGGAATTACGCACTGGGAATGGAAAATCATTTTATATTGATGCAAAAGATCCACGTTATTCCAATTGGATGTAATTTAATTAATTTAAAATTAATTTATTTTAAAATTTTAGGCGATATATCAATTCCCCACGCCATGAAGGGGAGCAGAATTTAATCGCCTTTCAATATCGGGGCTCAATATTTTATCGCGTTTACCGTCCAATTGACAAGGATTCGGAACTACTGGTTTGGTACTATTAAGTCGGATGAAGGGAAATTTTTGTGTTGGAATTTAATAGGATTTTTTTAATTCTATTTTATCTATTTTTAATTTTTACTTCCTTCGGCTTTCTTTTTAAAATTTATGATTAAATTAATTAATTTATAATTTACAGGTATGGAAGAAAATTCGCGAAAGAATTGGGCATAATAAGTTGCACCGCAATTAAGAAGAATCAACCATTTATATTTTATCCACGAAAAAATCCATTTGTTTTATGAATACACGGTTTTAATTGTTTACTTCATCATTATTGTGATTTACTCTACATTACATTGTATTCGATATTTTCCTCTCTTTTAGTCAGCTTATTTTGTTTTTTTTGGTTGTGCTTTCTTTTTGGAAATATATTTCAATAAAAAAATATAATTATTAATTGTTTTAATTAATTAAAATTGATTTTATATCAATATTATATTTTAATTTTTATAATTATTTACATTATATTTAATTGATTTCGAAGTAAAATGCAAATTGATGATTTGAGTGAAGGAGCGGAATGTGAAAAATTGAGTGTGGTTAATAAGGTTCATATATCTTTTCATCAATTTAATAATAAATTTCTCCCAGTGGAACAATGATAAATTGGCGCCATTCAAATATATTAACAAATTGGAACTTTCGGATAAATTGGTAATTTACTTAATTCAATAAAAATTCACTAAAGAATGCAATTTAGCACTGCTCATCTTCCAATGAAATTCGAGCGCTTAAATTATCATCAAATAAATATCAAGGTAAAATTCTAATTTTTATCGAATTATAATTGAATTTAATTATTTTTAGTTTATTTTGTCAATCCACAAAAAGGTTGGGGTCTTCGTGCACTAAATAATATCAAGAAAAATTGCAAATTGTTTGAGGTATAATTTTCCATTAAAAATTGATATAATTTAATTCATTTTTAGTACGCTGGTATATTGGAACCTGACGATGAAAAGGAGGAGGATGATTATATATTCAGTTTTCCATTTGTAAGAATTATCATTTAATCAAATTTAAATTAATTTTTAGGTCCAACAAAAATTAATGATTGATGCTCATCAAAAAGGGAATTTGGCACGTTTTATGAATCATTCATGCGCCGCAAATTGTACTACCGAAATTTCATTTGATGGGGCCAATGATCCTCTGCCACATGCTTTAATTATAGCCAAGCGGGACATAGTGTAATTTATTTTTTTAAAATAATATTTTAAATGTAAATTTTATAATTTAGTGAAGGCGAAGAATTGACCATGGATTACGGTGATGAATGGTGGCAAATTAAAATGGCAAAAGGAGTGGAATGCAATTGTTGGGCACCAAATTGTCGATATCAAAGGAAAGAGGCGAATAATGAAACTTGCGAGGCCATTGATGCGGAGGAAGAAGCCACCACATCATCTTCGGGGAGTGGTCACGGCATTTTTTCAACAAGACAAACTGCTAAAAAATCAATAATTCAAACAGCTACAAAATCAATTACACGGAATACGGGTAAAAAATCAATTACACCGACGAATACAGCTGCAATGATGAATCACATTTAAACGAAGAAAGAAGAGTCGGAAAATTATTTGTATTTAATATTATTGAATCGGCAGCTATTAATTTATTGCTAATAAATTATATTTATTATTTTACATTTATTTTAAATTTATTTTTATTGTTGGTTTTCAGTAATTTATATTTGACAATTAATTTTTTAAATAATTAATCAAATAATCATCAAAAACATAATAATTTCAGAAATGAAGCAGTTATTGTTTTTTGTGATTTTTCTAGCAATTTTTTATATCATTCATGGCGCTGATCGAGGAATCACACTTGAGGTGAATTTAAATAAATAAAGATAGGATTTAATTTGACAAAAAATAAGAGAAAATTTTAGTGGTTTAATGGTTTATCTCAGACCACCAAACTACATCCTTTCGATAGATCTTATAAAGACGTGTCGATTGGTATTGGAATATAATTTATCATGGTTTAGTCAAAATTAAAGGGTTTTAAACCATTTAAACCATCATATGGTTTAAGTTCAAAACTTATTTAAAATTGGTTAAACCAAATCATTATCAAACTATGCAACTTGAAGAGATCTATCATCAATCGATTAGGTATTGGGTATGGGTTCTAGGTCAAACCCATTGAACCATTATATACTTTTCGCCATTCTAATATTTCCTAATAATTAATATTTTCTAATATTTATAGGAAAAAGTCCGTAATTTGCAAGAATTTATTATTAAACGGCCAGTTATCAATTTGAACATGGAAAAATGGAAAACTTATGTTCAGGTTAATTTCGAATATTTCGTTTAAAATAATTTTACTAATTTTAGTCAACACCCCGTAATTATTCAATGATTGTGATGTTCACCGTCCTTTCCAACACAATGAATTGTCCAATTTGCAAGTATTCAAATATTATTTAATTTTAATTGCCCAAATATATTTTAGACCAGCCTATGAAGAATTTCTGATTCTGGCCAATTCCTATCGTTACACTTTTATGCACACAAAATCGCTGTTTTTTGCCATTGTTGACTATGAGGAAGCACCGCAAATATTCAATTTGGTAAATTTCACATTTTAAATTTAATTTTAAAAAAATTCTTAAGATTAATTTGAACACAGCACCAGCAATTTTCCATTTCCCTGCCAAAGGTGCAAGACGTCCTCAAGTATAAATTAATTATTTATTAAATGATTTAATATGTTAATTGAAGGACTCAATGGATTTTCAACGTATGGGAATTGATGCGGATGCAATGGCCAAATTTGTTCAAGACCGAACGGATTTACACGTAAATTTTTTTAAAAGAATTATAATTTTAATCAATTTTAGATCCGAATTTTACGACCACCAAGCTATGCGGCACCAGTTGTTATGTAAAAATTTTGAATTTTATTAATTTTTAAATTTATTTTTAGACTTCTTCTGATTATGCTTGTCCTTGGGCTGCTCTATATGCGAAGGAATAATTTGGAATTTTTGTTCAATCGAACTTTTTGGGCTTCCGTTTGCCTCGTAAAAATCTCAAATAATTATTTTAATTAATGTAAATTTTAAAATTTAGGCCATTGTTTTTGCTTTTATGTCAGGCAAGTTTACAATTTTACTAATTAAAATTAATTTTTGGGTTGAATTCAAGGTCAAATGTGGAATCATATTCGTGGCCCCCCGTTCATGATGACCCATCCGCAGACACGTGAGACCTCATTCATTCACGGAAGTACCCAATATCAATTGATCGCCGAAACGTACATCGTGCTTGGCTTATATGCCGGGGTTACGGCCGGCATTGTTATTTTGAATGATGCGGCGTCCGGCACAACGGATCCGGGCAAAAGAAAATGTAATCCACATTAAAATTACATTAATTTTGTTTGTTTTTTTTTCACAGTTATGGCCTGCAGCGGAATTGGTTTAGTTGTGATTTTCTTCAGTCTTTTACTTTCCGTGTTCAGAGGAAAATATCATGGATATCCATACCATTTCCTATTCAGTTAGATTGAATAAATAAATGGAGATGGATGAATTTTAAATAATTTTGGGGATCATCTTTTGCCTATTTATTATAATTTTGGACTTATTTCTTTAATTTTATTACACATTTGAAGTTTGAACATTAATTTATCGTAAAAAGAATAAATTTGTTAATTTCAATATTTATATTTGCCTATATTTAATCGATTTTAATAATTTCGATTTATATTTACTTTTTATTTATTTAAATTTAAAATCATTTATTTATAATTAAATTTAAGTAGATTATCAATGGATATTCAATTGAATTTTCTACAATTTCAACCACAGAAAAACTGGTTGGTTTTAATATTATTATTTAATTAAGTAAATTCATTTATTTAAAGGTTCGATTATTTTGTAAACCGACAAGAAATATTTAATTTGTTCAATTCTTGTGAAGGTAAAAATATTATTAAAATTATTTTTAATATTAAATTTAGATAATCAATTACTTATTAATTTATGCGATCAATTTATTGAACAAGCCTTGCTGGCCGATCGTGATTTGGCACAATTCGATCAAAAACATTTTGATCAAGGTAACAATTGAATAGAATTTAATTAATTTTGATAAATTAACAGAGGATTTTATTTGTCTTCGACATAAATCTGAGGATCTTTGGCTATTTGCAATTTGTTGTTTTGCCTCCACTGGTTGGGATCTCAACGCACTAAATAAAAGGTATAAATTAATTAAAATCAATAAAATATTCTGCTGATTTTCCAGTTCAAATATTATTCGAATTCAAGCATTCTTCAACAGATTAATTCGTTGGGCATTTGAGAATGAAAATGAGGTTAATTAATCAATTTAAATTAATTTAATAATAATTAAATTGCATTTTAGCAATCACTTTTGGATGATCCATTCGCATTTATTTGTTCTATCATTTCAACCGAAAAATTCACTCCATCGGCCATATTTTTTGCTTGGCTTTACGCCAGATGGATTTTTACGGTGAATTTGGATGCCAAATTTCCAATTATTCCAGCAAAACCGACCGTCAGCAATCCGTAAATTATTTTATTTTTTTTAATTTATGCATATATAATAAAATTAAGATATCAATATGTGGACGCAAATTTATTGCAAGCCGAAAAATTGGCCCAATCAACAATTGAAGTACAACAAAAAATGCAGCAAGCGGTGAAATTAATGAATCAATTGATTGAATATGAGGGAAAATTGGAAATTGAAGGAATTGACATTCCCCTGAAAGAATGCTTTTACCCTAAATTGGACATTATTACAAAGGTTTTGGCCTCAAATAATTTTTTTTTTTAATTTAATTTTTTAAGGAACATTCCATATTGGCCATTTTAGATTTCCCAAAACCAAATTTTGAGAATGGAAAATTTCATTTGGAAAGAATTGTGTTTAAAATGATTACATCTTTCGATTTAATGGTCGCTCATTTTTGTTCTCTACATTTTACACAAAGCAGAATTCATTTGGAGGAGGTAAATTTTTTTAACATATTTTTTTAATAAATTTTTTGAAGCTTCGAAATTATTGGACAAATGTGAATAAAGAAAATTTACAAAATAAAAATTATTTAATTACAATTAATGAGGACGAAATAATGTGTTATTCAATTGCGCTTGGTTTAATTCAGGTTAATTTTAATAAAATAAAAATGGAAAATATTTAAAATGACGAAAAAAAATTATTAACGGTTTAATGGTTCAATTTTCTTTCTTATAGTCCCCCAAACCATATATCTATCGATAGATCTCTTCGAGCTGCATCATTTGATAATGATATGATTTTTAGCTTTGGTTTAACCAAATTTAAATTGGTTTTGAGCCAAATATCATAGATGGTTTAAACATTATAAAATCTTTAATATTTGATCAAATTCATCACTGAATTTATATCAATCAACGCGTCTTGATGGGATCTATCGATTGGATTTAGGGTTGGGGGCTCTAATAAGATAACCCATTAAACTACTAAAATCTTTCGTCATTTTCTATTTCATAAAAATTAAATTTTGATCAATAAAAATAATTTATTCAGGTCAATGTTAACCTAGACGGAGAAGAACCATTAATTGAATTTGCTAAACATCGACCAAAACAACGACAAATTCCAACAAATTTATTGATTGAAATGTTAAAAAATGGAAGTTTTCGAATACCAACATTGTTTCGTGAAAGGGAATTACGCGTGGACGCAATGCAAAGATTACTCATTCAGGTGAATTATTTTTAATATAAAACAAATTTAAATTAATTTTAAAGAATTTTAATGCTGAATTAAATGAATTGAGAAGAACAAATCAATCAAATCAATATGGATTACTTCTTGGGTCAATTTATTTTTTATGCACTCATTGCCATGGATTTGCGGATACATTCACAAATATGGGCTTACAAATTGATGGATTCCGCATAAGGAATTTTACAAATATTTCCACTGTTGAAGTACCGCAAGTTCCATCAGAAGAACGATTTCAAGGTTTTTTCACATTTAAATGAAAATAAATTATTAAATTTAAGACAAATAATAAATATTAAAATAAAAATTATTTACAAATTAAGTCATTTTTTGAATCTATTTTATATTAAATTTTCATAGAAAAAGAATATTGGTCGTGGGTGGGATTCGAACCTACGCCCTTTGGTTTAAAAAGACCACTCTATTCGCCAATTGACGAAAAATTTCATCTGTTAAAAATTAATTTTTAAACCAAGTTTTAAAATTTTTTAATGTCATATTATAATTACAAATCTAGGTAAAAATATATTTTTATAACTATCAGGCCCTAATAATAAATATTTTAAATTATAAAATTATTAATTAAATTAAATTTAGAATTATCCAATGACCGAAATGCATTGTGGAATTTATTGACAACATTTGACATAAATATTTTACGAAATTCCTTTGACCGACTCGATTTCCAGCTTAAAATTATTGCCAAAAAAGTTAATTTATTTTAATTTATTTTAAATTAATTATAAATTTAGATGATATTTTCCCCAATAATTGCCGACCCGATTTTGAGCACAGCCGGTGAACGATTTTTTAATCGATTTCAAATTATGCTCTGGAAAATGGAACAACTCGCTCGATTGGGGGTTTTTTATTTAATTTTTTAAATAAAAATTTGTTAATAAATTTCAGAATGAAGAGAAATGGAAAAAATTTGTGAATAAATTCAGCGAAGAGTGTAAAGCCATTGGGGAACATCCATATTTGATATTATTTGATGCATTGAGAATGCAGGTACAAATTTAAATATTAAATAAAATATTAATTTGAATTATTCAGCTTGCCAATTGGAATTGCAATTTTTATAGGCCAATTGATCGGAATGAATTTTTGAAAGATACAGTGGAGCTGAAAAAATTGGTTGATCCAACAATAAAGGGAATGTCAATGAAAAATAAACAATCATTTCAATCACTCAGCAAAGATGTGAGTTTTTATTAATTAAATTTAAATTAATTTTATTTTATAATTTAAGTTAATTTCATACATTCTGAATAATCGCGAATGGAAATTTGTCCTCGAAAATTTACGGGACCATCCTCAGTTCGACTCTCCATTTACAAATTTTGCCGTCTTATTTTCCACGTTTTTCAGTAAATTACAGGAAAATAAACGAAATGAAGCATTCAAAATAGCGCATGAAGTCATGTGGAGAGTTATATCACAACCCTTTTTGTTGGATTCATCAATAAGGTAAAAATATTAATTGATTTTTTTTTTTATTTTGGTATCAATTTTAGTCAATAAAAAATAGTTTAAACACCCCAAAAACCTATTCTTATTTTTTTTAGCTAAAAAATTTATTTGACCTTGCTGAGGTTCGAACCCACGACCTCCATCCAACTTCCTCACTCTCTTCCCGAATCGGCTAAAAAATTGCAAAAAGTTGCGACTTGGCCTCATTTGACGGCTTCTAGGGCCCAGGGTTTTGAGAATTTTTACCCTATAAACCATATATTTTTGGAAAGCCCACATTCCTGCGCATTTTTCTTTCTCCCGGCCCAAAAATCAAAATATTAAATATTTTATTTATTTTATTTAAATATCAATTTAATTTTTAGTCAACAAAAAGCTGTCATCAACAAAGAACAATTATTGGATGTGTTAAATAGTATAAAGGTAAATATAATTTAAATAAAAAATAATTTAAAATAATTTTTTTAAAGGATTTCGACGTAATTAGCATATTTATTGGATTGACTTCTTTTATCTATAATTTTATGCTTTCAACAAATCAAAAACCATTCAACATTTCATTGAATATTACCGCATCTGAATCAATGATGGATACCTCAATTTGTGGTGATGATGGAGCATCCTCAATTCATCAACAAAATTATTCCATTCAATTACTTCGAATGGTTGGGAGGAATATTTACGAAGACAGTCCGGAATTTTGGAAGCCAGTTAAAATTGACAGGTAAAATTACATTAAGACCAGAATAATTTATTTAATAATGAGAAATGTGCACATATCAAATCGAACATTATTTATTAGTGGCAAAATTTAAACTTTTTTGGGTATATTTTTGTTAAATTTTTAGAGAAAATTGCATAAAAATTTTTTGACTAAATAAATAATTATTCGTCGCTGGTGGGATTCGAACCTGCGTCCTTTTGGTCTAAAAGACTACTCTCTTCACCAATTGACCAAAATTTCCACTCGAGAAAAATTACTTTTAAAAAACAAAGTTTTGTTTTTTTATGCTTATTTATAATTATAGGAAAATATTTGGATAACTATCCGGGAACTAAAAATTATTATTAATTTATTCCAAAATAATTTAATATTTTTAGTTCCTATGAAATTGATGTTCCCTACATTGAAAGGGTTTTGGATTTATTGTGCAGGCAGGCAAAATTGGTTGCCCCAATTTATTTGCCTTGGCTCCGATTCCGTGCCGATTATGCTTTTGGTTCAATTTTTAAATTGTTATTTAATTAAAATTAATTTTTCAGCACGAGAAAAATATCACAAATCTGCCAAATTGTATTTGGAAATTTTGATGGCATTTGAGCGCGGTTTGCTGGGAAAACCGGGAATTGCGGACGAACAAGACAATGAATTGGCAAAAAAACAAGTCGAACGGATTCAAAGAGACAAAAATACGGTTTGAATTTTTATTCGATTTTAAATTGTTTTAAATATTCAGATTTATGGCAAACTTTCCTTGTCACTTTATTTCCTTCAAATGCCAACATTGGCCACAATTGTTGGACAAATGCGATCGCCAGAAAATAAAGAAAAGGAGAAAGAAAAGGAAAATTCGTATTTGAATATGGTCGACTTACTTTTGAGGAAAACGCCAATTACTGTCGATTCGGGACCAACATATTTTCCATTGATTTCGGATATTCATTTGATGGAGAGGATGGCAGGTTTAACCAAAAATTAATTTATTTTAATATAAATTAATTTCTAGCCATTTATGAACCTTTGGACTTTTTACTGTACAGGCAATCATTGGTAATTTTTTAAAATATATTTTTTAAGTAAAATTATTGTCAATTTTTAGCTAAAATCAATGCCCACCAGAGCAATCAATATGAATAATTCGGTGGAAACATTGAATCGGGAATACAAAAGGAGGAAAGAGAGATTTATTGAAGTGCTTTACAAACAATTTTTTATTGTTTAATTTTTTTTTATTTATTTTTGTTTATTTTATTTTCTGTGTTTTGTTTCTCAAAGTGCATAAAAAAAGCTTTAAAATGTAGTAATTTTTAATTGTAAAATAATTGAAAAAAAATATTATTTTTCAAATATTTATTAATATTACTATTTACTTATTATATCAAATTAAAGGAAATGTCAAAATCAAGCAGCAGAATTTCGGAAGTACAATATGAAAAATATAAAGAAATTGTACGACTTGTTCTTAATACATGGCCTTGCTATCAATTTGCTATAAAAAATCAGCTAGGTGGCAATGAAACTGCGGCTAAGGTAATATTTACTAATTTTGGATATTACTATTAAATTTATAAAAAAAAATTATTCAAAAACATCGAAAAGAATTTAGCGGTTCAATGAGTTTAGGGCTAGACATCCTAATAAAATTTTAGGGTTTTAAACCGTTTAACTTTCCTTTTTGGTTCAAAATTAAATTGGTAAATTCAAAGTCTAGAACCAAGTTCGATGTCTAGGACAAAATCATTTAACCATTAATTTCCATTTTAAATACTTTTCATATTTTTCCCTTATAAAATTAAATGTTTCCAATTTAATTATTATTGGGCTTAAATTTTAATTTCTTCTATTAATAAATAATGTTTTAAGGACAATTGGTTTTGTGAAGTGCTCGCCGAACATATTTGCAATAAAATGGACCTTTACACTTTTGAACTGTCGGAATGGATTGCCGAAATATTAAACAATGAATTTGATACAATCTCCGAAGATGGAACATTGGACCCAACTTCCAAACTGCTTTTACAAATGAGGAATTGGTTAATGGGCAGAGGGAAGGAAAATGCGGAAGAACAGCATCAAAAATTGGAAGAAAATATTCAAAAATTAAAATCAATCGCAAATAAACAAGTAATTATTTTATTTTTAATTAATTTAACCCTTCAAAATTTACAGAATACTTGTGTGGCCCCTCAAAAAGTGGATGAAGACAGCTCATCAAGCGATGATAATGGGCAAGAAGACAGTGAAAATGAAAATTAATTTTACAAATACCAATACAATTTTGTTGAATTTTATATTTATTTATTCGTTGTTTGCAATAAAATTTAAAAAACGAAACAATAAATTGAAGATCTAAACGATATCTCTGATGGTCAATTCCCGTGCTGGGTTTTTTGGTAATGATTTGATGGTGCCCCAACCATTGCATTCAATATTGCCGATTATAATGTGGTCAGCATTGATTTTCCGGTCATTGGAAATCCGCAATCGCATTCTGGAAATCCGGAAGAATATCGAAGCCATATGCTTGCATTTCAATCTCAGGTAACCGAATTTAAAGATATTGATTAAATAATGAAAAATAGGCACGATTAATTCAACAAACGCCAACCAAAAATGATGATGAAAATTGGGGAGGTGGAGGAGCGACAAAACGAACTCGTGAACAATCGCCAAATGATGGTGGTCGTCAACCGTTGGTCAAACGACAGCCGGATGCTTCGGTGAAATCAAATGTTATCCCAATTAGTTTTTTGTCTCCATATGTCAATAAGTAAGCCATTTATTTAAATATAGAAAATAATATTTAATAATTAAGATGGCGAATTTGTGGGATTGTTAGCGCAAAGGACCAACAAATCAAGGAGATTAACAATGCCCGAGGAAGTTTCAAAGTTTTTGGTTTTGTTATTACGGACCAAGCCGGCTCTGCAATTCGAATCAGTGCTTTTGGTGAAATTGCTGAGAAGTTCTTCCCAATGGTTCAAAATGGAGCGGTAAATCCTTAATTATATTATTTTTATAAATAAAATTAATTAAATTAGGTTTATTATGTGAGTGGAGGAACCAAGCCTGGTGCAATCAAATCTGCGAATAAACAATTCAACAACACCGGACATGATTATGAAATTGTGTTGGATCGTGAGTCAGAGGTTACTTTATCTTTAATATGAAATTAAAATATCAAAATAAAGGTTATCCATAATAACAAAATTTAGATGTTAGTTTTCGAATTTATTTTTACTAAATTTTGGGAAAAAATGCAAAAAAAAAAATATCAAAATCGGTTTTTTGATCAAAAAAAATTACTGGACACGGGTTCGAACACACGACGTCATTCAAACCAGACTACCCTCTTCACCAATTGACCAAAATATCCACTTTTGAAAATCAATTTTAAAAATCAAATTAAAATTTTTTCCATACTTTTATATTGGGTATAGGAAAAAAATTGCATAACTCTCTAGACCCTACTAATATTATTTGTTATTGAAGGTGGTTTATTGCCATGAACAATTTGAACCGCCAAAACTGAAATTGAAGCCAGTGCTTTTGTCCAATATTCCACAATATGTCAATGAATGCATCGATGTTCACGCCATTGTTGAACGTATTTCCGAAATTACTCAGGTTAAAAAATGTCTAATCTTTTTCTATAAAAATACAAAATTTAGGTTACTACGAAGAAAGACCAAAAGCAATTGGACAAGCGGGATATTTTCTTGGTTGACAAGTCCGGAACGGAAACCTGCCTGACGTTGTGGGGAAATGAAGCAAAGAATTTTTCAATTCCATTGGGAACCGTAATTGGAGTGAAAGGAGCATTGGTCAAAGAATTTAATGGTGAAATTTAGATTAAATTATGAATATATTCAATGCCAATTTAGGTGGTTTCACACTTGGTTCCGGCTCTAGCACTCAAATATTTGAAAATCCTGAAGGCAACTACACTCAAGAATTATATGTTTGGTACCGTGATCAAAAGCCAAATATGGAAATTAGGACAATCAGCACAAGTGTGGACGCATCCGGTGTATTCGGTGTGTTTATTATTGGAATTTATTCAAATTAATTAATATTTATTTTAAGAGAGAGATTTTCGTCTGATTGGCCAAATTATGCAACTTAAACAAGACAATCTAATTGAGAATGAAAAGGGACAATATTTCTTCGTTAAAGCAATCATAAATTCGGTGAAAAGTGACCAAGCGATTTATCAGGTTTTTACTCAATATTTTATGTTCAAAGATTTTTTTGTAGGCTTGTCCAAAACAAGGATGTAAGAAAAAGGTGGTTTCGGATGGAAATCGATATCGATGCGAAAAATGCAATGAGGAATTCGATGTTTATACGAATATGATCATGTTACAAGTTGAATTGGCCGACTTCACCGGCACTGCATGGGTCACACTTTTTGATGAAATGGCCACAAGTACTCAAAATTACTTTAATTATCTAATTTTAATGAAAATTTCAGAATTTCTTGGCCTCAACGGAGATCAACTGGCACAATTGTTGCGTGAAGATGTGAGTTTTGACAATAAAAATTCAACAATTAATTTTAAATTCCTTTAGCACAATCAATTTGAGGCCATCTTCGAAAGAATTCGTTCTCGTCCTTACCAATTCCGTGTCCGCATTCGCTTCGAAACGTACAATGTATGTTTATAGATTAAAAAAATATGACTCAAAAATGTCAATATTTTAAGGATCAGCAACAGATAAGATGGACCATATTTGACCTGAAGCCAGTGCCTAACGAGAAATATAAGCAGCTTTACCAAACTGCACTGAAAGAAGTTGAACAAGTTACCACTGATTACTATTAAAATTGATGATAAATGAATGATGTTTTGGATCTCTGAGAATGGATCGGATTTTATCCGATCAACCCAAGGACTTTAAAATATTTGTCCATTTTTACACATTATTTATCAGTAATTGCCACTTTTATTTATTAATTTATGATAAACTGATGAAAAATGCATTGGCAAACTTTATTAATTTGAAAGAATAAATTACATTTGATGAGTGTATCAATTATATCTTCTTTTCTTCATTGGTAATACAGTTCGAAATTGAAACCATCGTGTACTTCATAATCCTGGAGTGTAATATGGTCCTTAAGTGAACGAAATAAGAATCAAGATTTTAATAATAAATTTTACCTTGTATGTTGTATACCATTTTTTGAGGATAAGTTTGTCGGCCCTAGTGCCTGTTTGCGCAGCAACAAGTTTTTTCAAATCACCAATGGTATCTGTATAAATAGGAGGTACACATAGTTTAACATTTAATACAAAAAAACCTGTTGGATTGCATTTGATTCGGACTTTTTTGCCGAGTCGATCATTCACAGTGATTTCAATCATTTTATTTAGTTTAGCAGTCCAAATATCAAAAATAAAAATTATATCGATCTAAAATTACTTAATAGAGTTAGTTTTTAAAAAAATGGATTTGGAAGTTGGAATTGGAAGGTAGAGTAGAATGTAAAGTAGATTTATATTTATTCAATGCATCATTATTCATTAAATATGAACTTTAGCTAGCTTATATGTGTTAGCGCTAAAACTGAAATTTCAGCTAAAACTGAAATTAGCTAGCTAAAACTGAAATTCCTCTAACTGTCTGCCACACTCTCTAACATGCTCTCCTTTTCTTTCTTTCTTTATATTTCCTATGTCACTCTCACTTTTCTCTGCATCTCTAACCAAAAAAGTGAGAAATAGTGTGTGAATTTCAGTTTTAGCTAGCTAATTTCAGTTTTAGCGGGTTTCAGTTTTAGCGCCCACATATGTATTATTATTATTAGCTAGCTCTGTACGCATTCATCAAAATTACATTTTTTACATTATTCCATTTATCATACCAATTAATCCTCCAACTCCATGTAATAAAATATAAAACACATAATTTTACATACAATCCAATCCAAGTATCAGAAAAACATAAATAAATTCACATTATTTGCAGATTATTCTCGGTTCTCAAAAAAATAATAATTTGAAACAGTTTATGCTAAGTATTGTGAAAATGGAGGAGGTAATATTCAATAAATAATGGAAAAAAACATGCTAATTTTTGTTTCTAATTAAGCCAGAGTATGTCATTGTTACAAAAAGTCTGGATGAGGATGCTGAACGCATTGTAATCTTTTTAAATGGTACACGTTTACAATTATTAATTAAAGGAACTGCCTACGGAACAGGACAATACATTGGGACTTCAAACATTGGTTTTCTATTCATTAGCTTACAATAAAACTTAAAAATATTTAGGTCGGAGCATTCCCTGGCGCGCATGGCTTGAAATACAAGAATCCTGTAACGGGAGCATTTCGAGCACTTTTGTAAGTATTTAGAATGAAATTTTTCGATTAATCTCATTCATATCATTAGGATTGATAATGCCGGAGCAAAGTTTCATCCGCCACCGGATGGTTGGACAAACAAAGGTTAAATTTGAATGATTTGATTCACTTTAATCGAAATATTTTAGTGTTTTTGGTTCTTTCGAAGCAACCAGAGGAAAAATCCTCAAGTCAAACGAAAAACCAGATTAAGAAAAGTAAGTTAAAACACCAATAAGATAACTTTATGAAATTTGGCATTTGATTTTGTTGCAAATGATTATTATTAGTGAAATAATTTATGCAAAAAATATTGAATGTGATTGTTTTTATAAATATTGTTAATGGATGGATGAAATGAAATAGAAGATAATTGATATATAGGTGATCTCTGATGAATGGATGGAATTTTATAGGTGATCAGAATGCCAAACGCCGTAAATTGATGGTTGAAAGTGACGATCCTGATTCATGTGATTCTGATGCTGAACCGGTTGGTAAATTGCGCACAGAAACCATGAAACGCCAGCAGGGGGCCACAAAACAAAAGCGGATGATGGGCAGAAATGACAGCACCGAAAAAGATGAGGAGGAAGAAGTGGTGGAATTGCCCAATAGAATTGTGGATATTCTGGTTCAAGGATTGCCTTTTGAGTTGACTGAAAGTGATCTTCAAAAATATTTTGAGACTTTTGGGAAAGTGGTCCATTGTGAGGTCTGTTTTTTATAAAGTGGTTAATTTTACCTTACTAAGAACATAAATGAATTTTATATTTGTTAGGTGAAAACCCAAAAAGGCGCCACCACCAATCGAGGATTTGGTTTTGTTCAAATGGCCGATTTGGAAGTGCAACAAACAATTTTGAAGCAAAAAGTACATATGATTGGTGGACGAGAATGCCAAGTTAAAGTTCCATTTACAAAGGTAAATTACATATTAAAAAATATTTTCTATAATTTGCATTTTTAGAATGTGCTCTCTTCCCGAGTGTTTGTTGGCCGTATAAAGGAAGGAACCACCATGGCGGAATTGAGGAATTTTTTCACCGAAGAAGCTCACAAAATCGATGCGGAATCAACCGTAACCGATGTTTACATTCCGCGACCATTTCGTTCATTCGCATTTGTGACATTTTCATCACCGGTTGTTGCTAAAGAGATTATCAAGTTTGAATATTTAAATTTAATTTATTTTAAAAATTATTTTTAGGAAAGGTGAATTTACTTTGGGCGCCTTGTCCATTTATGTTTCGACGGCGCATAGCACTCGACCGACGACAAATCAATCGGATGGGACAAGCCAAATTCAAATGCAACAATTCCAGCAAAATCGATCCAATTCTTTCCAAATGTCTGATCCAAATAATCCGGTGAAATTTGAATTTTTGCACAATTGATTAATTATAAATTTTAGGAAATGTTCTATAATGAATGGTATGGAAATGGAGGCGACCGAAAAGTCGTTCAAAACACACCGGGATTACCGCAGGGAATTATTCCGAATCGCGTGGCCGGACCAATGTTTTTAGGTTTATTCTACAAATTTAAAAAGTTTTATTGAATTTTAAAGGTTCCGCTTATCAACATCCACCACCACAATTGTCGTCATACACGGGCACTCCACCAGCCGCCGCCGGAAATCAAATGTTAAATCAATTGGAGACGCTGAATTTGAATCAAATGGGCGGAATTGGAAATGAAGTTGTGAATGCAATTAAGGCAATTTTCTCAGTGGCCCAAACAGCCGGACATCCGCAACCACAACAAATGATGGTCCCGCATCAAAAGTCAATTGGTGGTCAGCAGCCACAAATTGCCTATCAATCACTTTCACCGCCGTTGACTTCACAAAGCAACACAACGCTTCCTTCACGTCATCAACATGGACATGGAGGAGGACGCCGTAATGGTGGCGGGGCAGAAGGTGGCAGTGCCAGCAACAACAGTGGAAGCGGTGGTGCTGGTTACAACAACGGCGGAAGCGGTGTATGGCGTTAAGAAATGAAGAGAAAATGGAGGAAAATGAGAAGGAAATTTAATGACTGAATGAAGGATGAAAGATTAAATATTTTCCCATTTTTAAACTTGGATAAATTCTTTGTATTCTTCTTAAATTTATTATCATAAATATTTGTGTTCTGTGTAAAAATTGTAATTTATTTGTTTATTTAAATCGTTTAAAAACGATTAATTTTTTAATCATTTTCTCATCAATTTTAAATTATAATTTCTTTTTAAAAAAGGATATTGATGGGTCAATCAATGTCACGTGTTTTGGCCCTATTAAATTCATATTTGCCCCCGATTATAGCCGGAAGAAGAAGGCAACAAGAAAATGAAGCAAATAATAATGGAATAACAACGACGGCCGAATATTCGGATGATATGAGCATTACAATTGGTGGGGGAAAAGGTTGTGGCAGTATGAGTGGTGGAGGGAACGCAACATATTTTGGCAATCATTTCCTGATGGGCGGTGAACTTTATGACACAACAAAACCGGACGTGTTCCTTTTTGGTGATCAACAAGATTTGGAGCTGTTGGGCAATAAACCAATCAAAGTTTGTTAAATCAATATTAATTTAATGGGTGTCTCGAGATCGGTTTAAAACCAAATATGGGTTGGTAGGTTTAAAACCAAAAAAACAAATATGGTTTGGACGGTTTAAAACCTTCAATTTTGACCAAACCGTAAAAAACATACATCAATTGAAACATCTCGTTCAGTCCTATCCAATGGTATATAAGGTTTAGTGTCTAATAAGTCATTAAAAATTTAAAGGTTTTTTTTTTAAAAAAAGTCCAATCATTCCACGCAAATTTTTCTTTAAATAATTCATTTCTTTTTGCAGTTTCCATATTCGTCGAAGGGAGTTACGGATACAGTGAATGTGATAAATGTGTTGGTGAACGCCAGAAGGGATTCCATTAAATTCACAAAGTAAATTAAAATTTTAATTGTTTAGAATAATTTAAATTTAAGGGTTGGAAGAGCCGGGACCGGCTATTCATCGGGTTTTTATCGCCTCGAATTTATTTTTGATTGTGATGTTTCCTGCTATATTCAAATCCATTTTTGTGCCAAAGAATTCATCGATGAACACCAACAAATTCAGTAATATTAATTAATTAATAATAAATATATAATTAAAATAATAAATTAAAGTATTGTTGGGCGGCAAAGCCAATTCCACTCATCCGAACGCTATCATTTTCCTGTGGGCGCCAACCAACAATTCAGCCATTTCATTTTTAAACCGCATCGTTATGACCTGAAACAAATGCATTGGGATGGAGGCCTTCATTTTCCGCTGATCATTGAAATTCGTTCGGTGGCCGATCGATTTCCGGAACAGGTTTAAATTAAAAAACAAATTTAAATAAATTAAAAATAAAATTGATATTAAATTAATAATTAAATTAAAATAAATAATTTAATTTTGTAAAGATGCAAATGACGATGTGCAGTATTGAACGATCAACGGACCAATCGGCTGCACTAATTTTAAAACCACTAAAGCAAAAATTGATCTCAAATGGAGTGGTTTTCCTACTGCAAGAGATTTTCGGCATTGAAAACAAAGAAAATGCAGAAAGTGTGCTGGCGGAAGAGAATGGAGCTGAATGCATAATTTGTATGGCTAATCCAAGGGATACAATGATTTTACCGTAAATCACAAATATTTATTTTGAATAATTATTTAAATTTTAAAGATGTCGCCATCTTTGCATTTGCAATGGATGTGCCGAAACATTGCGATATAAGGTAGGCGAATTATTTGAAATAATTAATTAATTTTTATTAGTTGAATAATTGCCCAATTTGTCGATCGCCATTCAAAGCGTTGTTGAAAATCAAAGCAATTAGAAGCAGCTTGGTTGGCATGGGATCGGATGGAACTGCCTCAACAATGCGAATCCGGTAATAATTCATTAATTATTGATTAATTTAAATCAAAAATGTGAAATATTAGGGTAATCAATAGCGCTAAACTTGATTATGATGATATTGATAATTTTTTTTTGGTTTAAATTTTGGCCTTGACTAAGAAAGAAATTTTATAGATATATCGATTTTTCTGCTAAAAAGTTAAATATTAGAATAGAAAATTTATTCGTATAGGGCTGGATGGTGCAGTCGGTAGAGCTCTTGATTTTTGGTATGAAAGTTCGATTCCCAATGGCGGCAAGTAATTTTCGCAACTTTTTTTTGCTTTTTCTTCACAAATTAATTCCCTGAACCCCGAAATGGCAATAAAATAATTGATTAATTTAAATCAAAATGTTTTTAAGGCGTGAACCTTTGACACTTTTCGAGGCCATCAATGGTCCATTTCATACCGGCAACACCCCAATGGTTATGAACAAAACCCAAACTTTGGCCAAATGCTCTATTGGAGGGAATGTGGTCACAACATCGACAATTCCAACGTCAACAAATGTTGAAATGAAATTGTCAAATATTCAACGGCAACCAACAATCAATCCGGAGCCAATAAAAATGACCACCAAAAGATGGGAACATCAAAATGAGAAAATGATGGAATTGGACATTGAACAAATTGAATTGGAAGAAATGGATTCCAAAAGAAGAAAGGTAAAAATCATTTTTATCAATTATATTTTATATTAATTTTAATTTTTTAGGTTTCAAATTCTACTGGTTTTATTCAATACTCGCCTGGGACAAATTCAATAACTCGCCGTTCTTCTCCATCGCCCCCACATTCACTTTGGCGGGCACAATCGCCATTCTCAACCGCAAATTCCTCCTATCAATCAGCCCGTTCAATTGCACAAAAAGTTCAATCGGAAGAAGAGCAAGAAAAAAACAATAAAATTGGCCATGATCTATTATTGGCCAGTGCACCGAATTTAATTTCAAATTTGGAGGAAATTTCTGTGGAAAATGAAGAGGAAGGAAAAGTTGAAAAAATTGTGGATGAGCAGAAGAATATTGGTGAGAAGAGGAAAGGACCAATAAAACGAATGTCTGAACCGCCAACCGCATCCACATCATCATCTTCCACAAAATCATCATCAATTCCAGTGAAGCAACGGCCGCATAAAACGATGAAAACAACCAAAAGCCTTACCGAACAGAAAAAATGATTCAAAAATATTGTTGTAAAATTACCAAAAAATTTGCCCAGATAGGCTTCTCCCCTCCATTTACAATTTTTCCCGTAATCTCAATACATTTTTCTCCACTCAATCATTTATTTTGGTGTCTTTGAATGAAAAATAATAATTTTGGTCAATTCCCATCTTCAATTCAATTGTGATTAATTGCATTTATTTCTTTTTTTGTTATTCTCCCAATTAATGCATTTTGTTGTAAAATAAGAATTTGGAATGGAATCTGAATTTTGTTTGTTTATTTACCCGCATTTAGGATATTATATTATTTGCATTTGGAAAGGGATAAATAATTCAATGATTTTGATTTATTTTGAACATTGAAAGCACAAAAATGAATATTGGAATTTTGGAAAAGGTCTCAAAGTAATTCAAAGAAAGATTCTGGCACTTTTAATCCACTATGCACCGTGATTGTCGATTTGGAATTGACACTGAATGCAGGGCAGAATAGGGCACGAGGCATATCTCTATAAAATTGGAGGGGAAATTGGGCATAGAAAAGTTAGTTTTAACTTGGTGAAAAAACATTAAAAATGTCGCGAAATATTATATCGGTTTAATGGTTCATTTTAAACCTCAAAACCATATATCCAATAGATAGATCTCATCAAGACGCGTCGTCGATTGGTATATAATTTGTCATAATTTGATCAAAAGGGTTTTAAACCGTTTTTTTATATTTGGTACAAAACTTAATTAAAAATTAAAATTGAGTAAATCTAGGCCAAATTATTTATCAATGGATACACATTGAAGAGATCTATCGATTGTGTTTAGGGTTTAAGAGTCTACATCAAATCGCTGAACCGTTAATTTTATCACCAATTTTTTTGCTATTTTAAAAATTTCCCCAAAAGAAAATGCTAATGACTTGAAAGCAGTGCAAATTGGCCGATTGTCTATTCTAAAATTGAGTGTGCCCCGATCGCAATCCATCATAACGCCAATCAGTGATCCACATCCATTCACGCCTCCACTCGTCCGTCCATGGTGTTTGTCATTGTGGAAATACCAAGACCTTTCCCCATCAATGTACATGCTCCATCCATGTAAATCTTTGCCTGAAAATGCCTCATAAATTAATCCAATTTTGTGCCCATTCCAAAACCGAGCATTTGTTGCCGGTTCACCGTTGGCTGCGCAACTCCGATCACAATGTCCTGTAAAATTATCAAATTGATCAATGAATAAATTTAGCCTTAAACTCACCGCATTCCCATCGTATCGATCAACGGACACTTCCCAATAGTGAATTCCCTTGGAGAATGTGACCGATCCCAGCACCGTTCGATAGTCAATGGAAGTGCCGGTTACGGTACAGCAATCATTGGTCAGCAAAATTTGCCTCTCTTCCTCTGCCATCAAATTTTGTTCGCCTTCAATGCCAGTGGCACTCAATTGAAACCAGGCGACTAGAAAAGGGAAATTGATGTATCGCTGAAGGATTTGATTTTACCTGGGGCCGTTTGAAGGCAAATGCATTGGCTGAAAGGGAGGGGGTATGGTAGAATAAATATACGGTACACTAAAACTCTGGGCCCGTCGCTTGTATCTCATTAAGGATGAAACTGATATGGATGATTTTGGTGTCAAATTAAAGAGCTCACTGCTGGCTATCGATAAATATAAGATTTATTTGGTTTCGTTAAGATTTGGTGGAATTGAATTCGAAAAATCATGAAAAATATTCATATTTATAATAATGATTTTTTTAATCTTAGCTATTTCTGAACCAAATAAAGTAAATCTTATATCCCTATCAATAGCCGGCAATGGGCTCTATAATTTGACACCAAAATCATCTAAATCGGTTTCGTTCTTAATGAGCTACAAGTGATGGCTCCCAGTTGAACGGGTTGATAAGGGAATGATGGAGGAATTTATTTGTTATTTTCACCTATAAACACTTTCGCCGGCAGCCGAATTGAATGCTTTGACCCGGGCATTGTAAAGAGTGTTAAAATGGAGTCCATCGATTGTGCATACACACTCTGGACCACAATAAACCACCTATGGAATGAGCAAAAGGGATTTTCATAATATTAATTTGGACCAACTCGAAATACGCCATCGCCTTGGCCTGAATCCAGTTCCAAAATGAAGCCATCAATGGTGGCTCCATTTTGGGGTGAAGAAGTCCAGGCAACGGTTACCGAATTATTCTCCGCTGAACATTCATCAGCTACGAATTCCGGTGCGGAAGGAGCTGAATTTGGGAAAAGGTGAAGGAATATTAACAAAATGAAAAGAAAAGAATGGGCGAATCACAAAAACAATGACCACTAAATATTCTCCCAACCAAAAATGTACCGAACAAAAACATCACAATATTTCCCTTTCATCACCAACCCATTTTATTTTGTCCTTTTCCTGATTTTCATTTTAAATAATATATTTTATATTCCAAATTCACCTTTTAATTGGACAAATTCTAATTGCTCGATTGCGGTTTGCACTGGGCCAATGTCCAAATCAAGGCGGAAATGTTCATCCACTTCCTCCGCTCTCGCGCCAGCCTCCCTATGCCAAAGGAATTCATCGGCTGTGACACGGCCAAACAGAGCTGGACCATTCTGAAATGGTCAAATTTGGGTGGATTATTTGGTTTATTTATTTCCTCCTCACTTGCAAATATGCAATTGGCTCCGGCTCTTTGAGAATTTCAATACAAAATTTGATTAATGCCCGCCCTTTGCCCAATTGAGCCGCCGATTGGCCAATTTGATCCAGGAGTCTGGCCTTTAAAAAATATTTACATCAACATTAAAGTCACTTTTCAGTTTTCAATACCTTCCTTCGATCCCTCTCTGCCCTTGCAAATTCTATCAATTGTTGCCTTCTTTGCCTCAACAACATTTCCAATTCGTCCAATTGTTCCTCAATATTCCTTTCGAAATCCACGCAATTTGCCTTTAATAGGAAATTTTAGTTATTTAGATTGACTTATTATTCATTTACATCAATTCGAGATTGTAGTTTTTTCAATGCTGAAATGTCTTCTGTTGCCTGCCGAACTTTAGTTCCCAATAATTGCAAGGATTGGGACAATTCAGTCTGCAAAAATTAGGGATTTATATGGATTGTTTTCAATTCATCTTTATACATTCATTAATAAATTTGTAAGTTGACCTTTTACCCATTAATTTCATAATGTTTTAAAATCCTCTCAAAATAATTCCGCCTGTTTTAATTGCCCCAAAATAATTCCGTCTGTTTTATTTGCACCAAAATAATTCCGCCTGTTTTATTTGCCCCAAAATAATTCCGCCTGTTTTATTTGCCCCAAAATAATTCCGCCTGTTTTATTTGCCCCAAAATAATTCCGCCTGTTTTATTTGCCCCAAAATAATTCCGTCTGTTTTATTTGCACCAAAATAATTCCGCCTGTTTTATTTGCACCAAAATAATTCCGCCTGTTTTATTTGCCCCAAAATAATTCCGCCTGTTTTATTTGCCCCAAAATAATTCCGCCTGGTTGAATTTGCCCCAAAATAATTCCGCCTGTTTTATTTGCCCCAAAATAATTCCGTCTGTTTTATTTGCACCAAAATAATTCCGCCTGTTTTATTTGCCCCAAAATAATTCCGCCTGTTTTATTTGCCCCAAAATAATTCCGCCTGTTTTATTTGCTCCAAAATAATTCCGCCTGTTTTATTTGCCCCAAACATTTTAATTCTGCCTTTTTTCAATTCCTCCATTAAATTAACCCATTTATGTTTTACAATTATTCGAGATTTTTCATTACAATCCATCTTTCTTCATTCATATTAATAAATCATTAATTTGTCCTTTTGCTCATCAATCCCTTCTCTATCCCCATTCCCCACCCTAAATCCCAAACCCATCGTTGTAAATTTCCTTTCCTTTATGACAAATTGCCAATCCGCCGGACTCTTTTATTAGCGGCTTTGTGCAAAAAGGAAGAAGGATTTGGTCAAATGATTGAGGGAGAAGAGAAGATTGAAGATACCATAACCAATAGGGAGATCAAAAAGCCAAGTTATCTTCAGAAAGGCGAAGAAATAAACAAAGGAAAAACGATCAAATTGGGGAGGGGGGAGGGATTAACAGCGGATATTCAAATGGGAAGGAACATCAAAGGCACATCAAAGAATGACCTGTCCATTCTCCCCTAGGCCATAAAAGCTCCTAGTGTCACATTTTGCCAATAAACAAATAAATTAGGCTTCATCGCCCATTCCCATTTCCAATTCCCGGATTGTTTAATTGCTTCGTTTCCTCCATTCCACATTTTCCTTCCATTCTTTTTTTGTTGCATTCATCCAATTAAAATCGCGCACTCCAAATTTCCCAATGGACCAATGTTTGATTTGGCCCCCAGAAGTGGCCAATGGCATGGCAAAATGCCCTGAATCGTAAAATGAATAGGGAGAATGGAAACCCGAGGGAACGGGTTGAGGGCCATTGAAAGGAAATGAATGAAGGAAGAAGAAAGAATGGAGAAGAAGAGTTCAAAAGTGCAGTGAATTGAATTCCAACGGCGCGAAAATCCCGGCTGGCAGCAAAGAAAGGAATTGGCCACTCAATTTGTGATGGTGGTGGTTGGTCCCTCGAAAAATGTTGCTGGCCGGAAATGGGCCCTCTTCCATTGCTGTGGCCATTCATTTTACCCTCCAATTTTGGCCGCAAATTGCCTTTCCACTTCCCATATCCAAAATGGCCCCCCATTCTCTTCCCCAAAAGACGCAATCTCATTGCATACATTCGCCACAAAATGGTGCTGACATTTTGGAATGGGAAAGAAAGTGGAGGGGGGGGGGCAAGGGCAAATGATGAGGGCAAAATGGTTTTGCGGGTACCCATCCATCAATCATCCGCGCGAGATTGGCTCCTCGGCCTCCATTGGATTCCCTCCACTTTTTTTTTGCCTTCAAATCCATTCATTCATTCATTCATGATGTTGCCCCCAAAACCACATCTCCGAATGACCACTTCGCCTTCCTCCTTCTGTTGTGGCATTTTTTCGGGCTTTTTTGAAGGAGGCGGCAAAATGCAAATAAGAGGAATAAATGGAGGAAAGGGAAGGGAAAATCTGAGGCGACAAAGGTCATCCGCCCATTTTGGCAAAAAAGTCACCAAATCCCCGCGGGGATAATCCATTGCCTTTTTTGCGCCCATCCTTGGCATTTTTGGCACTTCTACTACAAAATATGTGCCCTTCGACTTTCGCCTTTCTATTCTACCTCAATCCCAGATTTCCATTGTGGCCCCCAATTCTCTTTTGTCCTTTTCCTCGACATTAAATGTGGCCTTCGGTGGGGGCCAAATCCCGCACTACCACCGCCATTTTATGAGCCCAAGGCCAGCTGCCAGCGGTCATTTCTCCACTCCGTCCAAAAACGATAAATCATTTCCCAGCCGGTCGAAACGTGTCAAAATGGCCTTCTTATGCGCGCCAGTTGCCAATTGGGAAAGAGGAAAAGAACGAAGACCATTGGTCAAATGGGCAATCCCCAAATCCAACCAAAAATCCTATTCTAGTGAAATGAGAGAGGGGGGGGGGGAAGAATGGCCACCCGCGGTGAATATACCAAAAAGATGCGCTCAACAAAAATGAATGAATGGGGGCCAAGGCCACAAAAGAAGAATGGAAGGAAATGAAAGGTGAGAATAGAAAGAATGGAATGTATAAGAAAGGCCATTATTATTATTATTAGCGAAAATGTGCGAAGGAATTTTAAGCCTTTATTTCGATGAAAATGGGATTATCCCTCGAACATTTCCATTCCACACATTTTGGGTCCCTAAAATAAGTCATTTTGCGCATTTTGGTTGATTGAAGCGCAGGTGCAGAAATTTTGGTGCTGACCAAATGACAAATGTGAATGGAGGCAGAGGGGCCGCTGAGATTGGATTGGCGGGGAAGGGCCTCAAAATATTAAAATATATGGGATTTTGGCCGCATCTTCCTCCCCATCACAACATCAAGACCATTGGCCACAAATTGGCTTTCCTCATTCCCTTTGACCATCCCTCAACCCATCTATTCGTTCATCGTTCATTTTCACCATTTCGGTTCATTCCGCTCGGACGCCTTTTGGACAAAATCAAAGAGGAATTGGCCGGCATCCGACAGCGAGTGTGAATAAATTGGAAATAAATATTATTGCATTATTGGCGGGTCCATCCCTTATCCCTTCAATCATTTTGGCATAGCGCATAGGCCAAAGCGCAATTAGCCGCCGCTGCCAAGGATTTATTTGCTTAGCTTCACTGCCTTTGATTTATGCCTTTTGAATCCCGGGATTAGAGGGAAAAGGAAGGGAGGGAATTTCGCTCGAAATGGCCAACATATCCCTTCCAATTTTGGCGATAAAATTGGTAAATTTTCATCTGTCACTAAACCCACTTTGTGTGCTTTGGCAGCGGACACCAATGATTGGATGGGATGGCCAGAATGGCGCGGCGTTTCATTCCCACATTTTTGGCAAATTGCAATTCGGCAAAGTGAACAGTAGAAGGCCAATTGTTCGCCTCGATGAAGTTCACATTCGGCTGAAGGGGGATTGGCCGAAGTGGAAGCATTTGGGGAGGATAAATCCAAAAGGGAGCCTTGGATTTGTCTAATAGGGAAATTGGAATAATTAAAAAGTAAATAAGAATGTGCCTAAATTGTTCGGCCGGAATTAGTTGATGATTCTTGAGGGGGCCTCGGGGTGGATGTAATGCCAATTGGCATTCGGCACAATAAAAATATCCACAAGAATTGCAATGGAATTTGGCCGGTTGCACAATGCCCGATGGATTTTCGCACCACTTTTTTGTAAATTAATTAGGAAATAATTTTATTGATTAATTCACTTGGCAATCTGGCATTGGATATTCATTGCCTTCTCCCCCAATTTCCGCTTCCTCAATTCTCCTTTGTAGTTGATATTTTGCCACCAATCGACTGACTGCCACATTCTCGGGCATTTTTCGAAGGGCATCCTCATCCGGGAAATGCGCCGGTTTTCGACATGCCAAACAAAGGAGGAGGAATGCATTTCCGCTTGGAGTGAGAATGGAGGAGGGGGCCGGTGGTGGTGGGGGAAGGGGACGATGGCCCGTTGAAGTGGACAAAAAACTGCTTGGCCTTGATCCTAAATTATTGTTTAATTTATTCAAATCCATATGAATTATTTAATTTACAGAAAAAAGTATTGAATTTGAAGAAAAATTTTCGTGCCGAAAAAATATCTTTGAGGCCATACTTATTAGAAGTAAGTTGGCCATAACCAGGTCCTTTAGAATTAGGTTTAGGAGCTGGGCTTAGGACACAGAGCATAGGAATCTTAAAAAGCTAGATTTGGCCAAATTATTTGGTCTCAAAAAATTTACAAATTCGATGTTTTTTCTTTCTGCAAATTAAATATCCCAATCTAATATTTAAGGCCATTCTCTTAATCATATTCCCATGAATTATTTATTGAATATTTGTTTAACCCTTTCACCCAATTCCTTCTTATCACCTCCTCGATGAGGGCCACAATTCGATTGGATTCCACCGCCGCCTCCAAAACCGGAATCGGAATCGCTGAGAAGTGAAAGTTTATCGAGTTTATCGTCCAAAGATTGGTCAGTGCCTTCGCATGAGGGCGCCAATGAGAGGGTATCAGAAGCGCCTGAGGAGAGAATATTATTCAAAAATGCCACAAAAATTGACCTGATGAAGATGAGGCCGGCGAAATTGTTACGGAAGAATTTGGAGGAATTAAAGGTGATGAGGAATGAATTGGATGGCCAATAATGGGCAGTGGTGGTGCGCACCTTTTTTGCATTTGAATGGCACATTCCCGGCAATAATTGTGCCCGCAGGGGAGAAGTAAAGGTTGGCGGAGAAATTGACGGCATTTTGGGCATTTTAGTTCCTCTTCCATGGCTTAAAAAATAATAATAAAAAGAAGGCGGCAAAAATAAAAAAGGGGAATTAGATTGATTAGGAATGACAATAATTTTCCCTTTTGGATCGGCTGGATGGATTGGATGATCACAATTTGGGAGCCCCTCTGCCATTTCTTTGGTCCAAAACCCAATTCATCATTGGCCAAAAAGTGGAGGAGGAAAAGAGGTCTGATTGAAAGGGAATTGGGGGGGGGGGGGGGAGGGAATGGCCAGCAGCTGGCGCCAAGGAAAAAAAGTGGGGAATGAATGAATGGAATGGGGGTGGATTAATAAAGTGGAAAGTCGAGAAGGGCAACCATTGGAGGGGGGGAAGGGATTGGTTCTGAATTGGCTGCCAATTGCACGCAATTTAGAATGGAATGAATGAAGGGGGGAGGGGAACAACAAACAAAACAACTGTCTTTTGCCTTTGTTTTCCACCCTCTCTTTTGCCAATATGGCACTTTTTTTTGTATTGGAAGATGAATGGGCAAAAGGCACGAAAAAATGGAATTTAACGATGGAATTGAGGAGTTGGAGCCAATTCATTTTGGGGAGCAATTTTCGAGGATTGGCAAGCAAATAATGCAAAATCCTCCTCCGCAGCCTTTTATTCCAGTTATTTGCTTTTGGGAGGTCATTTTAAAGGGGAAGGGGGGGGGGGGGAAGGGAGTGGCCAATGGTCAGCGGAGGGCCAATGAAATCCGAACCTCCTTACCTGATGAGGGAATATTCAGCCAACCAAAGTGGAGATGGGGGCAGCAAGTTGCCAATGAATGGGGACAAAAAAGTGAATGGAAAAAGGAATAAAAGTGGCTGGCGGAGAAGACAAGGACAGCAAAAGGCAAAAGAAGGGGATTTGAAGGGAAGAAATGGGGGAAGGAAGGAAAGGGAAGGGCAACTGCCCCCTTGTATTCCCGTTGCTCGCCCACTTCCCCTCCCGGCGCCCATTTGCCACGCCCAAAGCATTGGCCACCACCACCCCAAATGCTCACCAAGGCCAACAGAGCATTACCCATCCGACGATGGGCCAATGTTGGAGGAGGCCAACGGCAAAGCAGTGGTCAGCCGGCGAAGGGCTAATGAAAGGGTTGAAATAGGGGAACTGTCGAAGGAGGCGCGTAAAATAATGGTTGGGGAAAAGGGATTTGGGCCTTTGCTGGAGGAGTTCCAGATAAGAAAATGAAGGAAGGAAGGGGAGGTGATTTAGTTTGGTAGGAATGTTATTGGCGAGATTAAAAGTGGCCAGATGGATGGATGGAATAATAACAAGAAATGAGAATAATAAAATTATTATTGTTGAGAAAAACATTTGGCAAAATGAAATGAGGGGAGGGGGGAATGTGTGGTTTATTGCGCAATCCGCCAATGAGTCCTCTGGGCCATACCCCTCTCAACGCCTTTGGCAATATTTCTTGCCAAACCTCCTTCCTCCCTTCCATTTATTTTTCACCACTTGCGGAACCAATAAAATTGGCGATGAAAAGAGGAAAAAATGGGTGGAATTGGTTGTTGTTTTATTGCATTTTTGATGGGGAATAGGAGAAGGGGATTGCGGGGAATGGCCAAATGGTCATCAAGAAATGAGGCAAATCTTGGGTATTGAAATGGAAATGGATGGATGGGGGATTAAAGCCCAGAAAAGAAGGGTAATGGATGAAAGGATGGGATGGGTTGGAGGGCAATTATCCGGTTGGAAGGAAGGATGGACTCAGGTTGAGTGTGTCGATGAACTGGAACTGGCAGCAAAGAGGGAGGGAGGGGATGGGCCGGGAATTGAGGGAGGATTATGATGATGAAGGTTGAAATGGAGAATTTTGATGAGGGAGAAACAATTAAGGAAATGAGATGGATGAATGAAATATTTTGGATTTGAATTGAATCCGCCTAGTTAAGAATAATTTTGTTTGTTTTTAATTCCGCCTATTTGCCCTAATTTAATTCCGCCTATTTGCCCTAATTTAATTCCGCCTATTTGCCCTAATTTAATTGCGCCTTTTTTATTTGCCCCAAACATAATTCCGCCTGTTTTATTTGCCCCAAAATAATTCCGCCTGTTTTATTTGCCCCAAAATAATTCCGCCAGTTTTATTTGCCCCAAAATAATTCCGCCTGTTTTATATGCCCCAAACATAATCCCCTTGTTTAATTTGCACCAAAATAATTCCGCCTATTTGCCCCATTTTAATTCCGCCTATTATGCACTTTTAATTCCGCCTGGTTAGTTAAGAATAATTCCGGAATAAGAAGTGGCCAATCTCCCAAAAACCACAAAATTGAATCGGTCTCTTTACTGGGCGATTGCGCGGACGATGAAAAATGTGAAAAGGAGGTAAAAGGGAGGGGAATTGGCGCAAAGAAAAAAATGAAGGAAAGAAAGGATTCGCATTTTTTTTGCATTTGGCCTTTTCAATGTGTTCAAAGGGCGCCCAAATTTGGTGTTGGTCGGAAATTGGCCAACACTGTTGGCGGGGTGAAAAAAGGGAAACCAATTTTGATGTCAAAATGGAAATGTGGTCATCGACAGGGAAAGGAAGGAAGGAATAAAGAGGGCACATTTTTCGACCAATTCAATTTTAAATGAGAAGAAAGTCAAATGAAGAGAGGCTTTTTCAATTAAAAAATGGCTTCATTTTCATATAGACGATTCCCCCACACGATTGGATTTTTGCACCATTTTGGGGTGAGAAAAATGCGCAAAAAAGTAGAAGGAAATTGGAACCATCTTTGCCTCCTTTCCCAGAGACCAGAAAGTCAGCTTTTGATGATCAAATCGCGCAGAAAAGTGGGAAAAGGAAATGGCGCCACTTGTGGTTGGTTGCTTAATTGGCGGATTCCTGTGTATATCCTTTGCCTCCTTCCCAAACATTTCCACTTCAATACTCCCTTATTGGGATTGGATGGGAACAACAAATTGTTGGTTTAATTGCAATGAATGGAAATAATGATTGTTTTGTTGTTATTTATTAAAAAGCAAAGAATATATGTGAAAATGAATGAATCGGCAAAATGTTCATCATCAAACAAAAAGTAAATATTGAACGGAGGTGGAGGCCCTCCGGCCAATCATCATTTGTTCACTGCCCAATACGCCAAAATCCCTGGATGCACCCCGGGATTCACGCCTTCTTTGCGCAAATCGGCCACTCGTTCCGCCAACACCGCCAAGGCCCTGAAATGAGAAGCCGCCGCCCAAATGGCCCAAACGATGAGTTCGGGTTCGAATTAGGGTCACTTGATTGACTTTTTAATGGGAAAATAAATTAAAAATAAATTAGCAAATGTTCCTAAACAAACGAAGTTCCTGAAGGCCGGGAACAACTCGACTTTTTTCAGTCGGCGTTTTGTGCCTTTTGAAAAATGCTTGCACCTGTGAAATAGGCAAAAATAGAAGCTTTACGGCCGGACCAACTTGTCAATGTTTAATAACTCATCAAGGATTGGGACAATTTTGATGCTTTTTTTAATAACAAATTAAAAAGCTAATTATTGTCTATCAAATTAAATAAATTTATCAAATTAAAAAGCTAATTATTGTCTATTAAATTAAATAAATTTATCAAATTAAAAAGCTAATTATTGTCTATCAAATTAAATAAATTTTTAAATTTTTCAGAATTGATGAAGTATGCTACGCAAAAAGCGTTTAAAATATACTTTATTATGGATTAGCGAAATCTACATTGATTTTTTGTGCATAAATCCATTAATTCTGATGAACTAATTCAAATAAAATTATGTCCTTTAATTTGATATAAAAATTATCAAAATTGGCTCAGTCACTGAAAAGTTACGGTAATATAAAATTGGGCCGGCAACAGCTGAGGGCGTAATGTGGGAAAAATGATGGAAAATTATTTTAATTAATTACCTCAAGCCAAACACACAATTGTGCGGGTAAAAAGCTGAGAGCAGCGGCCATAAATGAAATTCCTGATGAATTGAGAATTTTGAATTCTAATGAATTTTTGGGGAACATGCCATATCGAAAATTAAAGACAGAAGGTTCACCGGCTGCATTCGGTTTCATCCTTGGGGTCATTTCATCGTCCACAACGCAAATCACTTGGAGGACACCGATTAACACGATTAAACCTAAAATTATGTAGTAAAAATGGATTAATAATTCACCTCCAATGACATAAAGAATTGCGGCACAGATTGTCTTCCAATTGTGGCCAAAATGGCCAATTATGGAGAATAGAAGGGCGAATGCGGTGAAAATGACACCGGCACAATGGAGGATTGTGGGAATGAGGAGACGCACTTCAATGGACACATTTAAAAGGAATATTGGCAAAAGAATACCAAGGATGGCGCTGGTGGCAAAACTGAATTCACTCAAATCCTCGCCACTGTATGCCGGATTCCAAACGCAAATATCCGGTGCCAATTTTGGGACCATTTCCTCCACTTCCGGTGGCACAATTTGTTCGCTGCTTTCACCAGCTGAAACCAATGATTGGTTCAAATAATGACGGCACATTCCAAAATAGCCGGCATTATATTCAAATGGCACTTCCTTAAGGCCAAAATAATGGATTAGAATGAGGAGAAAAACAAACAAGAGGGCCCCGATCCTCGCCACTCAATGAAATTGGCCGCCCTTGTTTTGTGATGTTCAACGGTCTTGGCTCCCTGATATGAACCCAATCAAGCAGGAAAATTGGCGCAGTTTGGGCACAAAGGACAATGAGGCCACAAATGGCACTCAACGCCCAAATGGATTGCTCCGTGCAACGCGTGTTGATCAAAAGCTAAAAATGGGCTAACGGGCAAAAAAGTGGCCGGAAAAAAACATTGAGAAAAAGTTGACAGCATCCGCCGGAGGATGAGTGGATTGGAGGGCGGTCGGGCACTCGAAGGGAAATGTCGGCATCGGCGGCATTTTGGCCTTCCTCAACAACTAATTCCCTCTCAATGTCATCAGCCATATTTTTTATTAATAAAATTTGCACTTTTAGGACAGATTTTTGCCTAAAGAAATTATTGAGGGATGGATGTTTTTTAAGAAAAATGAGAAAGAATTTGAGGCGTTTTATTTCTCCATTTTGGACATCCAAGAAAGGAAAGACATTTTATTATGTTGGTGGCCAAGCATTAGAATGGTCACCTGGGAATTGGGGGGGGGGGGGGGAAGGGAATGTCCTGGCCAATTTTCATCACAACAAATGGAAAAAATGGAGCTAATTTAAAACATTTTACCGGGAAAATTGAATATAAATTGGAATGCTAAAAATATTGCAAAAATATTCATCATCAAAATTAAATTCGTGCCCTTTCGCCTTTTTTGATTTTCCTATCCAATCGAAATGGCCGCATATCGAATTTGCGTTCTTCTTCCCCTTGAACCCATTTTGCCATTATTTTTCCAATTGTTAGTCCAAATTTGAATCCAATGCCAGAAAATCCGCCAGCAATGAAAATATTTGGATGGAAAGGATGGCGATCAACGATAAAATTCAGATCATCCGTATTCTTAAATTGTAATGAATAATTTATTGGGGAAAAGGTCTTACTGCTGACCGTATAAATGCAAGTGGATTTAACCAGCGGATTTGTGGAATCCAAGTCGGGAAAATGTTTGGCCAAATGGCGAACAACAATCAAATTCAAATGTTCCGACAATTTATTTTCCATTTTATTGTCCAAATTTTCAATTGGAACACCCAAATGGATTGCGAACTATTTTAAATATTATTTTAGAGAATTAAGGGGAAATTGCCTTGACTGCATCCGGATAATCGGTGCCCGGCAAGGCGAACAATTCTTGGCCCAATTCATCGGAAATGACAAAATTTGGAGAATTATTTTCTGGCCGAAAAAGTTCGGGTCGACTTTTGACTCGCCAAAAATTCACATCGATAATATGGGCGATGGCCTTTAGGGGAAGGCCGGGCAACAATTGGGAAAGCCAACCGCCAACCGCGATTACCACATTTTCAGCCAAATATTTGCCTATTCAAATGTTGTGATTGCCAATCTGCAATTTTCTCACCTTTTATTGTTTGTATTTCCACAAATGAATGACCATTATTTCCCCTTTCATTCTTCGGCACAATTGACAACACCTTTTCACCCTCTTTCATTGTCGCCAATTTGCCTTGGGCCAAGAATTGCCTCTTTATTTAAATAAGTTTAAATTTAATCAAATTTGAATACATTTCCTCCTACTTGAACTGCTTTTAGGCAATTTTCTGCCATCAAAGTGCCACCACCCGGTTCATATACTGCCGTCCATTCTTCACTGTATCCAACAATGTGAGGGAATCTTTTCTCGATTTCCTTGCCACCCTTCAATATTTCATGCCGAATTCCATATTTCTTCAAAATATCTGCCCTTTTCTTTGTTTGAGCCCATTCAATGTCCATAAGAAGGAATCCATTCTTACTGTCAAAATATCTCTTATTTAGGCCAATTCATTTTGAATGAATACATATAAAGTTGATTTGTGCCACCATCAATTCGGTGTAATTCATCCCATTCTTTGTAGGCATCCAAAGCAAATGGCAAATACAATGATTCACTGTGGGTGCATCGAATTATTCGGGAGGCTCCATGGGAAGAGCCATTGGCATGGCCAAGAGAGAACTTATTAGGAAGGGGAAATGGTTTAAAAATATAAGGAAAAAACTTAAAATTCAGAAACAAGGATATGACTCTCCTTTTCTTATATTTAAAGAAAGTGCTTATTTTATCATTCTTTAATCCTAATAAGCAATAAATAATCAGGCAACAAAACAATTGAATTAAAATAAAATTGATTCCAAAAATATATATATATATAAATTGTATATTGCAAAAGGATTGGACCTGCCTGGTCAATTAGCAATGTTTTTCTTCCACTTTTGGCAATTTTATATGCGCATCCACTTCCTACAATTCCGGCCCCAATTACAATTGTGTCAAAATCCAATTTTTGCATTCTAATTTAATATTTATTGAGGATATAAGGGGAAAATGGAATAGAAAATTTTGATTAATGAAAAATTGGAACCAAATATAATTTATTCGCCGTGTTTGATAAGGAATCGAAATTATGGGAAAAGGCAGTTTATTCATTCAATTTATTGTTTTTTCCCTTTAATTAAATTGTGTTTGATCTTATGGAATTATCAGAAATATTTCAAATATTACCTATGTTTGCTTTATTTCTATTTTATTTTTTTCCATTTCCTTCTTATTCACTTCAACAATTAATCCGCCTGTTTTGAATTTGCACTAATTCCGCCTGTTTTGAATTTGCACTAATTCCGCCTGTTTTGAATTTGCACTAATTCCGCCTGTTTTGAATTTGCACTAATTCCGCCTGTTTTGAATTTGCACTAATTCCGCCTGTTTTGAATTTGCACTAATTCCGCCTGTTTTGAATTTGCACTAATTCCGCCTGGTTGAATTTGCACTGATTCCGCCTGGTTGAATTTGCACTGATTCCGCCTGTTTTGAATTTGCACTAATTCCGCCTGGTTGAATTTGCACTAATTCCGCCTGGTTGAATTTGCACTGATTCCGCCTGGTTGAATTTGCACTAATTCCGCCTGGTTGAATTTGCACTAATTCCGCCTGGTTGAATTTGCACTGATTCCGCCTGGTTGAATTTGCACTAATTCCGCCTGTTTTGAATTTGCACTAATTCCGCCTGGTTGAATTTGCACTGATTCCGCCTGGTTGAATTTGCACTAATTCCGCCTGGTTGAATTTGCACTGATTCCGCCTGGTTGAATTTGCACTGATTCCGCCTGGTTGAATTTGCACTAATTCCGCCTGGTTGAATTTGCACTGATTCCGCCTGGTTGAATTTGCACTAATTCCGCCTGGTTGAATTTGCACTGATTCCGCCTGGTTGAATTTGCACTAATTCCGCCTGGTTGAATTTGCACTAATTCCGCCTGGTTGAATTTGCACTAATTCCGCTTGTTTTATTTGCCCCCAACATAATTTCGCCTCTTTTATTTGCCCCAATTCCGCCTGTTTTATTTGCACCAAAATAATTCCGCCTGTTTTATCTGCCCCAACATAATTCCGCCTGTTATTTCCCCTAGGATAATTTTTTATACTGGATTTTCATGTAATTTTTTAAATTCACTTTTTAGAGGACAATTAAAGCTTCAATGACACATATCCCCTCCCTTAATTAGCACTTGTTGAGATATGGGCCAGAAGAATGTTCGAATTATTGAAAATCTTCATTTTCCCATCATTTTTTGTCGTATATTTTTCCCGAGAGGCCAATTTTCATTCCACCCCCGCCTCCCTCAATTCCCTCTCTTCTCCCGCAAATTTGAAGGTGCCCCTTTGCTGGATAATGAAGTTTGAATGGAGCCGGCAAAAATCGATGGCCCTAGGGCTGCTTAAAGGGTGGAAGGGGATGCAAGTGGGATGGAAGGAAAGAAAGGAGGAGGAAAAGCCCCCGAAGGGACAGACGAAGGAAATGGCGAAGAGGCAGATGGCTTCGAATTCCTGGCTTTCTACTTCATTGCTTGTTGGCTGCTTTCTTCTTGTTTTGTGCCTTTCTTCCCGTGTGCCTCATCATCAGGCCCCAAGCCCACCCATCTTTTGGCCCCTCATCGTCTTGGCCATTTCCTCCTTTACTGCTGCTGCTTTTCCTTTTCCCATCATTGCCAGCCCCAAATATGCACTGCCGCGCCACATTTGGGTTGCGGGAAATGAAGAAGAAGAGGGAATAAGTGTCCCCAACGGTTGCCACCAGCCTCTTCTTTTGCCAAATTTGTCCCACTCCTCTTCCTTCTTGTCATTTTCCGGACTGCTGCTGGTGTCCCGCCGTTGATGGACCAAAAGGTGGGCCCCCACCAATGCCAACTGCCAACAAAATTCCCACATGATATACCAACAAATTGACAGCCCCGCTGGGAATGGGCAAAAAATTTGGGTCCACCACGCCGTTGTCAGCCGCCGCAGCCCGTCGTCATCGTCGTTCTCGATCTGGATCCGCGCAGCAGCAGCCACAACATTATTTTCCCCATCATTCCCAGCAAATGGGTAATTTGCTGAACATTCGAGCCCGCCATGCCAGAAGTCAAATGCGCAATGGCATAAAGGTTGTTAAAATACCTACTTATTATAATATACCGTAAATACTCTATAAAACCCCATTTATAATAATTTAAAAATCTCAATTTTGAGGACCTATAGCTGAAAAATTTTTTATTACATTTTCTTAATTCCCTAAAGCTCTACAAAATCCACTATAATCCATTCAAAAATTTCCACAATTAAGGAATTAGACCATAAAAATTTCCCTATTTCTGAAGGGTTAAAAATAATTCCACGGGGGTTTTTAAAGAGCATTTACGGTAGTTCCATTCATTCATTCCATTCATTCATCCCCTTCCGTTTTTAAGCTATATCAGCAACAAGACCCTCAAAAAGCAATTCGTCAATGGCGATCCGCACTTCGCAAATTGAAGTTTTCTTACATAAAAATTCATAAAAAATTTAATGCCTTTTATAGATCCATTGAAGATAAATTCTTGACCAGCGGTTACATTATCCAAGCATTTTGTGATTCTGGCGAATTTGACCAAATGCTTTTTGCGGTATTCATTTTTGGTCTAAAAATGTTTTTTTATCATTAAAAATTAGGCCGTTGAGCAAGTTGAATTGGCCAACAATCAAAAGGATGACTTTATGAAGTCGGAGGCATTGTTGAATTTGGCCAGGGCCAATGAACGATTGGCCGAATTTGTGAAGGCCATTGGCTATGCCGAAGAGAGTCTTTCCCTTCCCGGCATCGACAATCGCAGTCCGGGATATGCTCATCTCGGTTCCTAGCAATTATTTTACCATTCAATTTAATTGTTCCCATTCTCATGTCAGTGATTGCCCTCGCCCAGATGGGCCTCTCCAATTTTCAACAAAGTTTACAACAATTTGAAAAGGCAATGAAAATTGCCATTGAAACGGGTGACAAATTGTTGGAATTGCAAATTAGCCTTGGCCTCGGCAATTTATTCACTCTGATGAGGTTGCCTTCACAAAAAAATGTACAAAAAAAGTCCATTTTAGGGATTTGAATAAAGCGCTGATTTTCCTCCAAAATGCTTTGGGCATTTTGCATGGAATTGAGGCAAATCATGTCCATTCAAAATATAAATCTGCCATTTTATATCAACTTTCAATCATTCTTCGACTCAAAGGCAGATTTAATGGTTGATTGATTTGTTGAATTGTTGGAATTAATCAAATAAATATATTCCAGAAGCCCGTGAAGTATGCGGGGAATCCATTGAATTGGCAAAACGCGTTGGGAATAAGCCAATATTGGCGAGGAGTTTAACAAGTTTGGCCGACATTTTCCGCGAATTGGGCGAAACAGAAGCACGCGAAACAGTCACCGTAAATCAAAAAAGGATAATAATTGGGTGATTGGAATTATTGCAGAAAAGTTGGGCAAGATATGAATATGCATTTCGGCTTCTTCGAAAAATCAACGATCGAATGGGCCAAATTGTGGTTTTGGCGAGTATGGCCAAATCGGCAAGCGAAAATAAGGGAGTCCACTATGCGGGACGATGCGAATGCCAAGCATTGCAATTGAACAGGAAATGCTTGGAATTGGCCACAATTGTTGGATGCAAAGTAAAAATTCAAAAATCAATCAATAAATATAATGAATGAATTAATTAATTAATTTTTATAGCATGCAATGATGGAATGCCAAAGCAGATTGAATGAATTATATGGCCAATTAGCGGATGAGGAGAATGCCCAAGAATGCACAAAATCCCATTGTAAATTGGTCCAACAAATGGAAATGTTTTGCAATTTTTGTGGTCAACGATATGGGGAAACGGATGAATCACTGCAGGCGCTGAATTGTTCACATATTTTCCATGAAAAGTTGGCCATTCCTATTTTTGGAATTAATTAATTCATTCATTTTAGATGTCTCCAAAACTTCCTTCTACGCCTTTTCGATGGTCCATGCTGCCCAAAATGCCAGACCAAAGCTGGCCCAATTGAGAATATTTCCCTCTCAATTTCATCCTCAAATGCCCAAACCCCGGCCAGCGAATCCATTTTGGACTTTTTCTGCTCAATTCCATCTACCTCTGCGGCTGCTGCGGCCAATCCTACTCCAAATCCAAACGGCCAAACGGTGCTTTGTGAAAGGAATTTTGTGAGTTTTAAAATAATTTAATTCATTTTTATTATCCCAAAAAAGGACAATACCCGTTGGACATCGCCAACCACCGTTTTGGTGGAAAATTCGGAACGTCAAATTTGCCTTTCCACTTCCACAAATTCCACATTCAATCAAACATTTTTGATGAAGGAACAACAATTTGGTGATATTGCCCCAGGCAAAGTCAATAAACCACTCCCAATGAGTTCATTCCATCCACCGCAAAAAGGCATACTGTAATCGATATACTGTAATCGAATTAAATAAGGTTGTTCAAAGTTGGTTTTATAAGGGTAAATCCGGTTTCGGTTTTCGAAAAATGTTGGTTTTCCGTTACAGTTTCTACTATTTTCGGTTTAAAAGAAGAAAATTCCTAATATCGTTTTTAAATTTCACGAATTTTCTGAATACGAAACAGACTTTGAATAATGCTAGAATTAAATTCAAATAAATTTAATATTCATTTTCAGAGAATGCCATTCAAATTGATGTAAGGGAGGGAGAGGAAGAGGAAAATGAAATCCAAACAATGGATTTGGACGAACAAAATGAACAACAGAAAATAATGCCAAATCACGTGGAGATGGGAGGAGGGGGAGGAAGGCAACAACAAAAAAGAATAAAAAAGATTGGCAAAGGAATGGCAATCAGTCCGGTGGTGGAGGAGGCGGAAGAGGACGATATTGGCATTGGCACAACATCGGCGACCACGACGATCTCAATGGGTGGAAGGGGCGTGACGGAATTATGAATTGGCCAATCCATATTTATTTTTCCTCCCAATTTACCTTTCATTTTTTATTACTTTTTCCTGCCTGAATATTTTTCCTTTCCAACATTCATCAAAACCACTTTTTAAGAGTTTATCTATTGATTGTATTAATAATAATAAAATGTGCCATTTTGAATGAACTAAAATGGGAAAATTGATTTGGCCATAAAAAATTATGAAATTTTGTGGCCACAAAATATACACTAAAATATTTAGGATACTAAAATAGTTGGGTAACAGTGTTTGCTTAAATAAATGCTCGACATTGCTTTTAAAGCATAAAAAACGAATTAATTATTGGGGGAATTGAGGGTTATCATTGATGGAAAATTGGGAAAGAAAAACACAAGTGGGAGGAGGGAAATGGGCATAAAATATTATTCGAGAATGGAAGACAAACACACAAAATTAATGCATCAATTTATAATTAGAATTTGCCCCAATCATTTCAAATAAGAAATAACGGGGTAATTGTGCCCAATCCGCTCAAATATTTAATATTATTTTTATTGATGATCAACGGAAAACAGTCAAATTTAGGAGAAAGAGATTTTGACACTTTTCCAAAACAAATATAAATATTTTAATGGCCAAAAATAAGCCACAAACATTGATTTTTCAAGTCACAATTTATCAATAAAAATGTGGAAATTCAAGACCAAAAAATAGGAGTAAAATTTCCTCACATTTCAAAGAAAATTTTCCTTCTAAAAATATTTTTTAAGAATTAAACAAAATGATGAAAAAGGAAAACAATAAAATTGGCATTTTCGAGGGAATTGCCTACTGTATTGGGGACATTGTGGGTTCAGGTCGGCCCAAAATACCCTAAATATAATATAACATAATTGAAAGGCATATTCATTTCACCAACCTCCATTCTTCGGCACACTGGCTCAATGGGCCATTCCCTTTGCGTGTGGGCGGTTGGTGCTTTGATTGCCGCCTGCGGGGCGTTGGTTTATGTGGAATTGGGCAAGTCAATGAAAAAATGGAATAATTCAAACAAAAATACAATAAATTTAGGAACAACAATTCGAAAATCTGGTGGGGATTTTGCCTATTTGTCACATGCAAAATGGTAAGTTTATTTTTGTATTTTTTAATATTATTTATTTAATTGTTTTTATTATTTTTAATATTATTTAATTTCTAATTTTTTAATTTCATAGGCATCCTGTGGCAGCCGCCTTCCTCTGGGTCTCATCCTCATTGACATTTCCCACAATAATGGCCATTCAAACACTCACTTTTGGGGAATATGTTTTCCAGGGGATCAACCCAATTTGGCCAATTCATCCGGAATATGCCCAATTGTTGAAACGATTGATCGGCTATTTGGCCATTTGGCTAATCTGCTTTATGAATTTATTCTCCCTCGTAATAATTTTTCCCAATTTTTGACTCTCTTTTCCCTTTTCAAATTAGAACAAAATTGCCGGTCGATTCCAAGTAAAAAATGACAAATTACTCCTTCATTCCTCCCCCATAGGTCATTTTGACAATCATCAAATTGGCAATCATTTCTTTGATCATTTTGACCGGCCTTTACCAAATATTTTTCAATGGCCAAAATCAGGCATTTCAACAAAGTTTCGAGGGAACAAAGGCCGAGCCTGGTGAAATTGTTTTGGCCCTTTATGCCAGTTTATTAGCCTATAATGGTATTCACATTCAATAAATTATCATTTTATTGTATTTTTAGGCTGGGATATACTCAATTTTGCTACAGAGGAAATCGAAAACCCGAGAAGAGTTTTGCCTATTGCCGCACTCTGTGGCATTGCCATTTCCGCCGTTGTCTATTTACTAATGAATATTGCATATTTTGCGGTGATCAGCGTCGATGAATTCCTTCAAACTGATGCCGTCGCTGTGGTAGCATTTTTTGGATTTTATTATATTTATTTTCAAGAAATTTGCTGAAAAAACAATGGGTGACTTTTCGTGTGCCGTTCCTTTCCTCATTGCCCTTCTTTTATTGGGCAATTTGAATAGCAGTATTTTTGCTTCTTCACGGTAAATGAAGAATATCTTTTTCAATCATTTCCCACATTTATATGTCAGCTATGTATTTGCGGGTGCCAAAAACGGCATAATGCCACCGGTTCTTAGTGCAATCCACCAAAATTCGATGAGCCCAAGGGTGGCTGTCCTTTATGAAGTATTCATTCATTCATTCAAAAAATATGATGAATATTTAAATTAATTCAGATGATTGTCCTCATTTTCCTCTCATTCATCGGCGATTTGGATCATTTGATTGGATATATGTAGGTTATATTTTATACATGAATAAATCTTATAATTGGATTAATCTACTGAAGGCTATTCAGGAAAAGGGAAATGAATCTTACTAAAATTAATCTATTTTCATGTTTTTTCAACTAATACTAAAATACATTAATATTGTCTTGATGTTATAAACTTATTTAGTAAGGGGGTTAGTCAGGTGGAATAATTTTGGGGCAAATAAAACAGGCGGAATTATGTTTGGGGCAAATAAAACAGGCGGAATTATTTTGGGGCAAATAAAATAGGCGGAATTATGTTTGGGGCAAATAAAACAGGCGGAATTATTTGGGGCAAATAAAACAGGCGGAATTATTTTGGGGCAAATAAAACAGGCGGAATTATTTTAGTGCAAATAAAATAGGCGGAATTATGTTTGGGGCAAATAAAACAGGCGGAATTATGTTTGGTGCAAATAAAACAGGCGGAATTATTTTGGGGCAAATAAAATAGGCGGAATTATGTTTGGGGCAAATAAAACAGGCGGAATTATTTGGGGCAAATAAAACAGGCGGAATTATTTGGGGCAAATAAAACAGGCGGAATTATTTTAGTGCAAATAAAATAGGCGGAATTATGTTTGGGGCAAATAAAACAGGCGGAATTATTTGGGGCAAATAAAACAGGCGGAATTATGTTTGGGGCAAATAAAACAGGCGGAATTATTTTGGTGCAAATAAAACAGGCGGAATTATTTTGGGGCAAATAAAACAGGCGGAATTATTTTGGTGCAAATAAAACAGGCGGAATTATTTTGGTGCAAATAAAATAGGCGGAATTATTTTGGTGCAAATAAAACAGGCGGAATTATTTTGGTGCAAATAAAACAGGCGGAATTATTTTGGTGCAAATAAAATAGGCGGAATTATGTTTGGGGCAAATAAAACAGGCGGAATTATTTTGGTGCAAATAAAACAGGCTGAATTATGTTTGGGGCAAATAAAACAGGCGGAATTATTTTGGTGCAAATAAAACAGGCGGAATTATTTTGGTGCAAATAAAATAAGCGGAATTATGTTTGGGGCAAATAAAACAGGCGGAATTATGTTTGGGGCAAATAAAACAGGCGGAATTATTTTGGTGCAAATAAAATAGGCGGAATTATGTTTGGTGCAAATAAAACAGGCGGAATTATTTTGGTGCAAATAAAATAGGCTGAATTATGTTTGGGGCAAATAAAATAGGCGGAATTATGTTTGGGGCAAATAAAACAGGCGGAATTATTTTGGTGCAAATAAAATAGGCTGAATTATGTTTGGGGCAAATAAAACAGGCGGAATTATTTTGGTGCAAATAAAATAGGCTGAATTATGTTTGGGGCAAATAAAACAGGCGGAATTATTTTGGTGCAAATAAAATAGGCTAAATTATGTTTGGGGCAAATAAAACAGGCGGAATTATTTTGGGGCAAATAAAATAGGCGGAATTATGTTTGGGGCAAATAAAACAGGCGGAATTATTTTGGGGCAAATAAAACAGGCGGAATTATTTTGGTGCAAATAAAATAGGCGGAATTATGTTTGGGGCAAATAAAACAGGCGGAATTATTTTGGTGCAAATAAAATAGGCTGAATTATGTTTGGGGCAAATAAAACAGGCGGAATTATTTTGGTGCAAATAAAATAGGCTGAATTATGTTTGGGGCAAATAAAACAGGCGGAATTATTTTGGTGCAAATAAAATAGGCTGAATTATGTTTGGGGCAAATAAAACAGGCGGAATTATTTTGGTGCAAATAAAATAGGCTGAATTATGTTTGGTGCAAATAAAACAGGCGGAATTATTTTGGGGCAAATAAAACAGGCGGAATTATTTTGGTGCAAATAAAATAGGCTGAATTATTTTGGTGCAAATAAAATAGGCGGAATTATGTTTGGGGCAAATAAAACAGGCGGAATTATTTTGGTGCAAATAAAATAGGCTGAATTATGTTTGGGGCAAATAAAACAGGCGGAATTATTTTGGTGCAAATAAAATAGGCTGAATTATGTTTGGGGCAAATAAAACAGGCGGAATTATTTTGGTGCAAATAAAATAGGCTGAATTATGTTTGGGGCAAATAAAACAGGCGGAATTATTTTGGTGCAAATAAAATAGGCTGAATTATGTTTGGGGCAAATAAAACAGGCGGAATTATTTTGGTGCAAATAAAACAGGCGGAATTATTTTGGTGCAAATAAAACAGGCGGAATTATTTTGGTGCAAATAAAACAGGCGGAATTATTTTGGTGCAAATAAAACAGGCGGAATTATTTTGGTGCAAATAAAATAGGCTGAATTATGTTTGGGGCAAATAAAACAGGCGGAATTATTTTGGTGCAAATAAAATAGGCTGAATTATGTTTGGGGCAAATAAAACAGGCGGAATTATTTTGGTGCAAATAAAACAGGCGGAATTATTTTGGTGCAAATAAAACAGGCGGAATTATTTTGGTGCAAATAAAACAGGCGGAATTATTTTGGTGCAAATAAAACAGGCGGAATTATTTTGGTGCAAATAAAACAGGCGGAATTATTTTGGTGCAAATAAAACAGGCGGAATTATTTTGGTGCAAATAAAATAGGCGGAATTATGTTTGGGGCAAATAAAACAGGCGGAATTATTTTAGTGCAAATAAAACAGGCGGAATTATTTTGGGGCAAATAAAACAGGCGGAATTATTTTGGGGCAAGTAGGCGGAATTAAAGCAGGCAAAATTATTCATATTAGCTAACCTAGAATTCAATTTACTAGTTTAATCTAATTTTGCATATTTTTATTTTGTGTGCTTTTTTCGAAAACAATATGTCTCGATTTCATTTCCGTAATATTTTCCGCTACAGGTCTTATTCACTTTGGATGCAAAAGAGTTGTACGGTGATTGCCTTACTGTATATGCGCTTTAGGCAATTCCCTTTCCGAAAGGATGCAATCCGCACTCCAATTATTTTGCCCATCATCTGTCTGCTCACATTCGTATCAATGTTGGTAATTTCAGCCAGAAATGTTCGTCATAAAATGAATTCAATTTTTCTACCAAAATTCATCCCTCAGGATCCTCTAATCATTGTTTATGCCGTCACTATGTTGGCCATTGGACTTGTTCTCTATTATATTTTCATTTATCCCAATCGAAGCATTCAATGCATTCAAAGGCTAAATGGTTTTGGCCAATTCAATTTTCTATTTATTTAATTTTTTCAGAATCCTCCTTAAAAATAGCTCAAATTATTTTGGACACTACGATTGAAGGGAAAGAGGAAGAAGAATAATAAATCACAAATATTATTTATTTTTTTCTTTCCAAATGCGCCAACTTCAATTCCTGCCATTTTACTTTTCTTTCATTTCAATAATTTTCAATAAAACAAAAAGAAAATTCTGTGTTTACTTTTCCCACTTTAAATTCAAAGCTTTTCCTGTCGATTCCTTCTTCAGCCTCCTTTCGCCTCTCTCCCGCGCGAGAAAAAGGGCACATCCATTCAGCAGGTAATTATGCCGCCTAAATTTGAGTGGAAAAACTTGCTTCGAACTTGAAAAAAGGGAAAGCGGCTCTCGCCTTTTTTTTTGCCACCCATTCCTTCTGCCCTGGTGCACTTAAATTCCAATCGAAATTCACATGGGAATGGGCATCATTCATCCCATTCTATTGCTATATTTATTATTGTTTTTGGCCACTATTTTGCCAATGATTGGTCCATGTCCCAGTACCAGCACAATTGCTCAACCCGTCATCACAACAAGTTCATTAAATCTTTTCTTAATTATTCACATTTTAAGCCATCACAACCCTAGCTCCCACAACAACAACCTTGGCTCCTACGACCACCTCCACAACAACCACGACAACAACGACTACTACAACCACAACCACAAATCCATGTGCCCAATGTACATTGGACACAATCACGTTGACCCCTGGTGATGGAATGAACACAGCAACGCCAACCACCCCGGGAGTGCAATGTTGCGATGCAATGGGTTGTTCATCGTTGGTAGTGACTTGCACGGCATTGCCGGGCGGCCTAGTGTTCATGCAGGTTGGAATAATTGGAATGAATTTGACTGATTCTATTTTATTTTTCAGTTCAATGTCAATCAAGGTGGCCCACTTAATCCAATTGGGACTGTTGTGACTGCCACGCTGAATTGTAATGCAATGATGCAATGGGAATTCAGACCCGGAATGGGAATGCCAAACCGAATAATCACCGAAGTGAATTGTGTTTTGGCTGGAGGCGGATGATGGAAATGTGGAATGGTGGATTTCATGGATGATTTGATGCTCATATTCTTTTATTTTCCATAAAAGACCTCATTTTTGCCCATAATTGCATCGCAACATCTTACAAATAAAAATATTATAGTGAATTAACACATAAATGACGAGATTACCCGAAAACGAGTGGGAGCAAAGGGAAATGCCGGCTCAAATGTTTAATTGGATTTGCCATTTAAGCAACAATTTTTGTGGGGAATAAGCTTGTTTCTTTCTTCCGCATTCGAATTAATTTCAACATTCATTTTTTGCGCATCTTCCAGCCCCCTTTTAATTCCCATGCTCGCCCCTCCCCCAACTCATCATCATTTCATTTTGATTAATTGCATCGCGCCGAAGATGAGCCCCGCAGCCAATTTAACCTTTCCTTCAATTCCACTACCATTCCCTCCTCTTTTGTTTTGTTTATTATTTTTCATTGCCATTTTGGTCAAAAATGGTGGCCCTTGTATGCAAACTAGCCCTATGGCCGCCCCGGCGGCGGCAGGTAATTAATAAATTAAATTCGTGAATAATTGCCCAAAAAGATACAACAGCCACCACCGCTCCAGCCGTAGCCACAACGACAGCAGCCGCAACAACCACAACAATTCCAGCTACCGAAACCACCACAACCACTTCGACCACAACTACAACAACAACGACAACCACAACACTAAATCCCTGTTCACAATGTACATTGGCCACAATTACGTTGACTCCGGGTGATGTGAATCAAGGAACAACGACTCCTACCACTCCGGGAGTTCAATGTTGTGACGCAGCTGGATGTGCCTCATTGACGGTCACTTGCACGGCACAACCAGGGGGACAAGTTTTCATGCAGGCAATTTTAAAATGGAGGGAATGATGGCGAATTTCGGACACTTTTCAGTTCAATGTCAATCAAGGTGGCCCACTTAATCCAATTGGAACTGTTGTGACCGCCACATTGAATTGTAATGCAATGATGCAATGGGAATTCAGACCAGGGATGGGATTGCCTAACCGTTTGGTCACAGAAGTGAATTGCGTTTTGGCTTGAATTATATATCTATTTTGATGATTGGTTGGAATTGGCATTTATCCCATAATTGGCATAATTCCGATTTATCTTTTCATTTGAGTATTTGCTCTGTCCTTTCTCCTTTATTTTCCATGAAAAAAATATCCAGAAAGTAGTAATTTTTATATTATTGGGACATTCAAATTAACAATTCTTTTTACAAAATTTATCAAATGAATGAATAAAAAGTATTTTTATTTTCTTCACCAAATTTCCAATTTCATATTCGCTTCACAGATTTCGGCTTTTTCCACTTAAAATTATATAATTTTTTATTCAAAATTTTACAAAAATGTTACTTCCTCTCTGGCATCATGCGATCCGAAAACAAATTCACAATTTGGGGCCAATGGAATGAATTTACCCCATCCCTGTTCAACATTCAATTTTCCATCCTCCCAAACAACTTTTCCTCGGCAAATTGTCATTTCCGGCACTCCTTGCACTTCCATTCCCTCTAAATTAATTCCCATATCAATTTTGAGAAGATCTTACCAAAAACATTAAAATCCCCGGCATGATGATGGGTTTTTGCGGAAATTTTCCTCTTTCCTTTCGGGTCCCAAATCACAATATCCGCATCCGAGCCAACCTGAATTCGGCCCTTTTGCGGATAAATGTTGAATATTTTTGCCGCCATCGTACTATTAAATTACATTTATTAAATCCAAAATTAGATTGGCCATTGTAAATGATTATTTGTTGGTTATCTGTACTTCTCAGTTTTTTTGTGTCAATATGGGAAGATTACGGTACCCCTTGGGCCATTAGATATAGGATTAGAGGGTCATTCAGGGATAGGTTATCATCTGCCGTATTCTACCCTAATTATCCCTAATAAGGCTGACCCTTCATTTTTCAAAAACTGAAGTACAAATAACCGAAAAGTATCTACGAATGTATACCTTGTGACTGCCACAAATCTCATTGGGTCCAATTTCCCAGTGCAAACCCCCTTCTCCCAAATGAGGGACATTCGATCCTCGACTCCATTCAATCCATTCGGAATTTTTGTGAAATCACCCAAACCCATTCTCTTTTGTTGGCAAGTGAATGTGCAATTGTCGGTGGCCGTCAAATGCAGTTGACCACTTCAATGATTCAAATTGGATTCACCCAAAATAATAAACTTACCATGCCAAAAGGTCCATCAATGCGTCGGCATTTGTTGGATCTTTGCTCAGCGGGGGACTGAGCACAAATGCGGCGGCATGGTCAAAATCATTGCTGAAATAATGTGACCCATCCAGGGCCAACCCAGCGGCAATTGGCTCCCCAAACACAACATTGCCCTTTTGGCGATGCGCAGCAATGGCCAATGCGGCACCTTTCAATAGAATTAATAATTTGAAATACCGTATATATTCTTTAAAATCAAAGAGGTATTCAACAGTCAACACCTCAAAATTTGGGAAAATTGAAGGCATAACTCTTTAATTTGTGGACTTTTTTTTTTTAACAAATTATAGCCAATTTTGTAGAACTTTAGGGGACTAAGAAATTGGAATAAAAATTTCATTTATATTCTCTCTTCCAAGAATGGGTCTTCAAAGTCGAGGATTGAGAATTATTAAATTGGTTTTATTAGAATATTTACGGTAAATTCAATTCAACTCCAATTTTCCCCCTGGGAGCATTCATCTTGTCGCCGCCCTTTTCACTATTGAAATAATATAATACAAAAAGGACAGAACCAATTTTAATGATTTTAGTATCAAATTAAAGAGTGGACTTTTGGCTATGTAAAGATATTTTTATTTAAATTAGTTCAGAATTGATGGAATTATGCCCAAAAAACAATTAAAATAGCCTTCTTTATGAAATTAGAAAAATTTTCATTAGTTTTTTGTTCATAGCACTATCAATCCTGAACCAATTTTAGTAAAAATAATTTATTTGGATAGCCAAAAGTTCACTCTTTAATTAAATATAAAAATCTTCTAAATTGGTTCACTCCTTAATGAGTTATAATAAACGGCGCCAAGTTGGGGCATATCCAAAATTCCCTTCACCCACCTTTTGTCATAACATGCACCACATAAAGTGGACAATTTGCTTGTTCCGCAATTGTGCATGCTCGATTGGTGGCCTCCGCTTCCAACTATAATTTAAAATATTTTAATTTTAATTATTTTTTTGCCACCTCCTCCGGCCTCGACTGCGTATGGCCTTACATTTTAGGCTGATTGAATTTTGGGTGGCACTTCGTGAATCCCCAGTCCCCCTTTTATGGTTCACCTTCTGGCCCCGTAATTCCCATTTCCAGCAATTCTTTTTGTTTTTCCGCAATCACCGACCCATTTTCGGCATGCACTCGGGCCAATGCCCTCAATTTGGCACATTGTTTTAATCCCTCCAAAATTAATTTATTTTATTTTATTTTTTTCCTTCTTACTTGATAGAATTCTTTGTCATTGACCATAAAAACATTTTCATATGCAAGAAAGAATTTGAATGAATTAATTCCTTCACAAAAAGAGGAATTAATTTAATGTCCAAAAATATTCAATTTGACCGACCATATTCCGGTTTAGTCAATATTTCCATTTCCTTTGCCACTTCATCATTCCAAGTGGTTATGGCCATTGAGAAGCCAAAATCACAACAAACCTAAATCAACGTAAAATATATTATTCTCCTTCCTTTTTATTAAGAATGTGTATTAAAAATCCGAAAAAAAATTACATTTGATGAAAAATTTTTGCATCGAAAAATCAGCGTTTTTAAGGCCATATAACTTGACCAAATGAGCCTTTTTTAATATTCCTTTGCCTCATGTCCTAATAAGTCCTTAACTCCTTAACACATATCAGCCTCTAAACCTAATCCTAAGCCATAACTCTTAGTTATGAGTTATGACCAAGTGGTACTTTTCCGTTATATGAGTCCCCGACCAAATTAGCCTTCGTTCCCTCTGAAATTTCATTGTAAAATTTGGGAATTTTCTTATATCAAAAAATGACTTGATATGATGAAAAATGATGTCAGTTTCATCAATTATTATCCAAAATTACCCCTAATAAGGTGAGTTTTTCAACATTTTTGGTGGGCGAAGGGAGAGAGGGACTCATAACGGAAAAGTATGGCCAAGTTATATGGCCTCAGAAAGAGATTATTTTTCGACTTATCGGCAAATTCAGTCATTTTTTCGTAATTTTAATATTACAAATTTCTTTTAATTAAATCACTTTTGGATCAGCCCATTCCCTCCAAAGGGAATATGCCTTCAATGGGGTACTTTCCTTGCTGGGAATGACAAAGTCAATTATCTTAAAATAATTAATATTCGTAACAAATATGGCCCCTCTTTGCCCACCATTGTTGTGCCGCCGGCCAATGCTGCCCTCGTCCCATGGTAGAAATCATCGACGGCCACGGTGCCCATGAATGGTAATTGCATATGAGTCTAATATTTAAAATGGAGGGAAGAAGGGATTCAATTTTATTTTGTCAAAATCAAACATGTGGATCGATGCCTTAAATGGAAATCATTTAATTAATAAATTTGGGGTAAAATCACCTCCAGGGATTACAAAACGGCCATCAGCTTGGATCAAACGAATTTTTTCATCATTTTGGATTCTCTCACGCAAATTTTGCCCAATCGCCCTTTTCAAAACAAAGTTTACGAATTTCCTTGGATCCCTCAAAATTTATTACGTGATTTTGCCATTCTCGATGAGAATATCCGCCATGAACATGAAATCATCATTCACAATTGTGCCACCGACAATCAACAATTTTTCCATTATATTTCTTTGTTTTGCAAAGGAAAATATAATGGACAAATGTTCAAAAATAATTGGCCAAAAAATGAGGGAAAAAACAATGGGAGGAAATCGATTTGGGCTGGACCCAATAATTTAGTTCCTCCGTCAAAATAGTTTTGTCCCAGAAAATCGAAAGGAAAAACGAGAATTTGATGGGGAAAAGAGAGAGAATTAATATATTTTTTATTTGCGACCATTGATAAAGTGCCGAATTGGAAAATAAATATACAATAATAAAATAGATTGGAGGGAAATGAATGGAAATTGCTGGAATAAATTATCAAAACCAATTCCTCCTCATTCTTTATTTCATTCATTTATTTGTTTTTGTTATTTTCTGCCCAATTTGTCAATAATTCGTCCGCCTTTTTGCCCTGAAATTTGAATATTAATTTGAATATTTCCTCTCAGGGAAATATTGTACATCTAAAATGGAAAAACAATTTTGTACTTCCTCCACTCCATCCAAACTTATAATTTTGCCATTTTTTTGAACAATTATGAGGGAAGGCAATCCCGAAATTCCATATTTCAATTTTAATTCCCTATAAATAAAATTATTTTTGTGCCATTTTCCTCCAATGGGACTTTGCCAAAATGTGGCCATGTTGAAGGAAAAGCCAATTTCCATGTTCCTTCAAATATTCCACAAATTCTTCTTTGGTTTTGTCCTGCGAAATGAAAACAATTTCCAATGATTTTTTGGCCTCCCCCTCATTGGCCCTTTCATAAAATGTTCGAAGTTGTGGGGTAAATTGGCGGCATGGATGGCACCAATTGGCTGAGAAGTACAATGCCAGTGAAAGACCCTTGGAAATTTAAAAAATGTGATAAAAAATGAGAAAATGGGGACCTCCAATTCTTCGGCATTTACTTCTTCATTTCCGCCTCGATTTCTATACAATTTTGTATTGACGAATAATTCGGCCATAAATGTATTTAGAGCAAAAAAAATGGAGAAAATATATAAATAATTTGGGAGAAGAGAGAATGACTTTAGCCAAGGGGAATATCATTCACTTTTTGTTATATTTTTGCATTTCTTATCATTTTTTTGTCCACCAAATTAATAAGCATTTTATTATTTTGTCCTCAATTTGTGTCTGATTCATTCGAAAATTATTAAAAATAAAGCAAAATTCTTCATTTCAATTTTGATTATTGTTTGCATCCTTCTCCGAAACCATTCTTTGTCTCCAACTTGACGAATTTGAACTTGTTGAATGCAGGGAACGATGAAGTCGGCCATCGACAAAAGTGGAAAGGGAAAGGGCCGGATGGGAATCGAAATTATTGTACAGGGAAGAGGCCGTTCGAATGGATTGCCGTAATTCGTCGGCATCCACCCATTCCGGGAACCGGCCATCCCTTTTGAAGAGTGGAATCAATTCTGGGGGCCAAATGCCCTCCTTCAAAATGAAATTAATTATTAATGTAGTGGAAGGCATTCATCTGTTTTGTGAATTATTTTTATTGTTTAACATTCTATTGGGAAATTTGGAGGAACAAAGATTAAAATTAAAACCAAATGATGATGAGATTGTGTATTAAAAATTGATGAGATTTGGGTCTCTATTATATTTAATTTAAAGAACAAAATCATAGCCATATTTGGCAGAGTTGGTTACGTTCCATATTTTTTCCTTTTTGATCGTTGATTTTGGTTCGATTCCGTCGCGAAAAAGATATTTTTTAAAATAAAGATTCTATTAACACAATACAATAGAATAGAATATAAATATAATAGAATAAAATAGAATATAAATAGAATAGAATATAAATAGATAAGAATATAAATAGAATAGAATAGAATATAAATAGAATAGAATATAAACAGAATAGAATTTAAATAGAATAGGATAGAATATAAATAGATAGAATACAAATAAAAAAGAATAGAATAAAATATAATAGAAAATAATAAAAATAGAAGAATACAAATAGAATAGAATAGAATAGAATAGAATAGAATAGAATATAAATATAATAGAAAATAATAAAAATAGAATAGAATATAAATAGAATAGAATACAATATAGATATAGATAGAATAGAATAGAAAATAATATAAATATAATAGAGAATAGAATATAAATAAAATAGGATAGATAGGATATAAAGAGATAGAAAACAAATAGAATAGAATAGAATAGAATAGAATAGAAGAATATAAATAGATAGTTATATAATAGAATAGAAAAAATATAATAGAATAGAATATAACATAATAGAATATAATAGAATAGAATATAACATAAATAGAATAGATAATAAATATAATATAATAGAAATAGAATAGAGGTAAATGAGATCCAAGGTTGAGCTGCCATTGCTATGTGGATTCAAAATGGTCGATTTAATATTGAAATATGCAATTTCTGAAAGTTGGTTCAATAAAAAAAAATTTGCTCCACGAATCGAACTTTGGCAAAAAAAAATTCGGAAAGAGCGCGTAACCGACTGCGCTAAATATGTCTATTGGCCTTCCGCTAACGGCTAACAAGTATTAGATAATTAATTTGAATCCCATGTCTTTAGGGACATATTTCTTTGCCTCAACAATGAATTTTTTAAAAATTTTTAAAAATACCAATAAAAGGGAAAAAATCAATTTTTCAAAATCGGCCCGAGTTTTCATTCTGAAATTTTTTGATAATATATTATTAGTTATATTCTAAAAAATAAAAAAAATCTAGACCTAGAACTCTATACGTTTTTCAGTTATGAATTTTTAAAAATTTTCAAAAATACAGGTAAAAATCAAAATTTTCAAAAATCAATTTTTCAAAATCGGCCCGAGTTTTCATTCTGAAATTTTTTGATAATATATTATTAGTTATATTCTAAAAAATAAAAAAAATCTAGGCCTAGAACTCTATACGTTTTTTAGTTTTGAATTTTTAAATATTTTCAAAAATACAGGTAAAAATCAAAATTTCCAAAAATCAATTTTTCAAAATCGGCCCGAGTTTTCATTCTGAAATTTTTTGATAATATATTATTAGTTATATTCTAAAAAATAAAAAAAATCTAGACCTAGAACTCTATACGTTTTTCAGTTATGAATTTTTAAAAATTTTCAAAAATACAGGTAAAAATCAAAATTTTCAAAAATCAATTTTTCAAAATCGGCCCGAGTTTTCATTCTGAAATTTTTTGATAATATATTATTAGTTATATTCTAAAAAATAAAAAAAATCTAGGCCTAGAACTCTATACGTTTTTTAGTTTTGAATTTTTAAATATTTTCAAAAATACAGGTAAAAATCAAAATTTCCAAAAATCAATTTTTCAAAATCGGCCCGAGTTTTCATTCTGAAATTTTTTGATAATATATTATTAGTTATATTCTAAAAAATAAAAAAAATCTAGACCTAGAACTCTATACGTTTTTCAGTTATGAATTTTTAAAAATTTTCAAAAATACAGGTAAAAATCAAAATTTTCAAAAATCAATTTTTCAAAATCGGCCCGAGTTTTCATTCTGAAATTTTTTGATAATATATTATTAGTTATATTCTAAAAAATAAAAAAAATCTAGACCTAGAACTCTATACGTTTTTCAGTTATGAATTTTTAAAAATTTTCAAAAATACAGGTAAAAATCAAAATTTTCAAAAATCAATTTTTCAAAATCGGCCCGAGTTTTCATTCTGAAATTTTTTGATAATATATTATTAGTTATATTCTAAAAAATAAAAAAAATCTAGACCTAGAACTCTATACGTTTTTCAGTTATGAATTTTTAAAAATTTTCAAAAATACAGGTAAAAATCAAAATTTTCAAAAATCAATTTTTCAAAATCGGCCCGAGTTTTCATTCTGAAATTTTTTGATAATATATTATTAGTTATATTCTAAAAAATAAAAAAAATCTAGGCCTAGAACTCTATACGTTTTTTAGTTTTGAATTTTTAAATATTTTCAAAAATACAGGTAAAAATCAAAATTTCCAAAAATCAATTTTTCAAAATCGGCCCAAGTTTTCATTCTGAAATTTTTTGATAATATATTATTAGTTATATTCTAAAAAATAAAAAAAATCTAGGCCTAGAACTCTATACGTTTTTTAGTTATGAATTTTTAAAAATTTTCAAAAATACATGCAGAATAAATATTTTAAATGAATTTTTATTGAATTTTAATTGTTTTAAAAAATGCCACATTTTTCGCCACATTTTTGGGACATTTTGCCACATTTTCCCACATTTTTCATAGCATATGCAACATTTTTGGTCAGATGAATGGGTCACCCTGAATAGATAAATATAATAGATATAATATAAATATAATAGAATATAATATAAATAGTATAGAATAGAATATAAATAGATAGAAAACAAATAGAATAGAATAGGATAGAATATAAATAGAAAAGAATACAAATAGAATAGAATAGAATAGAATATAAATATAATAGAAAATAATATAAATAGAATATAAACAGAATAGAATTTAAATAGAATAGGATAGAATATAAATAGATAGAATACAAATAAAAAAGAATAGAATAAAATAAAGTATAAATGGAAATGGGATAGAATGTAACAGATTAGTATATAAATAGAATCGAATATAAATAGAATAAAATGGAATTCCAAACATTAATATAGTATACCCATATGAAATGAATATAATTCAAGTAGGAGGATAATATGCATCAGCGCAGCTGCTGGGCATTTCAAAAATTTTCCAAAAACTAGAGCAAAAATATGGTCAATGTTTCTTTCAAAGCAAATCATAATAGCTGTTTCAGAAAAATTAGAATCAAATCTTTGGAATATATGTACTTATTCGACGAAATAGTAATTTTACTAAGTTTTAAATTTCTATATGTTTTGAGAAAATGACAAAAAATTAATTTTCTCACGAGAGAATGAACCCAGGCCAAAAAAAGGAAAAACACAGGAGGTAACCTATTGCGCCAAATATGGCTATTTCACTTCGCAGTAAGGAAACATAATAGATCACATATCACATTGCATCAATTTTTACCCTATCTCGTCATTTATCGCAATCTTTGTTCTTCCAAATTTAATATTTACTCAAACTTGATATTATTTTATCCTACTACTTAATGACACAGACACGCAATTAAATAATTCAAAAAACATATTCTGGTGATATAAGGTGACTTGCCAGGAACATATAATTCTGGCGCACTTTGTCCAAATGCCCCTCTTTGACGGCAATAGCATCAGTGACCATTCGGTCCAAATCCACTTGGCACATCGCATCCGGACTAATCCCGATTGCTTGGCCAACGGCATTCAACAAATCTTTGACCGTCATTCTATGAAGGGGAATATCCCATTTGGATTAAATAACGAAAGCCGAACGATTTTGATCCATAAAAGAAGCTGGCATGCGCAATATTGGTTGCCCTTTTGCCCAAATAATACAGTCTTTTCACATAATTTGAGCCAATATCTATTTTTGTGTATATTATGTTTAATAAATCTAGAAAAATGTGTTTTCGATTAATTAATATAAATGTGTTTTAGATTAACTAAGAAAAATGTGTTTTCGATTGACTAAGAAAAATGTGTTTTCGATTGACTAAGAAAAATGTGTTTTCGGTTGACTAAGAAAAATGTGTTTTCGATTGACTAAGAAAAATGTGTTTTCGATTGACTAAGAAAAATGTGTTTTCGATTGACTAAGAAAAATGTGTTTTAGATTAACTAAGAAAAATGTGTTTTCGATTGACTAAGAAAAATGTGTTTTCGATTGACTAAGAAAAATGTGTTTTCGGTTGACTAAGAAAAATGTGTTTTCGATTGACTAAGAAAAATGTGTTTTCGATTGACTAAGAAAAATGTGTTTTAGATTAACTAAGAAAAATGTGTTTTCGATTGACTAAGAAAAATGTGTTTTCGGTTGACTAAGAAAAATGTGTTTTCGGTTGACTAAGAAAAATGTGTTTTCGATTGACTAAGAAAAATGTGTTTTCGATTGACTAAGAAAAATGTGTTTTCGGTTGACTAAGAAAAATGTGTTTTCGATTGACTAAGAAAAATGTGTTTTCGATTGACTAAGAAAAATGTGTTTTCGATTGACTAAGAAAAATGTGTTTTAGATTAACTAAGAAAAATGTGTTTTCGATTGACTAAGAAAAATGTGTTTTAGATTAACTAAGAAAAATGTGTTTTCGATTGACTAAGAAAAATGTGTTTTCGATTGACTAAGAAAAATGTTTTTTCGATTGACTAAGAAAAATGTGTTTTCGATTGACTAAGAAAAATGTGTTTTAGATTAACTAAGAAAAATGTGTTTTCGACTGACTAAGAAAAATGTGTTTTCGTTTGACTAAGAAAAATGTGTTTTAGATTAACTAAGAAAAATGTGTTTTCGATTGACTAAGAGAATGATTTTACCTAAAGCAATTGTGGACATTGCCAGTCCAATGCACATATAAATGATTACAATTGGAATGAATGAATCACTTTAAATAATTATTCAAATTATTATTTCCGCATTTTAATTCCAACTTTTCCGGAATCAAATGACCATATTCAATGGCCGTAAAGCATAAATACGAGTAAAAAAGACCATCAATAAAGTCGAATCCGCCTTTAAGCAATGGGAGAACAATGGCACCGACCATCTGCGTTTTGAAAAGAAATTTATTCAAAATTGGTAATAATCAAAATTGACCAAATAAAAAGAAACAACGGCAGCCATTGTGAAGGGCGAAATTTGTTTTGCCTCTTGTTGATCCTCCAATTCTTCGTCCTCATAAAACCATGGATTTATTGAAATTGTTTCGGTGTTATCCTCCTCCTCATTTCCTTCATCATTCCCCTTTCCTCCAAACAATAGGCCAAATTCACCACTAAAAAAATTGAATTTTTGACTCAAATTAAAATATTTTTCGAGACCGAAGACATTGTCCAATTTTTTGTACCCCTTTTTGTCGTTGTTTCCTTTGGCAATATCTTTTCCGAATGCATCGTTCCATTCGACGCATATATAAGCCCAAATTTGTCAAAATGATCACCTTCAACAATTCCACATTTCATTGCCAATTAAAATGAATTAACCGTGAATGGCACCCCAAAAAAGCCCCAAAAGACGGTGAATAGCCGGGCCTGGATTGTTTCGGGCTCAATTTTTCCATAACCTTTTTTAAAAAAGTGACATTTTTTATTGGAATAAAATTAATTTGCTTCCTTTTTCCAAATGAATTGCCCTCATTTCCCCTTCAATTTCACATTATCATTTGTCAATCCAAACGGAACAGCCCAATATTAAAACAAAGGGCCCAATCATAAATCAGGCCCCAGCAGATTCTCCATCAAAAAAGAGGGCAAAAAAGCTGATTTTGTTTTAAGTAAAATCGCATGTGGATTTGGGAAAGGAACAGGTGGGCCAAAAAAGTGGAAAGGAAAGAAGGGATGATGGCAGTCGGGAATGTCAAAAATTGAAAGAAGCAAATGAAGGGCGGGCGGGCGGGTTTGTCCAAATCCGATCGAATCGTTCGGCCAGCCGGCATTCCTCCTTCTTCAACAAAAATTTTTGCTTTCACGTCAATTGGTCGATCGAGAAGGAACACAAGGCCACAACAGAAAGTGATCCACTCCCCTCTGGGACTGTTAGCATTATGACAAGCCGAAAGGGCCAGAGGGCGGGAAAGGGCCACAGAAATCGATCCCCTCACTTTATCCCTCCCTATTATTTTATCCCAGAATCAGTTCCTTCCTCCTACAAACGGGTTTTTTTCCAGGCCATCATCTTCCTTCATAAATCCAAATAATATTCTCCGATCATTGGCCAAAACTTCATCATTCATTTTGTTGCCTTTGGCCATCCCAAATATCACATTCCCCTAGGCAAAAATGCCACTCATATTTAGTAAGCAGCAACGCCACCAGGAACAGCCAAAACAATCGCAACAATCCTCATCGCCGCATTATGGTACGGATAGGCCATCATCCGCATTCCGGCATGTTCCATCCAGTACCACCTCCTTTGGCTCTGTCCATTCCCAAACCAGGCATCCGCCTCCAAGGTATTAATTAATTATTTAATGAATTAATTTGATGTTCAATTTATTTAGGCATTTCCTCAGTCCGGCCATCGCCGGCAGCACAATCGCCGTCCCATTGATTCGGAGGCTTTCAATCGCGCACAATGGGCTGAGGAGGCGAGCCAGTCAAAAAGCCAGACGATCAATAAGTTCGCTGCGCAAGAGGGGGGCAACAGTGAAAAAATATATCCAGGCAAGTGAATGTGAAGAAATTGAGGAAAATGAAAAGATTTGTAGGACCCAAAATTATTCGGGAAATTGGCCAAGGAAATTTATCAACGATGGCATTTGAAACATTTGATTCCCCTTTTCTTTGTGATGATTTATATGCTAATTGGTGCCGTCCTCTTCCTTTGGTTGGAAGCATCGGCCGAAAGGGAAAGAATTGCGGATAGGTAGATGAAATTGAGAATTGGGTCGAAATTAGCAATTATTTAAAGGAATTATGAATATGAAAAAGAGAGGCGATTATTCATAAAAAGAATGGAGGAAATTCTGGTTGATTCGAGTGCACGTGAAAGTACTGTAAAAAGGAGGGCATATGTGGAGGAGGCGGTGGACCATTTGAGGAAAACGCTGGGCGAAGATCCGTTGCCAAAACCACCAGAATGGTCATTTTCGACGGCAATGTGAGGAAGGGGGAATGGAAGGGAAATTTTGAATAATTCTTTTAGGTATTTTTCGGGCACAGTTTTTACCACAATTGGCTACGGAGACATTGCATGTGCCACTTTCCTTGGCAGATTGGCCACCGTCATATATGCCATTTTTGGTAAACCAAAAAGAATAATAATTAATTATTTTTGGCCAGGTATTCCATTAATGTTAATCACATTGAATGAATTGGGCAAATTTCTATACAAATCAATAAATGAATTTATGGCCTCATTAACAAAGAAATGTAAGGGAATTGGCCAATTTTGTGGATGTTTGCCACCGACAGAAAAGGACCAAAGGAAAAGGAAAGAAAAGGAAAAATTGCTGGAAAATGAGTCAAAAGGAGGAGGAGAAGGCGAAGATCCGGCAAAAGCCGTTGTCAGTTTTAATTTGTGAGTCAAAAATTAGCAAAATGAAAACAAATTTGCTTAAACAGAAATGCCGATGAGGAAAGTTCATTGCATATGGAAGCAGTGAATGATGCGAATTCGAGGAAATCATCATCGGCACCAAAAGGAGAAGCAACCGTAATTGAAATGCCACAAAATGAAGGGGAAGATGAATTCAATGATGATGAGGGGGAAGAGGAAGAAGAACGCAGTCCAGTCCAGGATGAATACGATGAATTGATGCCATCCGCAAGTGCTCCTCGGATGCATGTTATGGTAGCAATCACCGCAACATTTGCTTGGATTTTCCTTTGTGCCGGCCTTTTTCGTCTTTGGGAGGTTCAAATTGGGTTTAACAGGAGAATATTTTTGGCATTCACAGGATTGGACATATTGGGATTCACTCTATTTTATGTTCATCTCATTGCTCACCGTGGGACTTGGTGATGTGAATGTGCAAAGGAGGGATTTGGTTAGATTTGAAACATTTATGAACCAATCAAAACACATTTAAAGATGGTACTTTGCTTCATTTTTGTAATAATTGGCCTATCATTGGTGTCAATGTGCATTAATGTAATCCAAAGTTCATTGGAGGATTTGTATAGAAAATTGTTGATGAAAATTTTGACCGAATATCAAAAATCATTGACAAAAGGTTTAACATTTTTGGGATACTAATTTTGTGCAAATTCACAAACAGATGGAAGCCATAAAAATGCATCATTGGGAGCATTGGGCGTAATTGGGAGCAGCAAAACGGCCAAATATTTGTTGCCAATTCTCAGTGAAAACACAAAAAGATCGGTCATGCAAAAAGTGCAGGAAGAGGCGCGCGAAACTGGCATGGAAATTCCGCCCATTTTTGAACATTTTGAGACAATCAATGAAATAATCAACAACAAAGTGAGTACTAAATTTGGATTAATTAATTAATTCATTTAATGAAGGATTTGGCCAATGATGAAGAGGGCCGTTCAGCAATTCTCGATCAAATTCTGAAGCCAGTCACTCAAACGACGCCGCATCCTCCCAGCATTTTGGGACGATCGGCCAGTTTTAATCAAAGGGAGAATCACACACAAACTGAGATCATTAGACGGTAAAATAATTGTTTTGAATTCATTTATGGAATGTTATTGCCTCAGGGAAGACAAAAATGACCAAACAACGAGGGCACAAACCGACGAATTGGCCATTCAAACGGAATTGTCCCTTCAAAAAGAGCGGAATGGAGTGGATGTGGAACAGCAAACGGACACGACAAGTTCATCGGATGAAGGCATTCAAACATTGAGTGTGGAAATGAAGGACACCGAATCCATGACCAGTGCCATCAAAAGCATTGTTAAAACAATTTTGAATCATTATTTTAAAAACCAAAAATTCAGAGTATGGACATTCAAACGGACAGTGCATTGTGTTTGGATGAGGAAGTGCAAACATTCATGTTGGTGGATTTATTCGACAAAGAAATTCAAACGGACGAAAGGCCAACAAAAAATCAACGAATCCAAACGCCGCTGCCCGTTTTGGTTGATGCCGAAGCACAAAGTGAAGAAGTAAGAAGGCATTGAATTGAAATAATTTTGTGGATTATTTATTCATAGGTGAACAAAGATTTGGAGAAAATTCACGGCTCTCGATTGAGAGAGGCCAGACGAAGATTGAGGCAAGCATTCAATCGATCAAAATCAAGGGGGATTAAAGATCCGACAATGCTTGGATGGCAAGAATGTGATGAGGTTGGAATTTAATTAATTAATTAATTAAATTGAATTAATTTAGTCAACTGATATACAAGATAACCAATCCAGTGAAGGCTCGCTGGATTGGGACCCAATTGATGGAATGCATGCCGAAAGACAGGCAAAAAACATTGGGGGAATAAATTAAAGAATTAATAAATGTGCTTGAATTTTTTAGAAGCCCGTAAGCCATTTGAAAAAAGTGTTTGAGGAGGGCGAGCTGGGCACATCCAGACAAGGATCATTCCGAAATCATCGAAATTCGACCGTAAGCAAGAAACGAAAGAGCGATGGATTTAAATAAAATATTGGATAAAAATGCCCAAATATTAAAAATAATAATATTTTTTTATCAGCCAGCCAGGGATATGCCGACTTTTTTTGTGTATTTTAAATGCAATAAAAATATTGAATATTTAAAATTACCCAATGTCGTCAAAATGCCGAACCCGTAGAGAAGGGCATTCCGAAAATTCCAAGCCTGTCTTCGTCTGTCCTCTGCCGCATCCACAATTCCCAACAGACATTCTCTGGCAATTTGTTCGGCCAAATCCTTTTCATCCGTTAAATTTGAATAACTGCCAAAATTATTAATATTTTACCGAATTTTTACCTTTCATTTGCCAGAATTCCATCGATGCAATCAAATTTCCTCTCAATTAATTTGTCCCTTTCCTTCAGGGAATTTTCTCGCTCAAAACGCAAGAAAATGAATCCGCCAAAAAGTGTATAAAGGAGAAGAAGGAAAAAACAGCAAAAATTGGCAAAAAGTTTCTTCCATAAAATTGAGACCATTTGAGAGAAAATGTAAAAATGGGAAAAGTGGAAAATGTTTTTGGGCAAAATCCTTTTCCAAAAGAAAATTTAATTCAATTGTTGCTGGGACAAATTCTTTGGAAAATGTGCCCGGATGTGCCATCGAAAATGCGGAGACCATTGATGTCCCAAAAATGAAAATGTGAAGGGTCACGACACGAATGGGGAATGGAATAAATGTTAAATGAATTATAAATGAGAAGAAAAAAATACTGTATTCGATGGAGCATAAATCTTTGGTAATTAATTGATTTCAAGCAAAATCGAAAAGGTGAAATAAATAGGCGGAATTAAATTGTGAAAAATAAGCGAATTTAACAAACCGAATTATTCTTAGATCTTAATGGAAAATATTCAGAGATTCCTAGAATTTCAATTCCAATTTCAGCACCATCTCCAGAGATACAACCCTAAATTAAAATAAGTCATTTTTGAATATTCATTCACCCACATTTAAGTGCATTTTTCTTTTATTTTCATTTTTTTTACGATTTCTGATTTAATTTCAACCCTTTTAGGCTCCATTAATGCATTTCCGGTATTTTTAGTTTGGATGGCGGCAAAATTGGTGCAAACTTTTCAAATTGGTAGGCGAATATTTTCAAAAGTAAGAGGGGATTATCCAAATCCATTGCCATTAACGTATTTATTGAAATTTGCCAAACGCACAAATTCACTCATTTTTGGGCATTCTGTATTTTTCCCTCCAACTATTTCATCCATTTTGTGCCAATTTTCCCATTCACCAAAAAATGGCGAACCTTTATTGGGCCTCAATTTTCTTGTTCTTTTGGCTTGTTTCCCCGCCAAAATTATTGTTGGCCAATATTGTCAAAATTGCGCATCTTCAACCAAACAATCCGGCCATCCAACATGAACCGCATGTTTTGAAAATGTGCTCCAACAATTTGAAAGATCGTAAAATTCTGCCCGATGTAATCAGTTTTGAGTTCGTTTTGTCAATCAAAGAATCACAAATTTTACCCAAAAATTCATAGAGTATTTACAATGGAATCCTGTAATCGATACAGTGGAGTGGAACATGCCGCATATGTATTAATTAAATAAATAATTATAATCTAAATATTCACCCAAAATAATATTCAGTTACATTATATGCGCAATGCCAGTGTATATTTTGGGCCAGGCTGCAACAATGGCAAATATATTCCCATTCCTTTACATTTTCATTAAATAAATATATAATTTAGAAATGTTGGTGATCGGCAGATTGGTGTCCCGTTGGAATGGTTAATTTTTTGCCACAATCATCCTTCATTTTCCCCTCAAATTTAGTGCCAATCATTGCCCATTTGTCCGGTGATGATGCCCTCTCCGATCGAACTGGTCCAATCCATTTTTTTTTTTAAATATTTACATAATCTGAATTCCAGTTTTCGACACACTTGGCTCCGTTGCCCTCACCTCGGCAACGGAAATGGCCAGGGCTACCCTCACATTCCTGCAACTTTATGGATGGAAACAGGCAAACAATTAAAATATCAAAAATATATTGTTAGCCTCTTTCAATTTAATAGGTTGGCCTTGTCCGGGCCAGCATCAATTTCGATCGACTTTCGTTGCATTCCCTGAAGAATTATTTGAAGGATAATCAAATTGAAATCAACGTTGAAATTGAATTGGACCCATATATGACACCGGATGAAATAATTGCCACCGGAAAATTGAAATCCCTTCGAAATCGAGCTAGAAGTGAATTTTTTTTGTGTATATTTTCCATTTATCTCTCACAAATTGACAGTAATAATTGTGGAAATGGGCTTGGATTTGCACACAAATCGGGCATTGATGGTGGCAGTACATCGATCACAAATGAAAACAAATGAATATGTTTACATCATTCCATGGCTTGCACATGTTCGCATTTTATTATTGCTGACAATTCCTAATAAAATTAGATGCACGATCATTATCCATGGGAGGCGAGCAACATTGATAAGCTGGAAACGAAGCAAGCATTCGACGACACAATTGTGATTACGGCACATGGATATGACAAAAAATTCATTGAAGAATTTGAGCTTAGCTTTTCCAAAGTGACCGGTGTGATCAGCAGCCATGTTTGTTCCTCATTTTCATTTCAATTTATTCCGCTTCTCTTTTTAAGTATGCCACTTTATCGTAGGTTTTATTTTTATTCTAATATTTACGCCTTTTTTAAAGTTATATGTCCCTTTATGATGCGCTTTATTTGGTTTTTTTAAATATTTTTCATCATCAAAATTTATCCAATTTTAATAGTATGGTTTGGCCCTACGTGATGCATATGACGAAACCAAAAATGAAAGTATTTACATTGATGGTGCATTCGTTTGGAAGAAAATGACTGCTCGCCAATTCCTCGGTACAGTATACCCATCTCCGGAATTCTGCTTTTTTTAATTCCGCCTGTTTTATTTGCCCCAAAATAATTCCGCCTGTTTTATTTGCGCCAAACATAATTCCGCCTGTTTTATTTGCCCCAAAATAATTCCGCCTGTTTTATTTGCGCCAAACATAATTCCGCCTGTTTTATTTGCCCCAAACATAATTCCGCCTGTTTTATTTGCCCCAAACATAATTCCGCCTGTTTTATTTGCCCCAAAATAATTCCGCCTGTTTTATTTGCCCCAAAATAATTCCGCCTGTTTTATTTGCACTAAAATAATTCCGCCTGTTTTATTTGCCCCAAACATAATTCCGCCTGTTTTATTTGCCCCAAACATAATTCCGCCTATTTTATTTGCACTAAAATAATTCCGCCTGTTTTATTTGCACTAAAATAATTCCGCCTGTTTTATTTGCACTAAAATAATTCCGCCTGTTTTATTTGCACTAAAATAATTCCGCCTGTTTTATTTGCCCCAAACATAATTCCGCCTGTTTCATTTGCACTAAAATAATTCCGCCTGTTTTGTTTGCCCCAAACATAATTCCGCCTGTTTTATTTGCCCCAAACATAATTCCGCCTGTTTTATTTGCACTAAAATAATTCCGCCTGTTTTATTTGCACTAAAATAATTCAGCCTGTTTTATTTGCACTAAAATAATTCCGCCTGTTTTATTTGCACTAAAATAATTCCGCCTGTTTTATTTGCACTAAAATAATTCCGCCTGTTTTATTTGCCCCAAACATAATTCCGCCTGTTTTATTTGCACTAAAATAATTCCGCCTGTTTTATTTGCACTAAAATAATTCCGCCTGTTTTATTTGCACTAAAATAATTCAGCCTGTTTTATTTGCACTAAAATAATTCCGCCTCTTTTATTTGCACTAAAATAATTCCGCCTGTTTTATTTGCCCCAAACATAATTCCGCCTGTTTTATTTGCACTAAAATAATTCCGCCTGTTTTATTTGCGCCAAACATAATTCCGCCTGTTTTATTTGCCCCAAAATAATTCCGCCTGTTTTATTTGCGCCAAACATAATTCCGCCTGTTTTATTTGCCCCAAACATAATTCCGCCTGTTTTATTTGCCCCAAACATAATTCCGCCTGTTTTATTTGCCCCAAAATAATTCCGTTATTTGCCCCAAAATAATTCCGCCTGTTTTATTTGCACTAAAATAATTCCGCCTGTTTTATTTGCCCCAAACATAATTCCGCCTGTTTTATTTGCACTAAAATAATTCAGCCTGTTTTATTTGCACTATAATAATTCCGCCTGTTTTATTTGCACTAAAATAATTCCGCCTGTTTTATTTGCCCCAAACATAATTCCGCCTGTTTTATTTGCACTAAAATAATTCCGCCTGTTTTATTTGCACTAAAATAATTCAGCCTGTTTTATTTGCACTAAAATAATTCCGCCTGTTTTATTTGCACTAAAATAATTCCGCCTGTTTTATTTGCACTAAAATAATTCCGCCTGTTTTATTTGCCCCAAACATAATTCCGCCTGTTTTATTTGCACTAAAATAATTCCGCCTGTTTTATTTGCACTAAAATAATTCCGCCTGTTTTATTTGCACTAAAATAATTCCGCCTGTTTTATTTGCACTAAAATAATTCCGCCTGTTTTATTTGCCCCAAACATTTAATTGAGTTTTGTTGACTCCACAGGTGCAACTGGCCAAGTCTTAATGAACAATAAAGCTGTTCGAGTGCCTAGCTATGCCACGTATTTGACAAAGAATGGGACAATGCGAATTGTTGTTGAATTGGAAGCACGTTTGGGTGACAAAATGAAATGCCATGTTTCGGATAATGATTGTTCAGAACATGTAAAAAACAGAATGGAAGGATCATTACAAAATAAAATGCCATTTTGAGGTTGCCCATGAAGTGACAAGCAATTATTGGTCAACCTATGATGGACATATGCCAACGGATATGCCAAAATGCGGATATGATGGCTCACTTTGTGATTATACGGCATTGTACATTATGATTGGAGTCATCCTCTTCCTTGCCGGTAATTTATTAATCCCAATTTTGTGCCATTCCCCAATTTTAGTTACTGTTCCTCTCGGCTATTTTCTCTACGTCAAAGAGTCGCACTATTCCACCATCCCAAAATAATACCATTTACCATATACACTTTTAGAAAAGAAAGAATGCTTTATGATATGACTTGGCGAATTCCCCGGGAGCAAATTCGTTTGCTTGAAGCCAGAATGTTGCGGGTAAAATCCATTATGAATATTTATTTTGGTATCTTTATAAATTTAAATTTTAAAGCGAAGTGGCGGCTCCAAATCGTTGGGCACTGGCTCCAAATCGTTCACCAGTGGATCATTCAATGATAGCGTGGATACGGAGGCAGCAAACAGTAAATTGAGTGCCAAACAGGCAAATGCGAATGGAGTGAAATGTGCCTATAAACGATTCCAACAAACCAGGAATATCACATTTAACAAGGAGGAATTGAGCCATTTGAAGGAGGTGTAAAAATAAATATTAAAGGGAGAATTAAAATTTACTAATTTGCAGTTAAAAATGTTGGAATTCGAGAATTTGAACAAATTTTATGGAATTGCATTCAATCAACAAAATGAGCTCATTGTCCTTTGGATTCTTTGCCAACGTGGAAGTTTAGAGGTAGGTTTTCCCCCATTTATTATTCATTTTTGCATTCAAAAGGATGTTCTTTTCAATGAGGAAATGAAAATCAGTCGAAATTTCCAAATTTCATTTGCCAAAGATGTGGTCAAAGTTTGTCCCATCCAAACATTTTTTTTTGTGAATCATTTCTCTCCTTTAGGGCCTCTTTTTCTTGCATACTTCCACATTGAAATACCACGGATTTCTTTGCCTTCAAAATTGTTTGGTCGACTCAAATTGGAATGTAAAATTGACAAATTTTATAACGGAACAAATTGTTGGCGATAAATTACGGCATAATGAGTTAAAATATATGACGGAATCGGCATTAAGGGCACAGAAAAAGCATCGAAATAATGCGACAAAAATGGAGGAAAAGGAGGAGAAAGAAAAACAAAAGAAACGAAGGGATCGAGAACGGGAAAAGGATCGGGAAGCAGCCGAAAATGGGAAACGGACGGAAAAGGTGGGAATAATTATTATGATGGAATAAATTAGAATTCGAAAAATTTAATTTATCTAAAAATATTGAATGAAAATATCGAAAAGGATTTAAACGGTTCAATGGTTTATTCTAGGCCCGCAAATCTTATTCTTAATCGATAGATCTTGACTAGACACATCGTTTAATAATTATTTGTCTTTTTCTTAGATAAAGTTAATGTTAAAATAGTTTTTGAAGCAAAAATGTATTCAAACGGTTTAATACACCCCAAACCATGACAAATTATATATAAATCCACGCGTACGAGATATATCGATTGATTTATAAGATTAGGGGAACTGCTGGACAAACCAATAAATCGTTAAAATCTTCGACATTTTAAATAAATTTTTAGATAAATTAAGAAGTATTAATTTTAAATAATGAATTTGAATGAAAAAGGAACGACGTCGAAAAGACAAAGACCGGGAACGGAGTGGAGCGGACCAGGAGACTACGGATGAAACTGTTTCGGACGAGGAGTTGGAGCAGTCCAAGAAAATTTATGAAAAATCTCATCTTAAAAGTAAAATTCCCTTGAATGAATGAATTGAAATGGCACAATTCCCTTTCTAGAATATATTCAACAGGCACCGGAAATAATTCGTGAATTCATCTCATCAAAACACCTTCCCCCAAGTGGACCAGCCGCCGATATGTATTCACTTGGAATGGTCCTCTACCAAATTTTATTCAAATTGGAACCATTTTATGAGAGAAATATGCCACCAAAAAGTGGGAAATTTAACATAAATTTGACATATTTTTTATATAGAAATTATGGAAAGAATTGCCCTGTCAGGGGAAAATGATCAAATTATTCGGCCATCATTTCCAAATCAACGAACAATCAACAATGATGAAGGATTCAATCTTCAATTACTTTCGGTCATCAAATAAATTCAATTTAATTTGGAATACCGTATTTTTGACTAGGGGGCTAATAAATTTCGGTGCAGGAAAAAGAATGAAAATAAAATTTTATCGATAAAAATTGCAATAAGATTTTTAAAACATTTATAATTTTACATATCAGAACATGTTTTGTGCGTTAAAACATTTTTTAGAATATGCTTTTTGAATTTCAAAAATATCATAAGATTATAAACACACAATTCAAAACATGTTTACTTTATAGAATTAAAAGACAAATAAAGGAAAAAATTTTGAGAGGAGCTTCTAATAAAATGGTGATTCAAATAGAGAGGACGCTTATAAATTTCAGAGATCCTCCAAGAGGTTCTTCTATTAGGGGGAGGGCTGGTGTTTTTACGGTAATTGAATTTTTTAGGCCATCGAAGCATGTTGGCTGGAATTGCCTGAAATGCGGCCAAATATAAAAAGAATGAAAACAATGGTGAATGCAAATTTACGGTCAACCGGGAGTGGATCCCTTGTTGACCAAATGATGAAAATGATGGAAGATTATACAACAAATTTGGAACAATTAGTCAAAGAAAGGACTCAACAGTTGGAGGAGGCACAACAACAGGCGGATCGTCTTCTCAAAAATATGCTACCTCCGTAATAAATTACTCCCAAAACATTATTTGGGGCCAATTTTTATAGGTCAATTGCAGAGGATTTGAAGGCGGGTCGTCCCGTCCTCCCACAATATTATTCAAATTCTACGGTCCTTTTTTCGGACATTCGCGGTTTCACTCGAATTGCGTCCACTTCTACTCCAATCCAGGTAAATCCCTCAAGGAATATCACATAAAAATTCAAATATTCCCAACTCAAATTTAATAGGTGGTCAGCTTCCTGAATGATCTTTTCTCCGGTTTTGATTCAATTATTGGCAAACATGATGCGTATAAAGTGGAAACGGTAACCAGAATGGAATATTTAATTATTTATTTTGTTAACTATTTTATAAGGGTTTAGAAAGCGATTTTCACTTGAGACTTGACAAACTATTTAGCTTTTTTGACAGTTCATTAAGATATTAATAAATATTTATTTTTTTCCGATTTGGTCTAAAACTGAATAAAGATTTTTTAAACAGTTTTATGTTTTTTTTGTTTAAAACACCCTTACTTAGTTCAAATTATATATGTATCGAAGCCTCTAAATGAGCTCTACAAAAATGCAAAACAGTTATTCGGATGAAAATCGCATCCTAAATAGCTAACAAAGAAAAGAGAATATTTTTGAATAAATTTTATATTATTTTATAGATTGGTGATGCCTATATGATCGTTTCGGGTGTTCCCCGAGAAAATGGCAATGCCCATGTCCAACATATTGCCGAAATTGCGCTCAAAATGCGATCGGTCCATTCCCCTTCAAATCCATTTCAAATTTATATTCTCCCAATTTTCAGTTTGTGGCCAATTTTAAATTAGTCCATAAACCGGATGAAATTATGATGGTTTTGGCAAAAATTCCATCCAAAATTCCAATTTTTTAGGTTCGAATTGGATTCCATTCTGGGCCAGTGGCCGCAGGGGTCGTTGGATTGGCTGCCCCACGTTATTGCCTCTTTGGAGACACCGTGAATTTGGCTAGCCGAATGGTTGGTCCTCACTCCCCATCAAATCGGTTGGGGCCATTTTGGTCTCGCCACATCCGCCTCAACGATTTTGACGAGCCATAGCGAATCAGCTATTTAACCAATTTTAATGACAAAGTTTATTAAATAGCCCTAATTATTGGCTATTCATTGGTATATTGATCATCCAAAAATGTAAAGAATTGGTCAAGTTGTGGCCAAAAAATTGCTTTTATTTTTGTATTATGGCCAAACATTAAATCCTTGAATGATACTAATGTATAACCAATAATTAGGGCCATTAAATGCACTTAAGAGCATTTAAATTGGCTAAATGGCTGGTGATTGTTAAATGGCCGAGACCGAAATGTCCCTCGCCGCCATCAAATTGACTAATCCATCCCATTTCCCTTTTAAGGAGTCAAGCGGAGTGGCCAACAAAATTCAGGCCTAAAATCCATTTAAATTTCATTCTTTTTTTATTCAATTTAGATCAGTGAGAATTCCTCCAATTTATTGAAATGTTTCTATCATCAATTTGTGGTAGCCGAAAGAGGAAAAGTGGACATAAAAGTATGGAAATGCGCAAAAGGGAAAATGAATTTATTAATTTGCCACAGGGAAAGGGCGAAATGACAACATTTTTCTTGGAAGGAAAGGAAATTAACAATTATGGCCGAAAATTTTGATGCAATGGAGGAGAAAATTAACAAAACAATGTAATCCCAACCAAACTATTAAACCAACATTTTAATCCAAATTCCTCCTCTCCGTCCTATTAATCCAAATTTAAATGAAAACCCAGTCCAATTTTAATTCACAATTTATTTCTCCCATTTAATTTTAATTCACAATCGATTTATTCTCACAACACAAATCTCAAATTAGTGAAATTGAAACATTTTGATAAATTAGTTTGTAGTGTTGAAATGCCCGAAAAATTTAAAATTATTTAAATAGGATGTTGAAATGGGGAAATAAATTAAAATAACATTAATGGAATTTATTGATGCCCAAAAATAATATATAAAAGATGAAATGATGCCAATTATAATAAAAAAGAGGAATGGATGGTTATTTTGGATAGCCCCAGGCAGGCATCAATTACTTCTGGGTACTGTAGCTGGAATTGTTTATGGTGTACAAAATGGATTCAATTAAAGTCAATTGTTTTTGTTTCATTCAATTCAATTTCTATTCAAAATCCAATTTCCGTCGACCAATTCAAATCCAATCAAAAGCTGTTTCGTCGGCCAACAATTTTTGTTCCCTCACTTTTGGCTGCCACTTCTTCGCCAAAATGTTTGTCTTCCACACTTAAAAATACCAATAATTCCATTATATCATTTTAGTAAAATTTACCCATTCATAATTTGTTCCTCCTTCTGCTCATTTTCATTCTTCTCCTTGTCCTCCACTTTTTCGTCTTCATTTTCGTCCTCACATTTCTTCTCTTCCTCAATTCTATTTCCATCATCTTCAATTTTCGGTGCCATTTCCTCATCCGCTTCATCTCCATCTTCACTTTCCTCGCTAACCGTATAACTGCCCATCTGTGTGCGAGTTGTCCATTCCGCAATTTTATTGTTGTTCTTTCCAAGTGTTTGTTTCTGTTTTATTGCTGCCCGATTTGCCGCTGTTGCAATTTGCCCTCCTCCACTTCCGCCACCTTTGGTATAAGTATAGTAATTTCTTTTGTTTCTATTAATTCTCACTCCCATCCTCGATTTTGAGGACCCAAAGCTTTTGGTAGGGTGAATTCTAAAATATTACATTTACTTAGTTAGTTCCCTAAAGCTATACAAAATCCGCTATGATTTCTTAAAAAAAATGTATATAAATTAAACCCCACCAAATATTTAGGGGTTGAAAAATAATTCCCACAGGAAATTAGAAGAGGTTATACGGTATCGGTTATTTGCGAACAGATTTTTCACACTCAAATTCACATTAATTTACCCCAAAACTTGGCAGAAAATTCTAGGCCCAAAAATAGAACTTTCTCATCGTATCAAAATCAGCTATGGAAAAAGAATTCAAAATTTTTTTCCGAATTTATGTACAATAAAAAACCAATAAATATATCCATCCACCTTTCTGGCCCTTGGTTTCGGCCATTGCCCGCAAAAATAATGGTGACCATTGTTGATGATGATTGTTTTGGCCATTTCTCATCATTGAATTTCCTCCCCTTCTCCCCTGTCCAAATCCTCCATCCATTTGTTGTTCACGCCAATTTCCTCCATTTCCATTGTTCAATTTGCGTTGTTCCATCCCATTTCCCTGGCGTTTGCCTCCTCCTCCATTTCCATTTTCCTCATTCCCATTGAATGTTGGTCCATTCGAAAAGCCAATTGATGCGGCGGCAATTTGGGCCGAGAAATTGGCGGAGGATGCGGCCGTAAATCGGCGATGTTGTCCGCCGCCTCCATTTCCATTATTTCCTCCATAAAATGCCGCGGTAGTCATTGAAGTCGTTCGTTGATGCGAGGATGATCGAATTGTATTCCCATCCTCATTTTGGGGACTGAATTGATTGAACAGGAAACGAAGTGCTGGCGGCACAAAATCCTCACTAAAATGGGAAAGAAAATTCATATACCGTATTTTTCTATTAGAAAACCATGGACTTATATTTCTCATAGTCTGATTTTTTGAAAAAACTGCCTATTCTTCATAAGAAAAAACACCATCCGCGGTCAGGAATTGAACCCGACCCACCTTTCAGCTTCCAACCCAGTCAACCTACCACTGCGCTTGGCGGATCACTAAGTGGCGAGTTTATTTTCTTTTACATAAATGATGGAAAACAATTGGAGGAATTTCCGGGGCTCGGTGTTTTTTGGGCCATAACTCAGGGAGAAAAGAGCCAAATTGAATAAATTTTATTATATAAATTAAAAAGCAGATTTAAGGCTATAAAATGACACAAATTTTTTCCATTTAATTAAATTTCTCTCAAAAATAAATTAATTTTAACTAAAATTTACCATTGGATGGGGAGTGGGGACTACTATTAGATAGTGGGCTTCTCTATTAGGGAATGGGCTTATAATAGAAAATATACGGGTAAAAATGTCAATCTACCTGATCAATCTTTCCTCCATGGTCAAATCAGCTGCTTCAAATCCATTGTTGTTTGGCCCATCCCCTTCTCCACCATATCGTCCATGGCCATTTCCTCCTCCTCCGAATATTTGCAAATTATTGGCAGAATTATTCACCGTTTTATAACGATGATTCCCTCCTCTGGCCCGATTGTTGTTGTTTCGTCCTCCTCGTGAATTAAATTCATTTGATGGCATTTCGGTGCCGAAAAATTGATTCAATGCGTCTAATTTCATTTCAATGAAGTAAAGTTTGCGATCAAATTGTGCCATTTGACTTTGGAGAACATCCATTCGGGAATTCAGTGTCCGTTCCAATTTCTGTTAAAACAAATATTTAATTCATTTAATTTCCCTCAATTTTGGTTACTTACTGGAGTTTATATCCGCTCTAGTTTCCCTCCTTTGGGTCACTAGGATTAGGATTAGGGTTTTTTTAGGAGTTACCCGTGACGAATGATATATCCTACCCCTGAATGACCCTAAACCTAATTATCCAAAGGATTGACCCTTCACTTTTCCCCCAGTCAACCCAAAAACGGATACAAATTCCATAAGTACCCCAATTTTGTTCTGACCTGTTCAATTTCGACAATTGCCCGTGCCAAATCCATATTATTAATGCCGGAGGGGGCAGTTCCATTCATATTCATTTTGTTCGCCATATTATTCTCTTAAATGGGTTTGAATTGAATGATTGGGGGAAAATGAGGGGAAATCATCCAAATTTACCTTCATTCTCATTCCCAGTGATTCGCCAATTTCCATTGCTCATTTTATTGGGTAAGAATTATATATTTGTGGCCAAATGAATGTGAAAAACCGAAGGGAATGACGGAATTGGATGTAAATGGGGTGGCAAAAAAAAGTGGATTGAGCAGAGCAGCGCCGGCAGCAAAAAAACGGTCCAAACCAAATGGAATGAAGATTCACATTCACTGAATGAAAATGGCCAAAAGGGCGATTGGATTGGAGGAAGGGGGCAAAGGGAAGGGGACTTTGATTTCGTGTAATAAAAAAATGGGCCAAATGAAAGGGCCAATTCGAGGGAAAGGGAGGGGGGAAGGGGAATGGCCAACAGTGTTGGGTGATTTGCACAAAAAAAATAAAAAGGAAAAATGAATTATAAATTCCGGCCATTGAATGAGACGATAAATTCGAGGGGCCCCGGCCCCACCAAATATTTTGAAAGAATGGATGAATAATTCATTTAAAAAATGGAATTTAAGGAAGGGAAAAATATGCAAAAATAATAAAATTTTATCATTGAAAAATTAAAAATATTCAAAAAGGGAGAAAATATTTCCTTCCATTTTTGGGCATATTTTCATCGAAGTTTGCATTCCTAAAAATGATTTTAAATTACTAATTATTTATTTTCATCTCACAAATGTGGTATTGCCAAGCACTTTTATTAACAATTTTTTCAACTTTTTCTGATGCATTTCAATCTTTTTCTCGATTATCTGTGAATAATTTCAATAATATATTATTCAATCTCATCAATTTGCCTGTTTTATTCGACTCAATTCCCTTTCCTCCGATTCCATTGTTTGCAATGCTCGATCGTATTTATCCAACAAAGCATGCCAAGGTGCCATTTTTTGGTTCACAATCTACATTTGGGAATAAATTATTGGCCAAATTATGATGAAGCTGTAAGCAGCTAGAATAGCTTAAAGTCGGTTAAACCATCATTTATTCAAAATTCGATTTGGGTTTTTGAAAAATGTCATTCGGTTTCCAATTTTCGGTTTTTGAGCAAAAATTCCAAATTTTTGTTTTTGATTTCATCGATTTTCTCAACCCGAAACCGAATTTGAGAATTTTTGAATACCTACTTCGATCACATCATCCACCCAATCAGCAAAAACGAACATTTGGAGGAGAAAAGCGGAACAGGCCAAAAGGGAGAGAAGCAAACGGATGCGCATATTCCAACATGTGCGCATCCAAATTGAATTGGGAAGGAGGAGATACGGAAATTGGTTGGTGGGAAGAAATGACCCACCATCCATGGGACTAGATGGATAGATGTTGGATACTATTTTCTATTTTTGGATTTATGTTTGCTTTTATTCAACAAATAAATGGCCAATTATGTTGTTTTTGTGTTGTTTATGTTCATTTCTTTATTCACCATTTTATAAGAACAACAAATATATACAAATAAATAAATAAAATAAATAAATAAATGTGAATGTTTTATTATCGTCCATATCCGTATAAAATTGGATTTATCATTGCATTCATTACAATCAAATCCTCCACCAAAAGTGCCCCTTTCTCCACCAGCCATGAATACAAAGATTCATCGGCGAAACGAAGCAAATTGAGCACTGAAAATGTTGGAAGAATATAATAAATTTATTTAAGGAATTGGCTCACAATTATATGGAAGCCAAAAGGCACAATGTGCGGCCACAATGAGCAAAGCACGCACAAAAACTTTGGAACGAAGTTGTCGCCTCCAAATTGGTGAATGGGCTCCGGCTGAACCCAACGATGGTTTTCCGACGGAATGTCGATGTTTTGTGCTGCTGCCATAGCCTAGAGGATGTGTTTGGGTGCCATTTTGATCGTAGTGGTGGCTTCGAATCCGTTCATCCATCGAAGGTAACACATTCAGAGAACATCGCTTTGGTTGAATATTGTGCGTAATTCTTTTTCCATTACTGAAAATGAAGTTCTTTTTGGACAAAATTTGATTCAATTTTGTGATTCTCAATGTCAATAATGACTAGGTAATAAGTGACTTTCCTATTCATCCTACTGTACCCCCTACTTTTGCCACCCGTCACCCTATCAATCAAATATTGCCCCAATCTGCCTTTTTAAACCCATCCTTTTTTCTCTTCTTATGTTTTTTACCCTTCAAATTATTAACACATTTTCCGCACAATTAATAAGGAATAATTTTGATTCGTCTCTAATCCCTATTCCATTCATTGGGCCAAGGGAAATTAGGCCTTCGGCGAAGATCCGGGGCAAAAGTCTAGGACCAGCTTTCGCCCCAAACAACCCAAAGCTACATTAGTCCTTGATTAGGACTATAGTGAGACTTACTCGGATATTTCGGCACTCAATTTCCTTGGATGATATTGTCTGTTGGACACCAATAACACATCCGAACCCTTCCTCGACTGTTGGAAATTTTCGTGCAAACTTTGACTACTTTCCGAAAATGGATATTGTGTATTATTTTTGACATTCGGCGAATTCGGCGAAGGTGGTGGTACGGCATAAAGGCGGACTTGAACTTCGGTTGGCACTGCCAGCCGATCAGGCGATGTTCGGCCCAAATTATTGTCTTTTTGTTGGGCAGAGATTATATTCAGTTTTTGGAGAAAACAACTGAAAATTATGGTTAATTTTTTTAAAGTAATTTGTTGGATTACCTTCCGCCAATTCCCTTCAATTTCCAATTCAATTTCAATGAGCCTCGGGCCGATTTCCGTCCCGATTCGTCGGCACTCCAATTTTCGGGTCCAATCAGCGAGGAATATGAATTATAATTATTTGATGCCCAATTCGGTTGAAGAGTGTATCGAAGGACACGGAGGACAATGAGCAAATAGGAGGCAAAAAGGGAAATGAATGGAATGACAAAAACGGCGGCTTGATGGAGTAATTCATAGTAGAGTTGAATTTGGGGACTGGCGGACCAATGGCGAGGGACAGCGGCGCCGGCGGGCATATTGACTCGTAAATGTTCGGCAATTTGCCAAATTGTGGTGCATTGGGCCCAGTCTGCCTTCAGCTCATAGCTTGTCCAAAAGAACAGCTGAGGAAGGGCACAAATGAAGGCAAGGGCCCAGGCAATGGCCAAAAAGAGGCGAACCCGACGAATCGATGAAACTGTTCCTTGGACTCTGCTAGAATAAACCACCTTAATTATATGAGGGAAATATTGATCGAGTATTGATTGATTGGGTCAGCCAACCTTCAATCGATCCAATCCAATGGCCACAACCACATTTGAATTTGAATAATAGGTGAATGCCGAAAGAAATTGATAAACACGGCAACCGACATCGCCGAACAGCCATCGATAGGAGAGAAGCCAAATGACTTTGCCGAATGCGTGGACAAGAAGAATGGCAAAATCGGTGATGGCCAAATTGAATTTGAGGAGGGTGAATGAATTCATGTAGAGTGGGCCAGTCAAAAGGGATTTGGCATTGCCGGGGCAAGGAGTGCTGAAAAAGGAATTGGATATCCGGATATTAATGAGGAATATCGATGACTGTAAGATAATTGAGGATGGTACAGTTTAATGTTGACGGCGGTAAATTTGTTGGATTAATTTATATTGGCATTTTATAGGGAATAAAATTTTCTAATAAATGATATCAAAAGTATTGGCTATATATTAATTATTTATTTGTAAGTTATGAATGACCATAAAATGGCCTGAAATACAATTTTAATTAAATCAATAATTTTTAATTTGGGAAATATCTAACATTGGTCAGTGCTTTTGATATTATTTTGTAGCCAATTTTATATCTAATAAAATGCAATATAAATAATCCAGAATTTTACCACTAACAACATTAGATCGCTCCATATCCAATAATTGCCATAACACCGATATGTAAATTTACCGAGAATAGCGAATAAGTCTGGCAAATGCGATGGAATTGAGAATGGTGCCAAAGGCAATTATCAGGCAAAGTGAGGCAATTTCGACAAAATCGACCAATTCACGTTCGGCCGAAATCCAAATTAAATCGGGTTGACCATCATTTTGATTGATTAATGAAGGAATTGTTGTATTTATATTTGCCATTTTGGCCAAAAAATGCTGGAAAACGCGGGTCAACATTTTTTTGAGAATGAAAATGGACACAAAGTGGGGGAGTTAACAAAAATTGGATGGATTGTCTGGACATTTTTTGTTGTTTTGGCCCGGAAATCCATTAGACACAAAGAGAAAGAGGACAATGGGAAAATGGAAGGCACAGACGAAAATGAACCAACTCCCTAGGCATAATCACAAGTCTAATAGTGGCTAAAAGACAATATTATTGACCAACCAAACATAAATATAATTCCAATAAATGGGAAAATGGAAAGGCGATGAGAAAAAATTGAAGAATTCGAGGAATACTGCAGAGAAGAATTGCGCTTATTTGGCCAATTTTTGTTGAAGGGCAATTTTGTGGGGATGGGAAAATTAAGCAAAGCAAAGAGGAAAAGGATTTGCTTCTTGGTACAGATTTTCCCCTTGGGGGATGATGGGGGAATGGAGACGAAGTGGAGGCGGAATCTACTAAAGGAAGGAAATGGAGAAGGATGGAAAATGGGAAAAAAGCAAGGAGGAAGTTCCCCGATTGTCTGAGCTGGGACAAATTTTAAAAGTGCCGATCCCAGGATCATCCAGCAAATCGACAAAAAAATGGGAAAATTTGCATTTTACAAGCAATAAATATGGAATAAAAATGGGAAGAAATGATATTAATAATTGGCGATTGGAAAGGCGATGAGAGGATTTGCCACTTTTTTGCTGGCCAAAATTTACATTTTAAATTCCATAATCCGCGCCAATGTAGCCAAAATGAAGCCAAGCAAAAAGAATAAGGTATAATGGTTTAATGACGCAACAAAAATATTTAGAAAATTGAGTGGAAAAACTCCCAAAAGGGAGGGGATTGATGGGTCTAGCCAAGCCGGATGGAATGCATTTTAGGGCGTCTGTGCACTTTTGTGCGCAATTTGACGAAAATGAATAAAAAAATGTACGGAAATTAGCCATTAACCATTACCATTATATTGTATGTAATGAATGCACGGACAAATTATTAAATTTTAATTTTGCAAAAATTTGCATTTGAAGGGAATGCTTATATGATTTTTATATTTGATTGATGTTTTTGAATTGAAGCTGTGGAGTCAATCTTCCAGCCCCATCAAATCCTTTTCGTCTCGACCAAGCCATAAAGCCAATCCTCTTTGGTCAAAAGTGGCCAATCTTTTTGCCAATTTTTATTTGGATGATTTCATTGGCCATAATTTTTGGCCTTTGGAAGATCATCCATTTCCATTCATCGATTAGAAAAAATTGATTTTGTTGGAGATTTGCAAAAATGGCCGAGATGCTGTTTTACAGGATTTTCTCTTATATCCTCCACAGTGTGGATCAAAAGAAAATTGAGAAAAATGTGCAAAATTGAAAATGGAAAATTTGGCAAAAGAAAATGTGTGATGGATGGATTGAAGGGGATTAGATGAAAGCTAATGGCCATTAAATTCAAAATTTGTTTAAAATGTAAAAAAATTAAACTTGTTGGGACTAAATTAAGATGGCTTTGATCATTGGAATTCTTTGGTACAGATGGATGGATTAATTTGTCAAAACTTAAATTCGGAAATGGAAAAAAGGGAATTGCGCAAAATTGCATGTGATAATGCCCGAAAAAAAATGATCAAAAAAGTAACATAAATGCCTGAGAATGAGTGATTTTTCGAATTTGATTTAATGTACTTGGGAATATTGCCTTTTGCTGATAATTTCTTGGAATTGGCCAATAAAATGTATTAATTTGTATTTTATTTGGGTTATAGTCTACATTTTGGAAAAAGAGAGGTGGAATATTCTCGAAAATTGTACATTGTTGAATATTGACTGAAAATGTCACAAAAATTTAAAAAAATCTTACAAAATGTGTAGGACACAAAAATTGTACCGAAATGGAAAGCAAAGGCAAGGGAAATAGCAAAATAAAGGGGAAATGGATATGCGAATGCGCGGGCAAGCGAAAGGAATATTTGATGAGGCCAAGGAATGAAAAGAAAGTGAAGAATGTCCTAATAATAGGCGTAAATGAGTGGGGGGGGGGGGGGGGGGGATTGGAACAATAATAATATTGGATGAATGGGATTAAGTATGGCCTCCCAAATTTTTTTGGTATTTGGCCATATGGCAAAAAAGGATTGTATTGTTGAAGAAATTATAAATTTGTTTGTTCCCAAGTGAATTCAATCCAATCCCCAAAATGGCAATAAAGGGGGTTAATGGATTCATCAAAGCACTGCTGGAATATATTTTTGACAATTTTTTGGTTGCGCCAGACTTTTCCTCTGACCTTTGGTTTGGCCAAAGATTGGCATTAATAAATAAAGGCGGCAAGATGAAGGAGTCCATCCATTCTCGTATTGCACATAGCCACAACCAAAATCATCATTCGAGAGTAATAAAATTGGCCTTAGGCAAAATGGCTTGAGAAGTTTTTTTTTGGTTGGCATTTGGAAAATAAAATATATTGGGTGGGGAAGGCTGGTGGGAATGGCAAAGGAAGGATATTTAAGCAAATATTCCGACTTTTTTGTGTTTTGGATGGAAAATGTTGGAATATATTCTTGAACCAAAAGTGGTTGGCTCATAATGAATTGATTAGACATGGATGAACTAAAATGAATTGTTTTTTTGTTTTCTTTTGGAAAATACACTAATTTTAATATCGTGAGAATGATGCCAAAATGGAGTAAAGGAAAATGAATTGGGGTTGGGGCCTAAATAGGTATTTTGAATGCGGGATAATTTTAATGAAAAGTTGACATTTTGGTTTTTCGGAATAGAAACATTTGTTTCCATTTTTGGCTGAATAATAGGAAAAATTTAAGCAAAAATTGGAGTGGGAAGGGGATCCGGTTGAAAACAACAAAAAAAAAATCATAAAATGAAGTAAGTGGATTGGATTTGCCCAATTCAGATAGGGAGGAATGAACTCTGTTTTGCTTGATCGGTAATAAAATTGTTTTTATTCACTTTTATCGTTTTATCTTTTATATGTGCAAAAATGGCCATAAAATGGAAGATGGAAAAAATGGGGAAAAGGAAGAATTGGGGGAAATTAAATAAAAAAAATTTGGGACAAAATAATTAAGCCGGAGGAAATTGAGCAAAAGAAAATTGGCAGTAAAGAAGTTCATTTTTTTCATTAATTTCCGGCCATTTTTAAAGTCCGCCCGTCCTTTGCTGTTCCACCCCTCCTGGCCCCGTTCGTTCCTTTCCTTGCACCCGTCGTCCAAATCCATAGATGAATGGATTTATGAGTACAATCAAAAATTGTAAATCCTTCAGCACATTTGCCTGTTCACTCATTCGCTCATACATTCGCTCATTGATGTGTTTCATCAGGGCATACACATTATAGGGAGACCAAAGGAGAACATGGGCCAAAATGACAAAAAGTGTTGCGCGAAATGCGCGCGAACGAAGATGTCGACGCCAAAGTGGGAGGGCGGCACTGGCAACCTTGTTGCTTTCGGCCCGACCCAATGGTCCACCAAAAGTGGCAGTGGTGGAAAATGAGGATCGAATGGAATGGTTGACTGTGGATTGACGACACAATGTTCCATCTGGACGAGGGCAACATCCATCAGTTTGGGAGCAAATTGGCAGATGGCCTGTAAATTATTTTGCACATTCATGAGGGATTGTCGAATTTTATTTTATTATTCCCATTTTTTGACTAAATACTGTAGAAGTGAAGGATTCAAGGGAAATGGAGGAAATGGACAATTGCGAGAATTTGATATGACCTAGGGCAATAAACGGAGAATGAGAATAAAAATATTCATTGATACAAAGATCATTAAAAAAAGGTTGAGATTGAATGTAGTTGTTATGATTATAAATGTGCAAATATTAATTAAGGGGAAGATTGACAAGATAAATTGTAAATTCGGCCTGCTGTTTTGTTTGCACTAATTTAATTCAGCCTATTGCCCCAACATATTCCACCTGTTTTATTTGCCCCAAACATAATTCCGCCTGTTTTATTTGCCCCAAACATAATTCCGCCTGTTCAATTTGCCCCAAAACAATTCCGCCTGTTCAATTTGCCCCAAAATAATTCCGCCTGTTCAATTTGCCCCAAAATAATTCCGCCTGTTCAATTTGCCCCAAAATAATTCCGCCTGTTCAATTTGCCCTAAAATAATTCCGCCTGTTCAATTTGCCCCAAAATAATTCCGCCTGTTCAATTTGCCCCAAAATAATTCCGCCTGTTCAATTTGCCCCAAAATAATTCCGCCTGTTCAATTTGCCCCAAAATAATTCCGCCTGTTCAATTTGCCCCAAAATAATTCCGCCTGTTCAATTTTCTCCAAAATTCCGCCTGTTCAATTTGCCCCAAAATAATTCCGCCTGTTCAATTTGCCCCAAAATAATTCCGCCTGTTCAATTTGCCCCAAAATAATTCCGCCTGTTCAATTTGCCCCAAAATAATTCCGCCTGTTCAATTTGCCCCAAAATAATTCCGCCTGTTCAATTTGCCCCAAAACAATTCCGCCTGTTCAATTTGCCCCAAAATAATTCCGTTATTTGCCTCAAAATAATTCCGCCTATTTTATTTGCCCCAAAATAATTCCGCCTGTTCAATTTGCCCCAAAACAATTCCGCCTGTTCAATTTGCCCCAAACATAATTCCGCCTGTTCAATTTGCCCCAAAACAATTCCGCCTGTTCAATTTGCCCCAAAATAATTCCGCCTGTTCAATTTGCCCCAAAATAATTCCGCCTGTTCAATTTGCCCCAAAATAATTCCGCCTGTTCAATTTGCCCCAAAATAATTCCGCCTGTTCAATTTGCCCCAAAATAATTCCGCCTGTTCAATTTGCCCCAAAATAATTCCGCCTGTTCAATTTGCCCCAAAACAATTCCGCCTGTTCAATTTGCCCCAAAATAATTCCGCCTGTTCAATTTGCCCCAAAATAATTCCGCCTGTTCAATTTGCCCCAAAACAATTCCGCCTTTTCAATTTGCCCCAAAATAATTCCGTTATTTGCCTCAAAATAATTCCGCCTATTTTATTTGCCCTTTATTTGCGAAATTATGAAATAAAGATGAATATTCCAATCTTGAAAATGGTAAAGAAGGATGTCTACTCTAAAACATGGCTGCTTCCCCAAATTTGGCCAAAAAAGACTAATAATATAAGAAGATTCATCACGCAAGGCCAAAATTAATGGGAGGAGGGGGTGTGATGGCTTCATCTCTCGCTAGGCTAAATCCAAAATTGCCCAAATGGCACGAAATACTTTGTGGCTAAATAAGCTGACATCTCATCCAGGTTTTTTTGCCTTGTTGTAATTCAATATTTTTGGCTGGGATAGGACCAAAGCACCAAACTAAGGCTTCCTTCCCCCTCCCTTGACATTTTTCTTTGGCCATATGCCTTCCGGCCAGTTTGCCGACTAACTTGAAAATGCGGAAAGGAAGCAAGAGTAAATATTAGAGGAGAACAAATTTAGAGTTAAAAAATTGTTGATGGAATTTTGGGCGTGGACCTGGGAATGGCGTCGAATGTAAGACAAAAAAAGCCTCTGGGAATTTAATCAAAAAATGTGGTATGCCCTCAATGCTAAACAGAGGTCAAAATCAAAACACTCCGGAAACCCTTAAACCCTTAAATTTACCCTTATTAGGATTGTGAGTGAGTTTTATTCGAAGAAGAAAATTGTGGGGTAATGCCGGGATGGGAGGAAGTCAGCTGAAATTTGTCTAAAATTATTGGCTACTATTTTGGCTTCGATGAAATTGAATTGATGTGAAAGGAAGAAAATGAATGGATTGAATGAATGAATGAAAATAGAATGCAGATAGATGGATGGCAAAAAGCAACTCCCAAATATTCATTCAATTTTTTGCCCAATTTTTTCCCAAATATTTACCATCATGGCTACTTCCGTCGGCTTCTTCCCTTTTGCTTTTCCAGATGTTCCACCAATTGGCCAATCTTTGACAAATGTTCAACCAAAAGAACCCCTTCTGTTTCTGTTGTTTTTCCTTTGTCGCATTTGCCTTTTGACATTTATGATCGATGCCATTATTTAAACTTGTCGCCGAGCAATGAAATGCCAGATTTGCTTTAAGCTGATTACCCGCCGACTGATGATGAAACTGCAATTTTGGTGGATTAAAAAAGTTTAATGACGTAAATTATATTATTAGGGAGGGAGTATTATATGGTAGGGAGAAGGTCATCAACTTTTGAGGGCTTCGAATGCATTTTTTGGCTTCTTTCAACGAACCTTTTTGTTGATGGAATTACGGAATGAGTCACGAAGTCGCACCAAAATTCGTTGTTGTTTTTTGCCATTTTTTGTTGATTTTTGGAATGCCACCGTGGAAAGTGATGAATTTGATGAGCAAGAATGAACAATTCCATTCGGTGAATAATTACAATGGACCAAAATTGTTTTGGTCCCGGGGAATTCATCCTCAACAATTTCCTTTCGACAAGTTCGAATGCCATAAATTGGCAGGGAATTATTTGAGGGACGATGTTTGCACCCGCTCATCAATGGGGTAATTGGGGTGGTTGAATCATCGGCTGAAAAATGAGGGCAAAATTATTTTTAAGGCAATATTTTTTTGTTTCTATTATAAAATGTCTTAGACATTAGAGAGACTTCCCTATTCATCCTACTGTACCCCCACTTTTGCATAATCGCAATTTCACCCTATCAATCAAATATTGCCCCAATCTGTCATCCACCCTTTTTCTCTTCTGTGTTCTTTACCCTTCACATTTTTTATCACATTTTTTACGGACAATTAATAAAAAAAATTTAAAGTTGTTGCGCCTCTAACCTCTATCCCATTCCGTATTAGGCAACTGTGGGCAGTCTTCCGGCAAAGGCCTGCCCTAAACAACTTAGCCCTAGATTAGGCCAGATTAAGATTAATATTTACCTTCATCATTTTGACATTTTTGGCATTGTAAAGAACTTGGTTGTTCGGTTGAAATGCTTGTTTCCTCTGCCCTTGTGGACACTTCATGAATATCAATCATTGGCACATTTGAATGATGCGATTTTCGGCGCCTTCGATCCGCCAATGGCGCATACAGTTTAACGGCTGGGAAACTTTTGATGGATGCCCTTTTGCAATATTGGCGGCCATTTTCGGCAATATTAACGCCCGAAAATGGGGCATTCTCATTGGTGGATGGTTGCTGAAATGGAAATTTGGTTAAATTGAATGAATTTGGCGAATAACCTGTAATGCTGAATTCCTGGGATTATTTGCCGCAAAATGAATTAGCCGAGTGGAAATGAGGGCATAGCAGAAGATCAACACAATCAATGGGCCATAGAAGACAAGGAACTGAATGGAAAATATTCTAAAGTTGCCAATAATGCCAAAGTGCCTTATCCTATTTTTCCTACAGTACACATTTTTTGCCACCCAATTTTTACCTATAATCATCAATCAAATATTGCCCCAAGCTCCCCCTTTTTAAACCGTCTTTTCTATTTAAAATGTTCACTTTTGCGATGGTCCATTATCACATTTTTCCGTATAACCGATAAACAAATGATTTAAAGGTTCCTTCCCCTCAAATCCCTATCCCCTTATCTCGTTTTTTTGGGTCACTGTGGGCTTTAGGTCTCCGGCGAAGGCCCGGGGTGAATAGCAGGCGAGAGCCTAGTCCTAGCTCTTACCTAAATTACCCCTAGATTATAACTAATAAATATATTCTCATTTTGAATTAATCCCATTCCCAACCAAATGTGCCAATTCATAGCCATTTTGGACGGCAGTGCTCAATATAATACTCCGATTCGCCTTTGCCTCTTCATTTTTGGCCACGGCCGATTGTTCAACCAAATATCGTTCATATCGGTCAATGCTCCAAATCTATAATTTCAATCAAAAATTGATTAGCACCCAAAATTGGGCTTACATCCGTGCACTGGACCCATCCTTGGGAATTGGAAAGTCGAAATGGATTGTACGTTGTCCACACGAATAATTGGGGCAAACTGAATAAAATGGAGAAGGACCATGCCAGCAAAAGCATCAGCCGGACCAAATTTAACTAAAATCAAATGAAAATGAATGAATTGGCCAAATCTTGGTCAGAGTCAGCCAACCTTCCTTTTGCCCGTGTTAATCTTTTGTGCCTTCAAAACGGTCAGCAACCGGTCAACGGCAATGCAAATGACAATATTTGAGGAGAGGTAAAGGGTGAACATTGAGAGGAAATTGAAAAGCCGGCAAAGATGTTCGCCACCCTTCCATTCATAGGTAATCAACCAGCCGAATTTGCCGGTGGCATGAATGAGCAAAATGAGCAAATCGCTGATATTCAAATTCAATTTGAGCAGTACAAATCCATTCTAAATATGAATTGAAGAAATAAATATGAGATTTTGACATGCCTTTGGCCTTCCACTTCGTTCCTCCAATCGCCTTTCTCGAAGCAATCTTTTCAATACGCAAAAATTCAGCGCCAAACCGGCGATTATGACCGCACCCAAATAGGCAATTTCAATGTAATCGCTGAATAAATGTTCCGGCGGAAGCATTTGCTCATCCGATGCCTCCTCCTCTAATTCGGCTAATGCCAATGAAGTCTTATTAATATTTTCCGCCGTCGATGTTCCATTTTGGGCATCGACAGATTCCATTATTATTGAAGTGACATCAAAATCCATTTTTCTACCTTAAAATAATCGAAGATTGTATATAGGTAAAGCAAAGAGTGCTTTTTTATTTTATGGGGAAAATGTGTGGGCAAATTTAGGGAAAAATGGTAAATTTGATGGCATGAGAAGTTTTTGCTTTTGGGGTGAAACTTGGGAGATTGGTGACTTTTTATGTTTGGCGCATAGTTTAATAGGTTCGCACGCAATTTTGGCCCAACTAAAACCAATTTTGGAATGATAGGGAAAACATGAGGGATGATGGGAAAGTATTGAACGGATGATTTTGGCCAATAACTAAAATAGAAATGATGGAATGGGGTCAAAAGTGGAAAATGTGGGAATTTGGGGTAGAGTTGAGAAGGAAATGCAACAATTTTAGGGAAAATGGAATAAAATTCATTGGAAAATAAATTCAGATTAAATGAGTATATTGGTCTTAATTATTTGAAAAATTTTTAGTCACGCGTCTTTCCGGTCTAAATGAAAATCCTTTAATTGAAGGAGAAAATCGCCTTCATTTTTTGGAACTTTTAATTGATTTTTCGTGCCTAATGGAAAAATAAAAAGTTGGAATTTTGCGGCTGGTACAAAATACAGTCTGGCGGCAAATTAGGCACAAAAAGGATAGAAAAGTGGGTGTAAAAAGGTGACTTCCTAAATTCGTTTTTTGAATTTAAAATAGGTGTAGGAAAGGGGGAAGGCAACCAAAAATGAGTGGCAAAAATTAAAATCGGAAATGGCACAAAAATGGCCTTTTATGACCATTAAGGAAAGGGAACATATAAAAGAAGAAAAGAGGGACCACCCAAATGGCCCATCCCTTCCTTTTTTGATGAAACAGTGATTGATGTGAAATGTGAATTGGCCTAGAAATATTTAATAGGGGAAAAGTGGGGAGGGAATCGAAAAAGGAAATTGGCCTCATTTAATTTTTTTGCGCCTTTCTTCGAAGGGCAAAAAGGGCGACAATAAATGGAATTAGGGAGGAGGGAGATGGGATGAAAAAGGCTCCGGAACTGACGGAATTGAGCAAATGCAAAGTCATCTGAGGCGGATTGGAGGAGCGGAAAGATGGGCACATTTTGTGGCAAAAACAACGGATTTGGCCAAACATCAATTTGGATGGAATAACATTCTTTGGATTATAGAAAAAGTGAATGTACACTTTATCCGGATTAAAACCAGATAATAGAGAAGAAGCCGAAGAAGCCAAAGAAAGCGATGATGGGAATTGACAAGTCAGCATGTTTGGGTAGTGGGCGGAGAGGGCATCCTTGAGACTAATTTTAATTGTAGGAAAGTGAGAATGGATGGTGTCAAAATCAAATCCAATCATCTACTTTAGGTCCTTTCCAAACCAAGAAAAGTAGGCCAATTTCCTTAATTTCCGCCATTTAAAGGTGGAAGTGGAATAGCCTAGGGTATTTGTTGAGAAGAAGCCGAAGAAGCCGATGATGGGAATAGGCCAAAGATGGAGTTGGATTGATTTCAATTTGCCATCATGTTGGAAAGTGGGCTTAGGCTACATCCAAAGGGGCTAAAAGAAAGTGAGAATGTGTGGATGGAGGTGGCAAAATCCTTTTCCTGACACTTTTGGTCTTTTCTCAAGCCAAGAAACGTAGGCGTTGCGATGGCTATTTATTTTCTTCAATTTCCTCAATTTCCGCCATTTAAAAAATCCTAGAGATTTCAGGTGGTCGGCATGTTTGGACAGTGGGAGGAGAAATTTTAATTGTAAGAAAGTGTGAGATGGATGGGTTTGGATTGGTTGGCATCTTTTCCCTTACACTTTGGTACTTCTCTAAAAGTTAAACCAAGAAAAGTAGGCAAGGTGGCTGGCTATTCAATTTCCTTAATTTCTGTCAATTAAGGGTGGGATGTGGCCTAAATGGTCAATTGCCGAGAAGAAGCCGAAGAAAGTGATGATGGGAATTGTCCAAAGAGGGAGGTAAGCTTTGTTAAATATTGAAGAAGCGGAGAGTTTATGATTAATTCAGGTCGTTGGTAAGCTGGGTGGGTGGAGGGTACATCCAGTACACAAATTTTAATTGCAGGAAAGTGAGAATGGATGGTTGGATGTTGGCAATCAAATCCTTTCATCTACTTTTGAAACTTTCCCAAACCAAGAAAAGTAGGCCAATTTCCTCAATTTCCGCCATTTAAAAGACATCCAAAGAGAGGGCATTTCCCCCTCCCCCTCCCCTATTTAATGCACTTTTATTAACTCTGATTGTTCCTTTATCATTATTTTGATAATTGGAATGTTTTGGCTTTTTGGGAATGAAAATATGGCCAAAACATACATAATTATTGAGCAACATTTTTTGGAGGAATTAAATTCAATTTTTTGGCCAATTTTTATGAGCAAAATTGAATTTTGTTTATGAAAAAATATTGGCTTTAACATGGAAATCACGCTGTGCAAAAAGTGCAAATAAAATTTTGGAACAATGGAACAAAAAATTGGGGGAGGAGGGCCGAATGGAAGTGGCGGAAAGGAGGAAATGCCATTGGACGGGAGGAATTGTTTGAATGGCAGCTGTGAATTTTGGAAGAATTATTGGAAAGAAAAAAAAACTTTGATGCCAATGCCAAGGAGTGGGAGGATGAAAAGGACAAACACATCATCCGGCATTGGCCAATTCTTCGAAATATTTTAATTTAACCAAACAAAAGTCTATCCGTATGGATTCACATTTCAGAAGAGGGAACAATGGGAGAGGGAATGGAATGAAAACAGGAAGAAGGATGGGAGGAAAACAATCCCAAAAATTTTGTTTATGTTGCAAAATATTCATTTGGGGGAATGGAATTGATATTCTCCTTCTTGTTTTATTCATTTTATAAATGGAATGTGGCCTCATTTTTTGGTTTCTTCCAAAATTGCAGCGACCAAAAATTGCAAAATTCTCCTTTTTCAGAATAAAACGGAGCCTTAAAAAAATAATAAAAAGTATCAATCATTTGAAGATCAATCTAACAGGGTATGGAATATAAATGGTTTTTTAATTTAAAAATTTGCAAACAAACATAATCCTATGATCCAATTTGTGGATTATTGGCTCATTTTATAGATAGAAAGTGGCCTGTGGGCTCATTTTTTTGGTTTATTCTTCCAAATTACAGTGACCAAAAATTGCAAATTTCATGCTTTTTTAACAGAATATTATGGAGAAAATAATAAAAAAGTTTTTAATCCTTTGAAGAACATCCATCCAACAGCGTAATAGAATATGTTGCGAATATAAAAATATGCAAACATAATTTTGCAAATTTGGATTATTGGCCATTTTTGGAAATAGATAAAAAAAATGAAAAAATTTTTGAGACAGACATTAGTTTTTTTGGAAAAAAATGTCACACTAATTTTAAGGATTTTTAAGTAAGAAAATTGGCTGCCAAAATTATGGTCGTTTTCCTGAATCAATTAACATTTTTTGACTTCTTGAATTTTTGAAAAAAATGTGATAAAGGAAAGTCGAAAAGTAAATTAAATGAGGCGAGAAAGGGGATAATCCTCTCCGACGGGAATAAAAGAGGTCAAAAGTTGAATGGACAAAAAATTGACAAATTCGCACGCCAAATTAGGGCAGCTAGACATCAATTTATGGCTTATTCAAATTCAATAAAAAAGTCGTACAAAGAATGGCCGAAAAAGCGGGGATTTGCATTTGAATTGGATTTGGATGTTGCGAAAAGGGAAATTATGGCCAATTGAAAGGGAGGGGAATTGTGGGAGGGCATAAATTTGGATGTGCCGAATAAATCGAGAGAATTTTCGCCGGCCCATGGCCATAACATTTTTTCCGTGAAAGATCGAAAATTCCAATTATCATGGAGAATAAAAATTGTGAATTTAATTAAATTATCCACATACTCCAAATTTTTCCATGGCAACACTTTTTTGGGAAGGAGCCGGAAATTGCGAAAATTAACTCAAAATTGTATAAATGTGGGAATATTTATTCCATTTATTTATTTTTGTCATCCTCATTGACATTCTCTCATTTTGTATTTTTTGTGATAAAATACAAATTTGCAAAATTTTTTTTTTGAATTTAAAAATATTCCTAAATTTGCTTCATTTTGTGCTTTATAGAAAAATCAAATTAAACCTTTTGATCATTAAATTCAATTATTTGAGAGGGTTAAATTGAGAAAGTGGAAAATGTACTTTTTAGGAATAATTTAATGAAATTTGGCCAATTTGATGGCATTTTTAGTACACGTCAAGTTCAGTTTATTTTCATTTTCATCTATAAAAAATGTCCTCTTCAAATAATTGGCCAAATCCCTCTCATTTTTATTCATTAAGCAGAAAATGGAAAAAGGGATTGGGCTCATTAAATGTGGCCAAATAAATTATTTTGTACTTCCAGGAAAAAACAAAATTAAAAGAAGCACTTTTGTGAAGAAGAAGCTACCAAGAAAAGACCACACAAATGAGAATGGGGAGAAGCCATTTAAAAAGTTATTGGAATGAAATTAAAAGAAATAAATTGGATGGAACGGCTTGGATTGGATAATTTTCATTGCCAAATTTTCTATTTAATATTTATAGTCTTTATTCTAGAGACTAATGTTATTCTGGGCGAGAGTGGGCAGTAGCCTAAACCCCAGTGGCCCAATGAAGGGAATTGAGATTAGGTAGTTGGACAAGACTTTAGTAAATATATTCATCTGTTGTACGGAAAAATTGTGATAAACAGAGAAAGTCGTAAAAATGATGAAAAAGTGAATGTAGTGGAAAAGGGCGAGTTTAAAAAGACAGATTGGGGCAATATTTGATTGATAGATGACAAGATGATGAGGTAAAAAATGGGGGTACAGTACAGGTACAGTAGTATGAATAGGAAAGGCCCTAAAAGACATTATTGGCATTGACAATTACATTTCAATTTTATTATATTTGGAATGACTGGCCAAAAAAGTGGACATTATTGTAGGCGATATAAGTGTGGTGTGAGTAAATGAAAGAATATTTGTATGACTAATTCGGCACAAAAAGGAAGCCCGACACATTTTTGTAACATTTTGTTTTTGGACATTCTATATTACATTTTTGCATCTGTTTTTTTCCGCATTTTTCCAAGAATTGGCAAAAATATTTATTTGTCCAAAAATTGTTGCCTTTTGATTAAAAAACAGATGTTTACTAAATTTAGAATGGAAAAGGATTTCGGTAGCAGAAGATCATTGTGATTTGGCCATATTTTTGGTATACGATGGGAATTATTCCCTTCATAAAAAGCAGTGTGGGATAGGTGGCAAATGTCTAACATAATTAATACAACAGAGCAAAGAATGGAATGTACGAAAATTGATTAAAAATGAGAGAAAATAGGGAGATTGGGCCAAAAATTATTTAGAAAATTAGTTTAATTTTTCCATGCTTTGGAATTTTGGTGCGCATTGTAATTTCGATTAAAGTCGACAAATTGGGCACAAAAAATGGGAGTAAATAATTTGGCCGAAAGCTGACTTCATGGGAAAATGAGATTGGAAAGGTGGATTTGAGAGAGGAAAGCTGATATGCCCAAAAAGCAAAGGCCCGATAGTGGTAATGTGAAGGGATTGACTTGGGAACGAAGCCTCCGGCGGCATTTTTGTACCATAGTTGGTTTGAATGTTTGTATTTGGTTTTGGTGTGTTCGTTCGTGCCGGCAGATGGTAAATTCAATTTTTTTTGGTTGTCGCCGTATCAACGGTAACCGTGTGCCCAATCGTGTTTGTTTCATTTTTTGTCGAGATTTTCGACCGGCAAGAATGGCCAAAATGTGAAAAGTAATGAATAAAAATGGAAGTTGGAAATGAGAATAATTGGACAATAAAATTGTGAAATAGGCATAAAAGAATAGTGCGGAATTGATGTTTGTGCCCGGGAAGGAGGGAGGGAGGATTGTGCGCGAATCTAATTTATTTATGATGGAATTTGGAATGCTAATTTTTCCACGAGTTCATTAAATTCATTCCATCCATTTTTGCTTCCTAAAATGTTTCCCTAAAATGTTCTCATTTTAGCATTTGCCATTCTGAATTATAAGTCAGTGGAATTGTTCCTTTTTGGCATTTATAATTGCCGATAAATGTAAATAACATAAAAAGCGGAAGCAATTTTTGATGGGTTTCTTCACAAAATATTTTGACCTTTTATGTAAATTGATGAATTAACCATGGAAAAACACAAATCTTCTCATTCGTCAATTATTTGTTTGGGGAAAAAGAGGGAAAGATGGGTTTAAAACAGGAAAATGGAGGGAAATGTGAGGTCGGAATTAAAGGTCTTTGGCATTTCCCCAGGGAATTTGTAGGGTGGAAAGGGCACCGAATTGACGACGCAATTACGACTCATTTTTTGTTTTTATGTCCTCTGTCTGTGCCTCCCTCATCCACTCTCATTAGTGCAAAATGGTTTTTGATGATAAAGCCAAAATACGAGGGTAATCCAATTAATTTAATATTTTTCGACAACAATAAAAAAACAAATAAACAAAAGGGATATAGAATTAAAAAAAGAATTAAAAAACATTCAATTATCATTCATTCATTCATTCATTCTCTTTTGTCTCTTCTTTTCCTTTGTTTTGAATCAGCCGTTGGCAAATGTCGCTGCCCTTTTGGCCCGGCACTTTGTCCACTTTGGCAATTCGGCTCCCAAATTGCATGGCTCTTTTCGGGTGCAATAAAATTGTTTCCTCCACACCCAATGAGCGAAGTGCATTCCGAAGCAAAAATTTGTTGGAATTGGCGGCGGCTGTCAGTGAAAATCCGGTTTTTATTGCCGTCGGCACATTGTTGAGCCAACGGACGAATGGCTCTTCCAGGAATGGGGCCCTATTTTTACGTGGGAAATTATTTGTAAAAAATGTTTTGACTTACAAAATTGCGCGTCCATTACTCATCCCCACACGGTCATCTCGTCCAAAATTGCGTTCGCCAATTCTGTGCATTTCCATGGATAATTCCGCAGCCAATCCTCCGAGCCCTTTTGCCGCAAAACAAGTCCGATGTCTAGCATATCCACCCAATTGTTCATCTGAGCCGGAGCCAACAAATGCGAATGGAATTTTGCATTCACTTTAAATTTTATTATTGTTGAATAAAAAAATGTTTATGATAAACAAACAAACAAAAATGCGTTTTTTTGTTATTCAACTAATAAGAAAAAATAAAAATGTATTTTCGATAAAATGAGATTTGTTAAAATAAGAAAAAAATGTTTTTGATTGCTAAGAAAAATGTGTTTTCGACTATAAGAAAAATGTGTTTTTGATTAACTAAGAAAAATGTGTTTTCGATTAACTAAAATGTGTTTTCGACTAACTAAGAAAAATGTGTTTTCGATTAAATAAGAAAAATGTTTTTCGATAAACTAAGAAAAATGTGTTTTCGATTAACTAAAATGTGTTTTCGATTAACTAAGAAAAATGTGTTTTCGATTAACTAAGAAAAATGTGTTTTCGATTAACTAAGAAAAATGTGTTTTCGACTATAAGAAAAATGTGTTTTCGACTATAAGAAAAATGTGTTTTTGATTAACTAAGAAAAATGTGTTTTCGATTAACTAAAATGTGTTTTCGACTAACTAAGAAAAATGTGTTTTCGATTAAATAAGAAAAATGTTTTTCGATAAACTAAGAAAAATGTGTTTTCGATTAACTAAAATGTGTTTTCGATTAACTAAGAAAAATGTGTTTTCGATTAACTAAGAAAAATGTGTTTTCGATTAACTAAGAAAAATGTGTTTTCGACTAACTAAGAAAAATGTGTTTTCGATTAACTAAGAAAAATGTGTTTTCGATTAACTAAAAATGTGTTTTCGATTAACTAAAAATGTGTTTTTGACTAACTAAAAAAATGTGTTTTTGATTAACTAAGAAAAATGTGTTTTCGACTAACTAAAAAAATGTGTTTTCGATTAACTAAAAATGTGTTTTCGATTAACTAAAAATGTGTTTTCGATTAACTAAAAATGTGTTTTCGATTAACTAAGAAAAATGTGTTTTCGACTAACTAAAAAAATGTGTTTTCGACTAACTAAGAAAAATGCGTTTTCGATTAACTAAGAAAACTGTGTTTTCGATTAAAAACTGTGTTTTCGATTAACTAGAAAACGTGTTTTTGATTAATTGTGTTTTCGATTAACCCAGAAAAATGTATCGATTAAACTAAAATTTTTTTCAATTATAGTAGAATAAAATAATTTTAAATTCACATTTTTCTGGGGCTTCCTTCGCCTTCAATTCCATATTCAATTCCTTTCATTCTTGAGGCAAACCAAAGAACACATCCAATGGAATCATCGAGTACAGTTTTTGATGGGAAAATTGAATTAGCAATGAATTTTTGCCGGCATTCAATTAATTCACTTTTGGGAACATTCACCAGGATGAGTGAATATGGATTTTTGTGATTTTCGCCTGTAAAAAGTGTTAAATTAATAATGAAAGTAAGATTGATTATGCTCACCAAACCAATTCCTTTTCTTCAATTGTTCAAAGGCCAAAATGCTTTGTAATCGATCGGATGCTTCATTATAATCCTTTAAAATTAGAATTTAGATTTGAAAATAGTAATTTTGGAATAAAAAATTTCCAGCAAGTTTTAATTTCGGATCCCCAGTCTCCACCTCGTCTTTTTCTCCAAATGCCACATTAAATAATAGAATTTTCCAACGGGAATAGGGCCCATCTCCATCTTCAAATGATTGGCGGAGGACATGGTCAATACTCAAAGCGACCATCATACTGTCAACACCACCAGAAAAAAGCACTGGAACTTCTATTGAATCCGTAAATCCTTCAGTAATGAGTGGAACAGTTTTGAGGATATTTTCGATGGCTGCTTGAAATCTTTGCACAAATTCAGTTGTATATTCGACAATTTCAGGCTTCTTCGAGTTTATTGAATATTCTACGGGATTCGGCTAAATGAAAAGTTTTAAATAATTTTAGATAATAAAATATTGCCTGAAGCAAAATTCCTGAATCCAAATATTTATAAAGAATTCGGGTGAATGTCTTGAAGATTGAATTTTCCTGGGAATGGCCTATTGGATAATGTGATTGTACAAAAATTTGCTTGGCAACAAATTCATCCATTTCAATGCCGATTTTGGCATGAAAATCAAGAATTGGATTTGAAGGGAAAATTGTGCCCAATTTTGGATTCAATTTGCTTTCAGCCTTGGCTCCATTTAATGGAATTGTGAAAATGGTTCCGGGCGGGACTTCATGCCAATCTCCCTAAAATTTTTTTGTTGATTAATTTTTCTTATTGCAATTTTCCACCTCATTTGTTAAGCCAGGCAACACTGACAGTTGAAATTCACAGCTTTTATCGGAATCCATTTTTGTGTGCCCAATTCGCCAGCAAAGCGACTTCCTTCCGAACACATCTCGACCAAATATTAGCCAATTTTCCTAAATTTGTAAATGAAAATATATTTAGTGCACATTTATGGTTTTTACATCGAAATAAAAGAAGCAGAATTCTCCATCAGGCAAGCAAAATTGATGATTTTCTTGATTGGCAATATAGTTTTCCAATTCTTTTTTGATTCCAATATTATTCTGAATAAATAAATTATGTAAAATAAGTAATTATTTAATTAGTTTACCCTTGATAAGGCAAAAAAGTTATTTCCCTGAGGGCACATCTTTAATCTTCAATACTGTAATTTTTGGAAAAATATTTAATTAAAGGCATAAGAATGATTTGATCGTTTTTTGTGAACATTTATTAACATAAAATATTTAAAAAAAATTAATTTTATTTTATAAACAATAAAATAAATAAATAAATAAAATAAAATGGAATGAGAACAATTTGATGGCAAAAATCAATATAATTTACAATATCATTTTTACACGTATCTAAAGCATTTCTGATGATTTGCTGGGACCCGTGTTTTGAAGAGCACTGAATCAACGCGAAATTGAGTATACAATAATGGATTGTAGCCATAAACACGTCTGAAAATTACTTTAATTATTTTTTTAAAATTTTATTTAAAATTACGTGAAAAATCTAATGCATTCATGGCGTTCATTGAAATGTTCAATGTCCTTTGAGAGAGTTTCCGCACAAGTTGGACATCTTTTAAAATTGATTTTATTAAAACTATGGCTTATTTTAACTCACTTTAATGTCCATTTACTGGTCGTTTTTATTGGTGGTTTTCGGGTTAAATGTGCGACCAAAAAATTCATAGCCAAATCCTCGCAATTCATCCATTCATCCACTTTTGTGCGAATTATTTGCGGCATATGGAAAGTGTAGGCATTGAAGTAAAACTATAAATAAAAATGAATAAATAGAATTAAGGAAACGGATAGTTATGCATTTAAAAATAGTGAAATTGAGCATAAAATATTTTTAAAAAATATATTAAAATAAGGTTATCTATTTGTAAAAAATCTTGTTTTTTTATTATGTTTTTGAAAATATTTTTACTAAATTTCCAGCGAAAAATACATAAAAAGTTATTTAAATCTGATTTTTTGATCAAAAAAAAAATTAGGTGTCGCGGGTGGGATTCGAACCTGTGACTTCATTCAAGTCAGACTACTTTCTTCGCCAATTGACTAAATCTTCCAGTCAACATAATTCGATTTTTAATCTACCATTAAATTAAAACTAAGTTAAAAAATTTTGTTTCAATAAATTAAAAATTAGGAAAAAAATACAATTGTATATTTATCCGGGATTTGGCGAATATATTCAAATAAAATCCTACCTTATGAATGAATGCAGCACCGGTCAAAACAATACTATATTGGCATGTGTGATTGCTATTATAAAATGTGCCACCATCAAAATGAGCATTATAACGGGCCGGAAAGCCGACAATTCGATCTCGTTGTTCACGCCAAACTCGAAAAGCGAATATAATTTCATATTGTTTCAAATCGATGTCATCGTCCATTGAGAGAATTGCTTCGGTTTCAATTTCTTTCCATGGAATAAATCGGTTGTTCAGCGAATTCCTCGTTCCGTTCACGAAAAGAAGTGGAACATGGAGTCGGGGCCAAGCAGCCGAAGTTGGAGTATTTTGCCAATCATTCCAAATTACAATAATTCGATTCAAATATGGCAACCCGATCATTCGTTCAAGTGTATTCTTTAATAAAAATATTTATTTAAATAAATATTTATTTAATTTACCATTAAAACTTGTTCCCGATTGAATGTGGCAATCACAACTAAATTAATAGAATTTAAATTGAAATATTTAATTAGTAAGCCCGGATTGTTATGCATTAAAAAATAGTTAAAATAAAATATCAAAATAAATTTTTTAGCAGCAAATTTTTACTTTTTAGTTACTTTTTGAATTTATTTTTACAAAATAATCGGATAAAAATGAATAAAAAGTTATCAAAATCAGTTTTATTGATTAAAAAATTAGTGGACTTGGGTGGGATTCGAACCCACGTCTTCACCCGAGCGAAACTGCTCCCTTCACCAATCGACTAAAACTTTTGGTTGATTATATTTTATTTCCAAAGCCAAGTAAAAAATGATTTTCTTGCTTATTAAAATTAAAGCTACGAAAAATTTGTATTTGCATAACTATCCGGGTTCTATTAAATTAAACTAACTCGTGAATTGTTCTTTTGGTCGATTTCCGCCCAATGATTGCGAAAATTCAACACCAGAACCAGGCGAAATTGGCCTCATCCCAAATGAGGTGTCCTCTTGGAATTCCGCATCCGATGGAAGCGGATGATCATTTAAAATGAATTCCGGTGAATTTGCAGTGGCAAATGGGAATTCATTCCAATATTTTGATGAATACTAAATCAATTTTAAATTAATTTAAATATAATTTATAAATAAAACCAATGAAAAGGCGGTGAAATTGTGAACATATTTTGGTGATTCCATTGGCACCTTTTTGAAACAAATAAATAAATTATTTAAATTAATGCAAATTTACCTCAGTTGCACCCAAATATTCATCATCGTAGGGTGGTTTGGCAGCCGTTGAAATAAATGATGGATAATTCCAATTTCCATCATCGCCAATTGATTTATTATAAAGTGGCAATGCCAGCGGTTCAAATTCTTCTTTGCCCGGCATTTGAAGTCGATGACGAATTAATGCCAAAATGGAACGAACCAAAACTGAAATTAATAATTTGAATGAATATATTTTTTAAATTTAATAATAAAACCCGGATAGATTTTTGATCAAAAAAAATTATTGGTCGCGGGCGGGATTCGAACCCACGCCCTTTTGGTCTGGAGGGCTACTCTCTTTGCCAATTGACCAAAACTTCAATACGCTGGTTTTAAACCAATTAAAAAATTTTTCGTGTTTTTACATTCATTATAATTACAAATCTAAAAATTTGCATAACTATCCGGGCTCCATTTATTAAATAATTAATTAAAAAACCTTTTCGATTAGCCAATAAATTTTCAAAAAAGAATCGGCCCTTCCTCTTCATCTCCAAAAGATCATTTGCGGAAATGGAACGCAAAATAAAATGAATTTCTGGGAATCGAGCAAATGGCAATTGAATTGTGGCCAAACGCCAATCAATCATTTCATCAAAAGGCAATGGTTGATTTTGTGAAAAAATCACCGGAATTGAGCCATCCTCCAAACATTCATAAAATTGTTCTAAATTAATTTAAATAATTTTAATTAAAAAATAAATAAATTACGTTGAAATGTTGCATTGTTTGGAATGATTAGAGTAAATTGACTTTGCCTCCCAATAATTCTCCTCTCTTCTCTTCCGTAACAAAGTGAATTCTTTGATTGTTTTGTGCATTCCAAATCAATTAAATAATTATCCTGCGAGGAATCCTAAATTAATTAATAAATTTTAAAATGCAATAAAATTAAACCATTGATTTTTTGAGATCCACCAAATTTTGTAATTCAATTTCATTTAATTCGGAGGATTTGGAAATAAAATTGAGCAAATATTTTCGGGTGGCTGGCAAAATTGGAGGCAATTTTTCCCAATGATTTTGATCAAATTCCGGTACGAATAAAAAAGCGGCAATGTCCATTTTTGGCCTTTAAAAATATTTTATTTAAAATTATTATTAAAATAAACCGATAATTTTGTGCATTTAATCCACTTGATAGAATCATTGCTGCGCCAACAACATTATTTGCTGTCAAATTTCCTCCCAAATCAATGAGCAAATGATTTCGACCTTTTGAGCCAAAATGGGCGAATTGATTGAATTCTGTTGTTTTTTCTTCTTCCAAAATTGCAACAAAAATGCATGCTTCTTTCGGGTTCGCAGTGATATAGGCATTATTCCGCAGAAATTCCATATAAAAATCATTCACTAATTTCGTACTCCCATTTGATGGTGGATAAATGAAGACTCGAAAAAATGAGCTGATTGAACATCGACTGAAATTAAAAATAAATAAATAAACAATAATTTAAAAAAAACCTATAATCAATGCTATCCTCAAGGAATTGAAATGTTTTTTGCTGGTCATTTTCCTCTTGTTGGTTTTGATTGCTCGGATATAATGGAGAATTTGGCAATTTCAGCTGAACATTTCGCCGATCATTGTATTCTTTCCTCAGCAATTTCAATTCACCAATTTTAATTTCCAATTGTTTCAATTCTTCTTCTGTTCAAAAATGAATAAATTATTTCAAATGTTTTGATGGTTTACCTCTAATTGGGATTAATTTGTTTATTGAATCCAATTTTTCGGTGGTCTCTTCCAATTTTTCCAGCAATTGGATGTGTTCCATTCTAACTGATTGGAATATCCTCTTCTCTTCATCATTTGGAATAAAGTAATTTCGCCATCCATTGCATTGATAATTGGTTGTTGTATTCTTATTGGGTGGAAGATTGTAGTAAATTGTAAATATGATGATGGCAATGATGAAGAGCAAAAGCGATAATGGCCATAAATTTTGGCGATATTTTCGTTTGAAACTGCGCCACATTGAAAATGATGGGAAAGGCAAAGGCCTCAAACATGAATTTGATGCTCGAATGGAGATTCTAAATTGTCCAACATAATTTTATTATTTGAAAAACATTTATTTGAGCTAATTGAAATTTTGGATTATGAATTTTTGAAGCTAATTAATTAATATTAATTTGTACCTATTTTTCCTTATAAAGTTGACATCGGAGGTGGATGGTAGTGTTAAGCTTGACTAGTGGAAGCAAGAGAAAGTGAAAATATCGATTTTTTGGGAAAATTGTGAGGGAAAAAAGGAAGATATTGAGGAAACTACACAAACTACAATCCTAGAGCTAGAATTGCTATGTTATTGCGCAAAGCGCAACATGCTGCTGATTGGTTGAAAGCATTTTCCTTAAAGTAATTTGTAGTCTATCCCTAAAAATGAACTAACTTATCATGATCGCTGCTGGTCGGCTACAAAATGTCGTTCATTCTTATTTGAATCCATTGCAAAATTCATCGGTCGATTCTTCCGCAGGCTGTACGGAAGAATTGTGATGATGCCTCTGCTGCCGTTTTGATGACATTCAAATTTTAATTTTTTTTATAATAAATTATTGGATGAATTTATCTAAAGTAAAAATTAGAGTAGATGGAGATAATTCTTAAAATTGCTTTCATTGCCCGACCTGAAGTTTCACCGCCAACCACAAAGGGGTCGTTTCATTTTCGGCTTTTAAAATTTAGCTTTTAGCATCAATCAGTAAAATACCAAGCGATATATTTGGACTACTTTAAGATTCCTATCGAAGAGCCTTAAAAGCCTAACCCAAATCTAAGTCGTAACCTTAATCTAAGTCCAAATCTTAAACTACGCATTGTTGACTGATTAAGGGTTTCTTTGCTTGATTACTATGGATCGAGTCTACTATGTAATGTAATGTAAAAATTTCTTATTAAGCCTGAAAAAATCTTATTGGATAGAATACGAACTGTAGCCTAAATTTTGTGAAAGCAAACTCCTCTTCGGGTTGAAAAATTACTTCTATCTCTATGATTCTAAAATAGTCATAATTGTCCTAATTTTGGTTTTTTTTTGTGATAACCATTGTAGATTTTATTTATCTCATTGAAACAAGTCGATTACCTAACTAAGTTCAAAATTTTTGTTAAATATAAGAGAAAACCTTATTTTTATCCCTTTGTGGCTGGGCAATGAATTTATCGGCAACGACAATGAATCTTTCGCAGCAATGAATCGGTGAAAATGAATTAACCATCTGTGCAACGAATCATAGCTATTCATAGCCCTTCGTATGGATTTGTGGAAGTGCTTGGAAATTTGTGGAAGGATAATGGGTAAAAGGAAATTTTGAAGTGATGATACGATAAGAAAAATGAATCATGGATCTTCTACCGGAGAAAATGTCAATCACCGACATACACCACTTAAGGCAATTCACATTATTTCATTGCACAATGTAGCATTTAACTTTCGGTCGAAACCAATTAATAAATTGATAAATGATAAATAAATTTATTTTATTGATATAAATTACCATAACAAAAAACATGTTGATATTGGTTTAAAATAAATGAAGGATGGGAAAAATGTTGATATTGAATTAATCAAATCAAAATAATTGAAAGTGCTATTCATCCATTGATTTTATCCACGATTCATTTAAACATTATACTCAATCTTCAGCACTTTATGCCGTCTTGTACCATCCTGCTGGAACCATTCCGGGCGTTATTCATTTCCCGCATCTTCTGGAATCTTCACCCAGCGTGTGCCAATTATGTCGGTGGTGGTTGCTTCGTTCTCGTCGAAAGACTCGAGAATGACTTCAAATTGCGCTGTTTGGCCGCGATTCAGGACGCCATTCATTGGATTAAAGCGAAACAAGTCCCAACGATTCGTCTTCCACTTATAGCCAATTCGGTGCCAACCAATGTTTACCTAAAAGTTAATTTTTACCAATTTAAATGAATTATTAAACAAACTGGCCTTGACAAAGTAGCGCTTTTATTCGTCAAAAGGGCCATTAAACACTAATTTGTTTGGTGGCAAAATGGCAATATCCTCCGGTGGATTTGCTGGAGAAACTCCGTTGATCGGCCCGGATTGGTGGCGGCGTAGAGTTGTCCCGGTTGGCGTTGGTTTGGCCCCAATTGGCATTGTTTGACTTGGCAATGTTGGCATTGCCCCTATTAATAAGAAAAGATGGTGAATTATTAAGATTATCTAATTCTTACCCCTGGGCTCGGATTGGCCTCTTCGTTGTTGATTCGGTTGACCGGCATTCCACATATTATTATCGTATCGCACTGTTAAAAATGGAATTAAAAATAACTATTGCAATTCAAACCAAAGGTTCTCGGCCCCCAGCGGCCATTTGCACCCAAAACTTGTTTATAGACTACACCGCCTTCATAGATCAATTGAACGACTCCCGGTTGGTTGCTTGGCTTCGGTTTCCAGGTAAAGTTTCATGCTTAATTATACAATTTACTTTTTAATCCAATGAATTCATGTGTCTTACTTTTACTTATTTGTTAAACAAACACGAATCAAAAAATATACATGCAGCAAGGGTGTTTTTAATTTAGCTTAAAAAGTAAAAATTAATGGGTGGCATAGGGATCAATGGCAGTGAATGGATTTGGAGGATATGAATGGCATTTCTGGACTTCTCACGTGGAATTTAGGCCATAACATAAAAACTGATTTGTTAAAATGCTTTATATATTTTACCACCTAATTTTAATTTCAACAAATGATCACGATTGAACTGTTATTTTGGAATTCATAAACCATTGTAAAGCCTTAAATATTCTTATTCTGTGGCTCATTATTCTGGAAAGCTTAATCCGTTGTAAAGCCTTAAATATCCTCCCCTGAAAAAGTTGATGTTTTCAGAAAGTGACTGTTTTCTAAATAATAAATTTACATATCTTTGAATAAATAAACCCAATTTTTTAGATGAAAGTAGCTTATTAAATTCAATACTTCGACCAATTCCCATTCCTCTGGTTATCATCAAGTCAGTCGTCAGTCCTCATTTGCCATAGTCAATCAACATCAATTTATATGGATATTGGGAGGAGGAAATAGAATATGGTTTCTATTCTAATCTATGCAGCAGTTTTCAATTTATTTAATTCCATACTTTTCCTAGTATTTTTGACTTTGAACATTTCGAGATTCACACAATTTATGAAAAAGCTTTAAATTTTGCCGAAGGAAAAATCCATTTTTGGAAAAACATGATTGTGATCTTTTCATTTTTGAGCTTTTTATGATTAAAGTGCATATTATTTGATCACCGAATATTTTAATAAAACATTCTCCATTTCAATATCTCTTTTATTATTTATATTTTAATCAAATAAATTAATTCCAATGAAAATATTTATCGATTATTGAAACAATTGACAACAATAATAACAAAAATAATAATATAAAAGAATCACATTTGATTTTGTTGATGAGCTCAAATTAAAGGAATGATTAATAATAAAAACAACAAAAAATAAATCAATTAAGGATGAAGGATTTAATAAAGCCGACTGTGATATTGGACCCAAATATAAAAGTGCCACAAATGAGGAATAATTTTTGGATTCGCTTCCGCGAACTAAAATTAATGAATTAAAAAATTGTATATTTTCAACAAAAATACCTGAATGAATAATTTTGGAAAAAATAATCCACAACAGTGTTACTGATGAACTGACCATCCAAACCATAACAGGGAACGGCATTCAAAATTCCCATTGCCAGCGAAAATGTAATCAAATAACGAGCAAAAAGTTCAACGATTCGATGCAACCACCATGGAATAAATTCTTAAAATTAATTTAGAATTAATTTATTAATTAAAACTTACCAAAACGAGGGGACAATTCGGTGATTTCGACCGTTTGAAGTGGCTAAATATTTAGATCATTATTTTAATATAATTTTATTATTATTTAACCTCAATTAAATATCCAACGAAGAGGACGGGTTTTTGTTGATTTTTCACTTTAAATCGTAAAAGTACTGTTCCATTGAAAAAAGCCGGGACCACGCAAACATAGCCAGGTGGAATTGTCTGCAAAAATCAATAAATCGATATTTTAATAATTTACAAAAAATACCGCAGTTAAATGTTGAACATTATTTGTTGGCTGAATTTCGCATTGTGCATGGCCAATAACTAATTTAATTAAATAAATTTAAAATAAATTAATTATTACTTTGCATTGCCGGAAGGCAGGCATAGGAATATGTGAATTCATTTGATTGATGCGATAAATAATTGGTACCCAAAACATTTTGTCCTACAATTTGCTGAGTTTGCTTTGTTCCAGTGGTTGGTAAAATTCGCTAAAAATATTTAAAATTAAATTAATCCAAATTTTTACCATTTTCAAATTTGCTCTTTTCCGCCTTGGATGCAATCCAAATTCTGCCTCAAAATCAGGAAAATTTGGAAAAATTGGTTTTGGTGTGGTCGGCGGTTGAATTTGAACATTTTGTTCTTTCGGTGGTTTTTCATCAATTGCCAAATATCGGAAGCAAATATGCGTTGAACTAGTTACATTGAATTCACCGCAACATTGCATTTCACCGTCCACCGATTGGGGGGCAATAATATATTCGGTGGTGGCCTTCATCCGGGCGACCGCCTTTTGTTGGGCCAGAAAACCGGAAGGCGGGTTTTCTTTGATCATTTGAAAGCATCGATTCCAATCATTGATATTTTTGACTTCACATTGGTTAATTTGGGTTATTTGGTAGCCAGATTGCAGGCCGGTTGGTCCAAATAAGCCAGATTTTGGTTCAACATCTTTATTATTAAATTTTATTAATTTATAAATGTTTGAATTACCAATCACAATAACACCCGAATTATTGGAATAAAGTGGGAATGCGAACACCGGTATTGAAATGAGTATCAAAACGCCCAAAAAAGCAAAAATAATATTATGCCAAATTCCAGCACCATAAATTCCTAAATATTATTTATTTATTAGAATATTTAATTCATTAAATTATTTTACTTAATTTCTGTGCATATGAACATCGACCCAATTCTTCCGATTCAATTTCCGTAAAGGCACCAGGGTATATGGCAAAAAGAAATATTCCCAAGCCTGAATGAAATTATTTATTAAATAAAATATAAATGAATAAACCTGTCACGCGAACATTGGCATTCGCCGCTGCAATTGCATGCCCCGCTTCATGCACAATACTGGCAATAATTATTACTAGCAAAAATATTGGCAAATGTGAGAGTGGAAGATTTATGCCGGGAAAGACCGGAGTAATACCAGCTTAAAGAATTATTAAATTAAAAATGTTATTTGGGGACATACCATTTATATGTTCATGGATGGGAATGTACAAAAAGGAATGTTGGTTTATGCTTGGCAAATTGGAAATTGAATCCGTTTGTTGTTGATGAGGTTGAGGAGTGGAATAAATAATTTCTTGTTTTTGAAAGGCACTAGTCAATTCGAACAATAGCAATCGAAATAAATATACAGGCGTTATTATAAAGCAGAGCAATGAGATAAGGGCACCGAAAGTAAACCATAAATCCTGAAAATTTGGATGATTTATTATCAAATTTTGAAGAATTTACCAATATTCGTGCTTTTCTAGGGTCCAATGAAAATTGGTCCAATAATTGCTGAAGAAAATGTGTAAATGTGGAAGCATGTCGGTCAAAATTTGCTAGGTATAATCGAAACTGAACAAAATAAATTTATACTAAAAGAATGAAGGTAATTTTACCTGAAAGAATGTGAACGAAATCCCATAATTTTCCAATAACTTTAAATATCTGAAAGAAATATTTCGTGAATTTTGTTTATAGTTTAATTAACCTTTCTGAATTTGATTGTCGCAAATAGAAGTCCACTAACAAAATTAGTATCCAGAACAAGAAAAGTAGACTTATTGCGGTAAAAAGAAGCATTTTAAATCCATTTTTTTGCTAAAAATATTACAAATTTATTAATAAATCATTCATTATTTTATTTAAATAATAAAAATTAATTAAATAAGATTTGTGAATTTATTATTAAAAAAAAAGAAATAGATGAATGCGTAATGCGGAGTTATTAGCATTAGCAGAGGTGGGATGAGTGTGAAGGAGGAAGGAGAATTCGTAGATTTTCAACTGAAAATTTAAAAATGAATTTTTATCCAATTTTATTTTTCCTTTTTTTCTGAGCCGGAGCCGAACGAAACTCGTCGACGAATGCGATGCGATGCGAGTTAGAGTCGAGACTCGAGATTGCTGGCAAAATCCAGAACTGATTAATTTAATTTAATTACGGATGTATTGCGCGAATTCTTAATCCGAATCCAAACCAAAATTGGAAAATAATTTAAAGCTATTTAGAGAAAAACATTTTTCCTTAATCGATATAATTTACAAAGAAATGTCATCATCCAAAATTTCTCGTGATACTCTAAATGAATGTGTGGCTGAAGTCCTGAAGAAATCGCAGGAAAAGAAGCGCAAATTCCGCGAGACAATTGAACTGCAAATTGCATTAAAGAATTATGACCCGCAAAAGGACAAACGTTTCAGCGGCACAGTCAGGTTTAGAATAAATCGATAATAATGGTTTAAATTGAATTATTTAAGACTGAAGAACATTCCACGTCCAAAAATGAAGGTTTGCATTTTGGGAGACCAAAAGCATTACGACGAGGCCACCGCCAATGGGTTTTTTTATTTCATATTTAATTTATAATAAACTTTTTAATTGCAGTATTCCATGCATGACTGCCGATGATCTGAAGAAGCTGAACAAGGACAAAAAGCTGATCAAAACACTCAGCAAGAGTTATGATGCTTTTCTGGCCTCGGAGTCGCTTATCAAGTTAATTTCCAATTTATCTTTCAAAAATTATTTCCAAAATATAGGCAAATTCCACGTATTCTCGGTCCTGGTTTGAACAAAGCAGGCAAGTTTCCTTCTGTCGTGACCCACAACGACAATTTGTCCGCCAAAGTTGACGAGATTAAGGCCACCGTGAAATTCCAAATGAAGAAGGTAAAAAATACATAATAATTCATTCAAATTAATTAATTTTCAAATTAGGTTCTGTGTTTGGCTGTCGCAATTGGCCACGTGGAAATGTCCCAGGAGGAGTTGGTTTCGAACATCGCGCTGGGCATTAATTTCCTGGTTTCGCTGCTGAAAAAGAATTGGCAGAATGTTCGCTCATTGCACATCAAATCGACAATGGGCCAACCGCAACGACTCTACTGAACATGGAATGGAAATATGTTGGAAGAATGATGATGGGCGACCTTTTGATGAGAATTCGTTGCTATTTAAAATATGTTATCATTCAAATTGTTAAATTGGGTGGTCTGCCACATCAAAGAAAAGAATAAATGTTGTTAAAATTTATTTGTTCAAAAAATACAGCCGTTAATGCGTCCGGATATAAAAAAATAAGAGGCGCTTTAAAGGTTTCCCAGTGTTTTAATTCAAAATTCACATGGCTCGCCCCGTTCACGTTCACCTTATTGACAATTATACTCATTTTTCCTTTTTTTAAATCACATATTACCTCATATGCACATTCAAAAAAATTAAAAACAATCGTAAAGCCGGTTTCTCCACCCCAAAAACCCTTTCCCAACTTTTATTCATCTAAAAAAATTACTTGCTCTTGCTTGGATTCGAACCCACGACCCTGCCCATTTTCAACCCATTTGCCTCTCTTCCAAATCCCCCCTTCTTTGCCATTAGGCCATGACATGCAGTTTTTGTGTTTTTTGCTCACTTCCATATCCATCCATTAGCCCTGGTTTTTGAGCATAGATCCCACTACAAACTATATATCAAACGAAAGCTGTTTCAGTTTAGGTTTCTAGAAATACTTCAAAATCCAAAAAAAAGAATTATGTTAAAATTTATTTATTCATATTCATTTTATTTGCAATACAATTTAATGGGTAATTAATTGAATTAGAGGTATTTTTGGTCAGGAATCCCATCCACCAAAAGGGTCACAATATGGCATTAGATCTCGTAGAGAGCAGCCAAAACGGCAGCAAAACTGAAAACCAATTTTGTTAAAAAATAGTAAAAAATTAGTCAGAGAATTCTCACTAGCATCATTTCTGTCATTGATGGGACCCGGTATTGTTCCTTTGTTTTTCCTCCATCTATCATTTTTGTTGATCTGTTTGTTTCAATACTGTTCCTTTTTAATTCTGCTGATGAGAGTTTATCTGTAAATTGTTGGAATAAGCCCTGTGAGTTATTTGAAATACCGTATTCCCTCTATTAGTGTCCAAGGGCGGCTATTTTTAATGACCCTAAAAGGGAATAAAAATTCATATTTTTTACTTTTTTCTCCTTAATTGAAATGGAGGACATAATTAGAGGCTAGAAGGAGAGGGCTTTTATTTGTCAAACCCTCCAAAGGAGTTCGTTCGGGGGAGGCCAATAAAAGAAGAAATACGGTATGCCACCCACTAACCAATATTATTCCAACCGTAATTCACTCGTTTATGAATTAAATGCTCTTCGATGTCCTCCTCTGCCAATGCCAAACTTCTTTTCTTCCTTTTCATTCCACAAGTGATTTCCCAAGCAGCAGCGAATGATTCTCCTCCCGGGGGGCAAAGTTTCATCAAACCCACATTCGGCCTTCGAATAAATGCTTCGGATATTGTGAATGCAAGGAGGAGAAGGCTTATTAGTGCCAAAAAATGTTTCCGTGATGTTCCAATTTTTGAAGTCATTGTTTTTTAAATAATTCCCTCCAAAGTTTATTCTAAAATATGCAGTTTATAATTTACGAACTTGTTGAATTGAATGTGGTCATTTATGTGAGAAGGAACCGAAATGGGCTTTATATACGGCATTTCTTGTGAATTTATTCTATAAATAAGATTAACAACAATGGTTGGAGGGAATTTGAGGATGAGTTCATAGAGGAAAATAGGGAATGGCACAGTTTAGCAGAAACCAACAATTCGACAATTCCATTCCACTTTTAGGACAATTAAAGGGCATATTGTTCAGCATTGGCCAGCGGGTTTCCTTCCGGCTGCATTCCCCCATTCTTGTTTGCTTCATCATCTTTTGCCAAAATGAATAGTCCTCTCATCAATTTTGTTCGTTAAATGTCAAAATATATTCCGGCTACCGGATTAGCCATGACTCTGTGTGCTTTTTATTGGCTAATGATGAATGATGCCGTTCCACGCAAAACGCCCTAGGAAATTAAAATCCCTCTCGATTAAACTCCCACTTTAGTGAATTTAGCTTTGTAGAGGAAAATTGGAAGTAAAATTGGTGACGTTTTCCCGAGAAGATGCAGCAACACAGGAAGGAAGGAAGGAAGGAACTTTAGGGCGAAACTGACGTTAAATGTTTTTTTATACAAGTACAAAATCAAAAATGGAGCATCATTAAAATTGGACTATATAAATTTGTGTGGGCGATGAATACAAAATTCAAAGTATATTTCCTCTATTAGAAGTCCACCCTCGACTTTGCATTACATTTTTTAGTACCATTGGACACAATTAAAAATGCTATGGTTTGTTCAAAAATATCAATCCATTTTTGTGCTTCGAAACTAATAAGCCCAAGGGCTTCTAATAGAGGAAATACGGTATTTTGGATAGCAATTTTGGGAATATTTTATGAAATATTGAAAGACCAAATGATGAGAGAGGGAAGGAATGGTTGGGATTTTGAGAACAAATCACTCGGATTCCAAAGGAAGAAGGGAAGGTGGCAATTATTCGGACATCGGTGAAAATATTGAAGCTTTCTACAAATTCCTCTTCATTAATTCCTTGCCCTAGCCACTGAGTCTGTCATTCCATCATTGGCCAATAAAGTGCAATGCTTCCAGCAACAATTTGTTGGGGCACTCCTTCTCCAATTTCAACAATCTCTTCACTTTTTTTTATTGCTTCGTCTGCTGCTGTTTTGTTCACTGCTTCCATTTTCAACAATGGAAAAGTGCATTTCGGCATGCTTAGCCTCCTCAACAAAAAGGGAATTTGTGAAAAGGCAATCATTTCGATGCAATTTGATGAAGCCATTCCTATCATTTTGACTGAATTCCCCAAATAATCTTTGTCTCTCTGCGGCAATATACTGAAAAATAAACAAAATATAAATAATTAATGGTGTTTAATTTGTCGAAAAAATCATTGAAACTGCGAAAAGGTTTTAGTGGTTTAATGGTTTGTCCTGGATTAATAAACCTTATACCCAATCGATAGATCCCATCAAGACGCGTCGATTGGTTTATAATTTGTCATGGTTTGGTCAAAAATTAAGGGTTTTATACCGCTTAAACAATCTCGTGCCTTTTGGTTTAAAACTAATTTCAAATTGGTTAAACCTATAAGCCAAATCATAATCAAACGTCTCTCAACGAGATCTATTGATTGGATATATATTTGTCAGTCAAGGACAAAACATTAATCCGTTAAAATCTTTTCGCCAAATGTTTTTTCCGTATATTAAATATTTCTCATAAATAATAAATGGTTAAATTTGGTTTACTTTTTCTCCAAATTTCATGAGTTGCATTTTGAAACCAAAATTTGGTCGGGCACAATATCGCCTTTGGCCAATATATTCAAGAGCATTTGAATAGCTCAAATTGGTCACTGTAATCAAATAGGCCACACAAATGCAAACACTTCTACTGGCACCGGCCAAACAATGAACCAAAACATTCTCTTGAATTAAATTATCAAATACAGTGTAAAATTGTTGAGTAACCATGGCGAAGTCGATGAGAGTGAATAAATGAATTGGTGGAGGGGAAATATTTAAGCACATTTTCCCCTGGGGAATCATTCAAAACCACTCGAAGGACTTCAACTTTAGCACCGCCAAAATCGCAATCTTTGGTGAATCCATGGACAGAAACAATTGCCCGAATTTTATTCTCATCCAACATTTTCACATCAACGGCATCACGAAGGCTGCCCACATAAAGTCCAGGCAAAATCTTCAAATAAAGTTTTAGTTTATTAGGCAAAATTGCCTTGATTATGTGGGAACCTGATCCATTCCAGTCGAAATTCGTTTACGCCATTGTGAAAAGGCCAATTCATGGTTCATTTTTACAGAAAATGGGATATATTTTTCAGCCAAATTATCGAATAATCTTTTCTCATTTCCATCTAAAAATGCCCTCCTAAACAGGAAGAAAAATTGGCGAATATGAAAAGCAAAGAAATCGAAATTGAATTGAAACAATGAATGCACGAATTTACACTTTCATATATAAAAATTTTTATTCTCCCAGAGTATTTTCATATCGTGTTTTCTTTCAATTTCAACGTAAAATAGGTGGCATAATTATCCCAGAAATGACTGAAAAAATGCAATTGAACTGTTTAAGGGCGAATAAAATCTTTTTTTAAATGAGTATTGAATGAACACAAATAAATACAGACAGACAAAAATGGAAAGTTGGAAAAAAAGGCGTTTTTCAGCTGCCAGATTTCATTCTTCCATCCAGATTCATTGATGCAAGCCGGCAGGTCCGCCGCCATCCTCTTTTTCCCATGAAACGCACATAAAATCGCCAAATGGGCCAACCCTGTCTCTGGCATTGGACAGCTCTTCCAAAAATGATTGGCCTCCTCCATCCAGCGATTCGGTGCGTCTGAACATCAAAATCGGCATAAATTCGGGGAAATAATTTCTTCTCCTCCAGACTGACTCGATGTTGGCGGATCCTCTTCTCCTTTGGTGTTGTTCATCCGGCAAAATATGGCCACCTCTTTTGGGCGGGATTGGTGGAGGAGTTGAGGTGGAAGGAGGATTCAGTGGATTGTTCAAAATTTGTTGGACAGTTCGTTCAGGCCTTGGTGGAGGGGAGGAAGTGGATGAGGCGATTGAATCCCTTTGCAGAGATGGGACTGGCTTTTCTGCTGGATTGGATTTATTATTGGCCATTGTCCTTTCAATTGTATTTGTATTGCTGCTGATTGGATTGTAGGATTCAATCAAAACATTTTCGGTGCCTTTGATTTCATTGCGACAAAATGGGCAATTTTTCTCGCCATCCGACTTTTCCTTATCAAAATTGAATTGGCTTCATTCCAATTTAGTCCTTTTTATTACCTGCCATTTGATCAAACATGATCGGCAAAGTAAATGTCCGCACGGTTCCAATTTCACATTTTTATTTCGTTCATCACAAATTTTGCACATTTCAAATGTTGTGCCCATTTGGCAATAAATTTGATATTCTTCCGACGAAACTTGCACTCTGCCTTCCGTGTTATTTTGTAGGGCAAAGGACAAATCCACATTTTTGATTCGTCCATTTGGGTACAGATAAAAGCCTTCCCTACTTCCATCGACCTAAATTCCCTTTTAATTTGTGTAAATATTTCAATTTAATGACCAATGATTGAATGAATGATTTATTTTGAGGAATTGTTTGGTATATTTTAGCATCCGGCGCAACATAACCAATTGCCCATTGGCCAAGTCGAGTGCAACTCAATCGGAAAACATAGCTTTAAAAGGGGAAATGGAAAAGAAAAATATTTTGGGAATGACCTTCCCGGTTTATTGATGAATTGTTGAAGTCTTTGTTTGACCTCCTCATAGGTCATGAAGGCCACAAATGCTGGATGGGTGACTGCCAACAATTGCCAATTTTTTAGCAATGAATTCCAAGGGTGAAAAAGCCTTGAAAAGACATTTATATTTGGTAATAATCGCCTAAAGGAAATATTTAATTTGCCGAAAAAACATTGCAATCGCCGAAAAGATTGGAACTGTTCAGAAGTTAAACCTAGACATATAAACCTTATACTCAATCAATAGATACTTAGGTTTTGGTTTAAGTTTAACCATTTCGAACTCAGTTTTGAACCAAAAAGTCTAAACAGGTTTAAAACTGTTAAAAACCCAATAATTTTGACCACCAAACTATAACAAATTACATAGCATTCGATGCGTCTTTACAAGCTCAATCCATGATTATATATGGTTTATGAATGTTGGCCAAACCCTTAAATCAAAATAATTATTTTGATATTAAATATTCCTTTCGACAATTTCAATATTTTTTTCCGGCAAATTAAATACTATTCATTGTCCAAAAACCTGGTGAAAACATCAAATTCAAAATTGCTAATGTGATCATTGCACGTCAAATCAATTGTATTCTTCAATGCGTGTGTTTCACTGCCAACACAAAATTTATGCACTTTATTCAATTCATTCCGAAATTCCTCCCAGGGAACAATTGTCCTCTCTGCCCCGAATGAATTTAGCCAAAATTCTTCGGCCTGCCTTTTGGTTATCCGAAAACGGCTGCCAACAAATTTTCCATCCGGAAATTCGGCCTTCAATTCCGAAAGCATGTGCGAAAATATCAGTGATTTTTTGGTCAAATGCCGTCTGGCACTGGATCCTTCCTCGAATAATTTTTCCTTTTCCGTTTTGAAAAGCCGAATTGTTTGTTTGCATTTTAGGGTCAAATTGGAGAGGAAAAGTCGAAGGAAAAGATTGTCTTGAAGGATGTTAGGGTCGTTGGTGAATATTGTGTTTAGGAGATTGTAAATGTCAGGCAGAATGTCGAGAATGAATGGAGGCGAATTTTTCAAATTTAATTTTGGTTGATGACAAAAACGAATCACCGATTCCATCATTCCATAGCATTTCTCGACTGTTTTTCGGTCCTAAAAATTGTGGGGATTTTTTGTTAAACCAAAAAATGTTGACTTGTGCATTCAAAGAGCAATTTGGGCCAATCATAATTTGAGTTTGATTGCCTGCTAATCCGGAGTGATAGGCGGATAAAATATTTTGGGTGGACGAACCGACCAATGAAGCTGCCGTTCCAACCACCCGATTCAGCAATGAGCTGGCCGCATTCATTTTCTTGGCTTTTAAATATTAGCTAAAATGGAATAAAAGGAAGTTGGATTAGTCAGCCAATTTTGGATTGAAAGAAGGGGAATTGATCGAATCTCGCCACATCCATAAATGGAAATGGAAGGCAAAATAGAGGGCAATGCGGGAACATAAAAAAGGAAACCCGCTGGCGATGGTCGCCGCCAAAGATGGAAGGAAAAGGAAGGGAAAAGCGTTGGAACCGATCAACCAGCCGACCCGCAAAACTCGGTTCTTTCATTCCAAACTACAGAGTGAACATCTTCGCCCAAAATGGTCAAAAACGAATCTAAATGGCGGAACATCATCTATCCCATCTACAATTAACTTTTTTCTCTGAATTGACTAAAAATTCATTAATTTGTGTCAACAAAAACCACTTTAATTACCAACTGAGGCCGGCCGCAATGCCCTTTTATGACCAAAATCAGCAGGTAAATAATTTATAAAAAATAAAAATATCAGCCGCTAAACAATCTGCCACCAATTGCTTTTCCTGCTCTGCTTAACATTCCATTATTAGAGGAGTTCGCTTCAATAGTAAAAAAGAAAAGCTATGTGACAAGTGAATGAAAAGTGGGTGAAAGTAGGAAAAAGAAGACAACTGAATGGATGGATTGAATATTGCTGGGGGGAAAATGAGAGGGAAAATGGAGGAGAAAGTCCACAGACGATTTTCCCTACAGCCCCATCAGCAGAGGCGGACGTATTTCTCGCCGATCATATTTTATTAAAAGTATTCGATCTTTTGCCCCCATAAAATTAACAATTCCCACAACATTCCATTCCAATCCCCTTCTATTAGAACAGACAAGGATTGGCCAAGACGAGTCCATTTTAATTAAAATTGAGGCGAGGCCAAATTGGTGGAAAATGTCATCAACAAATTGATAAAATAATATTCCAAATTGGGTCAAAATGCAAATCGACGGAGGGGCCGCCGAAATTATTGACCAGGAATTGGAGATTGCGATTGAATTGAGCAGGTCATTCATTCATTATCATAAGAATTAGATTGGAAAGAATTTTGGGCAAATATTTTGGTTGAACATTTTTAAATAAAAATTGTCCAGGAGAACATTTATGGAGGAAAAAGCGAAAAGGGAGGCGGAAGAGGGTCAAAAAACGTCTGATTTGATGGTTGTTGAAGATCCGGCAGTTTTGGAAAGGAATCGACAAATTGAACAAATCAAAGAAATGTTTAGGGCCAGTGCCAAGTAAAAAACATCATCAAAAATATTTCAATTGTCCAAAAATTCAGTCCCTCCAATCCATTCTTGCCTTCAAATACCAATTTCCCACCTCCTCGTCCACCTGGCCCAATCTTTGGCCAATCCAATATTATGGGCCAAGGCCAGGGTGCTCTTTGCCCGAACTTTGCCTATTTCAATTCTTCGCAGCCTTTTTGCTTGCCTTCAACCTCATCTTCAACAACGGGAACATCATCACAACACCATTTTGAATGTAACTAATTATGGGAAAATTAAAATGGAACGGGAAAAAAGGGGAATTGGATCAATTGAATAAATAAACATTTTTGGGAGAATTGGACAGAAATTGGATATTGCCAAATTTTCTAAACAAAATCTGTGTTTTTTAGCAACATTTCCTCCACCGCCTCCCACGCCTGTCCCATCATTTTCGAGCAGCAACATTGGCCATTTTTTGGCCCCATCCACCTCTTCCTCATTTCATCCATCCAATAATTCTGCATTGCCTTTGGCCATTCAAACAAATTTGAATCCATTTAAGCTGGTTAGCCCAAATTATTTGGAATTATTTTTGAATGCATTTTAAAAAGGGCACAAATTTGGCTGCCTCCCCTTTGAAAGTCCCATTTCGGCATGGCGATTTAATTGATTTGAATTCGCCAAGAAATGTTCGATCAATGGCACTAGAAGAGGTTATTTCACTTATTTGGCATTTTTTGTCTATTCATTTTTTTGCAGTTTGATCCACTTTACAAAAAACTTCAAAAAATGAAAAATAATCAAGAAGAGGAAATGGAAAATGTGACATCCGAAAAAAATGAAAGAAATTCAAAAATTGAAGAAGAAATTGGCCAAAAACAAATGGACAAAAATGAAAAAAACAGTCAATCAACCCCATCGGAAAATGAGGCCACCAAAGGAGGGAATGAGGAAAAGCCAAAGGCGAGGCCAAGAAAAATTAGGCCAAATGGTGGCCAACAAAGAATGTTGAATTGTGCAGATTTAAAGGCGGTTAAGGAATTGACTTGCGATTTTTACAAAGAGGCAAGCGAATTATTCCCAAAATATAATATTCAATTTTGAAAATAAATTGTAGAAACAACTTCTTTCGGAGCAATCCTCTCGATTGGCCATTCCAATGGCGGGAAAGAAAAATGTTTTCTTCCTTTCACCCGTTCTCGACTATTTTGTTACGAGGTAAATTTCGCAATTTTAATTCCGCCTGTTGAATTTGCACTAAAATAATTCCGCCTGTTTTATTTGCCCCAAACATAATTCCGCCTGTTTTATTTGCACAAAAATAATTCCGCCTGTTTTATTTGCCCCAAAATAATTCCGCCTGTTTTATTTGCCCCAAACATAATTCCGCCTGTTTTATTTGCCCCAAAATAATTCCGCCTGTTGAATTTGCACTAAAATAATTCCGCCTGTTTTATTTGCCCCAAAATAATTCCGCCTGTTTTATTTGCACCAAAATAATTCCGCCTGTTGAATTTGCACTAAAATAATTCCGCCTGTTGAATTTGCACTAAAATAATTCCGCCTGTTTTATTTGCCCCAAAATAATTCCGCCTGTTGAATTTGCACTAAAATAATTCCGCCTGTTGAATTTGCACTAAAATAATTCCGCCTGTTGAATTTGCACTAAAATAATTCCGCCTGTTGAATTTGCACTAAAATAATTCCGCCTGTTGAATTTGCACTAAAATAATTCCGCCTGTTGAATTTGCACTAAAATAATTCCGCCTGTTGAATTTGCACTAAAATAATTCCGCCTGTTGAATTTGCACTAAAATAATTCCGCCTGTTTTATTTGCCCCAAAATAATTCCGCCTGTTGAATTTGCACTAAAATAATTCCGCCTGTTGAATTTGCACTAAAATAATTCCGCCTGTTGAATTTGCACTAAAATAATTCCGCCTGTTGAATTTGCACTAAAATAATTCCGCCTGTTGAATTTGCACTAAAATAATTCCGCCTGTTGAATTTGCACTAAAATAATTCCGCCTGTTGAATTTGCACTAAAATAATTCCGCCTGTTGAATTTGCACTAAAATAATTCCGCCTGTTGAATTTGCACTAAAATAATTCCGCCTGTTGAATTTGCCCCAAATTAATTCCGCCTGTTTTGTTTGCCCCAAAATAATTCCGCCTGTTTCATTTGCCCCAAAATAATTCCGCCTGTTTCATTTGCCCCAAATTAATTCCGCCTGTTTTGTTTGCCCCAAAATAATTCCGCCTGTTGAATTTGCACTAAAATAATTCCGCCTGTTTTATTTGCCCCAAAATAATTCCGCCTATTTCATTTGCCCCAAAATAATTCCGCCTGTTTTATTTGCACTAAAATAATTCCGCCTGTTTTATTTGCACCAAAATAATTCCGCCTGTTGAATTTGCCCCAAAATAATTCCGCCTGTTTTATTTGCCCCATCGGTGCTAGGTTGATTCTGATTCCACATTCACAATAGTCAATGGTACAAATAAAAAACATTTTTTTAATTTGAAATATTTTAAATGTTTTGAACAATTTTAAGATTAAAAATTCAAATTGTTTTAAAAGTAAAAAATGTTTGAAAATAAAAATGAAAGCAAAAACACAAATTTAAAAAAAATAAAAAACAAAAATCTTGGAAAAATAAAAAAACAAATTTTAAATAAAAAAAAACAAATTTTTGGAAGATATAAAAATACAAAATGATTTTTGGAAAAATAAAGAATAAAATATCTGGAAAAAAACAAAAACATAAATTTTTTGGAAAATATAAAAATGAAAAATTTAAACACAAATTTTTGGAAAAAAACAAAAAAAAAAAAATTTGGAAAAGAAAACAAAATGTTTGCAAAATAAAAAAATTTTTTTGGAAGATATAAAAATACAAGATGATTTTTGGAAAAATAAAGAATAAATATCTGTAAAAAACAAAAACACAAATTTTTTGGAAAATATAAAAATGAAAAATTTTAAAAAAGTTTGGAAAAACACAAATTTTTGGAAAAAACAAAAACATAAATTTTTGGGAAAAAAACAAAATGTTTGCAAAAACAAAACACAAATTTTTGGGGAAAAACAAAATGTTTGCAAAAACAAAAACATGAATCTTTGGAAAAATAAAGAATAAAATATTTGGAAAAATAAAAAATAATTATAAATATTTTCCATTTTTTGATAAATTGTTTTTTATTTGTACCATTGTATGTGTGGAATTAGAAAGAATCGTTCATTTTGCACCTCCCTTTGTATTGTACAGTATTATTGTGAAATTGACCCGGAAGGAAATTGTCATTTGATCCCTCAATTTCAGATTGACCGTCGACACAATAAAATTACGTGTTCATCAGGATGATACGTGAGAATATTATCAAAATATGCTAAATAAAATGGAAAATTAAGCTGGCCAAGAGATACTCCCGAAGAACCCAAAAAATTGGAATTGACTTGTGGAGTGCAGAATACGAGTGAAGAAATTTTGGTTGATGTTTTGTTGAGGCTCCTCTCCCAGGAGGAAATTGAAAAGAATGGAGGGCAAATTCCATTGAGCGAATTTGCATTGAAAGTTTTTGGCACTGATGAATTCTTGGTCAGGGATGCGCCAATTGGTTGGGCATGGAAATTGAAAATAAAAATATTGGGAAAAAATTAAGGAAAACATCCATTTGTGGCCGAATTTTTGGCCAAAGGGAAAGACGTGGAATTGGAGGTGGGAAAATGCCGTCTCCGTCAAACGCCAATGCCCAGCCGAATGGCAATAAGGTAATTTTGAGATTGTTTTTGGCACATTAAATTGATGAAAACTGTAACAGAACGGCATCCACATATCCATTGGTGAATGAAGATGTTTTCAACACATTTTGCCAAACATTGAAAGGCCACATTGACAAATGTTTGGCACAACCCGAGGACAAAAGGTTGAGGCAACCGGTCATTCAAAGCATCAAGTACACATCCCTTCGTTTTCATTTTATATGGCCAAATTACTCTTCAGAATGATCACCACCTATATGTACAATGTCCAACCGGCTGATCTGGTTTCGGCCATGGATTTCTTCAATTCAACAAATTCCCTTACAAATTTGCACGATTCCATCCATTCCCTGGTTTCTGCCCTCATTCGCCTTTTCCGTGCCTATTGTCGATCATCACTCACTGATTTTTCTGTTCTCGACCCATTGGAAGGTGAACAACATTCGAAGGGAGAGGGCGGCGAAATAAAGGATGCAGCTGGATGCAATGAAAAATTACTTTTATTTGTGGAATCGGCGCACAATTTGCCGGCAATTTGGCAATCCAAATACAAAGCATTCTTCCTGGAAGCCCATTTAATGTATGGGCCAAAATCATTTGGGATGAGTGCCAGCTCAATGCGCATTTTAACCAACAAAACTAACAACAATTTCCCATTTGTTCCTCTTGAACATTGGGTCGATTTTGATGTTCACATTTCGGCATTGCCTCGTGAATCACAAGTCTGCTTCATTCTACGGGGCATTCCACTTTTGGAGGAGGGACCCATTCAAATGGAAAGTATTAGCCAAAATGGTCATGGATCATCATCAACGGTGAGCAGCGGTTATGGAAGTGCCCGGAATAGTGCAAACAATGAAAGTGGCATATTCCATATTCAATTGGCCACAGCCAGTCTTCCACTCTACAATGTTGAAGGGTAAATGCCAATCTTTGAATTCAATCGAATCATTTTAATTTATAGTTTTCTATTACAAGGCCCAATCCTCGTTCCTTTACAACAAATGGACGATGATGTTGTCCAACCCTGGGGACCAAGGCCGTTGATTCGCAACCCAGATGATATCATTTTGGTGTTGAAGGCATTGAAGTTTGAATTTCGAGTCCAATTCCCACAACAAATTCAACCAAGTGAAGTGTGAGTTGAATAGGGTATTTATGGAAATGGATATTTTTGAATTTAAAGGCATTGGCGAGAATTTGACACATTGCCTTCTGATGAACGTGAAAATTTGCATAATTTGGTGGAAAATGCAAACAGCCATCAGTGAATTATATTTTTTATATTTTAATATTTATTTTCACAAAGATTGGCGGAAGATGACCGAGAATTCCTATGGTCCAATCGACATTGCCTACATCAATTCCCGCGTGCCCTTCCCCTAGTTTTGGGCTCTTCATTCTCTTGGGGAACATATAGTCTTGGAAATATTTATTCCCTCCTCCATAAATGGGCCTCATTACCACCTTTTATTGCCATTGAACTTCTTTTGCCTTAGTAAATAATTTGTGGATTCCGTTTTAAAAAAATATTCTACATTTCAGTTTCCAAGACAAAATGGTCCGACAAAAGGCCATCCAATCCATAGAAGGAGCATCTTCGGAATTTCTTTTCTCCTTGATCACCCAATTTGTGGAAGCATTGCGCTATGAAACATTCGAGAATTCTGCTTTATCCACTTTTTTATTGGAACAATCAACCAAAGATCGTCGATTCGCATTTGAACTATTTTGGTAAGAAAAAGGGTGATGTGATGATTCTCCGAATTTATGTGCTTTTCCAAAAAATTTAAAAAAAAGATAGTAAAAGGGGGAATTTTTTATTTCTAATGACATGAAAGAAGGTGGACGTATCCGGAAAAATTATTTTTTAAATCAAAATTGCTTTCAGAATAAAAAATCAGAACATTTTCCTGAAAGGAACATAAAAAACAGAAAGGTCAAAAAATTAAAAATCATAATAATTAATTTCTAGAATGGTCTTGAAAGAAATAAAAGTTTCTGGAAAAACTAATCTTTTAGGAATGAAACACAAATCTTTCCGGAAAACAAAATTTAATTGGATAAAATGCAAATCTTTCCGGAAAACACAAATCTAACCGGAAAATACAAATCTAACCGGATGAAACTCAATTCTTTCCGGAAAATACAAATCTAACCGGAAAACACAAATCTTTCCGGAAAACACAAATCTAACTTTATGAAACACAAAAACCTTTCCAGAAAACACAAATCTAACTTTATGAAACACAATTCTAACCAGAAAATACAAATCTAACCGGAAAACACAAATCTTTCCGGAAAACACAAATCTAACTTTATGAAACACAAAAATCATTCCAGAAAACACAAATCTAACTTTATGAAACACAATTCTAACCGGAAAACACAAAAGCTAACTGAATGAAACACAATCTTTCCGGAAAACACAAATCTAGCTGGGTGAAACACAATCTTTCCGGAAAACACAAATCTAGCTGGGTGAAACACATTTCTTTCCGGAAAACACAAATCTAGCTGGGTGAAACACATTTCTTTCCGGAAAACACAAATCTAACTTTATGAAACAAAATTCTAACTGGAAACCACAAATCTAACTGGATGAAACACAAAAATCTTTCCGGATGAAAAACACTAATCTAGCTAGGTGAAACACAAATCTTTCCGGAAAACACAAATTTAAAAACACAAACTAATTGATTGAATTTGAATTACAAATCTTTCCGAAAAACACAATCTAGCCGGTTGAAATACAAGAAAAGAAACTTTCCAGAATGAAAAAACTCCGGAATACCGTACTTTTCTCTCATTAAATTAAAACTATTTCCCCTTTTCTTTAATCCATTACCCTTTTTGAACTTTTTTTTTGAAGAATTGCAACATTTTTTGAAATTTTGAATGGAATGAATATAAATTAAATTTTAGGCAATTACAACATCGAATTCACGACGGCAAAAATCCAAGTTTTGTTTCACGTTGTCATCTTCTTCAGCAAATGTTGTTTGAATTGAATATTCCCGGATTCGAAAATGAAATTGCCTATCAACAAATTTTCCTCGATAAATTGGACAAAATTTCCATAAATGTTAAGGCTAGTGCCGATGGAATGATGGTACTGTAATAAATGAATTGTTTTCATTTATTTGATTGAAATAATTCACAGATGAAAACATTGCACAAAGATTTGTACCAACTTTGCGATGATATGGATATGCGAAATGTGCGCATCCCAATTGCGCCTTCATTCCTCTGTAAATCCATTTCCGTGATGGAATGCTCCATTTTCAATTCACTCACAAAGCCAATGAAAATTATTGTGAAGGGAAAGAGGAATTCATATGGAATCATTTATAAGGTGAAAATTGGCGGGAAATGCCAAAATTTATTCGAATTAAGGCTGGCGATGACCTTCGACAAGATGCGGTCGTAATTCAATTGGTTCGGGCAATGAATGATATTTGGATGGGGGAGGAATTGGATTTGAGGATGATCCTTTTTCGATGCCTTCCAACTGGGAATCGAAAAGGATTGGTAAAAGCCAAAATGATTTGAAAAAAGAGGACATCACATTTTCAGATTGAATTAGTCCCAAATTGTAGCACACTTCGCGAAATCCAAATTCAATCTGGATCGGGGGTGGCCGGCGTCTACAAAGATGAAGTGCTGGACAATTGGTTGCGCAAACAAAATCCATCGGAATTTGAATACAATACGGTACTAATAAATAAAAAAAACATTAAAAGTAAATTCTAAACAGGCTTGGGAAAATTTTCGTCGTTCATGTGCCGGTTGGTGCGTGGCCACATATGTGCTGGGAATTGGTGATAGGCATAATGACAATATTTTGATGACCACAAATGGCCACGTTTTCCATATTGATTTTGGCAAATACATGGGCGATTGGCAAATGGCCGCCGGCTTCAAAAGGTCCGCTCACATTAAAATGGACTATTTTGGCAAAAAAACTTTTTCATTTTAGAGATCGAGTTCCATTTGTTTTCACGCCTGAAATGGCATTTGTCATCAATCGGGGCCAAACAACCACCGAATATTTCCAACGATTTGTGGACGAATGTTGCCAAGCATTGAATTTATTGAGGAAAAAGTGTTCAATGATTTTGAATATAATGCGCTTTCTGAGTTGTTCCGATATTCCTGGGATGTCAATGGAATCTGTGGTTGGATTTGGGGAATTGTCTAATATAATTTGGAATTATTTTCAGAATTTTGTTGAGAATAATTTGATGTTGGAATTGAACGATGTTCAGGCAACGGTCCTTTTCACACGGATGCTCGAAGAATCAATGCAAAGTCGATTCCCCCGGCTCAACTTTTTTGCCCATACAATTGCCCAATTCAAGGGAAATCCGCTGCAAATTTCCGGTGTTACAAAAGTGGAAGACATGAACCGGCTTTCATTCATTTCCGAAATTTATACGTAAATGAAATAGGAAAATAATATATTTTAGTGGATTTATTCAGGGAAAAAAGTGAGGGTCGAATTGAAACGGTGCTGGTTAATTCCTATGAAAAATGGCAGGAAAATGGCAAAAAAATATATGTGAGAATAAAATGGAAATCATTATTGTCATTAAAATTTAGATTTACAAATTATTGGTGAAAAGAGTCCAGGAAAATGTGAATACTCAAATATACAGGTATCCCAAAAAAAAGAATTCAGAATTAATTCCAAAAATGATTTCTTTAGATCATTCCAAGAATTCCAAGAATTGCACTGGAAATTGTCCTATCGTTTCTCGAGTCGTGCCATTCCTCCACTCTCCCAAATTGTCAATGTTGGCCGTTCCAATATTCGGGCAGTGGCCGTTCGAAGGCAATGTGAACTCCAATACTTCCTTCAACGCCTGAATACCCTTTCCGATGAAGTGGCACATTGTGACCTAATTTACACATTCTTCCATCCAATCTATCGGGATACGGAGCCAGAAACACGAAAATTGAATGGTAAATTTGATGATCAATTTCAATAAACGATCTTTCTATTCAGGAATGCCAGATATTCGGGCCGATGCCAATTCCCAATGTCAACTTCTGTTACGAATTTCCCTGGATCAACCAAATTCGGAATTGCGCATTTTCGTAGGGCATGCAAAGAATTTGCCATTGGTTGGGAGGGAACAGGCACCGGACAGTTACGTGAAAACATATTTGCGATGGGGCGTAACCCAACATCAAAAACATTGGAAAAGGAAAACCCAGGTGGTCCGGAATGCTCAGAATCCAACTTATAATACGGAGGTAGATACAAATGTACTAAAATTTGTCTTAATTGAATTTAATTTCCACAGATTTGTTATTCACTCTCAAATTTGTGCACATTTTCTGCCATTCCAACATCAACCAACTCCTCTCAATCCAATCTTTCACATTTGAGTTTGGATGTGTCCGTCTGGCATTCGGGCAATGCTGTTCTCAAAGACAATTTTCCCCTTTGTGAATCCAGAATTCAGCTGAATCAGTTGGAGGATTGTGTGATAAACAGAAAAGGCATTAAAGAATTGGAAAATTGGTTTAGTCTGACGCCAAGTTACGGATAATTTACATATAATTATGTTTTTTTTTGCCAATTTTCTTTCCAATTTTCCTCAGTTTATCTCAACCTTTATATTTTCGGCATTATTTATTATTTCATAGGAATATACACAACAAAGCAGCAAATTCAATCTCCGTCTAATTTCCAATTTTAATCAATTTTATTTCGGCATTATACTCAACTCAATCTATTCATCATATATTCGCCCTACATAAAATCCCATATCAAAATTCTATTCGAACAAATTACATTTAAATTGCCGAGAAAGTGTTAATTTTTTGTGATTTTTTTGCCTCATCAACGAATTTATTGTCTTGTTTTTTTTGTATTATAAAAAATGCAATATAATGGTGGCTCTGGCTTTAATAAAGTAAATTATAATTGGATTATATAAATTACAAGCATAATTAACTGTTGGGGGCAAACAAGGGAGCAGACAAAGAGAGATGCATAAAATAGAATGATGAGAGGAGAGACGCAGACATAAAAAGATGGGAAAGATTTGTTCTATTTCCTCCCTTTGTGTGCTTTCCATACATAATTTTTCCCTTCCATGTCCACATAAGACCCCCCAAAAATGAAGTGCTGGCTGGGAGTGTGATGGCCACACACTTCCCATACGATAACGATACGATTCGACCCGATCCGGTACCTAAATCCGGCGCTCTTGAGTGTTCGGTCCGTCACTCTTCGGAGTTGCGTGGAATAATTTTGGAGGGCGCCGGTGCCCGCATTGCTTTCGGGCGGTGCTTTTTAATCGTTTGTAAAATTTGTATTAAGTAAATAAGTGGATGCGGACATAAAAAGAATATTTAGTCGCACATAAGTACATAAATTTTGCAATTCTATTTTGATTGTTATTAACGGAATGTACATTTTGGATTTCATTATTAAACTGAAGGCTGAAGCCATCGAGGCAAAAATGAGGCCTCTACTGATTTTGATCGTGTAAAATAAAAGTATTTTACTTATAATTCAACGATTAATTGAGATATTATTCCAAAAAATAAAGAAAAGGAAAGCAATAAAACTTATTATTTATTTGCTGTCTTCATTGGAAAACTAAAAAGCAAATAATTTGCAAAAATCCCAATTGAAGAAATATGGCCAAAACATGAATGTGCATTTATAGAGGCATAAAAATTTATCCGAATTTAATAAAGACAATTCAAATAAAGAATAAGAATATTAATTTAAAAATAATTGTTGTGTAAATTGTAAATAAATTGGAAAATGTGGATCAATTTGGAGATTTCATCAATTCTATTCTACTGTTGCTGTTGGCCCAGTCCCATTCCCTCAGTGCCAGTTTGAAGATTTTCCATTGCCGTTTGTTGCTTTTCCTCGCCTTTTTGGCTCTCATAATTTTCGCAAATCTTCTTCAGAGATGAAATAAATGCGGCACATTGTTGCTGAATAAATTAATAAAATTTATATTTTTTGTGGATATTTAATGCCACCTGATCGATTGAAATGGCGCCAGTTTTGATGAAATGGTCCAGAGTTGCGCGGGCCGCTGACAATTTGGCCGCTTTTTTGTTCGGTTCCGAACATCCTTGAATGCAAAATGATCCGCCGGTCAAATCGCGTGGCAATCCGGGAATGCCCGGCGGTTGAAGTTGAATGGCAATTGTGAATTTGGAATGGCTAAATTAAATTAAAACTAAATTATTCATTGTATTCGAATATTACCCTGAATTTTGCTGATTCATTTCCGTCAATTCCTCATATTTAATGTCATATCGTTGTTTGCCCAAAATTTCATTCAACAATGCCAATGCATTTTTGGTTGGATTGGAGGCCAATAGGAAATGTGTTCGGGCATCCAACTCTTCAAGCGGATGAATGGTCAAATTGAATTGATATTCCGATGGTGAGGAAATTGTCTCATCCGACTAAAATTAATCCAAATTTATCAAAATTAATTTGAATTTTACCTCCATTGACTCAACACTTTCTTGCATTTTACGCTTCTTCCCTTTCACATTCATTTTCTTCTTCGGTGCTTTTGGCTTTTTCTCAATATCGGCCCATCCCAATTCGACAACTTTTGCCGCCAAAATATTCGCACAATTCAGCCGGGCTTTGCTTTTTGAGTCCGCAATTCGTCCATAAACACATTGTCCATCCAAAAGGGCCAAAGCCGCATAACGCCTAGAATAAAATGGTCAATTTTTTATTAAAATTAATTTATTTACGCTGGAATGAATGGAAGTGTGAAGATGAAATATTCAAATGTAATTGGCGGTTGGCCTTGCATTTCTTTTTCCTTCTCTTCCACTGCCATTTGCTGGTTCATAACCGTCACTGGTGGAATTTTTTGCTTCCTTTGAAAATAAATTTAAATTATTTAATTAAACATTTAAATTCGCACTCTTCTTGTGCCGGTTCAATTTGTTGTGGTTGTTGGCCATTATTCGCTGCAGCATTTGCTGCCTTCCTCCATGAATTTGCCCGCATCACACATTTATTCACAAAAGTGGATGCATTCCATTGTTCGCCCCACATTCCACATTGATTCAGCTTTTCCAAAACCTCGTCTTTTATTTTAATTTCATCCCAAAATGCATTATCACAAAATAGGCGGTAGGCATGCTCGCGGATTTGGACAAATTGTGCCGGGTCTTTGCAATCTTTGGGCACTGGGTTTTGGCGCTCAAAATCCTAAATTTCAATTTTATTTAAATATTTTTTTTGCCAAAATAAACCTCTCGATATTGTTGATTCATATTCGTATTCGCATAAGGATTGGTTCGATATTGGTTTGGATTGGTATTCGCATTGGGATTTTCCCCCATTTTTGGGTGTTTGTCCAAATCAACATCCTCCGTGAATTGAGGATCCAGCGGGGGTTGTTGTTGTTGATTGTAATATTCCGGGCCCAAATTGGCCAACGAATCCATTTCTTGCTTCAGCTGCGCCGATGTTGAATATGGCAATGGACGGGGATGTTTGCTGGGATTCTTCAGCTTACGACCAGTTTTTTCGCTGATGCAATTAAACTGTACAAAAATATATTTTAATAATTAATTCCATAAAGAGACTTACTCTTTCTTCGGCCATCAATTTATCAATAATTCGCACGGCACATGCTCGTTTTGCATCTCTTTTGTTTGGCTGAAGAACACCAAAAATGGGAAGACCATCCAATTCAGTGACCATAATAAATTTGCTAAAATTGGATTAATTTTATTGGATAAAACAAAATAAAATACTTTTTGTCCGGGCATCCAGCCAATTCATAATCATAAAATTGGAAGAAGGGTTCCCCAACCACTGTGCAATAAATATTCAGTAGTTGAAGAGGATCTTTTTGTGTGGATTTGATAAATTCGTCGGTTGCGATGCTAATTTGTAGAAAACTTGTCAAAGCACCGGAATTATGCATTTCATTCACTTAAATTGGAATGTTTTTGTATCAAATGTAGACTTGGGACTTGCCTTTTTGTCTATAAAATTCCATCGGTGGTAATTGGCTTTGACTGTCGAAAACATCACTATGGCCATGTAATTCTTCTGCTGGTGCTGGCATTTGAATTTGTTGCATAATTTTCTCATCATTATTTTCGCCACCAATATCCGCAGTTGGATCATATGCTTGCATTTGTTGTTGTTCAATAGATTGGTTTAGGTTTTCCATATTTTTTAAAGCTGTGTTGCGTGTTGCCTTTATAAAAATAATAAAATCTATAAAAAAAGATAAAATATTCGTGTTGGCATTAATAAATAAGAAACAAAAGACTTTTTCCTTCTACATTCTCTTTGGTTTTGTCTTGGTTTTGCCTTTTGTGTATGTATAAAATAATTAATAAGAAGATTGATTTGATTATTAAGTTGGGTGCAGACAAAGAGAGTATAGAATGATGAGTGGAGAGAGGCAGACATAAAAAGATATGAAGGGATATGAAAAGAAATACGCCTATTTCCTCCTCTGTGTGCTTCCCATACATAATTTTTCCCTTCCACGTCCACATAAGACCCCAAAATGAAAGGGCAGATGAGGGTGTGATGGCCACACACTTCCCAATCCCAATCCCAAACGATACGATACGATACGACGATCCGAAACCTAAATCCGGCGCTCATTGAGTGTTCGGTCCATCACTCTTCGGAGTTGCGTGGAATGATTTTGGAGGGCGCCGTTGCCCGCATTGCCTTCGGGTGGTGCTTTTTAATCGTGTTGTTTTTGTGTATATGAGTTGGAATTGGAACTTGAAATGATGAATGGAAAGATGCGGATATAAAAAAGATTATTCTATTTGGTCCTTTTTGATGCAAGGTGCATCAATCACATACAAAATTTTGCAATTCTGAATATAGTTTATTTACTTGATATTGACGAAAAATAACAATTTTTATCAATGAATTATTAAAAATGTGCTAATTATGTTTATTTTATTATATCTTCAACTTCAACATCATAAATCATTTATTGACACATTTGTTTATGGCGCCCATCCAGCTGTATAATAAGAAGTTGTTGGAAACGACATTCCGAATGGAAATGTAGCCGTCAAATTCGAAGTGGCCCCAACAGCAGATATTCCATTTCCGATCAAATTCTCATTTTGATTTGTTCCAAAGACGGAATTCATGTATCCAGAAGTTGTTAATCTCAATGCATCGTTGGATGGATTCGCATTTGTCGGGTCAATTGGATCAGCCGGAACTTGTTGATTTTGTAAATATTTACTCATAGCCAATTCCATCTTTTCTCCCAATGGACTCGGACCTTTCTTTGTTTTATAGCGATGATTTTGGAACCTAATAAAATATTGTATTTAATTTAGTACGAAATCTTTTGACTGACCAAATTTTAACTTGTGTTGGTGCCAATTGAATTTCTTTGGCCAGTATTTCACGTTCTTGTGCCGAAAGATAACGATGCGTTGAAAAACGGGCCTCCAGGGCGAATGTTTGTGCCTTTGAACTAATTAATTTTTGTATTGAATTCATCCAATGTTTTTGAAAAACATACAATAGAACACGCCTTTTCCGTTTCTTTTTCTTTTCTCCATTTTCACCAATTCCTACTGCCCTTTGCTGGCCATTTTCGTTGATGTTGACCATTGCCGAATTTGATGTGCCACCAAATGTTTGGGCCTCCAATTGTTGGTTATTGTTTGTTCGTTTCCTTCCCATTCTCCCTCTGGTTCCTTTTTGGGAACATTTCTTTGTCTTTGTCACATTTTCATTGGTTGTATTCGGTGGAAACGGTGCTAGCATTTGATTCTCCTCTTCACGTTTAATGGATTCTATTTACAAAAATTAACGATAAAAATGCCAGGCTTTTCCTTACCATTAAATCCAGTCAATGAATTTGGTGTATGGAATATTCCATAACGGGGAATCATTGTGGGATACAAATGTTGGAAGGCATTTGGCTGGTAAAAATACGATTGAGATGGAACAAAATATGGAGAAGTTGTTGAATTGCCCATCATTGAATATGGATTAATTGAGGGGTCGAATGGAAATTGCGAGGAACAACCTAAAATATATTTAGTAAATGAAATATTTATTTTGGCTACTAATGGAGTTGGTGGAATGAGTAGGAAAAAATAAAAGGATTCGGTTCCCCTATGATTCGTTAGGGATAGGGCTAGGGTTAGTATTAATACTAATCTAGCCTAAACCTAAACTAGGACTAAAGTTGTTTGGGGCTAGAGCTGAGCCTAGGCACTCGTCCAGAGCTTTCGCCGTATTCCTTAAACCTAGGGTGGACCAAGGAATGGGATATTGAATTAGAGGTGAATTAAATTTAAATTATTCTTTATCTGTTGTGCGAAAGAAATGTGATAACACAACGAAAAGGTGACGGTCGATTAGGCATAAAAAAAATTGGGGGTACAGTAGGATGAGTAGGAAAAGCCCTTAGGCATTATTGGCATTGACATCTATTTAGGGATTTTATTTAATTTACAGTAATGACTCACATATCCCTTAAGGGAATTTCAAATTATTTTGACGACCATCCCATAAAGGGAACCCTTCACTTTTTCTTACTCATCCCCCATTATTTTGACCATTGTTGACCTAGAATTGGCAATTGCTGTTGATCGTTGGTCCATTGGGTGGAAACAAAATTATTATTGGCCACATATGGATATGTGGGGGCGGGATTTGTTGATTGATATGGAGGAATGGGGCATTCAGTGGCCGGCGATGATTCCACTTTAAGCATTTGATGGATTCCATTTTTACTGAAATCAAACAAAAATTGAATTTTATCGAGAAAGGGGAAATCAAAATAAAACGCACTTTTCACAATTTTGTGGCGATTGTTGAAGTGGACCACCGCCAATTGTGGCTTTCAATTGAGTAGATGGCTCAAAATCGACGGTGGTGCCACCACCACTTAAGGACCCACCAACAAATTCACAATTGCTGCCACCATTTGGGCATGAAGTGGTGGAAGATGAAGATGTGGTTGAGGAGGAGCCGGCAGCCGCAGCGGCAACCGCATTCGCAAAGGATTGGACTGCGTTGAACATTGAGAAGGGGGAAGGACTATTTTGGCCACAAGTGTGGGGGTGAAGTGAAGTATCGGCACTTAAGTATGGAGTGTGGAAAAGGGCAATACTAAAAGATGGAAAGTGGGATTAATTGAAGTTGAGTGTGATGATGAGCCGGGGGAAATGAAAAGGAAATTCGGGAATAGGGTTAGGGTGATTGAGAGTTGAGTGGCCGCTTGAAGTTGAGTGAGGAAAAGGTGATTTGAACCTCAAATTTGTACTCAGAATTGGATATGAAAACCTGGCCAATTAACAATTTTATTACAACAAATTTATTATATCATAAGTTATTGAGAAAAATGCCAAATTAGATTGAATGTAAATGGGCCAATTTGGTGCGAATTTGCCTTTTCATAGAGAAGAACATTGATGGCGGAGTATTTCCAATTCACATATCCCCCATTGAATACTGTAACGGCTCTTGAGTGTAGAGGATGGGCCAATTCATCATTTTGGGTTGAGGACAAACAAAGGAATGCGGCCAAAAAGATGGGACTGCGCAGGAAAGAAAGGGGGAAGAGGAGTGCCTTGAGTGGCGGGACCGGCCACCGTTTGGCGGCTGCAATAAGAGAAGGAGGAGTTCACATTCTAGACATTGGCCAAATGCAAACAAAAGTTGACAGGCCGAATTGGACTGATCTATATAGGTGGGATAAAGCTATTCGAAAATTTTGGATATAATGTAAAGAGCTCTAAATCGGATATTCATATATATTGGGAATCCATAAAATTCAACAAATCTTTCCTACATTTCCTTGAGATTTTTGACAAATATTCCATTCAAAAGTGGCACTCCTTTATTTTTATCTCAAATTACCGTACGGCAATCAACCAATAATTCTCCACAAAAACATTGTTTATTTAACCTTTATTTTTGTCCATAATTCAAATTTTAAAACATTTATTTACAAAATCATAGAAATTCATTTTGAATTATTTATAAAATGATAAAAACTATATGGGAAGCCTAATTAGGGCAATTGGAGAGAACGAAAAAGCGATATGGGCGGCGAAGATCAAAAAGCCAAATTTGTTGAGAAAAATGCCGAAAGGAAGAAAAGAAAGACAAATATTGAAGTTGGGTGAGGGCATCATCATTATTATTGTTATTTTCACTGGGCGGGAGTTCAAAAAAATTTGGAGGCAAGAAAAAGGAAGTAAATAATGGTGTCGTCCTCAATTCCCGCAAATCCAAATTGGTCAAATGAATTTGCCAACAATTTGTGTTAACAAAGTTGGCAGCTGGCCAAGCAGTGAATTCCCATCCAACGAGGATTTCGTCCACATTCGCCGATGAATGCCCAAAACGGGCAAAGAATGTGTTCATTGTTGCAGCCTAAAATGGAAAATAGAATTTTTTGGGAATTTTGAGCAAAATTTTCGAACCACCTGGCCGAGGTTGTGGTGTCGAAATGTCGCCTAAAGTTTCACCACAAGAATGGCATGCCCTTTGGCAATGAGGCCTCATCCAAAATGGATTATTCTATGGGAGGAGAATCCCAAAATAAATCGAATTAATTTGAATGCTAACCGAACATTCGCCCATTTTTGCCCAAAAGTCACAAAGTTTATGGTAATTGAAGCAAGTTTCCCTGCTGGTTGTTTTTGGTAATTCAGTGGTTCTGCTGGAAATTGTGGATGATTCTGAAGTAATTGCAGGCTCAACGGGTACAGTCTGGAAATGAAAAATATTAATATGCGAATATATGACTAAATTTTATTTTTGTAGAATAATAAAATTCTTCTTAAGATTCGAATTCGAACAAAAATTAGTATATTCCAGTTGTGTTTTCCGGTTAAATATTTTCATCCAGTTAGATTTGTATTTTCCGGAATGATTTGTGTTTTCCGGTTAGATTTGTATTTTCCGGAATGATTTGTGTTTTCCGGTTAGATTTGTATTTTCCGGAATGATTTGTGTTTTCCGGAATGATTTGTGTTTTCCGATTAGATTTGTGTTTTCCGGTTAGATTTGTGTTTTCTGGAAAGATTTGTGTTTTCCAGTTAGATTTGTGTTTTCCGGTTAGATTTATGTTTTCCGGAAAGATTTGTGTTTTCCGGTTAGATTTGTGTTTTCTGGAAAGATTTGTGTTTTCCGGTTAGATTTATGTTTTCCGGAAAGATTTGTGTTTTCCGGTTAGATTGTGTTTTCCGGTTAGTTTTGTGTTTTCTGGAAAGATTTGTGTTTTCCAGTTAGATTTGTGTTTTCCGGTTAGATTTATGTTTTCCGGAAAGATTTGTGTTTTCCGGTTAAATTTGTGTTTTCTGGAAAGATTTGTGTTTTCCAGTTAGATTTGTGTTTTCCGGTTAGATTTGTGTTTTCCGGTTAGATTTATGTTTTAGATTTGTGTTTTCCGGAAAGATTTGTGTTTTCCAGTTAGATTTGTGTTTTCCGATTAGATTTGTGTTTTCCGGTTAGATTTGTATTTTCCGGAATGATTTGTTTTTCATTAACTTAAATTTGTGTTTTCCGGTTAGATTTATGTTTTAGATTTGTGTTTTCCGGAAAGATTTGTGTTTTCCAGTTAGATTTGTGTTTCATCAACTTAAATTTGTGTTTTCCGGTTAGATTTATATTTTACCATATGTTTTTAGGAAAGATTTGTATTTCATTCGTTTAGATTTGTATTTTTCTTAAAAATTAGTATTTCATTCCAGTTAAATTTGTGTTATTCTTAAAAATTAGTATTTCATTCCAGTTCATCCGGCTAAATTTGTTTTTTCATTAAAATTAAATCAAAACAGCAAATTTAAAAAAACAAAAAAACCGAATAATAAAAGCAAAAAATTAGAACAAAATAGAAACAGAGGAAATGGACTGAAACCTGCTCCAAAGTGCCACCAACCAAAGCTTCATCTGGATAACCGGTACTTGATAAACTCAATTCAACAAACAAAGGTGAAACTGAGGAACCACCCCCACGAAGATTGAAGCCAGGAGGCCCTTCCTCCTCCTCCTCTTCGTCCACCTCATCCGCATAATTCCCAAAATCCACGGCACTCCAATCACCCGAAACCAAAGGAAAATCAGTCATATCCACCATTGTCTGTGGGCTTGATGTGCTGATGCTGGTCTTTTGATTATGCTTTGGCCGTTGGGGTCGATGCCCGGGCATTCGAGCCGGCGGAGTTGGACGACTTCTCCTTCGTTGTGGTGAAGTCGTTGTTGGGGGAGGAGTTGGCATGGTTTGAGTGGTTGTGGAGGAAATGATGGAAGGACTTGTCGATGTGAGTGCAATTTTTGTGGTTTTTGTTGGCAATATGCATTTAATGCCAGCTGATTTGCATTTGTCGGCATTTTTCACTGTCAAATGAATAATATTTAGTCCAATCAATCTCCGATCGTGTCACCTAGGCATCCACAAGTGCCACAAGTCATTGGACATTTCACCCGCATCCAAAATGGATTGGCATCACATTCGCCTGCGATTGCCCAGAAACAACAAAGCTAACAATATTATAATTATCGTATTATATATTAATCCAATTTTGACCTCATGCGCATCTTTGCATGATTGTGACGACTTTTGGCCTTCTTCCAATTCATCCCCTCCTCCATCCACTCTCTTTTGAATTTCCAATGGGCTACCATCTTCTCCCTTCCCATTGGCCATTTCCAATGGTATTTCCATTTCCCCGCCTCCCGGTGGCCCGTGGGGCCCTTCAAAAATGGGCGATGCCGTCCGTGAATGTGATGCCAATTCCTGGGCTGTCAAATCCAATGGAATACCTAATAAATTTGAGTAATAAATCGTTCAATAATTTGACATACCATTTCGACCCGGCATTGAGAAAACATTGGCCCTAACCGTGGTCAATGGCATCATCTACCCGAATATATTTACAGAACAATTATTTTTTAATATTTTCTACCTCCATTGTTGGACTAATTGTTGTGGTTGTTGTGGTACTTGTTGTCTCGCGTCCATGCAAAATGTCCAAAACCTCTTTCACCTCCTCCTCCTCTTTCCTTTTAATGCCAATCACTGTTTCTTCCACATCCTCGTCAATATTTATTTCCGTTATTCCCAATTGATTTGAATTTTCCGAGAAAACATTCGAAGTCGCCTGGAATATTTCCTCTTCCGATGGTTTTCCAGCTTCAGCTGGTGGATTTCCCCTGGGATTGTCTTCACCTGGTGGTCCACGAGGACCCAAAAAATTGGATTCAAATTTTCATTTAAATTTATTAAAAAGAAATCTACCACCCGGAGGCCCTTCTGGGCCTGGCGGAGAATGGGAAAAGAATTCAGCGTATCGATTCTTCAGTTCCAGAATGCAAAGTTCCGGGACTAAAATGCAACTCTATTGAATTGATAATTATATTTTACTCGGTTGGCAGCCAATTTCCACGTCCACATTGTTTGGGGAAACCTCAATGGCACAAGCCATTGTTGGCAATTCTTTTGGCTTCAATTCCGGACAAAGTGCACATCTGAGGCCTTCATCCACGGAGAGGAAATTGATCAAATCTTCGCCGTTGCTTGGCACAATTGTACCTTTTTATTGGGGAATTTTAATGTTTTTGGCAAAATCCTTACAAATATGGGCATTCTCCTCAATCCATTTGTAAATATTTGGAGGCCGAATATCCGCAGGAATTGGAGCCATAACTGAATTGATGAGGAGAAGGAAAAGAAGGAATAAAAATGATGATTCATTTTGGAATCTACGCCATCTTAACAACATTTTCCTCTCTCCAAATTGGCTACAAAATTCTATTTTAATTTATTTAATTTGTTGGGAAAATGCGGATTTCCTGAATCCACAATCCAACTTGGGTGGAATTCATGGAGCGAAGGAAGGTCAAGAGAAGGATGGGAAAAAGAAAGTTGGGGGCAAGATCGGTTTCCACCTTTTTGGGATTCTTGGGTTTTGGGCGAGTGCCCCCGCCGGTGACCTTGTTGGGACTTGGGGTAAAGGGAAGAAAAGGAAACCAATGCCGGCTCATCAAATCCATTTTCGTTATTTTAAACGCCCGGAGGGCATTGGAAGGAGGGAAAAGAGGTGGTTTTCGCTGAAACACTCATTTGTTTTTGGATGGATTATTTGTGAGGATGAGGATAAACAATGGATTGGAAGGGGAAGAAAAGGAAGGAAAATGGAAGGAGGGGAAGGAAGCATATTAGTGAGGGAAATTCAGAAGCAAATACGATGAATAATTGAATGTGAAATTGGACAATAAATGTGGATTAAGTCATGGCCAAAAAAGTGGAAATCAGCAGAACAAGATGAGTGAAAGTCGGTCGAAAATGAGGGCCAGAATTTCGGTTGAAGCAAAGTGGATCCACTCAAAATGATGATTAACAAAAAGCCATTCATACAGAATACAATCGGCCCAATTCACATTGGGCCAATATGTGGTGGATGAAGGACACGCCACAAATCTCATTGAAGGAAATGATGTCCTTTTTAGGGTAGATTAGGGAGGCAAAAGACAAAAAGATGGGACAATTTGTTAGCTTTTGGCGGATGGAAGGAAGGAAGCGCTTAAAGAAGCCAAAATGAGGGAGCCAAAGGCAATTTTTGGGGGCAATCAGGCGAGCCAGCCAAAAATATAATGTGAAAATTATGGGAATTGGAGATGGCCTTGATTGGAGGAAGAAGGATAATAATACAAGTCCCAAAAAGCCAACAAAATCACCGAAGATTGGCTTTTAGTCTAATATTTTGGGCGGAAAAGGCTTTTAATGAAGTTAAAGCTGGAAAGTGGCAGATCGATTTTACAAAGGGCACAAAATAAAATGAAATTAATTCGTTCGGAGTGTCAATTATCCGGCATAATTTTATTGCATTTGAGATTGGCTGATCTATACTTTTCGTGTTTATTAAAATTGAAAGATTCGAACAAAATGAAACATTTTTTGATAAATTTATACCAATGGAATAATTTATACATTTAATAGTTCATCAATAGAAAATAAATACGGAATTGATAATCAATTTATCCAGTCAAGCACCATTTAACATAACCGGATACCATAATTGCCCCCAATAATGCCAGAATGCAAAATAAAACAATCAAAATGATTTTCAGCACAACCAATGTTACGCCAAGTCCAGCAGCCATTGCCGTGAAAAATTCCCTCTTTTTCCTTCTTCTTCTGGCCACTTTTGTTTCATTTTGATGTTCGGCAAACAAATTTGGCATATTTTTATGGAAGAAATCTTTCCTTGTTAAAATTGCCTAAATAAATGAATTTGGGAATATTCCCTTTGGAAACCTTAATCCATGTCAAAGTTTTATCCGAAATATCCTCTGGGCTATAAACTTTTTTTGCCACCAATGTTTTCAGCACAAATTTTTCCTAAAACTTTCAATGCTTCCTTCCAATCTTCCGGCTTTTCCAATGTCACCGAATTTGCATCAATTTTTGCGCATTTTTCCTTCGAAATATAATCTCTTTCACAAATATGTTTAAAAAATTTGATTCCCTCTTCGCGAAATTTCTCGAATTGTTCAATTCCATAATTTTGGGCATCTTTTTGCTTAAATTCCTTCCAAACTTCTTTCATCAATCGCCAATATGCCTTATATTGGTTCTTCAAATCCTCCCAACCTTTGCATCGGAATGTCCATTTATCCCAAAATTTTCCCCATAAACTTTTTCCATTTCTTTTTATAATTCCATTCTCATTAATTGTTTCAGTTTTTCTCCTTTGTTGAATTCCATCTTCGTCAAAATTAATTTTCTTCTTTTTCCACATTTCAATTCCATTTTTTCGCCAATTCATTTTCCTCCCATCAATGAATTCAATTTGGCCAAATACATTCTTTTCCACTTTATCCCATAAAAAATCCACTTTTTCCTCATCTTCCATTGTGTTTTCATCTATCGGCATTTCCTCTATTATTGGCATTTCCTCTTCCTCATTTTCCAACATTTTCGTCATCATTGGGCACGTTTCGGCCCATTCTTTTTGATAATTTTCATCAATAAATTTTTTCCCCAATTCACACCACTCTTGGACACTAATTAATGGTTCTATGGAAATGCCGTTACGGAAGAAGAAAATAGCCAGCAGTAATGGGATGATGAACATATTTTGTGAAAAATTGATGAAGCCACCGGCGGGTGGATTTGATTGATTTTGTTTTGAGGGAAGATATGGAATTGGGAATTGATGCTGATTTTTATTTGGGGGAGTGGAGAAGGCCCAGATCCAGATGCCATATCTTGTGGCTTATTGAAGGAAATCAATGAAAAACGGATGAATGAATGAATTAAAACTTAAACTACATATTTCCTTCTTATAGTCTTTGTGCCAGATATTCACGTGAAATTTGATGATTTTAATTTCAAAAAATATTTGAAACATTCATTCCAAAAAGCACTTTTGATTGAGTGTCACAGCTGTTGAACAGCAATTCCCTCTCCGTTTTGCCTGGACATTCTTGGCCCATTTTTTCCGTTCCCATCAAAATGATGATTATTTATAAAAAAATGGGCCGATCACATTTTTGCAGCTGTTCCCTCAGTCAGTTTCCTTTTCTCCTTTTGTTGATTGTTGACATCCTCAACCTCAACCACCTTCCATCCTTCCACCCTCTCATTTCCTTCTCCTCATAATCCACTTCCCATCAAATTTATTCCTCGAAAATTCTTCCTCATTTAATCATTGCTATTTTGCAAAATGTTTTATGGCAATTTCGTCCTCATTGTTCTGCTAATTTCTTTCATTTTCAATGAAAATGTCCTTGCCCCCGGTGCGCACAAATTCAAAGGACGAAATGGCCGTGAACTTTGGGCACTGGCACAAGAGGAGGCCAGATTGGCGGATATCCTAATAAATGGTAATTATAGGGAAGAGTTTAAATAATTTTGGCAATTTTTGAAAGGTTCCGAAGAGGACATTGAATTGGTAGGGAATTGTTTAGTAAATTGCCAACGGCAACATCCTGGGAATTGCGTCGGCGTCCGAGCTTCAGAATGCTTTTCAGAATGTGCAGAAAAATGTTTGCCAAATTGATTGATCAAATTATTAAAGGAATATTTATTTTTGATGCCATAATAATTATTTTCATTTTGTTGATAAAATAAATGAGTCATTTCATTTTTGTTGGGGAGGGGATGAACTAAAAATGAAAAGTTTAAAATAAAAAGATGGGTCCTTTCTACTTTCTCTATTCGCCATCTAATTTATCATTTTTTCATTTCTTTCATTTCACCCAATAATTTAATTTCCCAAAATCAAATCAAATCAAAATTATGAACGGCGGTTCAATTGTGATTTTCACCTTTCTTTTACTACTAATTTCGACTGAATCCATTTTTGGTCAAGGAACTCCTCCTCCGGGAGGTGTTCGAATCCAGGAACGACAAAATGGACCACCGGACAGTCCCGATATAAGTTTGGTAGGTTAACAAAGGAGTAATGAATTGGAAAATGAATTTGCAGAGCAAAAAAGTGCTGCAGACAGTGGCCAAACATATTGAAGGGAAATTGCCGAATTTGAATACAGAAATTGTGGTAAAGAAAGTGAAAACTGAACTGGGACTAAGCAATGGAAGGAAATGAGGAAGTTTTAAAAATAAATGAAAGATTCGGATTAATTTTGTGATAATAAATGGATCTAAAAAAGTAGAATAAAATTTACTTTATTTTTTGTTTAATAAAACAGACAGATTTATTCTTAACTAACCAGGCGGAATTAATACAGGCGGAATTAAAACAAGCGGAATTATTTAGGGCTAAACAGTCAGGAATTAAATTGGGGCAAATAGGCGGAATTATTTTGGGGCAAATAGGCGGAATTATTTAGTGCAAATAGGCGGAATTATTTAGGGCTAAACAGTCAGGAATTAAATTGGGGCAAATAGGCGGAATTATTTTGGGGCAAATAAAACAGGCGGAATTATTTTGGGGCAAATAAAACAGGCGGAATTATTTTGGGGCAAATAAAACAGGCGGAATTATTTTGGGGCAAATAAAACAGGCGGAATTATTTTGGGGCAAATAAAACAGGCGGAATTATTTTGGTGCAAATAAAACAGGCGGAATTATTTTGGTGCAAATAAAACAGGCGGAATTATTTTGGGGCAAATAAAACAGGCGGAATTATTTTGGGGCAAATAAAACAGGCGGAATTATTTTGGGGCAAATAAAACAGGCGGAATTATTTTGGGGCAAATAAAACAGGCGGAATTATTTTGGTGCAAATAAAACAGGCGGAATTATTTTGGTGCAAATAAAACAGGCGGAATTATTTTGGGGCAAATAAAACAGGCGGAATTATTTTGGGGCAAATAGGCGGAATTATTTTGGGGCAAATAAAACAGGCGGAATTATTTTGGGGCAAATAAAACAGGCGGAATTATTTTGGTGCAAATAAAACAGGCGGAATTATTTTGGTGCAAATAAAACAGACGGAATTATTTTGGTGCAAATAAAACAGGCGGAATTATTTTGGTGCAAATAAAACAGGCGGAATTTTGTTGGGGCAAATAAAACAGGCGGAATTAAATTGGGGCAAATAAGCGCAATTAAATTGGGGCAAATAGACGGAATTAAAATGGGGCAAATAGACGGAATTAAAATTTAAAATGGGGCAAATAGGCGGAATAAATTTTACAAACGGGTGGAATCTGAAATTATTCTTAAAATAGGCAAAATTATTTTTTACTAGATAAAATAGACGATTTTATTCTTTTAATTAAATTAGAAAAAAGTTAATTAATGTTTACAATTTTTAATTTAATAACAATATGAAAAATTTAAAAATATCAAATCCAAAAATATTTATTCATGCGACTAATGCCGCCGCCTGGCACCAAATCCCATCCTTCACCACATTGCAATAACCATCTCCGCTGCTGCTGAACTCAACTTTCTTGATTGCGGCTGCTCCACAAATCACCAGGAATTTTTGTGTCTCGAATCGTCGATATAGTCCATTTTGAATGGCCCCAACCGAACCAATGGCATCATCAGGAATAAATGACTAAAATTGGGAAAAAACTCTTATTGGTCCCTTTCCAATCTCGAACCTCCTCCATAATTTGCTTCCATTCAACCTGGGGACAGGGAATATCGTCCCCATTTTTATAGTGTGGTTGAACAGCAATCTGAGGAGGAAAGCGAAAATTCCAAAATTACATCTCAACAAATGAAAATACCTCACGCTTTTTTCGTCCACATCCTCCTCCACATCCCCCTCCACATCCTCCCCCGCCTCCTCCTCCACCACAACAGCATCCACCGCCTCCTCCACCTGAGGGGAAACCAATTCCTTGGACAATTGTTGAAGCAAAAATGAGAAAAATGCAAAGGAAAATGAATAATTTGATCATTTTAGGGAATTTATTTAGATGAATTGGAATTGGATTAACAAAATGGGTTTGACACTTTTGATTGAAGGGCGATCCAATTTCAAGAAGAGAATATAAGTGGATTGGGGATTGGTGAACCGTGTGGGTGGGATAAATGGATGGATGGATGCCCTTATTCTTCTCATTAACACTTTTTTGGGCGATCATCCCGCATCAATTCAAAGAAAAATGTGAAGATTGATGAATTCAAAAAGGAATTTGGGGGGAAGAAGTTGATCCAATTTATCACAAAATATTTTATTTATTGCACAAATTGTTCTAATTTAAATGATGATTGCCTAAAGTATTTATTTTATGTATTTGTTTGCCTTTTCCTTTTCATCTTCATAAATTTATGCGCTCAATGCGACTGCTTGGCACCAGACGCGTTCCTTCACCACATTGCAGTATCCATCACCGCTGGAGCTGAAATGCACTTTGTTGGCGGTGGCTGCTCCATTTTTGGCATCATCTGCTGTGGCGCAAACTACCAAGAATTTTTGGTCTTCATATTTTCGGAACAGTCCAGTTTGGATGGAATTGACCGATGCGATGGCATCATCGGCGGTGATGCCCTAAAAAAATAAATGAATTTATTCAACCGACGGATACTGTATGGATTACCTCCTCCAAAATTTGCTTCCATGTTGCCTGTGGGCATGGGGTCTCATCGGCTTTGTAGTGGGGTTGAATGGCGGCCTAAAATTTTGCAAATTTAGTTAAATAGGCTAAACAAAATATTTTCCAACCAACCTCACGCTTCTTTCGTCCGCATCCTCCTCCGCATCCACCTCCTCCCCCGCATCCTCCACCACCGCCCCCGCATCCACCGCATCCGCCTCCGCCCGATGGAAAGCCGAATCCTTCAACGATGCTGGCCAAAGCAACAAAAATTGCGAAGGCAATCAAACATTGAATCAAACGGGACATTTTTTTTTTGATTGTTTGAATTGAATTTGTTGAATTTGGATTTTACTCTGGAAGAGAATTAAGTTAAAAAGAAGAATGTCTTCAAAAATATTCAGCGAATACTGATTTACAAATAATTTATAAATGGGCAAGGCAACGCAGCCTTATTCTCCGCACTTTTTGGGATCCAGGCCCAATGAATGTTCCGCTCAATTTGATGCTTAAAAGGCTTTTGCCCCTCTCCCGCCCACCCAATCCGCTGCCCAATAATCGGCTCGCATCAATCTCTCCAAATAACACAAATCGGCAAAAGTTTTTTTTTGAAAACATTAACGGGGAAAAATATTCCAGTTTTGCCGAGGCGATTTGGTCTTGAGGATGAGGAGAGGAATGGAAGGCGCTGGATAAAATGCCGCCTCGGGCGATCCAACTTTTTAGCGCCGAATAACGACATAAACGATGATGATGATATTGGGTGGGGGGGGGGGGGGTGAAAAATATACATAATGAAGGAGGAACACGTTTTGGTGTGGATGAATGAAGATGCTAATTTATAGATGGATGGATGGACAATTTGGCGACAACAATGCAAAAAGCATGGTTTGGATTGGATGGAGGCAAGAAAAACAATTTTAATGCAATTATACTTATTGGATGGATGAATTGTATTAGCTAATATAAATGGATTAGAATAGAATGGCCAAATTGAATTAAAAATTATATATAGGATGGATTGATGAGGCAATTTTAAATTAATTTCAACATTTCCAATTATTAAATTGTTCAATCTGAATAAATTATGTTTACAATTATTTTTTTTCCATTCATCAATTTAATTATTAAGCAATTCCAAATATTCCAATCATTTTTGTTTTTGATTTTTGAATGAAAATGACACACCAAGGTCCGTAATGAAAAGGTGAAGGTCGGAATAAATCGAATCAAATGATGGTTTCCTTTTTTTTGTTATCAATAATTCGGCCATCTATCCCGATCTTCTATCTTAATAAATGCTAAAAAGGGGGAATGGTCGATCATTCCGCCCTAACAATTATATCTTTTACCTTATCAGTAAATTTCCCATTTTTTGGATTAATTTTACCTTAATTTATTATTTATAATTGCTAATTGATGAGTTTATTCCTGCTTAATTTAATCATTTCCATTTTTAGGCCCCAAAAATGCGCCTCCTCCTAATTTGCTGCCTTTTTTCCACATTCCTCATTATTGGCTCTTTAGCCCGCCTCTCGCATCGTCACGCATCAGATATTCTCCGTAAATTTGGGAAACCGGCCAAAAGTGTATTCGCCATTGGACGTGGATTGCGCGGATGTTATCGGCAACCGGCGGCAGAGGATCGAAAGGAACGAAGGTGGCTGGGGTGGACAAAACATTTTTGGGAAGGGAATAAAGTGCATTCGGACATTAAAACATCAATTTATTCAAATTACTGGGAATATTTTTGAATGAAAACAAAATTAGGAATAATTCAATTTTGGTGCCATTTTTCCTTTGCCTCCTTCCTCTCCCAATGGCCATTTATTGTTATTATTGTTTGATTGTTGTTCATTTCCCATTGCAATTTGTTCTCCTTTCATCATTGCCTTTTTGTCCCCCAATTTCATTAATTTTCCCATTCTTCGTTTGAAGAATTCCTCCATTTTCATTCCACCATTTTTTGCTACTTTTCCTCCTTTCCATGGTTTTGCCGATGTCAATGTGGTCTCCGGCTTCACCGTTCGCTGCTTTTCCTCTCGAATTTTGGTGCCTTCTTTCTTTCCAGGAATTTGAGTTGAATTCCTAAAATAGTGGATATAATTGGAATCCAATTCCTTTTGTCAACCCCGTCTCATTTTGTGGTCTCAATAATGCCTCCAATTCCAAATCATCGTCCATTTGTTTTGACCCTTCCACAAGGAAATCGTCGACTGTTCCATTGGCCAAGTCCAAATCATCAGCCAAAGGCAGAATATAGTGTGGAGGGAAAATGTGGCCCGGTTTTGACTCCAATTGGCCATTAAACGTCTGTTCATTTCCACCTCCATTTATGCCACTAATTCGATTTGATTGCTGTTGTGGATTTGAATTGGCATTGCCATATTGGCCACCAATTCCTCGATAAAGTCTTTGTTGGCCCCTCCTCTCCTCCATATACCGTCGATTGCATTCTGGGGTGCAAGCCGGTTGGCATAATGGGGCACACGGCTGACTGAATGTCATCCCCCGGGCCGCATTATTTCCCAGTCCATCATTGAGGAACATTGTTGGCGGTAATTGACTCTTTTGGCCCATTTGTTGTTGTTGTTGACCACTTTCTTGTCCCCCGGCCATTTCACTACCATTTTTGAATGAATTCATTTCAAATGGGAATATCATTCCTCTTCCCCCTCCATTCATTATTGGCATTTGTATTGCTGGCATTGATTGCATTTTTGACCTCTCCAATCCTTCCATCAATTGTTGCCTCAATTGTGCTTGTTGTTGTTGTTGCAAATTTCCCTCAATGTTTTGTTGGAATTGTTGGCTTTGAAATTGTAAATTGGGAATTTGTGGCGATTGGCCAGAATTGGCATCAAATTGGTTGAGGCCACGGGCACAAGACTAAAAAATGGAATAAAAATGTAAAAATTGTGAAAAATGGCACCTGCGCACAAATGGACACGCAAGCTGGCACACAATTTGTTGGATCTTCATTTGTCATTGAGCATGCCGTTTCACAAGATTTTGGACATTTGGCAAGACAATTTGTCGGCATTGCCGCCTGCTGATTATTTCCAATTCCATTATTTCCTTCTAAATTTATATAAAAAAATCAATAAAAAAAGGTTTAAAATTACGTTGAAATTCTCCATCTGAATCATTGTTGTCCGCAATTTGAGGCGGTGATGGGGTCCATCCACCATCCACATTATTTGTTGGATTATTATTGTTGTTCATTCCCAATTCATTTCCGCCCATTTGTTGCTGTTTTTGCCGCTGTTTTTCCGCGCAATTTCTCTGGCATTCATAATGGCAACTTTGGGCACAAATTCGTCGTTGATTTTGGCCTTGGGCTTGATTATTGCTATTGCAATTTGCATCACAAGAATCAAAACAAATTGGAAAACATGTTCTAAAGGAAATATATTCATTAAAAATAATTTACTTTTGGCCTACTCTGGACAATCACAAAAAGCACCGGGTGAACATTGGCAATTTCCACCCGAAGATGTTGGTCCCTCATTTTTTCCCATCAATTGTGGATATTCAGGTGAGGGGATTTTACCCAAATAAGGATCTACGGGTCGCACCTCATAATGGGTTGGCGGCTCAATTCCACTGCCCAAATTTTCCTGATATGGATCAGCTAAAAATATTAATTAAATAATTATATTAAAATAAAAATGTACTTGATGGTCCTCGAGGATCTCCAAAATCGCCACCAGCCCCCTTTTGACCATCCAAAATGCGGGAACATGCCCTGAGACAATTCGTTCGGCAAAGTGATGGCTGACATCCGGGAATTTGTTCCAAAGGATATTGATGTTGAACAGAGGAAGAGGAAGGCGAAGATTGTTGATGATTGGGAACATCATTTGTGTTGGTGGCCATTGGGCCATATCTGTCTTGTCGGTCTCGATATGAGTCAATTTCCCTGCCAATTGGTCGAATGCATGAATTCAAACAAGATTGATGGCAAATCTGGCAAAATTGCATGAATTTGAATGGAAATGAATGAAAGTGAACCAACCGGATGGCAGGCAGAATTAATTCCACCCAAATTTTGGACCCTGGATGTCAATTCGGTGATTTCTCCTCGAAAATTGTTCAAATCGCCGGCGATGCTAATTCCCCTTCGGCAAGGGCATTGGGGTCGGTCGGGTTCTTCGCGAAGATTTGCCAAAATGGCTCGATCGCATCGGCAAATTAATTCATCATTTTGGGTGCTGGAACATTTGCAATTGACCGGCGTGAATTTGGATGGACAACCACCGCAGGCAGATTGGCCAGATGGTGGAAAAGGATATTGACGCTTTAAACGAATTGTTGATGGAGGAGAATTGGCCAATTTAAGGGGAATGGGAAGAGAAGGCGAAGACTAGAATTAATTATAAATTAAATTAAAAAGTAAATAGGGGAAATGACCCACCTCATTCCGAAATTGGTGCTGAATTTGGCACAATTTAAAAGGCAACAAAGTTATGGCCAATAAAATTAACATTTTCAATTGGAAATGGAAATTTGTTTTTCTTTGCATTTCCTCCAAATTTGGAGGTGGAATGGCCAATGAATGAATGAAATGTTCCGGACAAAAATGGATAAAAATGTTTTGATGACCGGACCATATTCGTTTCCCCAAAAAAGTATCCCCCTTGGATTGCTTTTCCCGGTCACTTCGTTGAGTGTCCCCCATTCCCCCTTGAATTCCCTTTCAATGGCCACTCATCAAAATGGCCACCAAAATAGCCTGAGAATATATTCCTGATTTCCAAAACAAGTTCCAAATAATCCCTTTTTCCTCATCAGAACTTCCTTGCGCATTTATGAATTTGATGACTACGAATTCGAGGCTTTGCCCGACAATTGGGATTGGCGAAATGTGAATGGGGTGAACTATGCTTCGGCCGATCGAAACCAGCATATTCCACAATATTGCGGAAGTTGCTGGGCAATGGGCTCCACATCGGCATTGGCCGACAGAATCAACATTAAACGTAAAAATTCTTGGCCCTCGGCATATTTGTCCGTGCAAGAGGTCATCGATTGTGCGAATGCGGGCAGTTGTGAAGGAGGCGATGCTGGGCCAGTCTATGAATATGGTTTATTTTGGAATTGGAATTGGGAATTATTGTTTTAATTTTATAGCACATAAAGTTGGAATTCCGCACGAAACATGCAACAATTATCAGGCAAAAGATGGACGTAAGTATATAGTTATGTTGGGTTAATATTGGGAATTGGTTGATTCCGGAATTATTCTAGTGTTGGGTCGGTTAATTTTGAAAATATCGGCTTCTAAATAACGTATAGACTCTGGAATAGATTCAATCGAATTGGCATGGTCGATTCACTATTTGAAATTTCAATTTCAGACCGGTTTAAATGTTAGGGCTAGTGGTAATGGCACTGGAGGCGGGATATGAATCTAGCGGAAAGTGTTACTAAACAAACAGGCGCCCACCGGTTTGAAATTTAAATTTCATGTAGTAAATCGACCATGCTGAGTCAAATGAGCTTACTCTCGAGTCTTTACGATGTCTAGAGGCCGAGATTCCCAAAATTTACCAAGCAAATTGTTTGGATAATTCTGGAATTAATCAATTTCCAATATTCGCGCAACATTTATATATTTTGATTTTCATCTGCTTTTTAGAATGTGATCCATATAATCGATGCGGAAGTTGTTGGCCCGATCGATGCTTTAGTATCCAAAATTATACACTCTACAAAGTTGGCGATTTTGGGCCAGTGTCGGGATTGGCAAAAATGAAGTAAACAAATTTGGTCAATTAAAATATGAAAATTTAATGCAAATTAGGGCTGAAATTTATCACAATGGGCCAATTGCTTGCGGAATTGCGGCCACTGCCAAATTCGACAATTATACCGGAGGAATTTATAAGGAAAAGAGCAATGAGGTGGGCCGGGAATATTTTGGCCTTTTTAATTGAATATTTTTTTGCAGGAAATCAACCACATTATTAGCGTAGGAATTATAATTAAATTGATTGGGTTTAATTAATTTATTCACAGGTGGTCGGCTATGGAAAGGACCCAACTTCGGGAATTCCATTTTGGATTGGCCGAAACAGTTGGGGAACGGCATGGGGCGAAACTGGTCAAAAATGGGAAAATTGACGATGAATTTGTCGGATTTATTATTTAGGATGGTTCCGAATTGTGACTTCCGAATACCGTAATGGAGGCAATAAATACAATTTGAAAATTGAGGAAGATTGCTATTGGGCAGATCCAACTGGATGGTGAAAGAGAGAATAAACAAGTCAATAATTTGAACGAAATGAGCAATTCAATATTTAATTTGATTATATTTTTGCTCTCGAAATATTCTGGATAAATATTATTTTCAATAAGATATGATATATATTTGTTAAAATAAAGATATATTTAATTAAATAAAGATATATTTAATTATATAATATTAAAAATTAAAATAAAAAAATTAATTAAAATTTTTTCGAAGGGCATAATGCTCTTTTGCTTTTCATCTAATTTTGGGAAAAATTGCATAATTGTTTTATATTTCATTCCATTTTCTTCTCATTTTATCGAAATTTGAATCTTTCCTTCGGCATTATTAAAAAGAACCATTTCCAATAAGCAAAAAAGGGCAAATTAATTCAATTCGCGCAACCCAATTAATATATTCCAATAACTTTCACTTATATAAAATTAAAATGAATATTAATTATTGCTGTTGGAATTTACCCAAAAAACATATAATTCTACTTCTATTTTTAATTTTTATTTTATTTGGATTTTTATTTCTAATAAATTTCAACATTTTTTACCAAAATTCGGTTAATTTAATTTTCTTAAAAAAATATGAAGTTTTTAGCTTTGGTATTTCCCTCCAAAATTTGACTTTGAAAAAAGGTTGCCCTGTTTGATTCGAACACAAATTCATTTTCAAAAGGCAATTGAATTGCAAAATCAAGGATTGGCCGTGCTCAAACATTTGAATGGGAAAATGAATTTGAGGGCCACATGGGAATTGATTCCAAGACATTTTAATGTTCAATTTGATGGGAATTTCCCAATAATTCAATGAATTTTTAGGAAATTTGGAAAAATGAATTCCAAAATTTGGACATTTTAAGGCTGCAATCTGATTCAGAGGAAATGAAATATTTCATCAAATTTTCAAACCATTTCAGACGAACAACATTTTCATGCCATGTCATAACATTAGGTGATTAATTTATGATAAAATATCTTTTTAAACCCTTTTTTATTTTTACCTCACTTTTTATTTCTTCCCTAAAAAAGTAGTTTTTGTTTTCTCTAGAAGCCAGTTTTAAACCCTACAAACCTTATACCAATTTGTAGATCTCATCGAAATGCGAGTTTTGACATACACATTTCTTAGTTTAAAACGAAACTGAGCAAGGCAAACCGTTTAAACCATATTTACATTTTTGGTTTTAAACTTTAGGCCAAAAATCTGATATTTTATATATCTTTCGATGCATCTCGATGAGATCTACAAATTGCTAAAAGTTTTTAAGGTCTAGAACCGGTTTCTGATTTATTAGAATTAGAAGTCTCAGACTATCCTTTGGTAAAAAAAATTAAAATTGAGGAAAAATTAAAAATGGAGTAAAAATTGCCTTCCATTAATTTATTATTAAGGAATAATATTCCTTTTCAAAAGGTGTTGGCCATTCAATTTGGGCCGAACGGAATTTGAGTAAAATTTACCCAGAATGCCATTTCCTTGCAGTTGATCCTGCTTCAGAAATTAATGCAAATTTGATAGAAAATAAATTGGGTGGCACTTTTATAAAGGCAGCAATAGGCGGAAAAACAATGAAGAAAAGTTTGACGAATGTTTGGGGAAAAGGCAAGATAATATTTTTGTATTTACTATACCGTATATGCACTTTTAATTCCTCAACTCTAAGGGGAATTAATTTTCAACTTCTCAAAAATTGGGAAAATTAGGAATCTAACTCCTTAATTTGTGGATATTTTTAAACGAATTATAGTGGATTTTGTAAAGTTAGAGAAAACAGTGTAATAAATTTTTTAATACTTCACCTTGAGAGAAGCTATGGGTCCTAATCAAAATCGAGGAAAGAGAGTGGGAAATTAAAAGAACATTTACGCTTTACGGTAATATGAATTTTGATAAAATTGAAATTGAACAGATGTTGAAAGGAGAGGAGTTCAAAGGCGGATTATGCCACAATTGGGCATTTTTGATTTCCTTAGAAAATATCACATCAAAACAGAGCCAATTGACTTACTTTTGGTTGATGTTGAGGGCGCAGAATTTGGCATTTTGGAGCAATTTGGTTCATTTCTCATATCCAAATATATTTATTCTTTATTTTTGCAGCAAATTCCAATAATTTTCCCGTGCCAATCTGCCAAATTAATATGGAAATTCATCATCCAAATGAGTTGGACCCAAAATATACATATAGCCGCTTTTTCCGCAATTTTGATCGACTAATCCGTGGTCGGCATTTTGCCCTTCTCCACACTGACATTCACGACGATTCCCGCTATCTTTTCCTTCGCTTTTTCCTCATCAATATTGCCGATGAAATTTGCATAAGAAAATTTCTTTGTTAATCAATTATATTTTTTTTAAAGCAATAAAAATAATATTCAATTCTCTATTATAATATTATTCTAATGATCATTGGGATTTGGGAATGTTCATTTAATTATAGTTATTCAAGAATAAATGTTGTTGCCAGATTTTTAGGGCAACTTATAAATATTGACGCTGGATGCGGTTTTTATTAAATATCCAATAAATAAAATCTTCATTCGATGTTCTTTTGCTTTTCACTCCAATTTTACAAAAATTGCATAATTTGTTTCATTCCACTTTCTTCTTTAATTTTTATCAAAAATTTGAATCTTGCCGTCGGCATTATTAAAAAGGAACGATTTCCAATAAGCAAAAAAGGGCAAATTAATTCAATTCGCGCAACCCAATTAATATATTCCAATAACTTTCACTTAAATAAAATTAAAATGAATAATTTAATTCATTGTTGGAATTTACCAAACCAAATCAAATAAAAAAATATCCAATTAATAGTATTAATTATTATGCAGCAAAGGGAAATGAAAATAATTATCATTTTTATGCATCCCAAACTCCAACACAATTACTTTTTGCCGTCGAAAGATTGAATAGCTAATTATTCCTATTTTGGACTTGTTTTCTCCACCCACAATGGCTTAACCATCTGTTGCGGCTTTTATCCATCAAATTGAAGATGATCCCTTTTGTCATGCCATTCTCTTTTTTGGTGAAAACGGGATTTCCTTCATTTCTCGACCAAAAACAATGCACAAAAGTGTAATTTGTTGCGGCTATTTAGCCACCGATTAATCCTCCTTCCATCATTCCATTCATTTTCGCGTACACGGAAATCCTCCTAAAATGCAGCCAACCAAATTTGTACTTGTTTTCGTCCTCCTTTCTTGCCTTTGCCTTTTGGCCAATTCCTTCTTATTTGGGGCCGGTGGTGGCGGTGGAGGCGGAGGCGGTGGTTCATGCTGTTGTTGCGGAGGGGCGGCTGCCGCCCCACAACCCGCCTCTTCATGTTGTGGACGCCGGAAGCGGCAAATCATAAATGCCCTATTGGACTTTGACCGACGCCTCTATTGTTGTGCTTCGACCGGAAGGAAGCGAAGAGAAGTGAGAAATTTCAAAGTTGACTACTGTATTTTTTCTATTAGAAACCCATGGGCTTTTATTTTTCAGAGCCTCTCTAGGAGGGTGAGTGTTTTTTAGAGAGTGGGCTTCTATTAGATGTTGGGCTTATAATAGGAAAAAATATGGTAATTTTGGGCACAAATGTTGCGTGATTGACACATTTTTGGCAATCCACTTAAGCAATATTTATATTTTTTCAGGCGCCACGGCCACAAAAAGGAGAAGAAGACGAGGATGGCACTTCGTCTGCCGCTTTGTTCTATTCAACCGCAAATAGATTTGGCGTTGGCCTATTCCATTGAAATTGAAGTGAAAATCTTCTTCTTTTTCCCACTATTCGCCCACATTTTGCCATTCACAAATCCCGCACATTTTTTTTTTGTTTATATTCCCACGACCGGAAAAAAGATGAAATCCTTGTGGATTTTTGGTCGCAAATTTGGAATATTCTTTTGACATCCCATCATTTTTTTAAACTAAATTTGGCCAAAAAATAGACTTTATGTGTGGAATATTGCAGCCAATTTGTATGGCACAAAAATGTTTTTGGTTTTCATTTTGCTGCCCAATGTTCGCCACCGTCAAAATTTCCTCTAATTGTCATTATTGAGTTTGACATTTGACTGAATTTGGTTTGTGATGTGTTTATTCAATTTTAAATATATTTTCCGGCGATTTCTTAGTATTATTTAGTACGCACCTTAACCCCAATGTCCCCTTTCACCTTGACGTATCAATTATGGGGGTTGGCAAATAATAAATTAAATTATCGTTAAATTGTTTTGGAAAATTGCCAAAATGCCTTGTTGTTGAAAAATTTATTAATAAAATTGAGTTAATTTCCTGCGTAAACACTGATTTTGGCTTATTCTGAACTGATGAATGTTTTGATATTTTTCCAATTTTTCCTAAAAATTTTATTTTATTTGACCGTTGAGAATAGTATCAAGTAAAGGTGTTTATTCTATATTCTGTTAAGGTCCAAAAATTAGCCATAAATCTGGCATCCTTTAAAATGCTTAAAAACAAAATAAATGCTACAAAAATTCTATTTCATAATTTTCTTTTTGACTTGCCTTGTTTGAATAGTTCAGGCTATGAAATATACGCATAAAAAACTTTAAATATTGTCCCCCAGGAATTTAGCCAAAATTTGCCTCACCAGACGAAAATTTATTGAGTTTTAATTTTAAGTAAAAATTTAAAAATCTGGCAAAATTCTGGTTGGGACATCAAAATTCGGTGGCATTCCCGTGTCAAAAAGGGTATATTCTATATTTGTGATTTTTAGGATGGAATTTTCGGGTAAAATGGGCTACATCATAATATTGTTCAGTACTCATTCCCAATTCCAACATAATTTTACGCATTTCCCCGGGTCATTTTCCTCTCTTTCCTTTTTTGTACTGATTTATTCCAAGGGCATAGGGGATGCATTCCCCCTCCTTCATTTGGCCAGCAGAAATATGGCCATAGTTTCATTCACCCCCCCCCCCCCTTACTCTCACTTGAATATTCAATTTGGAATTGGCACTCCATCCTGCGTCAATTTTCTCAAATTCTTCCCCCACATTTTGTGCCGTACATTTCCATACCCCCTTCCTTTACTTATATTTAGCTTTTTTTTACCGGAAAGCTCAAATTTCATAAACATAAAGCCTTGGGGCCAAAAGAAGGAAAAAAATGAGGTTGAAAAGTGGGACTATCCCAATGCAAATTTGCCCCCCCCCCCCCCCCCCAATGTTTTGTGACTGCCATTTTATTTAATTAGCGCTAGCCCCATAGTTCCAATAATTTGTTTGATCCCAATTAAGTTATCTATTATTCTGTTTAGAGCAGGTGTTTGGTTCAAAAATTTTATTATTAGAAAGAACGACCATTTTTGGTGAACAAAATTGTCACATTTTTCGATCCAAAAATCGCCATTTTTTGTGTTTGAAAAGGTTCACATTTTTCTACTCCAAATCTCCCATTTTTGTTCAAAAAAGGCAGAAAATTATTCAAATTCAGCAGCAAATATTCATTGATTCCAAAAATGTTTTGGCCTTGGCTAATTTTCATCGATTTCTTGTTGATCACTTTGCTGAGTTCGGCCAGCAGTTTTTTGTTTGCCCGGGCCCTGATTTTGCTTTATCGATTGAGCATTGAGAAGCATTTGAGGATGGCACCATCATTCATTGCATTTATGGGCGAAATGACATTGTTGAGTGTGGCATTGGCCGTAAACGGGTTCATAATGTTGATTAATTGGCATCGAGGTTGGTGCCATTCTTTTGCTCTCCCAAATTAGCATTCCACTTTAGATGGCTACAACAGTGCGGAATTGGTCTTTTGGTCCGGTATTCTCGGTGGATGTTTGATTCCGGCCGTTCCCATCGGCGTAATTTTCCTCTCCATTGACCGGCTAATCATTTTGACAAGGCCACATTTCTATGGGCCATGCACGAAACGGACATTGGGCCTTTTGAGTGTGTTCAGTGCCATTCTTCTCACACTCATTCATTTTTATTTCAATTTAAACCAAGAAATATTCGACAAAGAGAAAAATGGTTATACTACGTTAATATTATTAAAAATAAATTAAAAATAGAATGTTGGACATTTGCCTGCTTCTCATCGGAATTTTCCATTTCAATTTATGCAATTGACCGATTCCTGGTGGCCGTACCCAATTTCATTGCCTCAATTGCCCTTCTCATCCTTTTGATCAAACAAAGGGACCAACAAATTGGCAACCAAAACCAAAATATGTGCAATTTAAATAATAAAAATGAACCAAAAAATGGACAACAACAATTGGCGCCAAGACAAAGGAGACGATGGCGAACGGTGAATATTTTTTGGGGAAATGATAATTCTCTGTTTATTTTAGCCAGACAAAATTGCCGTGATGACTGCGATTCTTCTTTTCACCTTCGATTTGGTTCCATCCACGGCCAATTTAATCGCAACTTATGTATGTAATAGATAAAATTCTGGGAATTTGCTTTGCTATTCCCGGGATTAGATAAAGGGATGGGCTAACTAATTACGGGAATCTCGGCTTCTAGACATCATACAGATTCGAGAATTGGTTCATTCGACTCGGCATGGTCGATCTAATCAGTAAAATTTCAATTTCAAACCGATTTGAAAAGCTTAAACAAAAGTTATGGCCAAGTGTAATTTCTGAGTTTTTAAAGGGGTTAGGCTTGGGGCTACATGGGTTTGGGAACTAGTTAGGGATAGAACTAGGGTTAAGAAAAAATCAATTCTCTAGATTGCCTAGAAGTCGAAATTTCCAAAATTAGCTAGTCAATCACCTAGCTAATTCCCAGAATTAGCTAATTCCCAGTAATATGTATTCCATTTATATAAAAATGACATTTATCCCAATCCAATTTTAAATTTTGAAGATATTCGAATCGAATTTATCCACAATTATTGGCCCATATCGTCAAATGACCGGTGCAATGAATGCGTTGGGCTGTGCCATTATTTATTGGCGATATTTTGAGAGTAAATGGACCCAACGAAAACAAAATGCAACGCACACAACGGTGGCAGGAGGAACTTGAAGAAAATAATGCCAAAATGAGTCAGATGGCATTTTTGAATCGGAGAAAGGAAGCAAAAAAAATGATGAAATTGATGATGAAAATGTTTGGCAAAAACTTGTAATTATTTTGGCCATAATATTCGCCCTAATTCCCCCTTGCCTCCTCCCCATCCCATCTTATTTATTTATTTCCCTCTCACATTTTCCGCGCGATTAAGGTCATCATCCTTTTGGCCCAATGGCCGCGATGGGTCCAATGACAAAAAAATATTTATGTTTTCCCATCACAATATTTAATTATTGTAATTAAATTTGTAATATTAATGTGTGGAATATCAAATTGAAAAAAAGGAAAGAAAGAAAAGGGGATTTGGGCATTTGGACTGATTTTGACATTATATTGAATGAAAAGAGGGGAGGGAGAAAAGAGGGATTGATGTGCTCGGCTAATTATGGAGAATGGAATATATTTATTTGTGGATGAAAAGGAAAGTGGCTTTTTCTTTTGAGAAAATCTTTGAAAGGGAAGCCCCTGTGAAAGTGGGCAATGCATTTGGATGGACCGGATATGCAAGAAAGGTGGTGGAAAGGCCACGAAAATGGGCGCAAAAATGCTGGGGAAAAGGTGGAATAATTATTGGGAGGAGGAAATGGGATGATGGAATTTGGAGAAGGCGTGGTGAAGAGGAGAAAAAGCATTGGCCATTGGGCAATGATGACATTTTTGATTGCGCCAATTCCCAATTGGCACTTCCTAAAATGGCGCAAAATGGGGCGGTGTGATGGAAGAAGAACCCACATTTTGCGAATGTGCCAAACAAAGATGGGCAGCACAATGGATGGATGGAATTGAGGTGGAATTTGTGATGTTTATGGTTTCTCCTTTTTTTTATTATCCACCAAATATAGCCTTTCCAAAATCGGAGCCTTTTTCCACCCACTTTTAACTCCATTTTTGTACAGAAAATTTCCATTCTAAATTCATTTTGATTTTATTCCGCCAAAATTTGAATACCCCACAAAATATAGGAGGAATATTGTAGATTGGGAATATGGTCACCCAAAAATGCCTGTTTGTTGATGCCAAAAACAATCCCTCAGGGCACATCCTTCTATCGCAGTGATGAGTGGAATTAATTATATTTTCTATTAATATTTTGATGTTTTGCTATGCCCAAAAAGGGGGTGGGCGGAAATAACACCTGCTGGCCCCCTCTTTTCCTGTGTTGGTCAAAAAGCCTGCCGCCTTTGGAGCGCCCGTTCAATCATTCATTCCAATCTCCCACCATTTTTCATCCAAAAATCCGCTACACTAATCCCCCAATTTTCGCTCATTTCCAAGAGTTGTCCTTCAATTTTTGATTGCGTCAATGCCCCAAG